>NW_027019384.1:4330480-4620647 GCF_013076305.1 Rhopilema esculentum
TTTCTCTAAAATCTTTAGTTTTCTTTTTTTAACTGTCTGTCAATTTTTATTGCTACGTTGCTGTAGGGAGCTTTGCTTTAGAATTTCTCTAAAATCCTTCGTTCTCTTTTTTTTACTGTATGTCAATTTTTATTGCTATGTTCCTGTAGGGAGCTTTGCTTTAGAATTTCCCTAAGACCCTTTGTTCTCTTTATTTTACTGCCTGCCAATTTTTCATGCTTCGTTGCTGTAGGGATTTTTGCTTTAGAGTTTCTCTAAAATCCTTTTTTCTCTTTATTTTACTGCCTGCCAATTTTTTTTGTTACGTTGCTTTAGGGTGCTTTGCTCTAGAGTTTCTCTAAAATCCTTATTTCTCTTTATTTTACTGCCTGCCAATTTTTCATGCTTCGTTGCTGTAGGGAGTTTTTCTTTAGAGTTTCTCTAAAATCCTTTTTTCTCTTTATTTTACTGCCTGTCAATTTTTTTTGTTACGTTGCTGTAGGGAGCTTTGCTTTAGAGTTTCTCTAAAATCCTTCTTTCTCTTTATTTTACTGCCTGTTAATTTTTATTGCAATGTTCCTATAAGGAGCTTTCCTTTAGAGTTTCTCTAAAATCCTTCGTTCTCTTTTTTTACTTCATATCAATTTTTATTGCTATGTTCCTGTAGGGAGCTTTGCTTTAGAATTCCCCTAAGACCCTTCGTTCTCTTTATTTTACAACCTGCCAATTTTTCATGCTTCGTTGCTGTAGGGAGTTTTGCTTTAAAGTTTCTCTAAAATCCTTTTTTCTCTTTATTTTACTGCCTGTCAATTTTTTTTGTTACGTTGCTGGGGAGCTTTGCTTTAGAGTTTTTCTAAAATCCTTCTTTTTCTTTATTTTACTGCCTGCCAATTTTTCATGCTTCGTTGCTGTAGGGAGTTTTCCTTTAGAATTTCTCTAAAATCCTTTTTTCTCTTTATTTTACTGCCTGCCAATTTTTCATGCTACGTTGCTGTAGGGAGCTTCGCTTTAGACTTTGTCTAAAATCCTTCGTTCTCTTTATTTTACTGCCTGCCAATTTTTCATGCGTCGTTGCTGTAGGGAGTTTTGCTTTAGAGTTTCTCAAAAATCCTTCGTTCTTTTTATTTTACTGCCTGTCAATTTTTCTTGCTACGTTGCTGTAGGAAGCTTTACTTTAGAGTTTCTCTAAAATCCCTCTTTCTCTTCCTTTTACTGCCTGTCAATTCTTATTGCTACGTTCCTGTAGGGAGCTTTGCTTTAGAGTTTCTCTAAAATCCTTCGTTCTCTTTATTTTACTGTATGTCATTTTTTATTGATATGTTCCTATCATGAGCTTTCCTTTAGAGTTTCTCTAAAATCCTTCGTTCTTTTTATTTTACTGCCTGCCAATTTTTCATTCTACATCCCTGTACGGAGCTTTGCTTTAAAGTTTCTCTAAAATCTTTCGTTTTCTTTTTTTTACTGTCTGTCAATTTTTTTTGCTAGGTTGCTGTAGGGAGCTTTGCTTTAGAGTTTCTCTAAAATCCTTCGTTCTCTTTTTTTTACTGTATGTCAATTTTTATTGATATGTTCCTATAAGGAGCTTTCCTTTAGAGTTTCTCTAAAATCCTTCGTTCTCTTTATTTTACTGTTTGCCAATTTTTCATTCTACATTCCTGTACGGAGCTTTGCTTTAAAGTTTCTCTAAAATCTTTCGTTTTCTTTTTTTGACTGTCGGTCAATTTTTATTGCTACGTTGCTGTAGGGAGCTTTGCTTTAGAATTTCTCTAAAATCCTTCGTTCTCTTTTTTTTACTGTATGTCAATTTTTATTGCTATGTTCCTGTAGGGAGCTTTGCTTTAGAATTTCCCTAAGACCCTTTGTTCTCTTTATTTTACTGCCTGCCAATTTTTCATGCTTCGTTGCTGTAGGGATTTTTGCTTTAGAGTTTCTCTAAAATCCTTTTTTCTCTTTATTTTACTGCCTGCCAATTTTTTTTGTTACGTTGCTTTAGGGTGCTTTGCTCTAGAGTTTCTCTAAAATCCTTATTTCTCTTTATTTTACTGCCTGCCAATTTTTCATGCTTCGTTGCTGTAGGGAGTTTTTCTTTAGAGTTTCTCTAAAATCCTTTTTTCTCTTTATTTTACTGCCTGTCAATTTTTATTGATATGTTGCCTATAGGGAGCTTTCCTTTAGAGTTTCTCTCAAATCCTTCGTTCTTTTTATTTTACTGCCTGCCAATTTTTCATTCTACATTCCTGTACGGAGCTTTGCTTTAAAGTTTCTCTAAAATCTTTCGTTTTCTTTTTTTAACTGTCGGTCAATTTTTATTGCTACGTTGCTGTAGGGAGCTTTGCTTTAGAGTTTCTCTAAAATCCTTCTTTCTCTTTATTTTACTGCCTGTTAATTTTTATTGCAATGTTCCTATAAGGAGCTTTCCTTTAGAGTTTCTCTAAAATCCTTCGTTCTCTTTTTTTACATCATATCAATTTTTATTGCTATGTTCCTGTAGGGAGCTTTGCTTTAGAATTCCCCTAAGACCCTTCGTTCTCTTTATTTTACAACCTGCCAATTTTTCATGCTTCGTTGCTGTAGGGAGTTTTGCTTTAAAGTTTCTCTAAAATCCTTTTTTCTCTTTATTTTACTGCCTGTCAATTTTTTTTGTTACGTTGCTGGGGAGCTTTGCTTTAGAGTTTTTCTAAAATCCTTCTTTTTCTTTATTTTACTGCCTGCCAATTTTTCATGCTTCGTTGCTGTAGGGAGTTTTCCTTTAGAATTTCTCTAAAATCCTTTTTTCTCTTTATTTTACTGCCTGCCAATTTTTCATGCTACGTTGCTGTAGGGAGCTTCGCTTTAGACTTTGTCTAAAATCCTTCGTTCTCTTTATTTTACTGCCTGCCAATTTTTCATGCGTCGTTGCTGTAGGGAGTTTTGCTTTAGAGTTTCTCAAAAATCCTTCGTTCTTTTTATTTTACTGCCTGTCAATTTTTCTTGCTACGTTGCTGTAGGAAGCTTTACTTTAGAGTTTCTCTAAAATCCCTCTTTCTCTTCCTTTTACTGCCTGTCAATTCTTATTGCTACGTTCCTGTAGGGAGCTTTGCTTTAGAGTTTCTCTAAAATCCTTCGTTCTCTTTATTTTACTGTATGTCATTTTTTATTGATATGTTCCTATAATGAGCTTTCCTTTAGAGTTTCTCTAAAATCCTTCGTTCTTTTTATTTTACTGCCTGCCAATTTTTCATTCTACATCCCTGTACGGAGCTTTGCTTTAAAGTTTCTCTAAAATCTTTCGTTTTCTTTTTTTAACTGTCTGTCAATTTTTTTTGCTAGGTTGCTGTAGGGAGCTTTGCTTTAGAGTTTCTCTAAAATCCTTCGTTCTCTTTTTTTTACTGTATGTCAATTTTTATTGATATGTTCCTATAAGGAGCTTTCCTTTAGAGTTTCTCTAAAATCCTTCGTTCTCTTTATTTTACTGTTTGCCAATTTTTCATTCTACATTCCTGTACGGAGCTTTGCTTTAAAGTTTCTCTAAAATCTTTCGTTTTCTTTTTTTGACTGTCGGTCAATTTTTATTGCTACGTTGCTGTAGGGAGCTTTGCTTTAGAATTTCTCTAAAATCCTTCGTTCTCTTTTTTTTACTGTATGTCAATTTTTATTGCTATGTTCCTGTAGGGAGCTTTGCTTTAGAATTTCCCTAAGACCCTTTGTTCTCTTTATTTTACTGCCTGCCAATTTTTCATGCTTCGTTGCTGTAGGGATTTTTGCTTTAGAGTTTCTCTAAAATCCTTTTTTCTCTTTATTTTACTGAAATTTTTTTTGTTACGTTCTTTAGGGAGCTTTGCTTAAGTTTCTCTAAAATCCTTTTCTCTCTCCTGCCAATTTTTCATGCTTCGTTGCTGTAGGGAGTTTTTCTTTAGAGTTTCTCTAAAATCCTTTTTTCTCTTTATTTTACTGCCTGCCATTTTTTTTGTTACGTTGCTGTAGGGAGCTTTGCTTTAGAGTTTCTCTAAAATTCTTCTTTCTCTTTATTTTACTGCCTGTTAATTTTTATTGCAATGTTCCTATAAGGAGCTTTCCTTTAGAGTTTCTCTAAAATCCTTCGTTCTCTTTTTTTACTTCTGTCAATTTTTATTGCTATGTTCCTGTAGGGAGCTTTGCTTTAGAATTTCCCTAAACCCTTCGTTCTCTTTTTTTTATTTTACAACTTTCCTGCTCTAAATTTTTCTCTTTATTTTACTGCCTTTTTCATGTTGCTGTAGGGAGCTTTGCTTTAAAGTTTCTCTAAAATCCTTTTTTCTCTTTATTTTACTGCCTGTCAATTTTTTTTGTTACGTTGCTGTAGGGAGCTTTGCTTTAGAGTTTTTCTAAAATCCTTCTTTCTCTTTATTTTTACTGCCTGCCAATTTTTCATGCTTCGTTGCTGTAGGGAGCTTTGCTTTAGAATTTCTCTAAAATCCTTTTTTCTCTTTATTTTACTGCCTGTCAATTTTTTTTGTTACGTTGCTGTAGGGAGCTTTGCTTTAGAGTTTCTCTAAAATCATTCTTTCTCTTTATTTTACTGCCTGTTTTTTTTTATTGCAATGTTCCTATAAGGAGCTTTGCTTTAGAATTTCTCTAAAATCCTTCGTTCTCTTTTTTTACTGTATGTCAATTTTTATTGCTATGTTCCTGTAGGGAGCTTTGCTTTAGAGTTTCTCTAAAATCCTTCTTTCTCTTTATTTTAGTGCCTGTTAATTTTTATTGCTATGTTCCTTTAATGAGTTTTCCTTTAGAGTTTCTCTAAAATCCTTCTTTTTTTACTGTATGTCAATTTTTATTGCTATGTTCTTGTAGGGAGCTTTGCTTTAGAATTCCCGTAAGACCCTTCGTTCTCTTTCTTTTACTGCCTGCCAATTATCATGCTTCGTTGCTGTAGGGAGTTTTTTTTAGAGTTTCTCTAAAATCCTTTTTTCTCTCTATTTTACTGCCTGCCAATTTTTTTTGTTACGTTGCTGTAGGGAGCTTTCCTTTAGAGTTTCTTTAAAATCCTTCTTTTTCTTTTTTTTACTGCCTGCCAATTTTTTTTGTTACGTTGCTGTAGGGAGCTTTGCTCTAGAGTTTCTCTAAAATCCTTCTTTCTCTTTATTTTACAACCTGCCAATTTTTCATGCTTCGTTGCTGTAGGGAGTTTTGCTTTAAAGTTTCTCTAAAATCCTTTTTTCTCTTTATTTTACTGCCTGTCAATTTTTTTTGTTACGTTGCTGTGGGGAGCTTTGCTTTAGAGTTTCTCTAAAATCTTTCTTTCTCTTTATTTTACTGCCTGCCAAATTTTCACGCTTCGTTGCTGTAGGGAGTTTTCCTTTAGAGTCTCTCTAAAATCCTTTTTTCTCTTTATTTTACTGCCTGTCAATTTTTTTTGTTACGTTGCTGTAGGGAGCTTTGCTTTAGAGTTTCTCTAAAATCCTTCTTTCTCTTTATTTTACTGCCTGTTTTTTTTTATTGCAATGTTCCTATAAGGAGCTTTGCTTTAGAATTTCTCTAAAATCCTTCGTTCTCTTTTTTTACTGTATGTCAATTTTTATTGCTATGTTCCTGTAGGGAGCTTTGCTTTAGAGTTTCTCTAAAATCTTTCTTTCTCTTTATTTTAGTGCCTGTTAATTTTTATTGCTATGTTCCTTTAAGGAGTTTTCCTTTAGAGTTTCTCTAAAATCCTTCGTTCTCTTATTTTACTGTATGTCAATTTTTATTGCTATGTTCCTGTAGGGAGCTTTGCTTTAGAATTCCCGTAAGACCCTTCGTTCTCTTTCTTTTACTGCCTGCCAATTTTTCATGCTTCGTTGCTGTAGGGATTTTTGCTTTAGAGTTTCTCTAAAATCCTTTTTTCTCTTTATTTTACTGCCTGCCAATTTTTTTTGTTACGTTGCTTTAGGGAGCTTTGCTCTAGAGTTTCTCTAAAATCCTTATTTTTCTTTATTTTACTGCCTGCCAATTTTTCATGCTTCGTTGCTGTAGGGAGTTTTTCTTTAGAGTTTCTCTAAAATCCTTTTTTCTCTTTATTTTACTGCCTGTCAATTTTTTTGTTACGTTAATGTAGGGAGCTTTGCTTTAGAGTTTCTCTAAAATCCTTCTTTCTCTTTATTTTACTGCCTGTTAATTTTTATTGCAATGTTCCTTTAAGGAGCTTTCCTTTAGAGTTTCTCTAAAATCCTTAGTTCTCTTTTTTTACTTCATATCAATTTTTATTGCTATGTTCCTGTAGGGAGCTTTGCTTTAGAATTCCCCTAAGACCCTTCGTTCTCTTTATTTTACAACCTGCCAATTTTTCATGCTTCGTTGCTGTAGGGAGTTTTGCTTTAAAGTTTCTCTAAAATCATTTTTTCTCTTTATTTTACTGCCTGTCAATTTTTTTTGTTACGTTGCTATGGGGAGCTTTGCTTTAGAGTTTTTCTAAAATCCTTCTTTTTCTTTATTTTACTGCCTGCCATTTTACTGCCTGCCAATTTTTCATGCTACGTTGCTGTAGGGAGCTTTGCTTTAGAGTTTCTCTAAAATCCTTTTTTCTCTTTATTTTACTGCCTGTCCATTTTTTTTGTTACGTCGCTGTAGGGAGCTTTGCTTTAGAGTTTGTCTAAAATCCTTCTTTCTCTTTATTTTACTGTATGTCAATTTTTATTGCTATGTTCCTGTAGGGAGCTTTGCTTTAGAATTTCCCTAAGACCCTTCGTTCTCTTTATTTTACTGCCTGCCAATTTTTCATGCTACGTTGCTGTAGGGAGCTTTGCTTTAGAGTTTCTCTAAAATCCTTTTTTCTCTTTATTTTACTGCCTGTCCATTTTTTTTGTTACGTTGCTGTAGGGAGCTTTGCTTTAGAGTTTGTCTAAAATCCTTCTTTCTCTTTATTTTACTGTATGTCAATTTTTATTGCTATGTTCCTGTAGGGAGCTTTGCTTTAGAATTTCCCTAAGACCCTTCGTTCTCTTTACTTTACTGCCTGACAATTTTTCATGCCACGTTGCTGTGGGGAGCTTTGCTTTAGAGTTTCTCTAAAATCCTTTTTTCTCTTTATTTTACTGCCTGTCCAATTTTTTTTGTTACGTTGCTGTAGGGAGCTTTGCTTTAGAGTTTCTCTAAAATCCTTCTTTCTCTTTATTTTACTGCCTGCCTGCTTTTTCATCATGCTTGCTGTGCTGTAGGGAGTTTTGCTTTAGAGTTTCTCTAAAATCCTTTTTTCTCTTTATTTACTGCCTGTCAATTTTTTTTGTTACGTTGCTGTAGGGAGCTTTGCTTTAGAGTTTCTCTAAAATCCTTCTTTCTCTTTATTTTACTGCCTATGTTCCTGTAGGGAGCTTTGCTTTAAGTTTTCTACCTTCGTTCTTTTTTTTTACTGTAAATTTTTATTGCTACGTTGCTGTAGGAGCTTTCTTTAGAGTTTCTCTAAAATCCTTTTTTCTCTTTATTTTACTGCCTGTCAATTTTTTTTGTTACGTTGCTGTAGGGAGCTTTGCTTTAGAGTTTCTCTAAAATCCTTTTTTCTCTTTATTTTACTGCCTGTCATTTTTTTTGTTACGTTGCTGTAGGAGCTTTGCTTTAGAGTTTGTCTAAAATCCTTCTTTCTCTTTATTTTACTGTTGTCCTATGTTCCTGTAGGAGCTTTGCTTTAGAATTTCCCTAAGACCCTTCGTTCTCTTTATTTTACTGCCTGCCAATTTTTAATGCTTTGTTGCTGTAGGGAGCTTTGCTTTAGAGTTTCTCTAAAATCCTTTTTTCTCTTTATTTTACTGCCTGTCATTTTTTTTGTTACGTTGCTGTAGGGAGCTTTGCTTTAGAGTTTCTCTAAAATCCTTTTTTCTCTTTATTTTAATGCCTAATTTTTTTTGTTACGTTGCTGCAGGGAGCTTTGCTCTAGAGCTTTCTCTTTAGAGTTTCTCTAAAATCCTTCGTTCTCTTTATTTTACTGCCTGCCAATTTTTATTGCTACGTTCCTGTAGGGAGCTTTGCTTTAGAATTTCTCTAAAATCTTTCGTTTCTTTTTTTACTGTATGTCAATTTTTATTGCTATGTGCCTGTCTTTGCTTCTTTCCCTTTATTTTACTGCCTGCCAATTTTTTTTGCTACGTTGCTGTAGGGAGCTTTGCTTTAGAGTTTCTCTAAAATCCTTTTTTCTCTTTATTTTACTGCCTGTCAATTTTTTTTGTTACGTTGCTGTAGGGAGCTTTGCTTTAGAGTTTCTCTAAAATCCTTCTTTCTCTTTTTTTTACTGCCTGTTAATTTTTATTGCAATGTTTCTATAAGGAGCTTTCCTTTAGAGTTTCTCTAAAATCCTTCGTTCTCTTTATTTTACTGCCTGCCAATTTTTCATGCTACGTTGCTGTAGGGAGCTTTGCTTTAGGATTTCCCTAAGACCCTTTGTTCTCTTTATTTTACTGCCTGTTAATTTTTGTTGCTACGTTGCTGTAGGGAGCTATGCTTTAGAGTTTCTCTAAAATCCTTCTTTCTCTTTATTTTATTGCCTGTTAACTTTTATTGCAATGTTCCTATAAGGAGCTTTCCTTTAGAGTTTTTCTAAAATCCCTCGTTCTCTTTATTTAACTGTCTGTCAATTTTTATTGCTATGTTGCTGTAGGGAGCTTTGCTTTAGAATTTCTCTAAAATCCTTCGTTCTCTTTTTTATACTGTATGTCAATTTTTGTTGTTATGTTCCTGTAGGGAGCTTTGCTGTAGAATTTCCCTAAGACCCTTCGTTCTCTTTATTTTACTGCCTGCCAATTTTTCATGCTACGTTGCTGTAGGGAGCTTTGCTTTAGAGTTTCTCTAAATTCCTTTTTTCTCTTTATTTAACTGCCTGTCAATTTTTCATTCTACGTTGCTGTAGGGAGCTTTGCTCTAGAGTTTCTCCAAAATCCTTCTTTCTTTTTTTTTAACTGTCTGTAAATTTTTATTGCTACGTTGCAATAGGAAGATTTGCTTCAGAGTTTCTCTAAATTCTTTCTCTTTAGCATCTCTTTAGTAGCCTTGATACCCTCAGATGACGAAAATGCAATAGGCAGTTGACTAAAAATATATTTTTGCAGGGTATTAATCCAAAGATTTCATGATTTCATTCAATTTTTTATGCTGATGTTTGAGGAGTAAAACTTCAGAAAAATTTTGTTTTGTATAGCACAATCACAGTTTCTTTTACCCTCAGTAAATTATGCTGTATTTATTTGCTTTTTTTTACAATGTAATACTATAAGCTTTTTTGATAAAGAGATAAATTTGCACTTTGGCGGTATCCAGGACGGCGTGCAATCTCCTTAAACCCCCAAAAGGATGAAATTTCCGCCTTTCTCTGCTCACGTACAAAATAACCAAAACCTTTGACCAAATGGATGCAAGAATGATGCATGTGTTTTTGTCACCATAATATAAGCCTTTCTGGGTGGGTTATTAAACGTTCCTAGAGAATATTCCATTTTCTCAAGCCTTTGTTGCGTTCCCAAGTTGTAATTTTTTGGTGAGTAGCCCTTCCCTCTTCCATGTCCCCTTTTGTGTAAAAGGAAAAGCACCCCTTAACGCGATACTTTTATCTTGAAACTCCAAATATTTATGTGTTCCATTTTACTGAGGCTTCTCCCTGCTGACCACCTTCAAAAAAAGGTATATCCACATAATAATTGTTTCGGGAGATTGCACGAGAATGCTACAAAATTGATGCCTCTGAGGGATAAAACAGATACTTTAACGCGCCCATGCTCCTTTAAGGTCATTTTCGATCCACCAAAGTGCTCAATTCCTGGCACACTTTTCAAATGCTACATCAAAACTTATGCATCAAATAAACCTTTCATCGCAAAAAGACCATTGAGGTATCACTAGAAAACCTTTCAAATGACTTCTAAGCTTTTTATTGAAGTTGCCAATTTTGACCGCGAAAAGCTTTTACTAAGGTTTTCGAACTTAGTTTTGCTTAAGACACAAAAAGCAAGCAGTCTCTGCAAGCCCCGCTGTTTAAAACAAACCATGATCTTCATAACATCAAATTCAGAACAAAAAATGCTTGAAATTTGTTCTAAAGCTCTTCCAATATTCAATGGAAGAAGTATGTGCTTGGAGGGGCGCCTTTGAAAGGGACTAAGCCGCCTTGAACCTAGGTTTCGTAAGAGGACATCCTTCTTTTGAAGCAACGGAATGCTGTAAGGGACAAGCACCCCAAAGAAACCAACAACACAGTCACCCTTTAGAACCATGTACGACGGCACCTCTCTGTGTAGCTTTTGATTTTAAGGGATAAGACATTTCAGCTAAAAGTTACATTTTTCATTAAATTTTCTAGGAGAAATTTTCGCTGTCGCAGACACCCAGTGGACGCCGCAATAAAAGATGATGTCGATGCATCTGTAGCAAAGAGGCAAACGCACACGAAGGAAAGGTTTACCACATGAACCAAGTCTCTATACAGAAATCCAATACAGACACTTTCCTTGTTTCTAATCGTTTAAAGATTTTGCAGCCACAAGAACGTTGCAGACAATTCCATTCCGTATGGCATGTAAACTTGATTTCTCACGCTCGGCCTTGTAACATCTCTTTGTAACATGTCCAGTCGCCTTTAGCTCCTGAATGGAATGCCCCCCTCGCCCTTAATGTGCCGCTTATGTGCCGCCTAACTACCGAAATTGTTCGGCCTAACTGCCCAGAATTAAGTAGGGTAACTCTGAACGGAAAGCTGCAATTTGGAGCCATCTATTGTCGGGAAATGTACAAAGAAGTCTCTAAGTTAACCATAAACACACCCTCTTCGATCGCGTGGAACATAGGTCGATGCAATATCCAGGGCAATCGCAAGGCAAGCCTTGCTGAGGGGGGAGGTGTGGACGACAAATTTACCTGATTATTAAACAATTACCTGAAATTCTTAACATGCTGAAGCAAACCTCTGCAATACTTTTTGTCAATCTAACGGTGTGGCATATAATTCGCAATTTTCAATTTTTTATGATTATAACGGACTTTTATAATAGTTTTGTCAAATCTGTATATCGGGACGGGCAAGGATATACCTACCCGAGCCCGCACCATGGTTGCCGCCGAGGGACTAGAAAATTTTCGAATTTCGATGCTTCCAGTTCCCTGGAAAATACATTTTTTACCAAATTTTACTAAAGCAATCCTATTAATCCTATTAAAAATTCTTTTATTTTTACAAACAAATTGAGCAGCAGATAAAAACAACTGGTAAAATTTTTCCGTGGTCTTGAAAAATTCCATGTTGTCAGTTACCTCTAAAGCCAGGTAACAAGCAGCACTGGTTGTCAATTTAGATCCCTCTTTCCAACCTAGCATGCCTTTTGAATGTTACAAAAAAACCTGGAGCTCATTATGAATTGCAGTTGACGCTTCTACCGAGGAACTTTAGGGGAAATGGACACATGGCACAATTTTACCTAAAGAGGGCATGGATTATTAAATTTTGTGCCAACAAGAAATCTTCAAATCTTCAAATCATTAGTTTGTTTACCTTCCTTCATATCAAAGAATGTCATATTTAACCAAAGGAGCAACTACCTTTGCTTAATTCTTTATTGATTTTAAGACATGAAGGTCTCTGAAAAACCTAAAGCCTTTCTTCCACTGGGCGGACTTTACCTGGAATTTCCTATCAAGATGTTATTGAGGAGGTGTGACACCCCCCCCCCTCAGTCGCGACGCCCCTGGCAATATTGAACCCCTTTCCTACTTCTACCCTTGCATGTTTAGTAAAGGTATATTCTGAAGCTACTTAACACCCTTATTGCCCTCTCAAACTCTCCTTTTTAAACCGTGAACGACCAGTGTCGTCTAGCTAGTGCGAAAAGCCTCCATCTCCATCGGGAGCATTCCCCATCATTGATACATTGTTTACGTAGAGAGTATTTTGCGATGAAGCTTTAGAAATCGTCTATTGAATTTCTTTTGTTTGAAGTGAGAATCTTTTGAATTGTTGGTTTTTAGGAAAGATAATTTTTACTCGCTCATCCAAAAGGGTAAAGTAAACGTCCTTTTGTGGAATGGTAGCATGGATTGAGATAAATATTGCTTATTTTCTGTGTATTTTTCCTGTTTTGCGTTTAAAAGATATTTGATATTCCAGCCGGCCCGGCCCTCACCTCTTAGTGTTTTCACAAAGAGAGGCTTTTGTCTGAAATTGAATGGCCAGTGTTTCAGCTAAAAGTTGCATTATTGGCGAAACCATATACAGTATCAAATTTTAGTTTCGACCATTGGATGCGGGAGGTTGCGGCCGTCCTTGTGGTATTTCGTTTTGACGAATAGGACCGATTTATGCAAAGTTATTCGACTTTTTCTTGGCTGAGAGCAAGGGGGATTCAGGTTTACATAAAGGCGTTCAGAAAAAACAATAGGCTTGTGATTCCCCGAGTTTCTAAAGACTTGGGTTTTTAGCGATTTACTCAAAAAGTATCACAGTTACAAGTTTTTGAGCGCATCCATGAGATGGGCCGTTTGATGCTCGATTTTTTGAGCCGTTTCCCGTATTTTTAGGTCCTGTTTTTGCCGAGTTATTGAGGATTTAGTGATTAAAACACGCAAAAAACGGTTTTTTGCACTTTAAAAATCGAAAACAGCCAATAAAAATTCTGCGACACTTTCAAAAAATCACTGATTTTTGGCTCGATTTTTTGAGCTATTGCTTGTTTTGTTTGAAGCTTGCGTTACTGAATAAACTCGATTTTTCCGAAAAGTGCACTTTTCAAATTTTCTCAAATTTGCATCGCAGCGACCGATCAAGCTCAAACCGGTAACTGCGGCGGCGGCCAAAACTTTTTCTTGAAAAACGATGTTTAATTGGTTTTTTAAAGGCAGGAAAAGTTTGTTAACGGGTAAATATGCGTCCTAGATTCGATTTAAATGCATTTAAGTGGAAATTCATTAATTTTGAACATTTCGACGGAATTGCCCCCTTGCTGCTAGCCGCCCGTCGTCTAATTGGCTTGTTCGGTGAAACAAGTATGGAAAAAATAGTTCCTTTCCACAATTCCTCTTTAAGCATCGCTATATCATATTTGCTCTTGCAAATAAGAGAAGAATAAATTGTTTGCGATATTGATATCTTCGATTGCTCAATTTCAGTCTACGGGAAACGTCCTTCAAATTTGGATTTGGATCAAATTTGGTGTTTAATTGAAATTTAGAAAACAGGTAACGGGTAAGAAGCTTTCTAGATTCGATTTAAATGCATTTAAAGTGCATTTCATGACTTTTTAAATTTTCGATGCATCTGCCCTCATGTTGCTAGCCGCCCGTCGCCCGATCGGCTTGTTCGGTCAAAAAACTCTCAAAGCTGTCTGATTTTCACAGTTTTTGGGAATTTCCATTTCTTTTGTTCTAATCATTAGATCCTCAATAACTCGGCAAAAACAGGTCCTAGAATTACGGGAAACGGCTCAAATAAACGAGCATCAAACGGCCCATCTCATGGATGCACTCAAAAATTTGTAACTGTGATACTTTTTGAGTAAATGGCGAAAAACCCAAGTCTTTAGAAAATTGAGGAATCACAAGCCTATTGCTTTTACTGAACGCCTTCATGTAAACCTGAATCCCCCTCGCTCTCAGCCAAGTAAAAGTCGAATAACTTTGCATAAATCGGTCCTATTCGTCAAAATGAAATACCACAAGGACGGCTGCAACCTCCCGCACCCAATGGTGGAAACTAAAATTTGATACTGTATATGGTTTTGCCAATAATGCAACTTCTAGCTGAAACATTGGCCATTCAATTTCAGACAAAAAGCTCTCTTTGTGAAAACACTAAGAGGTGAGGGCCGGGCCGGCTGGAATATCAAATACCTTTTAAACGCAAAGCAGAAGAAATACACAGAAAATGAGCAATATTTATCTCAATCCATGCTACCATTCCAGAAAAGGACGTTTACTTTACCCTTTTGGATGAGCAAGTAAAAATTATTTTTCCTAAAAACCAACAATTCAAAAGATTCTCACTTCAAACAAAAGAAATTCAATAGACGATTTCTAAAGCTTCATCGTAAAATACTCTCTTAATTTGTTGAGGGTGGCAATTGACAAGGCCGAACTTAAAAGGAGAACATAAACAACCTATCAATGATGGGGAATGCTCCCGACGTAGATGGGCATTTGAGCACCGTTCATATATTCTGTTTCATATATTCAGTTCAGTTTCATATTTTAAATTCTCCACATACAATTTATCATAACAAAACTAATTAATACAAACAAATAACTAAACTACAATAATAACAATAATGCACCTAAAATTAATACAACATACAAATACCGAACAAAGAACAAGATTAATTGCATGGGGGGAATTACTTAAAGGAAGAGCTCTCTCAGTAGTTAAACTAATCGAGGAGAGAGCACCCCCTGTTTCAAAAATTTCTCATACAAATTTGATTATTTTAGGCATAAAAGAAACTATGGGCAGATGGTGACTTTCTATATCAATAGGTTTACAATCAACTTTGGTAATAGAGAGTCTCGAAAAGGAGAGTCTCGGAGAGTCCAATGGGACAAGGTGTTGAGTAGTTTATAAATATACATTTACTAAGGATTCAGGGGTGGGGTAGAAAAGAGGCTCGATTTTGCATTGACCCATGTTTCTCGCGATTGCAGAGGTTGTTTATCGTTAACTTAGGGACTCCTTTACACATTTTCCGACAATAGATGGCTCCAAACAGCAGCTTTCTATTCAGAGTTACCCTTACCCTACTTAATCTTCGGCGTTTAGGCGGCACAAAAGCTTCAAGGGCAAGGGCCTTTACAAAGGTGAGTGTGAGAAATCAAGTTTACATGCCATGGGGAAAGAAATTTCCTGCAACGTTTCTATGCATGGAAAATCTTCAAAACTGAAAACGATAACAAACTAGGAAAAAGTGTCTGTATTGGATTTCTGTATGGAGATTTGGTTCATTCGCTAAAACTTTTCTTCATCAGCGTTTGCCTCTTTGTTACTGATGCATCGACATCATCTTCTGTTGCGGCGTCCACTGGGTGTCTGCAGCATTCACCTAAAAATTTAATGAAAATGTCACTTTTGGCTGTAATGTCTTATCTTTTTAAATTGACAGATACACAGAGAGGTGCGGTCATACATGGTTATAAAGAGTGACTGTGCTGCTGGTTTCTTTGAGGTGCTTGCCCCATACGGCATTCCATTGCTAAGATTTAACGAAGACACTTCTATAAGGAGCAAAACAGAATCTCGTCTACATCAATCAATTCTGGAAAATTTTTAGCCATAAAAAGAGATTGGTTTACGTGCAAATCTGCTCACGAAGGAATTTGTTTTTAAAGAAGGAAATCCTCTTACGAAATTTAGGTTACGGCAGCTGAGTCCCCTTCAAAGGCGACCCTCTAAACACATACTTCTTCCATTAAATATTCAACCTTCCTGAATATTTAATTTTATTGAACTTCTTCCTTAATTTGATGTTATAAAGATCATAGTTTGTTTTAAACAGCGAGGCTTGCAGAGACTGCTCACTTTTTTGTGTCGTTAGCAAAAAGAAGTTCGCAAACTCATTCAAAGCTATTCATAAGCAAAGTTGGCAACTTCAATAAAGAGCTTAGAAGTCGTTTGAAAGTCTTTCTAATGATATCTCAATGGTCTTTCTGTTATGAAAGGTTTATTTGATGCATAAGTTTTGATGTAGCATTTGAAAGTAAGCCGGGAATTGAGCTCTTTGGTGGATCGAGAATGACCTAAAAGGAATATTGGTGCGTGATTGGCTATTTAGTTTCGCCTCTCTAGTGATTTTCGATCCAAAACGTTGTTTTCGGTTTTCTGTGCAGTCTTGATATTAGCCATTGTCATTTGATCATTGTCATTGGTTGTATTTAAATTAATCGAACTTGATCATTGATAATTTTGCAAATAATCATCATTAGTGACAGTTTGATAAAAGTTGCGATTTCCTGCTTGTACAACAGTTTCTTGTTGCCTGAGATAATATTTTATCAATGATTTGCACGGCATTCAAGTTGCACCTGTATACCCAAGAGGCATCAATTTTACTGTGTTCTTGCGTAATCTCCCGACCCAATTATTCTGTGGATATACCTCTGTTTGAAGGTGGTCAGCAGGGAGCAGCCTAAGTGAAATGGAACACATAAATATTGGAGTGCAAATTTATCTCTTTATAAAAAATTGCTGATAAAAATACGTTGTAAAAAACAAACAATAATTCAGCATAATTCACTGTTTGTAAAAGAAAATGTTAATGTGCTATACAAAAACATACTGAATTTTGCTCCTCAAACAACATAAAAATTAACGAAATCAGCCCTGTGGAAAAGGGGTAGGGAAATTGAAAATCAATATTCAACGTAGTATCTTCGGATTAATACCCAAGAAAACTCCCAGCTGGCTCTATAAATGCTCAAGCTGGCTAAATCAACGCCCTCGCTGGCTAAATCAACGCCCTCGCTGGCTAAATCAACGCCCTAGCTGGCTAAATCAACGCCCTAGCTGGCTAAATTAACGCCCTAGCTGGCTCAAAGAATGCCTTGGCTGGCTAAATGAAAGCCCTAGCTTGCTCTGCAAACGCTAAATCTGGCTAAATGAGCGCCCTATCTTGCTCTATAAACCTCCAGGAAAGCTCAATAAACATCCTAGCTAGCTCTGTAAACGGCTTGCTAAATAAATGCCCTTTCTTGCTATGAAAACACCTCTGCTGTCTAAATAAACGCCAGGAATGGCTAGATAACGCCATATCTGGCTCAATAAACACCCCTTCTGGCTAAATAAACGCCCCTGCAGGCTAAATAAACACCCCTGCAGGCTCAATAAATGTCTGGACTGGCTGGCTAAATAAACTTCATGTAGGATAAATAAATGTCCTGTTTGACTAAATAAACGCCCCTGCAGTTTCAATAAATGTGCTGTGTGCTCAAATAAACGCCCCTGCAGGCTCAATAAATGCCTTGACTGGCTATATAAACGTTCTGTCTAGCTGAATAAACGCCCCTGCAGCCCCTGCAGGCTCAATAAATGCCTTGACTGGCTATATAAACGTTCTGTCTAGCTAAATAAACGCCCCTGCAGCCCCTGCAGGCTCAATAAATGTGCTGTTTGGCTAAAAAAAAGCCCCGGCAGGCTCAGTAAATGCCTTGACTGGCTTAATAAACGCCCCTGCAGGTTCAATAAATGTGCTGTTTGGCTAAATTAACGCCCCTGTAGCCCCGGCAGGCTCAATAAATGTGCTGTTTGGCTAAATAAACGCCCCTGCAGCCCCTGCAGGCTCAATAAATGCCTGGACTGGCTATATAAACGTTCTGTTTAGCTAAATAAACGCCCCTGCAGCCCCTGCAGGCTTAATAAATGTGCTGTTTGGCTAAAAAAAAGCCCCGGCAGCCCCGGCAGCCCCGGCAGGCTCAGTAAATGCCTTGACTGGCTTAATAAACGCCCCTGCAGCCCCTGCAGGCTCAATAAATGCCTGGACTGGCTATGTAAACGTTCTGTTTAGCTAAATAAACGCCCCTGCAGCCCCTGCAGGCTCAATAAATGCCGGGACTGGCTATATAAACGTTCTTTCTAGCTAAATAAACGCCCCTGCAGCCCCTGCAGGCTCAATAAATATGCTGTTTGGCTAAAAAAAAGCCCCGGCAGCCCCGGCAGCCCCGGCAGCCCCGGCAGCCCCGGCAGCCCCGGCAGCCCCGGCAGGCTCAGTAAATGCCTTGACTGGCTTAATAAACGCCCCTGCAGCCCCTGCAGGCTCAATAAATGTGTTGTTTGGCTAAATAAACGCCCCTGCAGCCCCGGCAGGCTCAGTAAATGCCTTGACTGGCTTAATAAACGCCCTTCCAGCCCCTGCAGGCTCAATAAATGCCTGGACTGGCTATATAAACGTTCTTTCTAGCTAAATAAACGCCCCTGCAGCCCCGGCAGGCTCAATAAATATGCTGTTTGGCTGAAAAAAAGCCCCGGCAGCCCCGGCAGGCTCAGTAAATGCCTTGACTGGCTTAATAAACGCCCCTGCAGCCCCTGCAGGCTCAATAAATGTGCTGTTTGACTAAATAAACGCCCCTGCAGGCTCAATAAATGTCTGGACTGGCTATATAAACGTTCTTTTTAGCTAAATAAACGCCCCTGCAGCCCCTGCAGGCTCAATAAAAATGCTGTTTGGCTAAAAAAAAGCCCCGACAACCCCGGCAGGCTCAGTAAATGCCTTGACTGGCTTAATAAACGCCCCTGCAGCCCCTGCAGGCTCAATAAATGTGCTGTTTGACTAAATAAACGCCCCTGCAGGCTCAATAAATGTCTGGACTGGCTATATAAACGTTCTTTTTAGCTAAATAAACGCCCCTGCAGCCCCTGCAGGCTCAATAAAAATGCTGTTTGGCTAAAAAAAAGCCCCGACAACCCCGGCAGGCTCAGTAAATGCCTTGACTGGCTTAATAAACGCCCCTGCAGCCCCTGCAGGCTCAATAAAAATGCTGTTTGGCTAAAAAAAGCCCCGGCAACCCCGGCAGGCTCAGTAAATGCCTTGACTGGCTTAATAAACGCCCCTGCAGCCCCTGCAGGCTCAATAAATATGCTGTTTGGCTATAAAAAAGCCCCGGCAGCCCCGGCAGCCCCGGCAGGCTCAGTAAATGCCTTGACTGGCTTAATAAACGCCCCTGCAGCCCCTGCAGGCTCAATAAATGTGCTGTTTGGCTAAATAAACGCCCCTGCAGCCCCGGCAGGCTCAGTAAATGCCTTGACTGGCTTAATAAACGCCCCTGCAGCCCCTGCAGGCTCAAGAAATGCCTTGACTGGCTATATAAACGTTCTTTCTAGCTAAATAAACGCCCCGGCAGCCCCGGCAGGCTCAATAAATGCCTTGACCGGCTTAATAAACGCCCCTGCAGCCCCTGCAGGCTCAATAAATGTGCTGTTTGGCTAAATAAACGCCCCGGCAGCCCCGGCAGGCTCAGTAAATGCCTTGACTGGCTTAATAAACGCCCCTGCAGCCCCTGCAGGCTCAATAAATGTGCTGTTTGGCTAAATAAACGCCCCGACAGCCCCGGCAGTCCCGGCAGGCTCAGTAAATGCCTTGACTGGCTTAATAAACGCCCCTGCAAGCTAAATACATGTTCCTGCAGGCTTTAGAAATGCCTTGACAGGCTAAATAAACGCCCCTGCTGGCTCAATAAATGCCTGGACTGGCTGAATAAACGCCCCAGCTGGCTCAATAAATACCTTGGCTTGCTCTTTAAATGTTCAAGCTGGCTAAATAAACGTCCAGCTGGTTCTATGACTGATCAAGCTGTCTATATAAACGCCATATAAACGCCCTTGCTGGCTCTTTAAACACCCAAGCTTGCTAATTCTAATCCCGTAGCTGGTTCTTTAAACGCCCAGGCTGGCTCAATAAACCTCCTAGCCGGCTCTTCAAACGCCCTAGCCGGCTAAATAAACAACCTAGCTGACTCTGCAAACGCTCGAGTTTGCTAATTAAACGCCCAAGATGGCTCTATAAATGCTCAAGCTGTCTAGATTAGCGCCCAAGCTGGCTTAATAAACACCCAGGCTGGCTCAACCCGGGCCGGCTCAATCATTTTGAAATAAATGGAACGAATCTATCTACATGTGTGCCAAAACTGCTAAATGGAACGGATCTATCTACATAAGTTCTTGAATCTATCTACATAAGCAAAAGGAGTTCATTTTTGTATAGACAAAAGGAGTTCATTTTTACATCAGGACTCCATTGGTAACATTCTCATGTCCACTGCCTTGGCCATTAGTTGAATCTTGCAGAAAGTGATTCAATGAGAAATGGACTTGGTATTGCTCAAGGTCTCTACAGTTTCATTAAGGCTAACACCAAAAGACATGTAATTTCAAGAGAAAAGTTGAACATGAACCGGCATATAGATAAAAGGGACAAAGTGCAACACACTGAGCTTGCCAGTGCGAGTCAGTAAAGGCAGTGGACAGGACACCTATTTTCTTTGCAGGGATAAAGACCCCAAAACCTATCTAGAAAGCAAAGCTCTGTTCAATTGTTTCTACAATGTAATGGGTAAAGTTTTGGAAGAAATCCATGCGCGATTTAGTGATAGTGAATATTACTTTGTATGTGCTTTGCTGTAATAGAAGCATCTACGCCCTAAGCAAAAACTGCTCATTTCATTGTTCATTCAGCCGCCGGTGGGCTGCTTGTGCACCTCTGAATGATACCACACCACAATCTTCTGTCTTGCGCCTGTTCGATACATTCCCGGAGAGATGCACCAACCAGGGCCTTGATGTTATCTGTCCATCGGTGTTTCGGTCTACCTCTACTTCTTTGGCCCTCAACAAAACCCAACATTACGGTTACTGCTACGAGACTTCTATTCACGGACAGCAAGATCACATTAAATGGCGTAGAGCATGTCAAACACAATAGAAAAGATAAAAATGACAATTATTTTCTCGTTAGTTAGGGAGAACTGAGTTTTAGAGTTTCAGTTGAGGAGCTTTCAAAATTTTCAAAAGTTATTTAAACTTGAGCAAAGTTTTACAGATCTGGACGTAAAAGTATCTTGGGCCCCCTCTGGTAGGGGGCCCTTGGATGTTTTCATTCACTGTGTCACGACACACTAGCGTGCCTTGAGGTATTACCTAGTGTGTCGTGGAAAATTCTCTAATTTCACTTAATTGGTCTATAGAATTGAAAAAAATTTATAACTATCCTCAAAAAATGTGCCGTGGATAGAAAAGGTTGAAAAACGCCGAATCAAGGTGCTCTAAACTGTGTTACGCAAGCGTGAATGCTAATCCTACGATAGAAATCATCATAAAGGTTTGCTTCTTCTACAAATAGATTATGAATTTCTGACTCTCTAGAAATGGAACACAAACTGTTCAATAATCACAGAAATAGGCAGGTAAGCAAAAAAGTGCGCGAATTGCTGAAAATGATGCAAATATTGTGCACAAAAAGATATCGATAAAATAATCGATATATTTGGTCGCTGTCGTGGAAGAGATTCGCTTATTTTAATGAAGATGTGTGAAGTTTTAAAAATGCCTATGAGTTAACATTATTTTTATTACGTTGCATTTTAAGCTTTTATTGACTTATATTAGAAGCTCACATCTGTTAAAGTATACTCCTAAAATTTGTAGGCGTTATCATTTTTCGGGCAAAAAAATTTCAGCCCCCCCCCCTTCCTGAACTCTCCCCGTACGCCTATGTCCAGCTCTGCATGAAATCTCCTTAGACCCCAAAAAGGAACAAATGTCCGCCTTTCTCCGTTCTCTCACAACATCACCTAACAATTAGAGGGGTACCAGGTATACACGCTGAATCGCGCCATAACGCGTGAAATAGCTGCAAATCACGCTTTCACAGTACTGGAATTTTTTTTCCACGATCATGCTCTCTTGAGCCTCTCTGAATTTTTTATACCTTTCTTACAATAGTAATTTTTGTTGGCAGAGCAATCGGCATTGGGATCTCTGAATAAACGAGACATTTACCTGCTCTGGTACTGGAAACCAAATTTTCTACATGTAAAAACGAAAGCACTTCATTTCGAAATTCGCTTACAGCATTAATTTTCATGCAATCACGCATGTGTAATACTGATTCACAGGTCACTCACCAGTGTCCATTCATGCACTCAGGCATAATAAAAATTTGTTTTACGAATTCAGGAATCTAAAATAGGCGGATCACGCAATAATGCCAAATTACCTAGTACCACCAATTAGATAAGATTGGGGATTGAAACATCCAAGAAAAATATGGCAGAACAAGCAATGCTATCTATCGCTGAAGAGATACAAACAAGAAGAATAAACTTTATCTTATTCAAAGTGAGAGTGGAATTAGAATAATTCAAAGATAAATTTAGCAAAAGGTACATGGAACAGGGGCAACAAACCTCGTTTCAAAAAGTAGAAGGGTCAAGTTGGAGAATCATCCACTTTACCGATCTAAGGGAAAAGCTTTCTTGGATTAGAGAATGGATTGAAAAATCGAAGGAATTGATGCCAAAACAAGCATTGCTGTCTATCAACAGAGAGACACCATTGAGAAACATAAACTTTATTTAATTCAAAGTGAGATTTTAATCAGAATAATTCAAAAGATAAAGTTAGCCAAAAATGCAAAGAACAGGGACAAAAAACCTTGTTTCAAAACGCAGAAGAGACACGATGGAGAGTCATCGACTTTATCATTTTAGGGTAAAACTTTACTTAAATTAGATAAAGGACAGAAACGTCCAAGAAATTAATGGCACAACAAGCAATGTTGTCTATCAATGGAGAGACACCAACGAGAAACAAACTTTATATAATTCAAAGTCAGAGTTTAATCAGAATTTTTCAAAGAAAAGTTTAGCCAAAAGTATAAAAAACAGGGACAATAACCTTGTTTAAAAGCGAAGAAGAGACACGATTGAAAGTCATCGACTTTATCATTTTAGGGTAAAACTTTACTTAAATTAGATAAAGGACAGAAACGTCCAAGAAATTAATGGCACAACAAGCAATGTTGTCTATCAATGGAGAGACACCAACGAGAAACAAACTTTATATAATTCAAAGTCAGAGTTTAATCAGAATTTTTCAAAGAAAAGTTTAGCCAAAAGTATAAAAAACAGGGACAATAACCTTGTTTAAAAGCGAAGAAGAGACACGATTGAAAGTCATCGACTTTATCATTTTAGGGTAAAACTTTGCTTAAATTAGATAAAGGACAGAAACGTCCAAGAAATTAATGGCACAACAAGCAATGTTGTCTATCAATGGAGAGACACCAACGAGAAACAAACTTTATATAATTCAAAGTCAGAGTTTAATCAGAATTTTTCAAAGAAAAGTTTAGCCAAAAGTATAAAAAACAGGGACAATAACCTTGTTTAAAAGCGAAGAAGAGACACGATTGAAAGTCATCGACTTTATCATTTTAGGGTAAAACTTTACTTAAATTAGATAAAGGACAGAAACGTCCAAGAAATTAATGGCACAACAAGCAATGTTGTCTATCAATGGAGAGACACCAACGAGAAACAAACTTTATATAATTCAAAGTCAGAGTTTAATCAGAATTTTTCAAAGAAAAGTTTAGCCAAAAGTATAAAAAACAGGGACAATAACCTTGTTTAAAAGCGAAGAAGAGACACGATTGAAAGTCATCGACTTTATCATTTTAGGGTAAAACTTTACTTAAATTAGATAAAGGACAGAAACGTCCAAGAAATTAATGGCACAACAAGCAATGTTGTCTATCAATGGAGAGACACCAACGAGAAACAAACTTTATATAATTCAAAGTCAGAGTTTAATCAGAATTTTTCAAAGAAAAGTTTAGCCAAAAGTATAAAAAACAGGGACAATAACCTTGTTTAAAAGCGAAGAAGAGACACGATTGAAGTCATCGACTTTATCAATATAGGGTATGACTTTACTTAGATTAGATAAAGGACTGACACATCCAAGAAAAGTGTGGCAGAAAAAGCATTGCTATCTATCAATGGAGAAACATCGGCGAGAAACATAAACTTTATCTTTATCAAAGTTAGAGTTTAATCAGAATATTTCAAAGATAAATTTAGCCAAAAGAAAAGAGACAGGAACAAAAGCCTTGATTTTAAACGCAGAAGAGACACGATGGAGAGTCGTCGACTTTTTCAGTCTAACGTAGGAGTTCACGAAGATTAGGTTAAGCATTTGAACATTCCGGGAAATAATGGCACGACAAGCATTACTGTCTAATATTTGAGAGAGAGTAACAAGAAACATCAATTTCAAGGTAAGATTTTAATCAGAATAATTCAAAGATAAGTTTAAAGAAAGGTACAAGAGATAGGTACAGCAAACCACTTCTCAAACGTAAAAGAGACAGGTTCAAGAATCATGGACTTTATCGATCTAAAGAAAATGTTTTCTCAAATTAGATCAAATATTAAAACATCGAAGGAGTAAAGATGGCAAAACAAGAAAAGCTTTCTGTCAATGGAGAAACACAAACAAGAAACACAAACTTTATCTAATTCAAAATAAGATTTTAATGAAAATAACTCAAAGAAAAATTTAGCCAAAGGTACAAGGGACAGAGACAATAATCCTTGTCTCAAGGCGTAAAGGAGACAGGTTCGAGTATCATGGACTTTATCGATCTAAGAAAAAGTTTCACAAATTAGATAAAAAAATAAAACATCGAAGGAATAAAGATGGCAAAGCAAGAAAAGCTTTCTATCAATGGAGAGACACAAACGAGAAACACAAACTTTACCTAATTCAAAGTGAGAGTATAAACAGAATAATTCAAAGAAAAATTTAGCCAAAGGTACAAGGGACAGGGACAACAAACCTTCTTTCAAACAAAGAAAGGGACAGGATGGTAAATCATCGACTTTATCGATCTTTGATAAGAGTTTGCTTAGATTAGATTTAAAATTGAGACATCAAGGGAAAAAATGGCAGAAGAAGCAATGTTTACGATCAATGGAGAGACATCAAAGAGAAAAATAAACTTAATCTAATTCAAATTGACAGTTTAATGAGAATAATTCAAATACAAATTTAGACAAAGGTATAAGGGCCAGAGACAACAATCCTAGTTTGAAAACGTAAAGAATACAGGTTCGAGAATCATGAATTTTATAGATTTAAGGAAAGAGTTTACATTTCTTAGATTAAGGATTGAAACATGCAAAAAAATACGGCAGATCAAGCAATACTTTCTGGCAATGGAAACACCAGCAAGAAACATAATTTTTATCTAATTCAAAGGGAGAGTTTAATCCGAATAATTCAATGATAAGCTTAGCGAAAGACACAAGCGAAAGACAGAAAGCCTTTATTCAAAACGTAGAAGGAGGACAATGGTGAATCATCGACTTTGACAGTGAATCATCAACGGAGAGACACCAGCGAGAAACATAAACTTTCTAATTCAGAGTGAGAGTTTACTCAGAATAATTCAAAGTTAAATTTGGCCAAAGATACAAGAGGCAGAGACAATAATCCTTGTCTCAAAGCGTAAAGGAGACAGATTGAAGAATCGTGGATTCTTTCGATCAAAACGTGAGATTAAGAATTGAAATATCCAAGGAAAAATGAGCAGAACAAGCAAATCTTTCTATCAATGGAGACACATCCACGAGAAATTAAAACTTTACCTAAATCAAATTGAGAGTTTAATGAGAATAATTCAAAAAAAAATTAGGCCAAAAAAAAGGACAGGAACAGCAAACCTTCTTTAACAACGTAGAAAGGGCACGAAAGAGAGTCATCCACTTGCTTAATCTAAAGTAAGAGTTTACTTAGATTAGTTTTAGGATTGAAACATGCAAGGAAAATGTGACAGAAACAAGCGATGCTTCCAGGCAATGGAGAGACAACAATCAGAAACATAAACTTTATCTGACTTAAAATGAGAGTTTAATCTGAATAATTCAAAGTTAAATATAGCCAAAGGTACAAGGGACAAAGACAGCAATCTTTGTTACAAAACGTAGAAGAAACACGTTGGAAAATCATCGAAATTGTAGATCTAAGGTAAGAGTTGACTTAGTTTACTTTAAGGATTGAATCATCCCAGAAGAATATAACAGAACAAGCGATGCTTTCAGGCAATGGAGAGACAACAATCAGAAACATAAACTTTATCTGACTTAAAATGAGAGTTTAATCTGAATAATTCAAAGTTAAATATAGCCAAAGGTACAAGGGACAAAGACAGCAATCTTTGTTACAAAACGTAGAAGAAACACGTTGGAAAATCATCGAAATTGTAGATCTAAGGTAAGAGTTGACTTAGTTTACTTTAAGGATTGAATCATCCCTGGAAAATATTGACAGAACAAGCGATGCTTTCAGGCAATGGAGAGACAACAATCAGAAACATAAACTTTATCTGACTTAAAATGAGAGTTTAATCTGAATAATTCAAAGTTAAATATAGCCAAAGGTACAAGGGACAAAGACAGCAATCTTTGTTACAAAACGTAGAAGAAACACGTTGGAAAATCATCGAAATTGTAGATCTAAGGTAAGAGTTGACTTAGTTTACTTTAAGGATTGAATCATCCCAGAAGAATATAACAGAACAAGCGATGCTTTCAGGCAATGGAGAGACAACAATCAGAAGCATAAACTTTATCTGACTTAAAATGAGAGTTTAATCAGAATAATTCAAAGTTAAATATAGCCAAAGGTACAAGGGACAAAGACAGCAATCTTTGTTACAAAACGTAGAAGAAACACGTTGGAAAATCATCGAAATTGTAGATCTAAGGTAAGAGTTGACTTAGTTTACTTTAAGGATTGAATCATCCCTGGAAAATATTGACAGAACAAGCGATGCTTTCAGGCAATGGAGAGACAACAATCAGAAGCATAAACTTTATCTGACTTAAAATGAGAGCTTTGTTAGAATAATTCAAATATGAATTTAGCCAAAGGTACAAGGGACAAAGACAGCAATCCTTGTTACAAAACGTAGAAGAAACATGTTGGAGAATCATCGAAGTTGTCGATCTAAGGAAAGAGTTGACTTTGTTTAGTTTAAGAATTGAATCATCCCAGAAGAATATAACAGAACAAGCGATGCTTTCAGGCAATGGAGAGACAACAATCAGAAGCATAAACTTTATCTGACTTATAATGAGAGTTTAATCAGAATAATTCAAAGTTAAATATAGCCAAAGGTACAAGGGGCAAAGACAGCAATCCTTGTTACAAAACGTAGAAGAAACACGTTGGAAAATCATCGAAATTGTAGATCTAAGATAAGAGTTGACTTAGTTCAGTTTAAGGATTGAATCATCCCAGGAAAATATGACAGAACAAGCGATGCTTTCAGGTAATGGAGAGACAACAATCAGAAGCATAAACTTTATCTGACTTATAATGAGAGTTTAATCAGAATAATTCAAAGTTAAATATAGCCAAAGGTACAAGGGACAAAGACAGCAATCTTTGTTACAAAACGTAGAAGAAACACGTTGGAAAATCATCGAAATTGTAGATCTAAGGTAAGAGTTGACTTAGTTTACTTTAAGGATTGAATCATCCCTGGAAAATATTGACAGAACAAGCGATGCTTTCAGGCAATGGAGAGACAACAATCAGAAGCATAAACTTTATCTGACTTAAAATGAGAGTTTAATCTGAATAATTCAAAGTTAAATATAGCCAAAGGTACAAGGGACAAAGACAACAATCCTTGTTACAAAACGTAGAAGAAACGCGTTGGAAAATCATCGAAATTGTAGATCTAAGGTAAGAGTTGACTTAGTTTACTTTAAGGATTGAATCATCCCTGGAAAATATTGACAGAACAAGCGATGCTTTCAGGCAATGGAGAGACAACAATCAGAAACATAAACTTTATCTGACTTAAAATGAGAGTTTAATCTGAATAATTCAAAGTTAAATATAGCCAAAGGTACAAGGGACAAAGACAGCAATCTTTGTTACAAAACGTAGAAGAAACACGTTGGAAAATCATCGAAATTGTAGATCTAAGGTAAGAGTTGACTTAGTTTACTTTAAGGATTGAATCATCCCAGAAGAATATAACAGAACAAGCGATGCTTTCAGGCAATGGAGAGACAACAATCAGAAACATAAACTTTATCTGACTTAAAATGAGAGTTTAATCTGAATAATTCAAAGTTAAATATAGCCAAAGGTACAAGGGACAAAGACAGCAATCTTTGTTACAAAACGTAGAAGAAACACGTTGGAAAATCATCGAAATTGTAGATCTAAGGTAAGAGTTGACTTAGTTTACTTTAAGGATTGAATCATCCCTGGAAAATATTGACAGAACAAGCGATGCTTTCAGGCAATGGAGAGACAACAATCAGAAGCATAAACTTTATCTGACTTAAAATGAGAGTTTAATCTGAATAATTCAAAGTTAAATATAGCCAAAGGTACAAGGGACAAAGACAGCAATCTTTGTTACAAAACGTAGAAGAAACACGTTGGAAAATCATCGAAATTGTAGATCTAAGGTAAGAGTTGACTTAGTTTACTTTAAGGATTGAATCATCCCTGGAAAATATTGACAGAACAAGCGATGCTTTCAGGCAATGGAGAGACAACAATCAGAAGCATAAACTTTATCTGACTTAAGATGAGAGCTTTGTTAGAATAATTCAAATATGAATTTAGCCAAAGGTACAAGGGACAAAGACAGCAATCCTTGTTACAAAACGTAGAAGAAACATGTTGGAGAATCATCGAAGTTGTCGATCTAAGGAAAGAGTTGACTTTGTTTAGTTTAAGAATTGAATCATCCCAGAAGAATATAACAGAACAAGCGATGCTTTCAGGTAATGGAGAGACAACAATCAGAAACATAAACTTTATCTGACTTAAAATGAGAGTTTAAGCAGAATAATTCAAAGTTAAATATAGCCAAAGGTACAAGGGGTAGAGACAGCAATCCTTGTCTCAAGATGTTAAAGAGACACGTTGAAGAATTGTGGACTTTATAGATCTAAGGAAAGATTAACAATTGAAATATACAAGGAATATATGGCAGAGCAAGCAAAGCTTTTTATCAATGGAGAAACATCGATGAGAAACATAATTTTTATCTAATTCAAAGTGAGAGTTTAAGCAGAATAATTCAAGGATAAGTTTAGACAAAGATATAAGGGGCAGAGACAAGAAACTTTCTTTCAAAACATATGGAAGACTGATTCAAGAACCGTGGATTTTATCGATCTAAGGAAAGAATTTTCTTAAATTAGATCAAAGATTGAAATATCGTAGGAATGAAGATGGCAGAACAAGAAAAGCTTTATATCAATGAAGAGACACAAACGAGAAACAAATACTTTATCGGTCTTAAGGTGAGAGTTTAATCAGAATAATTCAAAGATAAATTTAGCTAAAGATATAAGGGAGAGAGACATCAAACCTTCTTTCAAAACATATGGAAGACCGATTCAAGAACCGTGGATTTTATAGAGAAACAAAATTGCAGAGACAACAATCCTAGTATGAAAACGTAAAGGAGACAGTTTCGAGAATCGTAGTCTTTATCGATCTAAGGAAACAGTTTTCTTAAATTTGATCATAGATTGAAATATCGAAAGAAAAAAGATGGCAGAAGAAGAAAAGCTTTCTATCAATGGAGAAACACCAACGAGAAACATAAACTGTATCTTCTTGAAAGTGAAAGTTTATTTTGAATAATGCAGAGATAAACTTAGCGAAAATTACAAGGGGTGGAGAGAGCAAACTCTCTTTCAAAACGTAGAAGGGACAGGATAGTGAATCATCAACTTTATCGATATAATGTTATAGTTTACTTAGGTTAGATTGAGGATTGAAATATCCAAGGAAGAGGTAGCAGAATAAGCAATGCTTTCTATCAATGGAGAGACACCAACGAAAAAAACTTTTTCTAATTCGAAGTGGGAGTTTGTTTAGAATTATTCAAAGATAAATTTTGCGAAGGTTACAGGGGACATGGACAACAAACCTTCTTTCAAAACGTAAAAGAGACATGACTGTGAATCATCGACTTTATCGATCTAAGGTAAGAGTTTACTTAGATTCACGTTACTCGATGTAGAGTAAGTATGGATGAAGTACATGCTGCAGTGCAGGTGATTCAAAATTGGCCGTAAAATGCCAAATAATTGGTAAACGCAGCAGGTATTCGCCATTTACCAAACATTTTCCCGTTACCAGAGGGTAAGGAAGGCCAAATATCGTGGATGCAAAAAGTTCTGATTGATTTTACCCTTGCCTTAAGCCTGGTCTATCTATTTGCAAAGTCAAAGCTTTTCGCTTGGATATGTTCATTAGGTTAGCTACTTCAGCTACTGTACAGTGGATGAACCCGAACCCTAATTTTGGCCATAACCACCCAAAGAATCATAAAACAATTTTACCTATCTCTACCTACATTTAAATCAAAAGATCTGGGTTTGAATACTTCCGTTAGGTCAGGTACTCGAAAAGTTATACGTTAAAACATATTCAATCGTACAATAAAGCACGTTGCAATTTTTCCTTTCTTCTTTTCTTTGACCTGTTTTATTTTAGCATAATGAACATATCTCCAGTTCTCAATTAGTTCTTATTTATACTCTGTAGCAAAATTTGTAATGTTGGATCTTGTCTCGGAAAACTAGCCCCATTTTTACAAAAATTCTTGTTCAGGCGAGGCTATATAGCCCCTTCACTATATCCCCTCTTAGATAAGGAGGAGGGCTTCTTTCTTTTTAGAACATATGATTTCAACTCTTGGAACGATACTGGTTATGACGATCATAGCAAATACTACTTTATCCGGCATTCCAATTCTTTACTTGGATTGAATCAAAAGAAGTGACGTAGATTCACTATGGGACTGGAGTATGCAACCATTCCATTTTCCTTCCGGGTCGGGGTGTTCGTAGGGGGGAGAGGTGTAGATCATGACCAATGATTCACAGATATTATAATAAGAAAAACAAAATGGAAAGTCAATCAGAAAAAGCATTTAGCACGACCTCGAAGAAATTTGGTTACAGTAGTTCGAGGCGAGAAAATCTAAGCACTACATCGCAATTCAATGAAAGAGGGATTAAAGCATTGTAATTTTCCCGAATCACTGGGATTTTGTATTCAATAAGTAGGGTCAAATGAACAGGTTTTCCTTACAGCCGGCTGATTGACTGCGTATTTATCAGAAAAATTAGAAGAAGAACTCTATCAAAATTTTTCAACGAAGCTTGTCCGCTTAACATCAAACAGAACAGGTTTAAAGATGTCGTATCTACTTTCTGATAAGACAAGCTAAGAGCAACACTTTGAAAGAAAATAAGAGAACAGATTCGATTACCTCACTTGAACGCAATCAGCCAATTCCCTTCATCCAGGCATCTAATGTCTGCTACTTGTCGAAGCTTTGCGCTGCAGTACATATTCCAATATTCCAATATCGAACAAATTTCACAAGTTCATAGATTTAGTTGATTTATAATGGTTCAAAGTTTGTAGAAGTCACAATAGAGCACCATCAAGTAGGCCATCTTGGATAGTATAAACCTTCGAAAACACTGCCGAATTCATTTCAGAATGCCAGAGCGGACGATATTATCCACAAGCTTCCATCAGCATCATCAAAACTTTGTTATGCATCATATTTAATATCTGGTTCATAATTCAGAATATTGATTATAAAACAAATGGATTGCTTATTCATATTCTACGAAAACCTGGGATACTCTAGGGAGATTCAATTTGATTGAACCACAGGTAGTCCAAAGAGGAAACAAACAATTAAAAATATAAGCGGGAGAGGTGACTCTTGGGAGTTCACAGGCAATTGCTCCTCCAAGCTGGCAAGAGCTGCATCCAGGTAACAAATATTCTTTAGGAAGAATGATAAACTATCAAAAGGAACAACTTCTGACTCATTCCTTTCTCCAAACCATTTGCTTCCACCGATAAACCACATGCCTTGTATATCGATGATGTAAAGATATCCCATAAAAATACATTTAACACCATTAACAAGAAAAGCTGTGTGACGGCATTTAACATTTCAGAGTAAAACGTGAACCAATATAGGGAACACAGAAAGAAAAACATGACACTTTTCTCTAAAAGTATGCCTCATAAAATCTCGACCAAGCTACAAGTGTCTGAGCGCACAGTCGTGTATGCGAAATCTAAACATAAGTAATTTACCTTTTACCAACCCTACAAGACTTGATGACTAGTCTTTTTAATAACATGAAGTTGATGTCATCATGCAAGTTTCGTGAACTTTGTTTAAACTGAGTTACGAAAAAGTTCTAAAGACAATTTTCATTCAAGACCTCACAGTTGCGTGATACAAGTACTTAGACAATGCAATTAAATTAACATTTTGTTGTGGTAATCATAAAGTCTAAAAAGTTCAAATCAAACGAAAATATATCCTACAATAAAAGCATTATCTATATGCAGAGATTATGTAATGAAACTATCAGGAATCTCCTGAATTTAAATACCCAATCGAAAATTTTGCAAAAACAATAGTTATCATATCACCTTGCCTTGATAAGAATTGATGAGGGAATGGCCGTTGCCATTGAAAGTATTTCAGGCTATTAAAGCCTTTTGGATCCAAACCAACCGCATGAACCCTTATGGCTCTCCCAATCAGTTTAAAGGCCTTCATCAAAGCTGTCAGGTATCCTGAAGCACGCCCTACTCAAATAGTAATTGAAGTCCTGCTATCTTATGTAATATCAAACCATTTATCGTTTGGTGCAGAGGTGACCAGAGACACCAAATAACCATATAAGATATGTATTCCTTTCTTTTAAGAGGGACGAACGTTGAAATTTGATTGAGATATTCATAGCCCACCGAGCAGATACTCAAAGAATCTTCAAGATTTTCAAAAACCTGCAGAAAAAAACAAAAAACACAAGCTGTGTTAATAAATCTGTTTTACCAAGTATTTCAAAAAAGAAAATGAAGAAAAATTTACAATTACTGATCTGACTACGCCGTTAATTGTCCATCGACATATTTTCTTCATTGCAATCTTTTGACAAATGTATTTTGATTTTATCACAGTTCTGTGTTAAATACAAAGGTTCTCCATTCAATTTATTTATGTGACATTCTTCGATTTTCCCTTGGAAACTTGCCTGTGAAAATAGGACCCTGTTGTTGACAGTCGACAGTTCTGTACTGCTAAAGTTGACTGAAAAGGCTTCTTTGGTATTGGTATTGCTTTTCCGAGCTACGAGAAGAAACATGAATTTGTCATTCTTTTTAAATCATCTCAACTAACAGTACAAGGAACTTTTACAGAATTTGCAGCTTTACAAACATGGATAATACGAGTTCTGGTCACATAGTTTTAAGAAGATATGAATTTAAAAACGTCTTCGAAAAAAGCAAATATTTTACAACATGATATAATGATTTGTCAGAAAAGCTAAGATTTTTCAACAATTAAAGAGGCGATAATTAATTATAAAAATCTACAGAATAAAACAAAAACGCAAGCTGCTCATTAATGAATCTGATTTAATGTATATATTTCAATAATGTAACGGAAAATGAAGAAAAATTTACAATAATTAACTGCCTATATGGATCCACAAATGGACTAATAATGGATCCACAACTGGGTATATATTTTCCATCGTTCTTTCGGACTCTTATTCTGACGTTTCATAATCTAAGGAGTGTAAGACGAAAAAGCTTTTAGTAGTATGTTTGTAAAATGTTTGCTTTTTTCAAAGCCATTTCCAAGTTCTGTACCGCCAAAACAATTGCTCAAAATATGAATTTTAATGAGTATTGTGCTGTGAAAAAAATCTAGAGAGTTTTTCAAGCTTGGAAAGTTGATGATGGCATGTATTCATGTCAGTTATTTTTAGGCATAGATAAGTTCTAATTAATTTAGCTTTATGTGAAAATAATCATGAATATTAGCAGAAACATTATCATTAAGAGAGTTTCTTATTGGGAGAGTCTTTACATTTCACTTTGGCTACATTTGAGGAAGTAACATTTATATATCAAACTTCTATATCACAAGTAAACTCTACAGATACGGCAAATATTTTTGTTTAATTAAATTCCTAGGTTAAGGCAGATAGTCTCGATCTTTTACAATAGTCATGCAGCTCAATTTTTGTACGAGTGTTGTAAAAGTAGAGACCACAGTTGTAAGCAGTTGTTCAAGAAACTGTTCTCATAGATGCGAGACGTTTAAGATATTTCTTTACCTTCTTCGCGAGCTTTAGCTTCCTTCAGAAGGCATCTGACTAAAGCCTCTTCTGTTTCTGAGGAGGACTGAAGACCGATGGCTCCAGGTTGGTTCTTGTGTACTTCATGCGATCTTGCGACGGGAAAGTCAGGTACAGTTCTTGATGATGAAGGCTAAAAGGCAAATTTCTATCAAATGATGTGCTATGCTATCAAAATAACAAATGTGCTTAGGAAAATAAGAAAAGGGAAAGACTATAACATAGCAGCATGCTTTGGATTACTAAAGCCAGTATCCAATTTCAGGAATGCTCGAAGACAAAATGATAGAAAATATTCGACTGAAAACTAAAAAAATGTAGCCTGTGGGTGACCTTGCAAAAGGAAATACCCTGAATAATCAATACAGAATTCTAGTAATTCAAATTATCAAATGTAATGAATGTTTAATGAATAAACCGGCTAGTTAATAGATAATACACTAAAAGCGACTACCGTGACTGGCAAGCCTATTTTCACCAGTTAGCCCCCCCCCCCAACACTCTGCAGTGCCTGTATCGTTCCCGTCAGACTTTGCAGGAGGGACGAGATTCTTCGGAGCTTTTGTCCTATCCACTTGTCTGCACAAGTGAGAAAATATATCACATGGGCATGTGCATTAGGGCGAAGGTAAAGTTTACATCTCATGGCGCATTATTCAATTAAAACTATTCTACATCATGGTTAAACAGATCAAAAATCAACCAAAGTTTCATTCTCATTTTTCTCGTGATACCCTCTTTCTCAGAATTTTCTCCGTCTTTTTGCTAGAGGCTGGCTAACTTTCATAAGAGCAAAAAAGAATGTTCCCACCACATTATAAATCATGCAATGTCAAAATAACGCCATCGGTTATAACTGCACGCGTGCAGATGATGCAAAATTTGGAAGCAAGCGGGGCTTCAGTTAAATTCTTGTCCATATCCCCAAGAAGACTGTGACGAAGAGACCATTCAAGTAGACAACTAAACAAATAGAATTGAAAACTGCACAAACAGCCGAGGACATGTAACCAAAGACCCGCAAAAAAGGTTCATAACACTACCGTAAATCAGTGATTCCCATTATCAGCCATAGTCGGAAAGTCTAAAGGTTGAGGACTTTATTAGAGAACACAGATGTCAATCCCTACAAAAAATCGATTTGAAATTAGTGTCAACAGACCTGACTTGCAGTACCCCTGTTGTTGAGGACACTGAGGGCCAAACGATCTTCTTTTAACCTTTTTTCTTTGGCTCTCCTGTTTTGAAACCAGACACGAACACGATCAACAGGAAGGTTTACTTTCTTTGCTACTTCCTTTCGCGTTGAAGCACTCGGATAATTATTTCCTTCAAATGTTGCTTCAAGAATCGTCAGCTGATCTGAAGAGAAGACTGTCCGTGGTTTTTGTCTCCTTAGGTACAGTGAGGGATCTATTGAAAAAGAAATATACAGATAATGCGTAAAATATTTTTCGTAAAAAATTTAGAAAGAAATATATTACCTCTTAAAAAATCCATATAAGCAGAAGAAAGTAGAGATTTGCGCAAAATGAGACCTGGCAGAAGTAAAATATTTATATTTGTAGCAATTTTTAGGCTATCCCTTTATCAGCAGATGAAGGAACTCTACAAAAGTGTTCTACACATAAAATCAGATGAAAGAATATAGCTAGAGAAGGGCTAAGAACTTTAAATCAAGAAAAATAATAATATTCGGATTATAAGATTGAATACACTATAAATCTATCAAGGTTAACAATTAGAAAGTTTTTATGATGAAACATATATAATGAAAATTAATGTAAATTTATCCGCCTGTGATAAAGTGCTCGATGCCGTAGATGCGTGTTGATCGCATTACCTTGGAGAAGTAGCTTAGTCTTGTCCTAGTCCATGCACCAAAAAAGTTTATAGAAATATATGTTTTAAAGCTCTAGTTTTTCAAGCAAGCAAAGCAAGCAAGCAAGCAAGCAAGCAAGCAAGCAAGCAAGCAAGCAAGCAAGCAAGCAAGCAAGCAAGCAAGCAAGCAAGCAAGCAAGCAAGCAAGCAAAGCATAGGTTAAAAAATCTTAGCCATTTATCAGGAAAGTAATAATACATTATGATTTTAGTGTCTGGTGTTCAAATGTACATTCAAAATGAACGTGTGGTCAAAACAAGACAAAAGGAGCCACTTCACACTCACCAAAAGTAATGTAGTCGCCACATGCACCGTTCATAAAGTTATGGTAGGGTGGCATATATCCGTAGCAAAGATGCGGTTGGAAAAAATGGTGTCCTTGCAATGGTATTTGGACACCTCTTCCTGATTGCTGGTTGTTCATCCAAGTTGCATCCTGTTGCATAGCTAGTCCTGGAAGTTGTGATCCGGTTGAGCTCTGAGTAGACTTGGAGAGAGCACTGCTGACAACGGTGTGTGCATGCAGATTTGGTTCTAACGATTGCTTGCTTGCACTGGAACAACCAAATATGCCTAAGCTCTGGCTGACTTCTATCTGGTTTTCCGTTGCTGTTTCCTTCGCACTAGATATTTTATCTGTTATTTCTGAATTCTCCATCTCGTTTATTCGCTCAAAGCAATTTAATTCGTGTCCTGACGCTAAAGTCAAATCATTGAACTGATATGCAAGAATAAGATTTCTCTAATTTAAATTGGACGCTTCTATGACGTTACATCCAATTCATATGACGTACGAATTAAATACTTATTCCTATCACTTGTTCATTTTAATAAATGAGGTATTTTCACCTGAAATTGTCTGATAGTCGTCTTAAATGAATTCGTCAGGTTTTCACAAGGTTACAAACTTTTAAAAAACACGGGGATAATTAAAGTGATTATATTATTTACAATATTTCTTACTTTTCAACCATAAAGTTGACATCGATAAAGGGAAAATAAAAATTATACGTTTATCACCGTAATACAGTTAGCGATTGCAATCCATTTCGAAACGCGAGAGAGGGGGGAGCGAATTCGATAGAAAAAACCGTTAGAACGCATCGCGTCAGATCGAAATCTTCCACGAGAATGGATACAGTTGAAACCGATCGAGTTTCGAATGAGCCACACGAACCTTATCAATATACAACGGCAATTTCCTTTGCGTTAATCGGGCAATCATACCAGAAGAATAAAAGCAAGCAAAATGCAGAACCAAGATTGGACTGATGGATTCGTCCAAGTATTAGAAACAGGAACTGCTGACTTCTCCGGTCGAGGCATTAATGTGAATCCGCGTGGAATTTCATCTGGGGGACGATCCGTTGAAGGAGATAGTCCAGGGCAATGCCTGATATCTATATCAAATTTCAACTTCTATAATGCGACTGATCCAAAAGGAATGATGCCCGCAGGAATCAATTTAAACAATAGTTGCAGCTTTAAAGCAAGAGGCATTCCTTCAGATCTGAAGAGCGATCAGTATTTTGCAAAAAATTCACAGAACAACCTTTTTGGGATCTCTGGTAACTAATAGCTCAGATGATGTCATCTACCTAGTTAATTGTTTATTCTTGAAAAATCAGATAAAATTAGATAATGACAAAATTAAAGTCTTCGCCCAAATTTAAATTGTAGTTATGATATGATGTGGTTTTAGCTTTTGGATCCACAGTTCATTTTCAAGGTATCAGATGTATTAAGAAACTGAAATCCAGTGTTGGGAACAAACGGACATACCTATTTGCATCGTTTTGCCGAGCATGCGTTTCTAAAAATTACGATGCCTTCACTCACAGTTAAATGCTATGAATTTTTTAATTGATCTATAACTCTCTTGACTGCGATGACTTAACACTTTCGTGAAATTAATGCTTTTCAATTTGTTACAGGTCATGAAGCTTTTCAACCAAGGACAAGAAAAAGACTTCGAACAATATTTACAAATGAGCAAGTCAATTTGCTCGAGGCAGCCTACAGTCATAACAAGTATCCGGATACGAATGTTAAAAGAAAGATTGCCGCTCGGCTAGACCTTCCAGTAGACAGAATTCAGGTGTGGTTTCAGAATAAGCGAACTAGAGACCAGAAGCTTCGTCGTAGCAAAGGTGAAAGCAAACAGGAAGAAAATCCAGATAACAGCGAAGAGAAAAAGTAATTTCCCAAACAGAATTTGCTAGTTTAAAATTTTTGGGTTAACCTGCAAATGAATTTAATAATGTGTTTTATCGAGCTTATTGGTATCTTCAATATTTTTAACATTTTAATCTTGAAAACCTAAATAACCATGATAACTAGTAACCCATGGTAACATTGCGAAAAACGACATAAGGAGCAAAGAATTTGGAAATAGCATGGAAGGGCGGAAACATACCATATCATGCAATTTTTAGGAGCATTCAATTGATTTGTTTAAAAATTGGGCAGGCATAAGACAACGATGACTTGAAAAGTTTTAAACATTCGTGTTTTAGGACAAAATGAATACATTCTTCAAGATGTCTGGCAAAGTTGAAGACAGTGAAGCTGGGGAAATCTCAATGTGCCCTTTGTACGAAGACCAAGACAACGTGGGGCAAGAAAACCAAATCGACATTAATTATCGAACAGAGATTTTAACTGTAATCTAGCTGTAGAAGCGATGATATGTGGAGGGTACTTACCTTTTGCGAACCAAATAAGGAGCGCATTTTCGGTCTCACAATAGGTAAACAAGGTACAATGGGTACAATATAGGTATGTTGACAATGTTAGGGGCGATGAATGGCACCTGTGCAAAAAACTACGATGTCTGCTAAAGTCACTTGGACCACTGGGCAAGCGAAACTGTGTATTCATATTATGCATTTGTTTTCCTATATATCACTACTTCATCCCTCCCCTCAAAACATTACTGATAGTCTAGGAAAATGTCATACAAGCCATACGAAAGAAAGAACTTCCCAATTTCGTGTATGCTTTATTTATTAAAACAAACATTGCTTGAATTGGAAAAGGGGTGGCTAAATTTGCTTTTGAAACAGCCTTTAGTGTTCCAGGACTTTTGCAGGGGTTGTAATTCTCCAGTTGATATGGATCGATCAGAAAAAAATTCGATGGCAATGAACCTAGACAGGCAAGGAACAATGCGTCGTTAGATCATAATTGTTTGCCGGAAAATCTTCTTTGACTGATCGATTCAGCAAAGAAAGTTAGATCTTGAGTAACAGCAGTTCTGCCTAAAATTGTGCAGCTTGCCAGGAAGAAAATATATATTCTTAAAACCATGGGAAAATATGGGGAAAATGAAAATTATTAAGGCTTTTTTAAAAAAAATGGCAAACGAACTAAGAAATGGTTCTTGAAGAAATGACACAAAATCTCATGGCAGTAATAAATGGACAGCTATTAGCCTAGCTTTAACAACTAATTGTTCAAATAACAAAGTGTTGATAGTTAAGTTAAAACGTCATTAAACTTGTTATTAAACCTGGTTTTTATACATAAGACAGCTTTCCAATTAGTTCACAGTAAAGTCGTGTAAGAAAATTTCATCCACGCATGAATAATTAATGTGGGACCGAATATATATTGTTGGTTATTTTTGCTAGAAACACGAAGTAGATTTGATGAATAAAAATGTGAATATGCAAATAGGTTAAGAATGGTTTTTCAAGGAATATTGGTTAAAAGGATTCCTAGTTTGAGACAACGTGTCTTATTGCACACTCTCAGCGGTATTTTTTTGACAGTGGCTTAGGTGTGGCAATGCAAAATGAGAGGAGCGTCATACACGTCAAATTTTGTATAGCTGAAAAAGGAATTGCCACTGTTATCCTCATAACTCAAATCAGGTCAATTGCAAGAAGTAAGGAAGGAAAGGATATTTATGAGAGGCAGAAGACAACTGTCGTATTTGGGATAAAATTCTGCATACTTTAATGCAGTGACTTTTAACTAAGAAAATACATCTAAGCATATAACCAACCTAGAATCCAGAGGGGTGCAGGCAGGAATGATTTTTTAGAATTGCCTAGTCACTAAAATTGCATATTTCTTGAGCAACATCTGTGAAACACATTGTATTTTTAAATTGAATTAGCCTACGAAAAACAAGATTTTTCAACGACGAAAAGTGTATATAGTTAAATTCAGTTAAATCAGACATTTAAGGTGAGAGGGGTGGGGTGGTTCTGATTTGTCTCGTGACATCAGACCTCCCATGTGGATGTTTTTGGGCTCTTCAGCCTCGTCTGTATTTGTTTGTAAAAGAAACATCATAGGGGTAACATTCCTAGCAGTAGGATTATAAACAATAATGGAAACCAACTTGATGGCAAAATATAATTCAGGAAAAACATGGAACTTTATGGGAATGTGGAGTATTTTAAACCAGTTTCGCTACAAAAAACTTTAACCTTGTTGAAAGTTAATTGACTTATACTCACAGTTCTACTCGCATCGTGTAAACTTATTCTACTTATCATAAATAAAACTTTTTTTACATTGCTGAAAGCTCAAGTGATCAAAGAATTTTCTCTTATTCGTCATCGAGGTTTTAACTGGTTGAGGCATCTTTGTCAGTTTGTTTATTGTTCTCAACTGGCACATTCCCATTAACTATTCTATTTTTGGCATCAGACAGATGTGTCTCACCTTCTGCATCGATGTCATTCTCTTTTCGATTTGACGTCACTACAGATTTATTCTTCTCTTCAGCTTGATCTTTTTCTTTGTCTTCAAGCCCAGTGTTTGCATCACTACCCGCGAATAGTTTACCACGCTCAGCGCCCTCATTTGGTTTTGCAAGTTCATCATCTTCGCGATGGTTAGATGCATCCAGATTCTTATCACCAACGCCATCATGGAATGCCTTCTTGTCGAATTCCATGGTATCTCTTTCTGTGTCCTCCTTATTGTTTTTTAGCATGGGTGAAGATGTTTTGGGATTTTCAGCCTCACCTTTTCCCGGTATTTCCACAACCTTGCTGAAGAATGTATCGCCCTCTTGAAAGTCACTTTTCGTTCTAACAGTTGGCGTGGGCAGTGGGGTAGTTTCGACTTTTGGTTTGGTGGATGCAGGTTTGACTTCGGTTATTTTACGAGAAGTTGAATTGTTCAGCTTTGAATCGGATAACTCGACTTTCACGTGCTTCTTTGTCTGTGTTTTACCCTGCTTATGAAACATTTTCAATTTACTCCTGCTCCCACTTTGACTAGCATGTGATTTCTTATGCTTCTTATCAGGTGATTGATCTTCTGCAACATTAAATGAACATTTAATTAACAAAATTGATAAGAAGGTCTAATGAAGATGTTAGGCAACAAAATTATAGGTCCAAGTATACGTATCATATTATGGTGTTAATGCTATGCATCTATTGTATCATAAAATGTCACATATTTTGGATCATAGCCGTATTGTAAACAAATTCATACGGAGAAAGCTTCTAGATTTACACAAATATAAACAAAAGTTTATGTCTTCTAATGAAGTTAACAAAATACCTGCTTCCTTCTTTTCCATCTTTTCTTCTTGCTCAGATTTTAGCGATTTGTTTTTTTTCTTACCTTCGTCTTTTTTCTCATCTTTATCTACATTTTCACTTTGATCCTTGGCAGACGATGTAGAGTGAGAATTTTGACACTTCTGCAAATCCTTTCTCGATTTAGCACTATTGGCAAAGAACATTAATTTCCTCTAACTTGTATTTTCAAAAGTTGTCAACAAAATAAGTCAATCTAGTATGGGTTATCTACAAATCTTACCAATAGAGTTCTAAAGTGATGACGTCATAAAAATCTATTTTTAGAATTTACGAATTGGCTCATGTCAAATGCGTTACGAATTGGCTGGGATATGGCTACATGTGTATTGGCTCTTTCCCCATCAAACCTCTGTATTTTGGTCTGTGTTCATAACTTTATGAACAGTGATTCGTTAGCAAACTTCAAATCTTTCATTGGCAATATTTCAACTGATTTTGGGTATATCTGACTATTTTTGCAGGTTTGGAAGTATTTCATGATGATCTTTTTGTTAAATGGTTAAAATTCAAAAATTCTAAAAATAGATTTTTGGTGATGTCACACTTTAGAACTCAGTGGCAGTTAAGTATTGATTCCAAAATTCAGAAGATATTAAATCTAGCTTGTGCTTTATTCTTGGTTAACCATTTAATTCCACAACTGTAAAAAGGTCTTGCTGCACTTGCAAAACTGTGAGACATTGAATATTCGAAATATAAGTGGATTAGTCACTCTAATAATTATTATTCACAGGGGATCGGTTGGCCAGTATTTTAGTTTGTATTTCTCATAAGTCATAGCAGACTAGGATGGAATTAAAAACAAGTTAAAAAAGTGATCAAAAAATTCTTTTTGATAAAAGGATGGTAATCACAGTAAAAAATACCACTTGGTGGGAGTGCTTCTTTAATAATAAAATTACAAATATCTGTAATAAATTATTGGCAGGTCATCTATATTTATTTTCAAACAGTTTTGGTGGCAATAAAGTTCCATCAACCAAGCCATAGCTTTATGTGACTTTTGTTAAAGACTCATTGCTAACAATAGGTCTTTGCGAGCGTGGCGATGATCCAAACAATGGCAGTAAACTGTCTTCAATGGGAGTAAATTGATTTCAGACTGTCTAAAAATGCATTATGGGCTTGCGTAGCGCAATGGCTTGTTAGCAATGACTCTTTAAGAAAAACACATACTGTGAAAAATCAAAATTGGAAAATAATCAGATTAAGTTTTAAGAAATTAATACTTACAAGTCCTCAGCCAGACTTATTTTGTCTTTCTCTAATTCTGAGTATTTATCTTGAAGTTTTTGATAATCAGAGCCAGTTGACTTCAATAAATCTGCAAAATATTTGTAATATTTTTATGACAGAAAGTTTACACCAACAAAGAGGCATTTGCAATGAAATTATTTTCAATCAACAGCTTTAGAGTATCAATTTTTGCCACCCCAAGTATCTACACAAGCATTTGTCTTCCCTTAGCAACTGTAGGATTGCAATAAATTGCCCAAGACCCACAACAAGGCTTTAGAAATCACAAGCAAAAAGTATGGTAAAAAATGAATCAGAGAAATTTGGAGAGACAGTTTCTTTAAAAGCTTCTTACTAAGTAACCCAAGACTAAACAAGGTCATTGAGAAGGCAAACAGTTGCTTCTGTATGGTGTTTTAACTTGCCTATGTATAAGTCCAAATTTAGATTTTCTTTATTTGTATTTGTTACTACCTAGAATCTGAAGTTAGGTTTTAGGTCCTGGTCCAATAATCCATAGTGTCTTGACCTTCCTCTTAGTGTGACCACACCTCACGTTTGGAATTACAGAGAGCTGACCACTCTCCTCACTCTAAGTCAAAGTTTCACTATGGCAGGCACTAAAACTCCAGAACCTTGGATCAACCAGAACCATAGAATGCAATGACAACTGAGTCACCGTGGCACTAAATATTTGTGACCAAATTGAATTGTCAGATGGTACTTTTGCCAATAGTTTTATCAAATTACAATACAAAGTCATTAGTTTAGATTGTAATTCAGATAATTACAGCTTCTATGTAATGGCTGACAAAGTGTCGTCTCAGCCTATGTACACAAAATGAATGATTATCTAGATTCTCCCACATCCAATCGTCAATTTGAATTGATTTCCTAAATTCATTATGTTGAATTTCAAAAAAACCGGCTAAAACAGTTTTTAATTAAATTATAGAAAGTCTCATAAACCTTTCAAAGTATTGAAACAGTCCAATAAAAGTTAACATTTTGAACTTTTTAAAGTGACTTTTTCAAGTTTTTTCATCAAAAGCCTTCCCAATGTTATGAAGTTTTGTTCAATTAGTTGCCAAAAGAATTGATGGTTTCAAAAAAGTGATGGAAATTTAATGATTATTGTTTACTTGACATTACTTATCTGTCAAGCTTTAATATGATAAAATTAGTTTCCAAATGTAAATGTTAAAGGGGGGGGGGGTGTACATCTACCCACTGTAGAAATACAGGGTCAAGGAGAAAGGTACATATAAAGTACCTCAGAAAATTATTTGTTGCCAGGATTCAATATATCAACTACAAATCTTAGCAACAGACCTGAGCAGTACACATATTTTTATTCTGGCAAGGTTTAACTTTTAAACAAGTGCATCCCAAGGTCAAAACAACAGGTGCCCTGATGGAACTGTCACAAAATATGATTACCTTTGAGATGTTTAATCTTTGCAATAAATATATCTTTATCATCAGCTGGGCCAATATTCTCCAAATTGACATCTTTTAGCAAACCCAAAAGCATTTTCTATAAAAAAACATTAAATTGATTAAATCTAAAAATTATTTGCTAGATCTGAAAATCAAGCACAGTCAATATAAAAGATATATGCTACACTTAGTGAGTAAAAGTATTTCACAGGCTTGACAAATACGTAATGGTTGTGACAAATCAAAGCTTGAAATCAACTTGGCCACCAAAATTTAAATCACTTTTGTGAACCCATAAGGTATCATTAAGTACTTAAAGATCAATCACACAGAGCATCAAACCACTGGTAACACTAGAAATTTAGAATTTGAAAGAAGTTACTTTTTTAAAAAGTAATAAACGCTTACTTATTATTGGCCAGTATTGAAGCTTTGAAACCTTTATTAGACATTTGTGAGATTTCTCCCAACTTTTTGAGAAAATTAAAATAAAAAAGTCTTGCAAAAAGTGTTGGGGGTAGCAATTCATTGTTAACACAGTCAGCCATTCTTTATGAAGACATTTCAACACCATTGAGGCACTTGAGTGTACCGGTTTATTCCAGAAGCTTTGGTCCTTTCATTCAATGAGGAGACAAAATGTTGTTACAGCATTTTGTTTTCTAAGCAACATGGCAATGGATTGGAAAAGATTGGCTTGAGTATTTTTAATTCATTGCTTGTCATGCATTAAGGGGCCACAAGTGAAAAATTTTTAATAAGGAAAGTTTATAAAATCATAATAGAAAGCTTTAAAAAGATAAGGTTTTTAAGGGAATTTTACTATAATTAGCAAGTTTTAGAAGTTCTACTAGCGTTCAAGAGGAATTTTGTCTGCAATATTTTCCACCCTTTCAATCTATATGAGATCATTCAGTCTTCTGGTTGAAGTAGCTGCTCTTAAAAGTTATCTACAATTTTCACCTTAGTATGTGTTCCTTCAGATGAAGCAACAGACACAGGGAGAGTAGCCACTTTCCTTATGATTTGAAACATGTCTGCATGCTATTTGAGCAGATCATTATTGCTGAATACATAGCCTGCCCCCCTGGCCCTCCATAATCTCACTAATTGCTCTTAAGATTAAAATGAACATCCTCTTATCTTAATTTTTCAAAAAAATAAACCCTAATAAAACAAAAAAAATGACATCCATTATCCAGACCCCTTGTTTATCATTTTCTACCTTGTGCAAGGTTTATACAACCATAAAGAGGCACATCAAGAACAAAAGGAAAGAGTAAAACCATATTAAAACTGAATATTTTTGTTATACTGTTATGCTATAAATCTCTTTTTCATGTTTAAGAAACCAGCATCTATATTACATATAATCTATATTCCTTCTGCTTCCAAATTAAAGGGACTGCTAACCTATTTTGGCAATATTTACCCTTTAAAAGGAAAATTGGTTTGAACAAAAGAGAAACCATTCACAGAAATTAGCTTTTTCCCAATCCATTCCTAAAGACTGATTTAAATCTAATAATGGACCAAAGATATGACAAAAGAAACAGCCAGTTATATTGCTGCAACTAAAAAATTGCTGCATGATACCTTTACGCCAAAGTCTTTTAGAAATAATGTCTTGTGGCCATTGTCTGTAAGCCGTATGTTTAGCTTTGCTTTTCTATTCACATGTATGTAAGTGGCTTTCCGGGCCCCCAAAAGCATTTTCATTTGTTCTTTTGTTTGTTACCATAACTTTCTTTAAGTGAATCAATCAATCATTGACGGAATATGTTGGAGCGCCCCTAAGGTATTTTCACTATGTTCCTTTCAGCAAAATTTAATACAATGAGCAACTTTTCCACTTTAAGACATTTGACACTGCTTGCCAATCTTACATTTGTGGCAATGAAGTTGTAAATTTGTCTTTCTGTTTGCCATGTTTGAATGTTTTTTCTTTATTTTATATTAAAGCCCAAAATAGCTGGAGCCCTAGCCAGGTGACCCTCTGCATGGATAGAACCATATTTCTATCCATGCAGCGGCTTGTTCTTAGGGGTAGACAGCTATTGGTTGATTTTTTGTGTGATTGCTGGTGGCTCTTACTGACAACCACCTTTTGAATAGGAATGTGATTCAATTAACATGAGGAATGTCAGCAAATTTATGAGCCTCTTTTAGGTAAAGGTTGATACAATGAATTAAAACTAGACTCTCTATAAAAAGGTGACAAGAATTTTGAAGTAAAATAAGAAATAGTTAATATTCAAGAACATTTTTTTATATGAGAGCTCTAAACATCTAGGTTCACTGCCTTAAACATTTCCAAAACATCGCAATTACTCGGATTCACTTGTAAATAAAACATAGGAGGTCAGTCAGTCTCAAAAAATAAAATAAAATGACTTCCAGTATGTCAAGAGTACCTCAGCACAAGTATGAACACATAACTTCATTTTTAGTCATTTTTTAAATTCTTGGATCCTGGTTCACACTTGAATCCAAATCCAGAGTTAAACTGGACTCTTACTTTACATGTTTGATGTATATGACAGAATGAATCTACACATTTTCACATTTTATGGAATTACCAGGCACTTTAGTACAAATAAAATAAAAAAGGCTTTGGTTGGAAAGGCATGTGATCACATGCGCACGGCCTGGCGCACACCTTCTGCTTTCCAGGAGTGCAAAATATTACAAGCCTACTTTTATTTTGAGAGCAAAATTCATAATTACTGGTTTTGTGGGTTTTTGAGACAGGTTTAAATGTTTACCCTTCCTTGGTTCTATTACTTCATGCCACTTAAAAAAGGCTTAACACCTTGTCAGGACTGTGGATAAATTAAAATTTTGACATATAATCATAGGACTAATCTACAATAAATCCCAATAATATGAAACCAATACAAAAATAATTTTACGATATGACAACAAATGTCTGGCCTCTTGGATTCTGCATAACTCTGTACAAATTTTGTCGGTATGACAAATCCGTTATTTAATGAGCTCTCGTTATCAATAACCTAACTGTAGGTCCAATCATCATAATTTTCCTCAATATGATCAATTTTTTTTAAAACAAATTTCAGTTATTTTGGTCTACATTTCCCCGGTATATTTTCATCACCATTTCTTGGGGGAATCATTATCGCCATCATCAAAATATATACATTGGCAAACATGTACTTTTATGATTCAAAAAATTGGAGAGAAGAGATTTGTGCAAAAAGTTTACACCTTTTCAAGGCTTTATGGCATTTTAGTGAACAACACCAAACACAGAAGACTATAACAGACATTTTTGTTCCCAAATTTTAAGAGAAACATAAATTTTTGTGAACAACACTTTCACTTTGGATCACTAATTTAGCCAGAGTAGCCGATTTGCAGATTTCACTTGTAGTGTGACCAGTTCTAGCATAATATTATGATTTTAGCATAATACTGGCCAAAAATCATCATTTAGCATAAAATCATATTATTTAAAAAAATCATTGTTTTCATTATTCCATTGTCTATCATTACCAGATACAAACACTCTACACCAGCATCTGTGGTTTTCTTTGGGAGTAAATTGTGACTTTCCAATTTTAGGATTTTGCCAGATGTTTGGAATGGTTGGCAGACACAGTATACAAAAAGCTAATTTTTTGCTACTTATGTGGAGTGATAACATAAACAAAATTTGCTTTTTAGGTTACAAAAGTTTTCATCTGCTTTTATCTTAAACTATCTGTTATCTTTTATTTTGTTTCTTCATTCATCATTTGCAATTTTTATATTGTTTTAAACAGTTTTGAATATTATGTGCATAAATTTTGTTTCCTTTGCATTTTTGTTGTTTTTTGTAACATGCGGTCAGAATTCAGCCAAACTTTGCTTCTTTGGCCAAATCAACTTATGATGGCCAAAGGATTTTGAGAAACTGCCAAAATGGAGTAATTTGGCCATCAAAACCATTGATCAAAATTGCCTTTTCATTTATGAAGAATGAGTACATTGAGTTTAAGATGAGACCCAAATGGCAACTCTGGTCATTTTTGATATTCTGAGCACGTGTTAGCCTCTTTCTTGAGCAGGGTTGCCTTGATTTGAAAATTAGCATAATTTTTGCAAATCTAGCACAATTTTATGACAATTTTGGCATATTTCCAAAATTGAGATCTGGTCACATTGTACTACCCTCCTACACCTCCTTCTTTAGACTTCCCTATGCTCTAAATCTAGATGTCGGTGACATTTATTTTAATGAAAATGGTCCATATTTATAATATATGCATATAATTTATGGATTATTGACATCTGGCCATAAAATTATAATTCTTGATAACAGAGAGCCAGACAAATACCAGGCCCTCAATAACTCTGCTAAGGATTCATTATTGAAACTGATGAAAACTGCTTATGACATGGCAAACATTTTTCTGTCACACGCCACCACAGGACTGTTTGCTTGCAGGCTTGCCGTGGTTAGCATGCCTGCTATATATTCCCCACAAAAGCCAGAATGAAATGTGGTGCTTTTTAGTAACTCTTCTGATTAGAATGGAAAAGATTAGTACAAGTACAAATCTTACTACAAAACATGTCCAATTTTTTGCTGAATCAAATTTATGCAGAGAATAGCTTATACAAAACAGCATGTCTCCAGCCTAACTATTTGGTCTGCTTTAGGTTTATAAGAATCACTTATTACATATAATAGAATTTTACTTAAAATAATTACCAATAGTATCAACAGACACATCACAGTGTTTTCATCACAGTGTTTTCAAAATGATTTCAAATTCCATTCAATTTGAATTTGGAGCTGTATCCAAGGACATAATTATATGGAATTTGTGCTAACAAAATATATTTCAATCATGATTGGTTGCCAATCAAGGGTAGTGTTTCCTGTTTATTCATGGCTATTGTTTGTTGAGTTTCAAAATTAGAGAAGCATGTTTGTTGAAATAAGAGAAACATGAAAGATCAGTTTAGGTGACCAATAGCAATTAATACACCTCCTGTATGTTTTACAGTTGTGTATGTTAGTACTTTGCTTCACAGCTAACCTTAAACTGAGCTAATTAACTATCTTTTGTTAATTGCAAGTAGATTCTATTGGAGTTGTTTAGTGAAGCGGTTCCATTACGTAGCCAGGCAATTTATGAAGGTCTACTGGAATTTTGAATTGAAAAAGGTACATCTGATTACTTGAAATTGAAAAAGCACACGAATAATGCAAGAATAAATAAAAATCGACTTTATTACAGACCTCTCTTTGCAAAGAGGCGTCTTCGCACTTCTTTGCTTTATTTTCTGCAACATTGTAGGTACTAGTTAGTGACTCCAAATCAGAGGAGCATTTACTTCTTTGCTTTTGTTCTGCTTCTGCATTCTGTTTCTCAGTTGTCATTCGCTCTTCCATTTCAACCATTCGATTAGAAAGCAGTGTATTTTTCTTTTCCATTAAGTTTTTATGAGTTGTCATGTCCTTTAGTTTGCTATAAGTGGTGACAACTAGCCTCTTTAGTGTTCTACTTTCGGATGAAAGATTCCAGGAATAATACGACAAAATACAAATAACAACAAATGCTCCAATGATTGCTACAGTGGCTTGTCCATTCTTTCGAGACATATTTCCACCGACGTGATGAGAAAACATTATTCCTTCAAACGTGCATTCCAACCTTCAGCAGCTCTCGCTGACACATAACAATCCGCTGTTGTTTTCCATTTACCTACCGATAATCAAGTTGAATTGAATTGAATGACTGTGTCTAGGGGGCGTCAGTCGAAACATCAGGGGGGTGGCACGTGAATGGCTAGCCTGTGCTCCATACCCCTAACTTGAAAGTTGAGTCTGCTTTCAACTTGAGTACAGGCTAAAAGTCTCAGGCTCCGATCTCAGACTGGACACTTTCCAATCTCGAAAATAGGAAATAAAAAAAGAACGGAGAGGAGGAATATTCCTCTTGCTGCTTTTGAAAGCACTTGCGGAATTTTACAGTGTGAAATTTTTACCTTTCAAAAATTTTACGACCAACAAACAATATCGAACCTTTGAGAAGTATATTTCCTTAAAATTACGATATGATGTGTTGACAAGGAATAGTCGATAATTTAAAATGAGAATGCTAGACTGCAATACAAACATAGGTAAACACGAAATATAAATGTAGTAAGCGTGAATATATTGCTAGCTATCACTTGAAAAGCATGCCATGTGTAATTTTCCCGTAATTTTGCAGTCTTCAAATACGAATACAGCAGCGTTGTTCTCGTCATTTAGCTTACTTGATTTATCCACGTCCTCAGGATGCTCATCATCAAGCATAATAAGGGCCCCTTGTTTTCTGTGTTTGGAAATGTATCATTTGAGTATTCCCTTGTTTCATTGCTAGGACTATAGTTTTCGTTGATTAGATAAATAAGCCATTCTCCGGTTCATATCAGCTATTCCTGAAGAAACCGAGTCCGTAAATGCAAGTTGGTTGATTGGTTTGCAGTGCCGTCGGAACGAAATTCATATTGGGGGGGGGGGCTGCCCATTGTTTTCCTTCTCATTCAGTACACTGTTGTATAGGAAACATACTACAGTTTGAGAATTATTGGGGGCTCAAGCCCCCCTGGTTCCGATGGGCCTGGTTTGTATGACCATTTGCGAAGTAAAACCAGATCTGAACAAAACAGGCTTGGATGTATGTGTCTGGAGTTAATGACGCTATCACAAAAACATGAACCAGATGACGCTGAAACAGATGACTGATGACAGTGTTTTGTTTATGAGCACGTTATTGTGGGTGCTGTGTAATGAAACTTGAAGATATTGTCTTAAATTTCTTGGCGTCTTTTGTATTTTGTCCGAAACAACCGATTGGATAAATATTTGTTTGAAATCTTCTGTCCGAAATTTAACGTACAAAAATAAAATGTCCGAGATTTTTCGGGATTCATGAAGGACTAGCAGTACATATAAAACATTATTTAGCGTCTCCGTTAATTAGTCTGTCTGTAAGTCTTCAATAGTATTCTATGGAAACTGAAGATCAGAGCTAGCATAAGGATAACATGATTACATCGTCATTTTTGCGGACAACCTGCCTAAATTTTACCCATTTACAAAGCCCTAACAAAAGGAAGAAGTGAGATAAACTAGAAAACGAAGGAGGTGAGATTAAGTATGCTGATTATAGCTTTCAAAGAATACAAGTTAGGAAATAAGAAGAGGGTTAAGGGTTCCAAATGTCTGGGAAAGTAAGATGAGTTATCGGAGTAAATCATGGTGTTTTGGCAATGTTTCAGAGGTCCAGGGGTGAGCAGCATCCATTTTTGTATTTGGAAACATCGATAATTAACTGTTATCTTATTGATAAAACAAAAATGTCAATAAATAAAGCAAAAAAGTTTAGAAAGCAAAATATTTTGTCTATGAAATTGAATGATTTGTCTGGTTGCAACTTGGTAAAACAGTCAAACGCTGTAGTTTTGTATGCAGATTGTTTTGGACTTATGTAATCGCCAAGAGTTGACATCAAACTTTGTACGTCTACTCATATCTTTTATGGAACAAAATTCCAAAAAGGTTTATATTGAGAATGCATTCATATCATAGGTCTTCTTTGGCAAGATCAATTTCAGTTTAATCTTGCTTACAAATGAAAAAAAATCACTAATCCACTAGTTCCGTTAGTTCTCTATCATTTTCAAGAACCACTTCCTACTTCCTTCACTCCTACCAAAGGCATGAAATTGTTAAAAGCGATCTTCTTACATCAGAATTTAAAAAATTCGAACACTTATTCATTAGGGACATCTCCATTTGAAAGCTCTTTCAGATTTTCAAGTCCTTTATTAGCAAAGCCAGAACTTCAAATGTTCCGTTTTACTCTTGATCGGATATGAAGTTACTGAAAACATGAATTATATCTGAATGGATGTTTTTCATACTTCAAACAACTTTCATACTTGGAGCATTAATGGATGTATACCGTGGCTGTGCAAGAATGATTTCAAATCCGGTTAATTTTACATATAAAACGATTAAATCCAAGGAAATAACTGTTTGAGATGTACAGAATCAAAGGTGTTACGAGCAACCTTTTCCCACAGCTTCGAATAGCTCGTATCTGAACCCTTCATTCGCCTTCATGGCCTCAAAACCTGTTCCATGAAGTAGCTAATCTTTGAAGCCAAACGCTTTCCCATGTGCAGGCCAAACCACGTGACCACCTGAACAACCAGTTAACGGCTCATTGGATATTCATTGACCAGATATCCTCACAATACTGCGTTAGGTATTTTATACACTGAAAAATATTATATATACAAGAAAGATTATAGAAGCAAGGAATATCGACGATTTTCAACAGAAACGCCAGTGGATAGGGTCACGTGGAGAACTGCAAATTCAAGCCCTAACTGATTGTAGTCAGTGCTAGAGAAATGTCGAAAATAATTTCATGTCGGGTATTTCCATTGACAATATTTTTATTGTTTTCTGTAGCTAATATCGTGCATGGCGTGAAAGTTAAAAACATTACAGCCGCCATCGAAACATTGAGACCCGATGTGAAGGAGCAAGGTGACTTTCTCTTCGAGGAATCTTCGTCCGTGCCTGAAATCGCATTCGAGTTTTCAAGCAGCAGTGTTCCTGCAATTAATCTTCGACTTTTGCTTCTGATGTCATGCTTTCATATTGTGCTGTGGTTTTGCATTTTAAAAGGATGATTTGGTTGTTTATTACAAAACGAGGATGCTGAAAAAGCGTTCAATTGATGCCTTCTGGCTTGAGAATGTGATCTAAGATGAAACAGGCACAGTGAAACAAATGACCAAATTCAGACTGCTACGCCAAAGACAAAGCGTATCATGTCTAGCTGTGAAGATGAGCAATCAATACATGAGAACTGCCACGGAACCAATAGAGAATGGCTACACATAAAAGACACTGCGCTTAATATAATTGGGGTTCTCATCAAATTGTGAGCAGTCACAAATATGTGCTATGAACAAATCACCAACATTAAGAAGATTCTTCAAAAATGCATCTTTACAAAAGGTGGAAGGATGCACAAAACACAAAAACAAAGCTATGGTTAAATTTTTTTTGCATTCTAGGGTCAGAATGGATAGTTGATTATGAGAACCTAAGACATATTTTAAAAGGACGTTCTTCGTGTATTTCATCTAGGTCTCTACTTTTGTGATAATTATAAACAGAAATCAATTGTGTCCCATCGAAAACAATGCAGATTCTGAAAGATGTATTCAGTGCCAAAAGTACAATATATGATACTGTTATTAAGTCCCATTTTCACTCAGGATCTTTATGATTGATTGTTATACTTCGTATCTATACTAGCACTGTCTCGTGGTTTTTCCATAAAATTTATTCTCGGTACATACTGGCTAGCTGTGGCAAGAGATTGATGGGGAAAATACAAAGGAAGGGCCTTATAAGCGCTCTAAATGATTGTCTACAAACAAGCAGGTTCTATGAAATTTTCAAAATAACTGGAAATGCTGTGTAAAACTGTGTTTAAAAGATATCAACGAATTGAAAACAACAGTATAAATTCAAAACATATAAAACTTAACGAAGCAGTTATCTATGTCCATTTTCAGAGAAGGATGGTTTCTTTGCTCTGCCAACCTGCGAAACAAAAACACTGTTAGAGAATGAACTGCTAGAAAACGTTCTACAATTTACAAGGGAAAGGGACGACCATTCTATCACCTTTACCAAGACATGTAGCTCTAATTAAAGAAATTCACGAGGAAACCAATTATATTCATTGTTTTGCTATGTTTTACACACGAATATACTTCCAAATGCAATAGTTTCAGGAGTTAAAGCGTGTGAAATGAAGTTCACAATATATGACTAGGGCTTAAATGATCTTTGACTCGTGATGGAGTTTCGTGTAGCTCCTCAAATGTATTATTGAGTATTCCATATCAACCCTGAATCAAATTAAACTTGGTTTGACTTTTAAATCCAAAACTTCACTAATTTAGCATTATCTTCACTGACATAGCACGTAGTTTTCAGAATCCTTATTTGTTGCTCTACAAGTTGTAAACCTACCAATTGCCGTTTTAGTTTTTATCAATGTGTAAAATCTGATGCACCCTTCTAGAAAGCGTTAAAAAAATTGAAAATAGGGAGTTTTTCTTGACCTTTACCCAGGCTTTCAAACCCAAAATAAACCATTATATTCATGATGTTTTTCTCAATAAACTGCACTTATTCAATCATTCTGCGAAATTTCAATAGTATATCAGACCAACCTAATGTCATTTTTGAGCATTAAAAGGTGATTCTTTCTTTTAAGTCCCCCTCCCCCTGTTTGGCTTTGCATGGCTATTAATAACTAACAGCAGCTAAAATTGAATGGTACTTGTGATTTTAAAACTAGCTACAATAAACAACCAACCAGCATTAATACTGCAATCGCTAGACATTAAAAAACATAAATTTACCTGTGACTTTGCTAATTCCAATTTCAATATGGATACCCTAGAACGCTCTTGCTCCAACAGTGAATGCATTTCAGAAAGCTGTAAGGAAAAACAATTCTTACAATCAGCACTAATTCATTTGATCAAAATTTCTGTTTTCTTTATCGACTTCTCAGTTGCTCCCTATTTTGAATGGCTTATTGACCGGCGAATGCAATAAAGACTGATGCTACAAATGAGCAAAGTATCAGCGATTTCAATTGACATATGTCAGATTTTTATGGGATAACATCCAGTTTGACATACAAGCAACATCTGATAACGTAAACTGCACAGGTACAGCAAAATTTGTTCAGATTGTTGGAAGGTGGCATAACTTGGAATTGACATTGACATTGAATATAAACAACAAGGAATAGGATCTGTTGGTGTTAGGATACAAAATCAGCTGTGAATGTAAGTAAGGGTTTCGTTGGCAGTCTAACGATCACATGTACACCACCCTTAAGTTATGAATCTTATCACTCCCTGATTGAAACGAAAATACGAGAAATGGATATGAGCGAGGTTCAGTACATTCCTGTTCAAGAACAGCATGATTCAGAATCGTACTGCACACCTCGAAGACAGGAATAGTTGAGTATGGTGAAGCTAAATTAACAGGCATAGCTACTGGTTTAGGTATGAGGAATGGGATTAAAACTGTCAAATAAATTATATCGAAAAAAGTGCTTATTCTTCCAGTATTAACTTTTCAAGATCTGTTATGCAACATTTCTGTGGATAACATGTGCTAAGCATGTTTTCAACAACCTTAGAACATTGACAAAATAAACAAACAAACAAAAATGAAATGAACAAAATACAAAGGTTCCCATAGGGGTGTTATTTGATATTTCAGATGCTCTCTTTGATAACTCAATCTTAGAAACAACTGTTGACAGATGCATGTCAGACGACAGATCCCTTTTCTCAAAATAAAAATCGAGAGTATGTTGGGGGAGTATGTTTGAATCGCAGATATTTCAAATCAAAGTGGGGGTAAGGGTATGAGACAACAACACATCAAAGTAACTCTAGCATAGACCATCTCGGAGTTCGCAACACCATGACCCAAGTGGGGCAAAAAACCACAATAAATACAATTTTGGTATAAATCACCGAGATTTGTAAATTCGTTTGTAGCTCAAGTGAGGTCTTTTATTAATCAACGATATTCTAAAAGTGTTTTTCTATTTTCTAAAGAAGCTTCAAGGCCAAAGTAAAGGAAGTTCAGCCTCTATCCACCCTAAATTTTTCACTGGTTTGCCCCACCTGAGAGACTGGAACTAGCAATAGAACAATTGAATTCCATCAAGGCATCGCGAACTCCGAGGTAGTCTATTGTCGTTAAAACTAAAATAGGATACATAATAACTGGTAATGAAATAAAAATATAACCTCAGATGACAGTTCATCCTTGATATTTGTAAGTGTCTCGATCTGTTGCAAGATCTCCGATTTATCGCGCACTGCAAAAAGTCGTTCTGATTAGTTGAAAATTTGTATAATTGAAATTTGCACCATAAAATAAAAAGATGAAATTATTTGTTGAGCAATGCTATCTGTTGATAAGTATTTTTAAACCTATTAACATAAAGAAAAATAAAGAAGGTTAGATAATTGATCAGTGATATATAATGAAAAACAAACAACTTTTAAGCATGAACAAAATATGGTAATGATTTTCAGGCTATCTGTAGTTGATAGGTGTTATAAAAAAACCAATTAGTCACCAATTAGTCAATACAAAGTAAAGAATGCATAACTGAGGAAAATAATGACACAAGATTTACTAAAATATTTGGAAGAATTGCTTGGAATTTCCTGTAAATTTCCATTTATATTTTTGAAGAACAATCAATGAAGAAGTTGATAAAAAAAGTTCAGCATCTCAAAGGCATCGAATGTCATTTTAGATAGCATGTAAAAGAACACAAACACGAAGAGCCTAAGCAGCACATCAAAAAGCAGAACAACAAAGATAATTTTCTCTCTTACTTTCTCCTTGACCTAAAATAAAACACAACTGTTTGTTTCTTTTCTTCACTTCAGCTAATTCTTCCTGAAACGAAAAGGTTAAATCCATTGCAAAAGCGTTTATTATGAAACTTCACTTAAAAATTATTAGTTATTTAAAGCCAGTTGAATGATTCTTTGATTTTCTTCTCAAGTTTTGCCTTTTTCAAAGCCATTTTGAAATGAATAATGTTGTATAGAGTTTAGATACAATTTCACGAAAAATACTTGCTGACCAAGATAATTGGCCATGTTTATTCAGATGAAAAGCTTGTGTTCTAACCGACCATGATTAGAACTGTGATAAATGACCTTACATAGTAAAATTTAGCCCGAGATCAGGCCCGGACGGAGACTCGGCTGAAAAAAATTGGAAAATAAGAAAAAGAAAGGAAAAAGAATTTGCAGTAATGCCCATTGACAGTAAATCTATCACATAATTTGTGTGCATTTCGCGAGTGTGGATGGGTAGTGTTTGAGAGCTTTGGAGTGCAAACGAGGTATTGCATAATTATTCATAACGGAAACCAAAACTACGAATGAATCAAAGCCTTGCTACAAGCAGGTTGAATGGCATGTCTTCAGGCTCTCCTTTCCCATACTTCAACTCTTCCACCCCCGCCTCCTCCACCTGATCTGATAGAGCCTGATCTCAGGCTAAGTAAAATTTTGTAACATTTCAACCGAAAGCACCAAAAAATAAAGAATACGCAATAATAACCAAAACATCTTTAAAATTTGAAAAGACAGGCTTCTAACAGAAGAAGATGTTGCACAAGGTTGCATGTCGGGCCCACTACTGCGGCAAAGCATAAATTTGACCAACAATTTCAAAATAGAGTCTTTATTGAAAAAAGTAGAAATGATATTTGAAAATAGGCTAGTTAGTGGTGCTGGATTGTTTACCTTTGGTACCGGAGCCTCTATGAGTCACAAAGAGTAACAACAAGGGTTCATTACCATTTCCTCCTTTATTCTTACATATTTCACTTGCTGTGGTGCTAATACCCACGCTATAGTTTGCGTATGTACTCTAAACACTTCTAAACATAAAGATACAAATTATAATACCTATCAATACCAATTATATGTTTGCTTCCCCTTTAGCGCAACAGATAATGTAAAGATTTAAGGTAATTTAGAACGAAAGAAACAGTGAAAATGAAACTTTACCCTTAATTCGTCTATTGATTTTCTTAAAAGTGAATTTTCGATATCTCTTTTTTCAACTTCGTTCATCCATTGTTGTACGCTAGCAGGGTCGAGGGCTGGTGCCGTCTGTATGTTGCTAATCTGTCATTTGAAAAATGATAATGCAATAACCAAATAAACTTACCACCTAATATTGAAGAAGTTTAAGATATTACAGTCTCCTATTAAGGTATAAATTAATATTGCTGCTAATCGATGTTACAGAATGCACTAGGTCGTGTGAACCAAGCTCTGTACATATCATATCATATCATATAAATATTTAGGCACGATACCATTTTGTGCTTAGAAAAGGACGGTTCTAAGTAACTTCTCTAAACGAGGCCATCCCTAATGAGGTTCATGCATAATGGCAGCATCACACAATAACAAGTCTGAGATAATGCGGTTTCATAGGATAATCGAAATCAAGAAGCTTCATAAATAATGGTTTGCACTAGCAGGACATCTAAAACGGGGAATGGCAACTACAAAATCCAAATGACATAGCTACCCCGACTACACAATGCTCAACTTACGTTACTAGACCTTTGACATTTTACTGCATCGTATTATATAGAAGAAAACTGGGTATTACTGTTTTTTCTAATTTGAAAATAATCCTACAAAGAAACATAATTTCAGATCAAAAATATCATTTAACAGATGATATCATTAAATTGATTAGAGGGCCAAGTTTGATTTGGTTAGTTCCATTAGCGTCCTGGCACAGAGCATTCCTAATAATAGGGAGTCTTAAAACCTTCTGTAAATTCATTGTGATCATTACAATCAAGGTTGACGAATAGTTGCCCGATGATCGCAATGAGCGTGAAATTCGGAGTAGCAGCTTAGAACCGTCCTGTTCTACACGCCAAGTAGCGTGTACAGCTCTGCCTAGGGAGTCTTAAAACCTTCTGTAAATTCATTGTGATCATTACAAGCAAGGTTGACGAATAGTTGCCCGATGATCGCAATGAGCGTGAAACTCGGAGTAGCAGCTTAGAACCGTCCTGTTCTACACGCCAAGTAGCGTGTACAGCTCTGCCTATATGGCATAGCACTCTTTATGACAGACCCGTAAACAATTAATTTAATTGATATGCATGGCATTTAGATTTGAAGTTGATAAGGGTTTTAGATTCTATCTCGAACAACTAACTTGTATAAACTAGATAAATCGTGTGAAACATAAAATAACAAAAACCATTATAATTGTCATCACATCACCTTTTTAGTGTCCTCAGCTCCATTTAAAATTCCAACTTTGGGTTTAGCTGTATGAATTTTTTCCTTCTTTTTCTTGTGCTTTTTGGGTAAATTTTCAACGTTGTTCTTCGACAAATCGGGTACCTCATTAAAGCCTAAAATTCAATACAAAAAATAATCAGATCAGTGTACAATGCTGAATACCTATTATACAGAGCTTTGCTACAAAACAGTCTTTCGATGTAAATTCTTTAATCCGGAATTTTTCCAGTCAGGGATTCTGTTTACACTGTGTTGGATCAATTCGGATCTACAAAAAATAATGCTGCTAGAAAAGCAAACAGAAATTTGGGCAGCATAAAGAACATACTGATGTTAACGGAAGCAATTTTAAAGGAATTCTTGCTTTTAAAAGGCCCTATAACTACGTTCAACGTAGACCGCGGAGAATAAAACTATTTAAAAAGAAAAAGATATTTTGAAATTCAGAAGAAAGAAAAAAAAGTTGCGAGGATACCGGGTAAGACAGGAATTTTATATTCAGGCTGGAGAAATTTCGAAAAGGTAAAGATACAAGTAGAGGATTTAGAGAGTTTGCAAATAAGCAAAGACTACTTTAATACGAATTTGACAAACTAGGTCTATTCTTTTGGAAACAAATTTGATTTCAAGGTATTATTTGGATGCATCCATTCATCAGCTCAGAAAATAAAATTGCGTTCAAATATACAAATATTGATCAAACATCCGCTCTTTTGTACCTTTAACAGTCTAATACGGTTGGGACTAAAAAGCCTAAGTTAAATTACATAGCTGTATTCAGAATTAAACAAATCATCACAAAGTGTCTACCTTTTTTATCACTAGAATTTCCAGTTCTTTCCACCTGTTCTTGAAACTCGTCTAATGATAATTTAACACTGTGATCTTTCTTCTTCTTTGTTGAAATAGTTTCCACACTCTTTTCTACCTATAATATAAAAAGGTTATAATACAGCTTTGCAAACATCATTAAAAAGAAAACTAAATTGAGCCGGCAAAATGATTTTTTTTAATGTATCACATTTCTCGAAAAAAAGCTATCGAACAATTTGCATGTTTTTATTATATTCCAACAAAATTTATTCTCGTCTTTTCATGACTAGAGACTCTTTATATCAGAATATCAATTAATCTTTTGTTTTTCATTCTTTGGTGAAAAAAGAAGGAGCATATCTAATGCATATTAAACTCACCAATCTTTGTTTCTCTTCTTCTAAACTTACTCTCAACGCTTCCTGCAATTGAGTCAAAACTAGAGTCACTTTGCTCACTAAACATTATTCTTCTGCACCTTGCCCGGGAGCTCAAGTGAAAAGGAAATGGTCCAGCCTAACAAATGTCAGAGTTATAAAGAAAGTTTTATACAGTAAAATACCCAAGAAATATAAGGGCAACAAGATTTGTTATGTATGGAGTCACATCTGGTGTTGTACTTTGTTAGCGACAGTCAAGCTGCTTTGAAAAATTATGCTTCCTTTTAAGAAGCTGGTATTTCTTGAAGTTTGCCAAACAGAGAAAACAAAGGAACAGCACTTCTTAGTGGAACTCAGCTTAAAAGCTAAGTCTGCTTAAATTTCCCTACTTAAAATTCTGGGTAGCATTGTTCTTTCATCATTCATTAGGACAATAAATTTATTGGTCCAGATCCTAGACTTCTTCTCTAACCATCACAATGTGGTCAGGCGACTGCAAGCAAACTATTTTTGTTTCTATTTGCCTAGCATTTATATTGCAAACATGTTGTCTGTTAAACACATGGAGCACGAAATTCGGAGTAAGAACTTAGAACCGTCCTGTTCTATACACCAAAATCGTACATTGCAAATCACTTTGTCAGACCACAACCCATGTTAGCAAAATATCATCATATAACATAAAATTGATTTTGTTATGTCATCATAAGCATATGCTCCTTTTGCTTCTTTAAAATTCCTATAAAACTAGTTTATCAAAACAGTATTTATTTCTTAACAATAACACTTGCTAGCGTTAAATAGCATTAAATGTAAAACACATTGAAATGAAGGGGGTGGGGGTGGGGGTGATACATTACTAAATTAGATATTAGTTTATAAAGAGTAGTAACAAAGTTTTGAAATTGCAACTTGCCTTGAGATCCTCTTGAAATTGGTTGACAATAAACTACAAAAAAGAGGAAAGTATATCATCTTACTTAAAGAATGAACCTTTAAAAAAAGGAAAACAGGAAGCTTTGGTTTTTACACTAGAAACATTTTGATGAGCATTTGATAGGTAAACTAGATGACACAAAGTTGTGGATTTAAATGAGTAAGTGAGGATAATTTCATTTTGATTGATCGTGTTTTGGTTTTGCATGATTTATAGCTTTGCTTCTTCTCCTGACACATGATACATCTATAATTTTTACAAGCAATTTCAAGCACAAAAAATAATTACTAAAAAATACTTAAGGCAAACTAAGACACAAGTCCTGTTTATTCAAAACATGTGGTTTTGTAGAAGTGTACTTTTTGCTTGGCCTTGAGTCCCTAGCTTTGCTGCCAGGGACTTTAATTGACAGATATTGTTGGGAATGCATTATTCTGGAAGGGACTGAAAATAACAGCTTTTACTTCCTGAACCTTAACCTTACATGGACCAGCCATTTTCTTTTACATTGAGAGGATTGTTAAATTCAGCATTCTGTTATATCATTCTCTGATCTAAATAAGGACTGGAATTGTGACTTAGATTTTCTGATATTAGTTTTCTTTGTCCAGTAGTTTTATATTAATCTGCTAGTGGATCAATAGTGTGCTGACATATTGAACAATCAAAAATTGTAAAATTTTTGGGCTGGCAAGGCTACCCTTTTATCTACATGCTTTGGAACCTGCATGTATGCATGTAAACAAAAAATCTAGACTCACAGGGTTCAGCTATTCGTGGGTGACTTAATTATGACTTTTTAATACTTTGTTTTCCAGTTTTATGACTTTTTATTTACATCAGAACAGAATTTTCTGTTAACTTTAGGTAATTTTCATCATTATACTTTAAAAAGTGGCTATCCACTTTATCAGGCCGGGAGAGATCACTCACGATTCCAGCAGTCTATGTGACCTTCGTAATGTACATCAAATTTATAAACTAAGCACATTTATATTGGGTATTCAATCTTTCTTGGAATGCACCGTAATAGTTCTTTTTCATTTGATGTTACCTTGCACCATAAGCATCTTATAACAGGATTATACTGTTGTACTAAAGATTACTGTCACTTTAAGCATTGTTGATTTTGATAATTAACATTGGTCATCTTTACCTGGAGTGATCGCTCACACAAGAGAAAACATGTGAGTACTTGGCCACTCCTGTGGGCTACTTCTTACAAAAAGCCAGCTTTGCTTTAAATCAATTCAAATGTTTCTGTTTTTGTGTAGTCTTTAAAGCACAGAGGGTATGCTTACCTCAAAGAGATAACAGGCCTCAACTTACAACAAAGCATATGCCAAGTTAATACAAATTATTTTAAACCTACCTGCTCATCCCTCTCTTCCCACTCACTTGAATTCTCTTGGGCTTGTACTGGTGGTTTTTCTTCAATCTGGTGAGTCACAGTGATGCTCTTTCCTTGCTGCCCATGTTTTGGTTTTCCTCCAAAAGCCAAATTTCTAAGCTGCAGTAAAATTGCATAATACTTTAAAAGTCTTGTCAACACTTCATTTTAAAATCAAATACAAAATAACTTTGAAAAACATGAAAAACTTTTGAATGCATTGATAGAAAAGCTGATTTCATTACAGTGAAAATAGGAAATACAAAAAAGAATGTCACAGTTAGCTCAAATGGTGGAATGAAGAGAGAGGTGGAGAAAGAGGTTTTGAAAAGCTGGCAAATTGGCCAAGGAAGAAATAGATCAATGTCCTGACAGTGGAGGGCAAGATAAAGAAGGAATTCATTTCCAAATGCAAGCATTGCAAAAAAATAGAGATTCACATCATTCCATTAAAAAAGGTAGAACTGTGTTTATGCTAACAAAATTATATGTTACTGGTTCTCACAACAAGTATTTGAATTGTTGCAATTTCCCTCTGTTTTTCAAATGTGTTTGCAATTTACAAGCAAACCATGTTGTCGCAGGCCAGTTTGATACAAACAGGTTCTTGGTGACCTGGTCTTGCAGTAATTTTCTAATCTTTATGTTCTTAGTGCCATGAAATTATCCCCAGTTTGTAAGTATTGCATATTTTACAAGGGCAGTTATTAGCATGTGCGAATGAGGTCCCTAGTGGTGTTTAACTAAGGTTCCATTTGAACATATTTTTTGGAGTTGGAAAAGTGTTGTTAAGACACTTGATGGTAAAGTCAAAGATGTTGGTTGGCATATTGTTTTGCGTACTTGACCAAATACAGTTTAGCTTTTGCAGTGAATGTGTCAGCAAGAAGGAAATTGTAGCTCCTTGAGATGATAAATTGTGAGAAAGACATTCTTTGTTATCTGATTTGATAATTATAATAATAGTATTGTGTAAATGTAGGCTTATAGCCTGTAATGCATCTAAACACTAAACTTGCAACTTTGCTTTATATGCAATGAAAGATCTTGTGGCATGTGAATTGATTAGGAAGCCAAAGAGGATTGTCAAGACTTATTGGTTTAAAAACAGCATAGCCAGATTATGAGCATTTAGAAAAGTCTCCACTCTGGTATAAACATAACACAACAAATTAAACTGTACTATGTGAGGCAATTTCAGGTGGTATAGGAAATTCTTTAGTACACTTGCTGTTGTCATATAACTTTTCAATCTTGTTTTGAACATATTTAACGTTTTTGGTGTAATGATGTCATCAGTGAGACCATTCTAATAGTCTGTTACTCTCAAGCTGAAAACTGTTTCCTAATGCAGTATTGAATCTTTGCTTTTTCAGCTTCTGACTGTTTCCACTCATAGGTAATTCTTTTTTAAATAGTAGCAGAGTAGCACTGTTCCCTGCATACATCTGGTTTTTTGAATTTAAAGGTTTCAGTGAGGCAGGGCTTTCATGTTCAGAAATCAATGTGCGCTGCCAAAAACTCGCATGATAAGAGTGGGGCGCAAGAATCAAATTTATTTTTAACACAAAGCAATAAAGTTTTTTCTATTGAATCATGAGAAAACCTTTGTTTTGGCCAAAACGTTGTGGGCTGGAGCAATTATTTATTATAATTATTATTATTACTCTTTATTATTATTTACAATGTTGGCATAAAAAAGGTATAAAACAGCCAAGCATATCCAAAAAAAGCTAGCTATTTAAAAAAGCCAGCAATTGGATCAGCTCAAGAATAACAGAAACTGAATGACCAGAAAGCAGAGACATACGAAAACGGAGTAGTGGAACAAGGATTTGATGTCAAACTTCCGGTACTAAAAAGAGTTTCTTAAGTGGATTGACTTCTAATACTACTTGTTTGTTAAACTTTTACTGATCGCAATATATACATATATACGATCCTTTTCACAACATGATTCTTCAACTTGTACAATTGTTAATCAATTGCATTCATAATGTACTTGTCAAGGGATTTTGCCTTCCAAAATGCATAAGTTTGCATTTGCTTGCATAAAACTGCCAAGTTCTGGACCATTCTTTTAAATTTGATTAATCTATCTGTAGTTTCCCATTATCAGCCTTCGCTTCAATCTTTTAAAAAATCTTCTTATCATCTGCGTACAATCATGAATATCATAAACATAACAAAGAATAGGGCAGGTCCTAAGGACACTACCTTGTGGAGCTCCACTTAGTACAGGAGCCCAAGAAGAGAACAACCCATTTACAACAACTCTTGCTTCATGTTGGTCAAGAAATCAGCAATCCAGTTGAGGATGTTATTTATACCATATGACTCTAATTTACTAAGTAGCCTTGCATGTCGCACGCTGTCAAATGCCTTAGCAAAGTCCAAATAAGGACCAGTAAGTTGAGGTTCAGGATTACTGTTTTCGATTTCTCCAGAATTTTGAGGCTAGATTGTTCCAAATTTGTTAGTATTAAATCATTAGGTTGTTGTACACAAAGACCATACTACAGTTTTCAAACCTTATTTGCTGACAAGATGGGTGAACCATCCTTTACTTGCTGAAAAGCTTGATAATTCGCCAATAAAACACCTTGAGATGACAAAATTTCACATGTTTAAACGGAATTCTCTTCAAAAGGGGAGTCAAATCCCCAGCATTAATGACTACCTCGTTGTTTTCAGCAGTCGCCAGTGCGGCCTTCTTCTTCTTTCTAGCACGCTTCTTAGCATTCTTGGCTTTCTTCTTTGCATCTTCATCGTTCTTCTTCGAAACTTCCTCTTCGCTTTCATCACTATCATCATTTGCTAACACAGAAAAACGAGAGTGCACGCCAATATCATTCACCATGTGGGCAGCCATTTTTAATGTTTTCCCCTATGCCCAAAATCTAGCCGCCTGCGCATTTACGAATTTAGCTGCTGAGCGAGCCTGTCTGACGTCATGGTTCCGGTCCTTTTGCAGTATAATTTAGGAGCTTTTTTATTAGGGGTTTATCGAGGGGTGAGGGGTGGGCTGGGGATCATAAATTCGAAGTGCTGGTTAATAACAGATGCAGTTTCAAAAGAGGGTTTGAATTCATCTATATTGAGCGATGGCATGAAATGACTTTGATAAAGTATTTTGAAGACCCTACAAACATTTAGTGGGAAAAGTAAGAAATACATGATAATAATTCATTGGTCTTGAATTCAAATAAAAATTGCACTATTCAAGATATTGTAAAAACAATGTCTATAAATGATTACCTTTCAGGAAATTTTCAGGACATAACTTTGAATTGTCTATGTATTTGTACCCGAATCTACCGAATCGATCAAATCGCTTACCTGAGCTTTACAAACGTTACAGTCTACACTCGTGCGCAATCTGACTTGCTGCACGTGATCTCATCAAGCATTAAATAACTGGCTCCGTATAAGAGTAAACTTATGAGGTTCAGTCGTGTGGTTTAGCGTGAAAAAGCACGTCTAAACGTGTTATGAAGCATGACTAAATACGTCTTGTCTTTAATGCAAGGAGACTGGCAACACCATTGTGTGTCACTTTTTTCGTATATGGTACGGACATGGCAACACCATAAATGTCCTTCCCAATGTTGAAAGAGTCTTTAAAGCTGCAAAGGTTCTCTCTAATTACCTCAGTAAAAATGTATGTTCAAATCTGTTTTATTCCGTGTTAAGAATCACTTTTTGCTGTTCTCAAGTTGTATCAAATGATAGCTGTTGTAACCTTAATCATAAAGGATTTCCATTTTTGCAAAAAACTTGATCTAGGAAGCTTTATGTAGGCTGGAATTATTTTCATGGTTAAGTGTAGACAGATATATAATTTGGTGTTTATTACTCAGTGTTCATACTAGGGACCTCTGACCTTCTCTCGACCCGGAAGCTTTTAAGCAATGCGTAAATGAAAGACATATATTCAAACTTGGTCACATAGCACATATAAGACAGGTATATGCTACAATAAGTTGAGTGAATGCAAGAGAGCTTTGGATAACAAACGTCTGCCTCGTTAGAGCCTCGAGGTAAGTTCAAATCTGCTATCTACAATCCCTGCTAAATGTCTTGGAACACTAACGTCAGTTTTCAAGGACAATTTTCAGCTATCCTTTTCTTCCTGTGAGAAAAATGCTGGTCTTCTATGAAACGACGTACAGCTAGATAGAAAATTCTAGATAGTTACAGGTAAATAGTTATTACATTTGCCTAAACTATCAACAGTGTTTTTTTGGGGGGGGTGGGGTGGCGTAGTGATTTTCATAGAGGAAGTGATAAAGATAAAAATACTGCAAAAGTCGATCACTGTTCCGAGTAATTTTGGCTGGCATTGTATCTATTAACAGACAAATTTAGGATGGTAAACTCGTGTACCGTGCGAAACATAACATCGACATGACACATAGATCGTTTGCACGTACTTTTTTGACAAATATTACGCAAGCATAACATTATCAGTTTGACTTTCCTACCCACAAAGGTTGGTTCATACTCTCTTTTGAAAGCATAAGGAGTTTTTCGTTGTTTGATTCATAATGCTGGTGTAGAGATTTCAATGTCTCACTAATGGCAATTTATTTACCAAATAACTGTATGCGATCTAAGCACGTGATGTGAAAACTCAATCAGCTTGTTTCATGTCATGGCTCAGGCAGATATCATAATTTTTATCCGATTTGGAGTCAGAAAGGTTTTTATAGCCTAGAAAGTTCGTGAAAAAGGTCTGGGACAGAGAGATGACAAGATTATGAAGAACGAACAGTTTCTTTTAAATGTTGATTTCGTTTTAAGATACTTTAAACGAGGTTTAAAGGTAATGAAAATAAGACTTTATTGTAGAAACCTTCAAAAATGTACAAAAGGCTGGCCCTCATCCTTTTGTTCGCGGCCTGGGCACAACTGGCATCAGCAAACTACAGAACATGCAACTGCTTCATTCGAACTGAAGACGAGGCAAATGCTCCTGTTCTGGTGTCATGGTCTGACAGATTAAGCTCCTGTGGCCTTTTCTGTGGCTTTCCTGGCTTCCATGTTTCTTGCGATGAGGTCAAAAGCTGGTGCCCCAACAACTGCTTTAATAAAGCCAAATCCAAGCTGCGTAGCAATGCCGAGCTTGACAAAATGTGCGAGAGACATGGCAAAATAGTTTCCGCTCAAAATGGGATCCATATGTATGCATACAGCAAAGTGATGAACAACTGCGGAGCAGCTTGGGACCACTACAACCTGAATGCAAAACTTTGTTGTTTCGTTTTGCGACCTCAGAACAGATGGATCGGTTACATATGTTAGCCTATGGTCATAGAAGTCTGATGACATGACGTTGGAGCTTTTCTTAAACCTATTAAACAGGCAGTTATGTATACACTGTAATCCTTGTTAGATATCAAGTTTCACGATAAAGTAATGACTTCTGATTTTCTTGTTTTCCTCTCTACAGAATAACCAAAACAAACATTTAGAATATGGTACAAAAACCCTCTCTTCCACAAGTTTTAAAGTGCTATGTTAAGTGTGGCACGCACTAAGAATACATATGAACACAGGAAAAAGAGTATAATTTTTCCATTTGATTTCAATTTACAGAAAATATGCTTAGGTGGTAACTGTTACCAATAATGATGTGGGCATCAAACACTGAGATCGTGTTTCTAGCAAAATTAAAAAGCAGAAAATTCCTTCTCATTATTAGCGAAAACCTCCTGATACATTTGTTCCAAGCATTCGCTGATTGCAGTTACGAAAGACATGTCAAACAAGTTTCTGTTAAAAAATTTCCTGGCAACAAAGATTAAATTTGGAAAACTGAATGTTGAAACTCTTAAGATACAACTGGTATAGAAATTTCCCAAAGCGTTAAGAAACTGTAGAACTCAACACCATGGATCTTTTTTTCTTATAAAAAGTGACTATACTGTTGGTTGATGATTCCTACAAGAAGCAGCATTTTTTTCTACCAAGCGCTGTTCCAATCTTACTGTCCAAGATTCATTCCGATTGAACAAGAAACACATTTGATATGAGATGTGATTTTCTGGCACGATTCCTGTTAAAGGGAGGAGGACATCAAACGCTCGAATTCCAGTATGGAAATATTTAAAGCCTTTGATCTTTGGTCTTTGGTCAAAAATAGTTCGAAAACAAAGCTGCTTTTAAAGAAGTGTCGAAAAATATCTATGAACTTCAGTTCCAACAGAATTTAACGAGGAAAAGAATTAGAAGTTTCGATGCACAGCCATTTTGGATATACTCAACGAACATAACTAACAGAAAACAAAAAACGTGCTCTATAGGTAAAGCGAGGCTATAACAAAAGCGTATCTTAATTACGTAACGATTAAAAGTGCTAATTTAGTACAGTAGACAGGGAATTTTGCATAACCATCTAGCAACCTGCCTAGCCTAAGTTTTTAGAGTTTAAATCATAAGAGTTCGGGCCACTGATCATTTTTAAAAATGCATCAAAATGATAATTCCCAGCTTCTTTCACAACTGCCAATTTGTTTCAATCTTCTGTAGGTATCTGTAAAATTGGCTAACATTTGGCATAAGAAATTCCATTTGCAAGTTTGGATAATCTTCGTCATGCATTGCACCCTCTTCTCAGGCATCCCTGGTCTTAATGCTTTGTAATCCTTTATCTGAAAGGCATCTATCACATGCACCAAAGTGCATTACTGTGACCACGACTGCTTTTCATTGTCGCTTAAAAACCCAAGATGACAACGCAAAAAGGACATAAACATTCAACGTACATCAGAATTGTTATATTTACACTGATATCACAAAGTAAACCTAAGCTACGATTTTAACTGCGTAGTAATGTTTAAGTGTTAAATTAATCTTATATGCCATAGGTAAATGCTGAAGGGCTGTTAATGCGGTCTATGTTGTTCATTAGCAGCATTACGCTGTAAAAATGTTGCGCTAATAGAACCTTCGTATACTGGACACCGGTGTTAACGTCGACAGAGTGGAGTGGCCGATGTCTGGAGACGACTTTCTACAAGGCTACTTCTACAGGAAAGAACAGAACTTTTAATGGTGTTATCTGCTGTTTTGAGAAGGGGTCCGTTAAAGGCAATCGACACCTACCTTTCGATCAACAATTGACCAATCAATAAAGGTAATACTGCTCACGCGTTTATTGATTGGCCAATAATTTATTGTTCTACTTTCATGATTTTGGCAAGTTTTAAACCTACCAAGGAAAATATGATAAAATAGACCGTACATTAGCTAAAATGGCAGCAGTTAGACGAAACTGTTACAGAATACAGTATCGATATGTTACAGTATCGTTTGTGTATATTAGAGTATCGAGTTTTTATTTGTGCATTCGTTTGAGCATGGTTCTTAAAAAGCAAAGAAATTTTTCTTTTAAACACAATCCGACCAAAATTACATTTTGATCATGACTTGATATGCTATCATTTATCTTTGCATTTGCTTAATATATACTTTCGGGGCATGAATTATTCAAGTTAAGGCTCCGTGAGTTTTACTTGGGATATATCAAATTCGCTTTCCTGGCGTCCAATTTGTACTGGATAATATTACCGTTATGTGCTGAATGCAAACATGAAATAGGCTACTTTTAGCAGATATAGGTTAATTTACTACTGAAGAAATCCGTCTTGAGCCAACTTCATGAGTAGTTTAGCATGTATTTACAAATGCACCTTTAAAATGTCTCTCAATAGGTGTTCATTGTCCATTGTCATTGGCAATGTTCTTACGTGCAAAGGATGTTGGTCTATAACCTAGTACTTTGCTTTGCTTGAGTTCATCCAACTCAACTCATCATGTGGTAATGGATGCTGAAACATTTACATCATTCTGACATTCGAGATTTTACCAGTGCCGAATCACGAGAGTAGAGTCTCCGTTATATCATTGTCCCTTATAACTCCATCCTTTATTATTAGTGACTTTATCTTGACAACCTTCACTGGCTGACTATCTTCACATAGTTCATCATACATGTTGTACTGAGGCACTAATCCCTCTCCTGGCGGTGTTTTTAGATGCCTTTTCTCCTTCGTATTTGTTGCATCATCGCCATCAACACTCCTTTTTTGCCTACAGGGTATTTTTGACCTCCCAAGGCCGTTGCCATTCCCACTGAAAGGAACGAATACTTTGCTTTTTTCTTGACTGGATTCATCTCCGCCATCTGCAGATCTTTTTTGCTGTTTTCCTGCACCTTCGCGTTGTTCTTGTAACGCAAAGAACTGGTCGAAGCTTTCGTGGCGAGTCAAAGCAGGCAGTGAAACATCGCCTTCAACCGACCTCTTCTGAAAATCTTTGTCAAGCAATGCAGCGGCCGTCAAATCAGAGTCGAATTTTTCTGCAGGTCCAAATATTGATTGCAGTTGCAGCCTACGCACCATTTCTCGTTGACTGGTCAATTCACGACGAAGTTTCATTCTGTCTGGGAGTGGGATGGCAAACGAGACACGAAGCAGTCCAACCATTATAGTTACAGCGAATAAGAGACTGGCCAATTTTGATTGACTTCTTGACAAATCTGTAATTTACAAGATAAAATGAATATGTTTAATATTTAGATTTATAAAAACTTGTCAAGAGAATATTTAAACATGATCGCTGACATTATTTGAAAAATATGCCGTAGGGCTCTATGATATATTCTTTTATATAATTAAAGAGAAACTTAAAAATGGACACAAAATAAAAATGAGCTGAAAGTATATATCTGTACATTTTGTCCCGAAAGCGGATATGTCACTGAAAACTGCTTCATCATTCGCAAATTTTGCCAATGTATATGGTGAGGACTTTGGTCTTGCTCATCAATCTTCTTAGATCAAATTGATCGCCATCACATGGAAGCCCGACTTGGATGCTATGAGAGTGCTTGATCTTCTTGTATGCAAGCCAGAGAAAAACAGCTGCACAAATTTCATTAAGCATGGGAGCTAGTTTACAGCCTTGTTTAGTTTACACCGCTGTTTTATTCAAAAGGGTTTGTAAGTTCATCATCAACGACTAGTCTTCAACGTACATTTGTTTAAAATTAAAAAATTGTTTTGAAAAAAAAACATGTTGAATCTTACTTAAGCATATTGTCTAGCACTCTTTGGAGTATGAGTCATCAGAACATAAATCGAAAATCAACGCTAGCAAAAAATATATACCAAGTTGTGGAACAAAACAGGCCAATCAGAAACGCGAGCACATGACTGTCGAGGTTGCCCATAAATGCTGCTTTCCTATTGAAAATATGCCTATCGATGAAAAGTATATATATTCGCTGCTGGCTTGGCTTTTTCATCAGCTGTCTAAGTGTGAAGAAACCATCGATAGTGTTTCTGCCAGTACGATGTCTAGATTGAGATTGTGCATAGATCAGCTCTGCCAGCTTTTTGAGTCTAGCGGCTCGTAAATTTTACTTTAAATACTATGGTCAGGCTATGTTATGAGTATCTTATGGTAAGGAGCCTTTTTTCGGCTGAACAGTTATCTCTTGAAGCAGTCTTGATGCACACGTTTCACTCTCAAAAACGACCAAATATCTACGTTGAATATCAACTTTAATGAAAGCATGCCAGCTTGACAAATTAAGAGTCAATCATTTAATCTAAATTCCAGTGTTTGAATAATTGCCATTGTTACATTTTCCCATAATGTTTGCTGAAAACTTTGAGTTAGTTTACTTATTGTTACTGGTACTTTATGATTTACATTTTTTAGAATCGGTCAGTAAAGTTGAATTTAAGTGTGAACAGCTGTTTTACCGTATCTTTTTCGCAAGAGAAAATACTGTAAATGCAATGATATTTTGCGACAACAAGAATAGTTTGTATAGCAAAGTAAAAAAGTAAATACAGCCTATTAACCGCAAACTTCAACTTTAGAAGACGCATTTCGTTTCAAATTAATCATAGATAACAATCATCATTTATGTTTGGTCAATTTTTACATATGAATAAAAAATAATAATCACATACTTCTTTGATTCATCTTTGTTTGAAAATTCTGATTTGAAACGTTTCTTCTTCAAAACTAATCGCTTCAATCTTGACAGATGTGCTTCTACGTGCCAAGTTCCGCGGCTTCTAAAAATCTGAATCACCTGTTCATAGTTTAAGCCGTGCTAACACGGACGCATTCCCTTGGCCGAGAACTACAGGTAGCTGAAAATCCTTGACTGATTTGGTTGAGCATGTTCATTGCGTGGCCATCATAAATGCGATGGCAGATAAAGTTATTTTGCACCGGCTTCCTTAACAATCTTATGATTATCAACGAATCCTCTGTTGTCAATTCAACGAAAAACTCAGTTCTTATTTGAAAATGAGGCAGCTGTATGAAGAACATGCAACTGCACCCGATATTGAGCGTTATGATGTAGGATGAATTGGCGTAATTAAGGAGTAACGCAATACTGCAATATAGATTAAAAAGCATCTCACTATATTCGTTTTTTTAGATGAGATGAAGTGAAGAATTTTAAATGAAAAACTTGAGTAGTGCCAAGTATTTGCTACAGAAAAATCACATATACGTAAAAAACTATTTATACTGGAAAGCATTGTACATAGAGCCAATTTTTCAAGCTTATTCAAAGAATTTTATTACAAAAACATAATGTCTTTTCTAGCGCAATGATATTTTATTTAAGGCTGATATTTCTTATAATATTATAGATTGTATTTTTCTCAGGTTCCCACTTGTATCAACTACTGCAAATAATGTTTATCAATGTAGAGCTTGGGTATGTCCACAAAATTCAATTAAGCCTTAAATAACACTGAAATGGATTGGGGGTATATACTATTCATGTTTAGGCCAGGCTCAAGATCTCTGCAAAAGGGACGATGTTATGGCTTTTAGGATACCAGAAATGGTTTTGTGTCTTCATTGAATGGAAAACAACTATCTCTATAGCAGAAAACTTCTATAAGTCTACAAGATCATAACATTTGATATAGGCCCGCCAGGAACCGCATCTCTAGCCTCAACAAAGCATGAAGAAAGTAAATGTCAATAGCTTCAAAGCGTTAATAAATCAATTAGTTTTTTCATACCGATATTTTCTTCGCCAACAACTATAGGCAGTTGCCCCTCTCTCACCAAATTAAAGCAAGTCTGGCACCCTTTTTTGGAAATTGTGCGCCCCTCTTGGAGAACGAGAATCAGGTGAAAAGCTTCTGAATCAAGTAGGTTGATTTAGGTCAAGGATAACCTCAAAGTTGATTTGTTTATTCTGAAAATGGATCATGTTTTGCTAGAAAACCAACGCTTTGGAAGACAGCAAAGTTGTGTCTTTAAATCCCTGCTTTCATTCAAACATTTTTCAATTTCTTGCCCTTTAAAGTTGTCCAATCCTCATGTCTAATCAAACAAAATAGAACTATGGAGCATAATTATGATAGAATGGTACCTAGAGTTCTTGGTTCTTGGTCGATGTTGTAAATTTTCCAGACCAATTTCTCTAAGAGAGAAACTTTTCTACTAAGAGAGAAATTTTAATGTAATGATAATAGTAATAATGATAATTTATTTATTTAAGGTTGGCATGATAATGATAGCTATTGAGCAAATTAAGGCAAATTAAGGCAAATTAATTAGCTTTTGACATGGGCTCCGACATATGTATTGTAGTGGAACGAGTCTCATCAACAAAATATCTTGGTCTTACCCTGACAAACCAGTTTGACTGGAATGTGATCTGTTGCCTACAACAGTCTTGTTCGTCCTCACCTTGAAAAAGCAGTACCTGTCTGGGTTCCATATACCAGAAAGAACATTGATAAATTAGAAATGATACCGAGGAGAGCTGCAAAATATGTTCTAGATCGATATCATTACCCTGCAAGTGCAACTGGAATGTTAAATAAGCTTGGATGGAAGAGCCTAGAGGAGCGAAGAAAGCATATGAGACTCACAATGAAGTATACGATAACAAATTCGTTAGTTGCAATCAATTTTACAAACTATTTAGAACCGTGTCTCAGACAAAATAAAAATTATAATAACTTCGCCTTCATTGTACCTAGGACAGACACAGACTATTTCAATTATTCATTTTCCCCTCGCACCATGAAGGACTGGAACGTTCTCCCAAACCATGTTGTGAAAGCATCAACCATGGACTCATTTAAGACACTCTTGTCAACAGTAAAGTAATATTTTAAACTAAGTTCCTTTTGTTGATTAATCACCCTATTCTTCCTTTTTATAAATACTTTAGGCCCCTGCATGTGAGCTCCGTAATCACCAACCCCTTACTTTCAACCCAACCAAGTTTTGTCAAACGGCTGTACATTGCAGTGGCCAATCATATTTCATCAGCGGAGCCCTCAATATTGAGGTTGCTGATTAACCCTTGTAAATGTAAATGTAAATGAAGGTTGGAAAGTGGGGTGGGTGGAGGGGGGAGGAGTATCACTCGTGACAAAGAATTTGAAAAAGGGTTTATTGATTGGGAAAACAGTAAGGATATAGCCCCCGGTCCCCCTTCGTCAGAGGTCCTTTTTGAAAAAGGAATTGTTGATAGAGCGCAAAGAAACCCTGTTTCGCACGTTTGAGGAAGTATTTTGGCCGAATAGGAGGAACTAAATGTTATTTGGAATTGTTTGCATCTGCTATGCTATAGATAGGAGTACTACACTGCCGAGAAATCTAATCTCATTTGAGTTTTCTGTTGTGCAGCAGAATTGACAGGTTTTAACTACATTTTCATTCCCGTTTGAAAAAGGCACTACCAACGAGGAGAGGAAGAAGTCTGTGGTCTTGACTTTGTGAGATTACATCATATGCGCCAAAGTTTACAAGGAAGAGACTGGGCCCCATCGATAAATGACATTGCGTTCAAGTCTCAGTATGTTGATGCATTGAATTAGTAATGGCGGACGATTAGTTTGCAGCTGCCGGCCGTATTGGCGTCCCATTGCTTTCAGGGTTCTTTTTCGCTAAACTGTGAACTAAAACCAGGAGAAATGCATGCCAGTTAGAGTCTAAACAAGTGCAACTGGAGCTGTGTGGATATGGCTGATGGAGGGACAGGTTTTGATCGAAGTCATAGCTGTGAGTAACGTAGTTAGTCCGTCCTGTCTTTTACTCCTAAACAGACAGAGGTCAAGAAGCCTAGGTATTTTTTGGGGATATTGCAGAGAAAATCATTTTGGAAGCATTAATTCTTCCTTAATGTCATGTGAATTCATTTTACGTCAAATCTGTTAGCTCCCGTCAGTCCAAGTTATTTAACAAAAATAGTCAGGAACAAAGCAATACGACGAGGAAAATCCAATTTAATGAGATATTATTTTGAAATAAATTAAATTTAATGAATACTGTTATTTTACCCTGGCATCTAGAGCTTCATCAGAGTAAAAATGATGAAGCTTTGCTTGTGCAATAAATATTCTTTGACTGCTTAAATGTTACTAATCTATGACTATGTAGATCTAAACTTTCTCCAATATGTCCAACTCAAACGCATATATGTCTAGCTGGATGTATAAATTAAAAGTTTTAAGGCAGATAAGATCATTCATTCAGCGTTTTGTTACAACTTCAAGTTTTTATCTTGCCTGTTATGGAAAACTTTTGGCTGAACTTATCAATCCTTTATGCTGCATTATTTTGTGAATGTTTTTTCTTGTTTGCCATAAAAAATTATCTTCCAGAGAGGAAACAGCGACTCACCTATGCCATATATTGTCTGCACACACAAATTTCCCATCTGCAAGCTGTTTCATATTGGCTGTGCAAAGTAGTCAATAATATTTTACAATATTTACAAAACAAATTTCTAAGTGCGCCGGATTTCAAGCATGCAGTCTCAAATTTTCAAAATTAACTTCATCCACACAAAAATATTTTCCAGTGGATTATCTTTAATACTACCAAAAGCAAATTTTATTCAAATTTGGAAGTTTATCCCAGTGTATTTTACAATCCGTTCTGGAAAATGTGCTTTTAACCTGAGACACTGTTATACAAATTAAGTGACTAATGCCAATCCTGCAACTACTAATTAAATGATGTCTTTGCAGTTGTATCAGGCTTTCCTTTGATATACATCAACAATAAACTTATATATTTAGAAATGCAAATTTAAATTATTATATGTGAAAAGTGTAGAAAGATCTAGGCTGAAAAGTTGACTTGTGAAAGAAATTTAACTCAAGGAAAAGTTAGCTCTTCAATCAATTTTTGGGTTTAATGGCTCTTTTAATTTGAAATTTGAAACATTAGCAATGATTTCCTTACCCAGTGACAAATCATTTTTCAGGTGGGGGAGCAAACCCACAAAAACAAGCAAATTTGCTGACAAAATTTACCCACAAAAGCACTAAAAACTGTTTTAACCCACAATTTGGCAAAAGCTGTGGAACAATTGCCCCCATACCCCTTCAATTCCTGTCACTGGCCTTACCTTTAGTTAATTGTTCAGGGTCAGCCTAAAACTCTGTTAACGCTTTACCACAATATATTGATTTTGAGATTGAAAATTTCCATGTGCTTTATTTGCTGCACAATGCAATTTTTCAGCCGGTGTGTGACGTCATATCTCCTCTGAGAAGAGTGTAAGAATAAGGCAATGTTGCTCAGCTTCTGGAAGCAACTTCCACAATTTCTTTGAATAACTTTAGTCCTAGGAAGGTCAAAAACAACAATCAATCAAAGATCTGACTCATTCATGTGATAAATTTCTGGCATTATTTTGCTTTGTGTATGTGCTGATAAATGCCCTTGCTATCACAAACATGAAATTATGAAGACTGCCCTTATAATGGATTTTGTTCATTTTTTTTAGTTACATGGAATTTCTCAATTTTGGAAGGAGTGATGGTGAAGATAAGCGATAAATTCAGGCCACCAAATAAGGTAATTAGTGCCAGGCAAATGGTTATTGCATAATTTTAAGGCATCATTGATATGCAACAGTGTGGTATTTGCTTGGTGCCATTTACTTGGGCTAGTCATCTAAGGGGTCCAACCCCTACAAACTAGACTTATATTTCAAGTTTTCTTGAAAAAACTCCTAAAGGTTATCAAAGAGATTTTTGTTTGATTTAATTTTGAACTTTAGACTTATATTAATTTTAAATATTTTGTGAATAATTGGTTTTTAAAGAATGTTGTAATTTATATTTACAGATTCATTTACCAATTGGATGGAAATCTTTTGAATATGAAGATGATTTTGAGGTATACCTTTTTGAGTTTTGTCTTAAGAACATGTGCCGTGCCAAAGATTAGGGTGGGGGCTCCAGCCCCAAAGAATTAAAGAAAAGAATAGAAGAAAAGAATAGTGCAGTAAATCCTTTTATTACTTAACCTAAACAGAATAAGCTGTGGTCTATTTCCATTTTATGGCTGAGATTTATCACACATAACAAAAGCATGCCTTAAAGGTTTTTCAAAATGATTCAAGAAAATGGCCCCAAAAATATTCTGAAATGTATTTTAAAGGACAAGTGACACACTTTTCACCCTATCTTTTCTTTTCATTAACTTATAGATCATCATTTAGTAGTAAGTTTTTCCTGGTTTAGAACAAAAAATTATAATCAGGGGGCGCAGGGGGCGCGATTTTGTTTTTTATCACGTGACCCTATGACGTACATTGTGATAACTCGGAATTTTCCTGTCATTGATAGAGAGTTTACGAAACACGACGCGACAGGTCCATACGAACTGAATTCGTTTAGAAACGTGTTGTAAACGTTAATATTGCACTGTATACCACTAGCAGCAATAACAAATTATCACAATCTACGTCACGGTGTCACGTGATTCATTCCCCGCCATAATCTGAAAAGGGTTTTTAAGTAGGAAAATGAAATCAGAAAGGAAAAATATTTCAACAACACTCTCATACAGTATTTTACTTTAAGTTAAAAGAAAAAAAAAATTGGCGCCAAAAGCGTGTCACTTGTCCTTTAAGCTAATATAAAGGGTCTGGTCACCAACATTTTCTGTTCCCTTTGCTGGCAGGGAAGATCCCCCTCCCACTTTATTTTCAGCTATCTATTCTTGTTCTATAAGATTACAGTTAGAGTATTTATAGGCTCTAACTGTATTTTAGTTTGATTTCAAATTTGAAGAAGATGTTATCAAGTTGGCAGAGCGAGAGCAACTTCAAGAGGAGAGTGAGAAGGAATATTCAAGTTTAGTAAATGCTACAGCAAGATCACTGGATGATAACATTGAAGAAGCAAGCATTGATGACAATACTGATGAAGATGAAGACTCACTACAGAAAGCAGATGGTGCTGCTTCAGTCTTTCATAATGATGTTTCTGAAACTTCAATTCTAGAACCAGTCAAGATCAACAGTGATCCACTGGCTAAACAAGTAAATAAAAATACTTCAAAATGCTTTAACTTTTCAGAGTTTGAAGATAATTTTGCAACTCCATTTGAACTTGTTGAGCTACAAACACTTGATGATATTAATGAGTTGAAAAGTGTGTTGCAGCCTGGCTGTAAAACCAACAAAAGATCTAAAAAGACCAAGAGTGATGACAATGTCGAGTCTCAAATTGATTTTTCAATCTTTAATACTCCAGTGACAACAAATCAAGAACCAGCTGAAGTGAAAACTAGTAAGATAGCTACAGCATCACTGATACCTGATATTGAGCCAGTGCAGTCTATGGCAACAAACACTACTTTGCCATTACATCTGCAGTTTGATCAAAGGCAAAACGAAGTGCTACCTGTTTCATCACAACCATCTGCAAGCTTGCAGCCTGGTCAGCCATTTGATTCACTTCCAGTGTCTTCAAATTACCAGAATATGAATCAATTTAATCATTGTCAAGACATTACTGGCCAACCTAATCTAGGGAGGTTCCCAGATCCTGTATTCAAAAACTCATCTTTACCATTTAGTGGCCATATTCCTTTGGATATGAGATTTTCAACAATAAAAGCAAATGATACTAGATTTTCATTGGACTCAGTTTCACATTTAGAACATGGTAATAGTAGAATCAGAGAGTTTGAACACTTGGGAAACCTTAGGGGTGAACAAGGAAAGTCACTAGAAAGAGACAGTGCTTTTTTTCCAAAAAGAAATGAAGGAAGTGACTTAGATCTTAAGGCTAGAGGAAGTCTAAATAAAGCAAATTCAAGGTCTTTGCCAAATCTTGCAGAAGCAGGAAGGATGACAGAAAATGGGGTTACAGGGAGTGCATCAAACTGTTCTCAAGAACCCCTTCTATCAACTTCAAGAATTGACAATATAATGAGACACTTCCAGCTAAACAGACTAAGAGAATTTAATAGTAGCTCAAATCAAAATGATCCTAATGCAACAATTGAAAATCCCCTTCAAAATGATACGACACAATTGCCAAATGTACCTAAACCTCAGTCTGGAATAGTGACATCATTGCAACTATCACCAAGGAATTTACAATTCACGACTAATCAAACATTTGATTCATCAACAATTAGTGCACAACAAGAAAATTCCTCCATGAGTGACACCGAGAGAAGAATGAGATTTCCATCTCTTCAGGTATACAATTTACATTCCAACTGTATTCTACGTGATTTTTGATCATGTTAACATTACTTGGCAGTTTTATTATGACGCTACGACTCGTTGTTATCTCTCCTTTAAAAGAATGAAATAACATTTCATTTCAAAAGGAATGTAATCACCAACATGAGTGCCAACATTAATAAAGAGATTTATTTATTTCATGTCGTGACTTATGAAATAGTATAAAGATAAGAATGAAAGGGTTGCAAAAATTCCACCGAGGAAATATTTTATTTTCCACATGAGTAGCAGTTACATTAATTACGACTAATTTGATGTCTAAAAATAGTTTGAATTTGATTGTTGTGTTGTTGCTAAAGGCGCAATTGACAAGATATCTTAGTTTTGTCACTGACTTGACAATATGTTTACAATCTTCCCACATAATTTAAATTTAACAGGACGATTCTAAGTTGCTACTCCTAGTTTCACGCTTAATGCGATAATTAGGCAACTCTTGAAACCACTCTCTCTATAAAAGCAATCATATTGAAAGTAGTTTCAACAGTTGCCAGATGGTAGCATTAAGCCTCAAACTCGGAGTAGCAACTTAGAACCGTCCTGTTTTAAACACCAAATAACATGAAAATCTCTTCCTATATGGTGTCGCACACACTTTATCGACAGACCGGTAAACAGTAATTTCATTAATTGAACTTTAAGATAAAAATTTTATGTTTCTAATATATAACGAACCATGTATAATTGGATTTTCAATATTGATCAAGCTAGAATTAAATCTAGGTATATAAAGAATAAAATCAGATAAAAGGTTTTATTTTTTGTGTTCCAGCCGTTACAGCCTAAAAGGAACGTCAAAACCCAGGTGACTAAACAATTCATAAATCAGCTGAATAGTATTGAGTGGTGACGACATCAAAAGATTTGTTTTAAAATTGTTTACTTTTAACCGTGTAGTCTACAAGAAACAGGCCTACCTAAAGAAATAAGACTTATAAATAGAACAGTCAATATTGGATGAGATAAAACCGTATGAAATCATTCCTTTTTACTATTAAGTCACTGTTATCTGGTTTTTGGTTCTAAGCTCTTTGAACCAGGCCAAACCTACAGTAATAATCTGTTTGTAGACTTTGCGTCTTCTATTCGCTGTATTCAGCCGACTGAGAGCAGTTTTATCTGTAATTGAAAATCTAAAGGTATCTTGTAGGAATTTATTTTATGGTTTGATTCAAATTTAAAATATTATAAAAGAAGACGCCATACTTCAAAATTCGATTTGAAGTAAACATAAATTGGCTGATCTGATCAGCTCGATTTAAATCAAGATCGATTTAGCACCTTGTTGAATTACGCCACTTTAGGAAAACTGGTGTTAAACGGGGCCTCCTTAAAACAAACAAAGCAAAGAGATATAATGATTTCTTCTTTAGAGAGAGAAATTACCTCTAAAGCCTTTGAGATATCACCTCCAAACAACGGGCACAATCTTCCGCAATAGTTTTGCTTCTTAGTGCAGTTTGTTGTCGGAAGATCTAAACCTGCAATTCACAAATATTGCTTCAGTTCAATTACAGATTTTTACCATAAACAAGCAGCGTTTAGATAACATCCTGTTTGCCGTGGTTAGTACTCGCTCTCCGCCCCGCTGTGTTATAATTAACTGTACCGATAGACATTGAATTTATGTTCCTGTTGCCTCAATTTGTTAAGCCGCTGCTAGAACTAAATGCTATTTAGGTAAGGAAAAGTGGCGTCAAGGCACTAAAATAAGCGAGAAGAGGCCTGCTTGTTGGTTAAAAGGAGCCTGCTTTTCCCTCTCTTTGTTGCCTGCAAAATCTTATCTTAGACATGTAGGAAGATCTTCTTAGCCATTATTGAAGTTATTAATTATGATGTCTTATACATTCTTTACTTTTGTCAGATATGGTATCTGAGGGAGTTATGATTATTTCCTGGCGTATGAGTTTTTATGTAGAGGCATTTGCCAATAATGTCTCTATCCGAACTGTGATTTTTCAGATGTTCTTTGGTACCTTCCTTTTTTCTTCCTCCTTTTAAAGCACCCTGCTTTTCGATGCAGCCGTAGTATATGCTTGATTGCCTTTAAACATATTAAATCGCCATAACTGTTCAAAGCAAAACGAATTCTTTAGCTGTTTTTATAAGAAGAGTGTTTCAATTCCGTGCTCATTGTGTACATCTCAGTGGATCAACAACTCAGGAAGTTATTGTAATGTATTTTATTGCAGGAGACTAATCGAAGAAGGAGACTGAGTTCTTCAGAGCCATTACCTCCAATAGCAACACCTAGTCCTCCAAGAACGTCAGGTGCCCAACATATCAACACTTCGTCTAGTCTTTCAAAGCATAGTTTTAAGCAAGAGGAGTTAAGCTGGTTACCAGATCCCACTCCGAATTTGTCACCACAGGAAGCGTCATTGGCAAACATGATCACTGGAATGGGATTCTCAAAAGCTAGAACCGCTAGGGCAGTAGAGAGACTGGAGTTTGACGAAAAGGAGGTCAGTTTAGCTTACTAGTTGTTTATAAATACAGTATATTAACCGTAACCAACTTATAAATTCCACCATTTTCTCAGGCATAGATTTATTTTATGATCTCTTAGTACTCAGTTACTATCGTTGATTATGCAGTTCTTATCAAGGCTGGTTTTCCTTTCCAACACTAGATCATCGATTTTCTTCTCCGGGTTCAACAAATAAGTGACTTGGGTTATGATGCAGATGATGTTGAGATGGCGATAATCAACAATAAAAATGACAATGAAACTGTGAGTATGTGCCTGCTGCATGCAAAATAACCTTTGCTTGCCCATTTCCCGCAGTTAAACTCTATTCAATTAATTTACTTTTTAACACAATTCATAAAATTGTTCCTTCTCTTTTACTCCAAGAAGGTACATCTTTGAAAATTTCTCACAGAATACTGCTTGGCTTGAGTGTGGTAGTGATATTTGTTGTAGCAACAAACATCCTCTAGGTTATTAGCTATACAACCTATGATTTTTATGTTCTGAGATAATGAAGATTTCAAAGTCTTGAATCAAGCTTGTGGAAGTTTTATTCTCAGAAGACTGGGTTTTTAGAAGTTTTATTTGGTAGTAAAATATCTATGTAAAGGTATTACGTATATGCGCCCTTTTTGTTTCCTTTGTAGATTTTGAACTACTTAAGTCACACAAACAAATGGAAGGAGTTAGGTTTTCCTGTTCAAAAGGTGCACGATGCACTTATTAACACAGACAAAGAAAATGAAGCTGTTTTTGAATACCTGACAAGTTTAGATGAATAGCAGTTAAGAGCGTAAGAAATTCCGGCATTTATTGAAACTGGCAAGCAAAGAATGTATGAAAATAAATTTCTTTCCTGTAGAAACCAATCTCCAGTATTAATCAGACTCTTTCTAAGCTTCCATCCGAAATTCCTTTCTTTAATGTTGTAAATTATAGATATAAGTTCCTTACTATGAAGAGCTTAAATACTGACTAGGTCGTTAGTTTGAAAAAAAGGGCTGTATAAACACTGTGAAAATGTTTCAATTTGTGCATGGTAAAAGGTATTTCAAACACGATGTCTGCACTGTACAACCAAGAAAGCCGGTTTTGTGTTTCTGGAATTTGTAGAAATTGTGGAATTTAGTTTTTTTAATCTGTTTTCAACATAGTTTTCAGCCCATTAAAGCGAACAGCTTTCTTAAAAACATATCTTACTATTTTAAGATTGATGCCGCTGTATTTCGACCACTATTCCAGTGGCGGAAATTGAGCATTTTTTCTGGGGGTGGTGGGGGGGGGGCAAAAGCCAACAAAATCTTTGGATTTTGGATTTTGAAGTGACACATTTTTGGTTGTCATACTTTGTGTATATTTTCATGCATACAAAGTTTGCAATGCGTTTAAATCTGTCAGTTGTTCTCTTTTTTTTCTTTTCTGGTTTAATCGTCAATAGCTGACCTGTAGTGAAGTAACAATTCTTAACAGCTTTCTTTGCGCTACATGTCCAAGCATAAGCCGCGTGCCCCTGAGCCCCCCCCCTCCCCACTGCTACATCTTTGATTTCTTCTTCCACATAATAACTTTTTGAAACATTCGCAAGGTCCCCCTCTCGGCGTATTTATTTTGTTGATAAATTTTTTATTGTGGATATGAGTTTATTCTGGATATGAGTCATTCTGGATATGCTAGCTTTCGGGTACAACCTAAATTCACAGTTGCGCGACTGGATTTGAGTTTTGCCTCCTCCCTGCTGAGCGTTTCGGCCGTTCTTGGTGTAGAAAAAACAATATAAGGGATTGTTAGTGATTTACATACTCACTTGTCTCCTTGCCGATAAGGGAAACGTGATTGTCAAATCAAAAGTTAGCCTGTGTTCCAGACCCCTAACTTTGGCTTTGCCCGCAGGACTGCCAAGGTTTGCCGGCGAAAATTTTAGCCGTGAGCAAACGAAGTTTCTTTCAACCAAAACCAGATTTGCCGACAAATTCTTACCTGGCGATCGCCCCCCCCCCCCCACACACACCCCCACAAATTCCGCCACTGCACTATTCATATCGTAGGTAGGTAAATTACAATATCTTATAAAATATTTTTTCGGCTTATCGTCAATTTTCAGAATAGAATGAAAACCAGTTATCCATTTAGATTTCATTAATGATGAATAGAATATCCAACACAGCGAAAAAAGGGACATCTTTATGTTTGGTTAATCATTGTACCCAAAATATTAATTAATTTATTAATAAGTAATTCATTACTTTGAGAATCATTGCCTCTTCCACCATATATCTATGATGGAATATCTTTGTAATTTAAGTTGAAAATTGCCAGTTTACTGCTTAATTAACTTAACGTACGAAACGGTGAGACTTTTTTCCTTGTTTACTAATGGAATGCCCAATGTTACGAGTAAATATTTACAATAATCAAACTTTGAACATAGTTACAAAGGATATGTGGTTTAATTGTATATGGTTTAATCCCAAGTTTAAAATGACGTCAAAAAGCATTCGAATGTATTATTTGTTGTTTATAATGGTTGTCTTGCTCTTCTATACATGAATGTATTACGTTGCGTAAAATTTTTGCATTTAATTAATTGCCACATAATTGCTCATATTAAGAGTAATTTGCTCTTATGTTAAATATTTGTTGTAGGTGACAAAAAGCGATACTGTTCTTTAACAAAAAAGCTCTTGATAACACAGATCAAACAGGGTTTTTCTGGGCTTTTCTTTTCTCTCATTTGCTGTAGGAATATCCATAAAATATTTTTCAAACATAACCCATATCCTCTCCCAGTTTTCCAGAAATTGAAATTCAAGCAGCGAGGCTATGAAATAGCAGCAGATCTCAAAAGTTTCGAGTATCTTTATTTGTCAGTGACCATGTTTTTAGTCAAATATTCGAAGAAAGGCTTTACTTTAGCTTACGCAAATGTCCTTTTGAAAAATTCACTTGTTTATTTAGTGGTAGAACCAATTTTCTTTTAGCCTCTTTAGTTTTTTTGTTGCTCTTTTATTCATATATTTTCTTCACTGCAATCTATTGAAAATAATTTTTCTAGAGAATTGTTTTCTCTAGTTCTAAGTGAAACCACCAGTACACATCATATATCAGAACAATCTTCTCGTCAGTCTAGGGTTTATTTCAACGTGCAGTGATAACCAATTTGTGCAGTTATAAATCGTTATTGTTCAGTGATAAACTCAAATTTTGTGCAGTGATAAAACTCAAATAAAGAGATTTGGCATTGAAAAAGCAAAATTGAAGCAACTGCCAGTGGACACACAACAGTAGCATTGATCATAATATATGGAATCTCTTTGAAATTTGTTCAGTATCTAAAACCTATCGAGATTTTTCATAATCCATTTTGTTTAATGGGTGTGGTCATGAAAATTTTCAAAAGGTGACACCCAAATTTTAAAAGTTTTGAATTTGTGCAGTGATAACAATTCTTTAAAATAAATTCAGCATCAGTCACTTTATCTAGTACCATTAAAGGGCAATAGGTCCATGATACACAGAATGCTGAGGGAAATTAGATTGTTTATGAGCTAAAGAGGAAGTCTCTAAAACTAGTTAACCTAACAGCAGCACAAATGCTTGTATCTACAGGCAAGTTCTAAAAATTCACAAAGATTTTAGGCAGATTTTTCGGAAATTTGATTTGGTAAACGAGTTTTGCTATGGAGAAATTCTAAAAAATCGATTGTTCTATGAGTGGCAATTATTAATATATTTATGTTTGTTTTACGTTTAGATAGTTATGAATCCTTTTATAATAATTTCAATTTCGATTTATGTCTACATACCCTCAAGCAGTGGAAATATTTCAGACTCTTTGTGTTATCGTAATTAACATAGTTGAGCCAATATCATTGAATCCCAAATTGTTTATACAAGTCCTTTTTCCCGAAGTGACCTTGTAAGTAAAGATTTGTTGGACATTTTCGGTTGCATCTCAGTCACAAACACTATTTTAAAATGTAATTTTCCAGTCTCTCGATTACTGAATGGAAATTTCGACACCTGCTTTAATGATTATATTATTTAAAATACTACATTAGCTTGTTATGACGTATGCAGCGTCAATGTTTGAAGAATCAGAGGAATTTCACGAAGAATGTCAAACGTAGTGTCTCTGTGGCTTTTCATTTTTCTTTCACCCTTACTGCCGTTGCCAAAGATACGTCAGAGACCCCTGAACCAAAGGTTCCGTCGTGGAGAGGGACTTAGCCCCTTGTTAAAACTTTCTTTCTTTAAGTCAGAAGATTGTTTCATTGACTTTATACACACAACTATGACACGAAAGAGAGCCTTATAAACAGAACGCAAGAATATTTGATGGGGTCATGGGTGTGGTATCTTGAGTTTGCTACAGCTCAGAGCCTTTCCTAACTTTTTAGAACGGCACCTCGACGCTCGCTCGACGCTGTATGTAAGCGTGGCCATCAGCCAATAAGGTGTACCACATCATTTGAATCTTTTCGTTTGAAAGACATACATGTTATAAAAAGAGACCACATGCCCCTTTTTATAACAAAGGAACACAAACAATTCCTCTCTCTTGGAGACTTTTCATTTTTTCTTAGACTTTTCATCGCATTTTTTCATTTAAAGCAGAGAAACAATTCAGACAAGTTCTTATTCACAATTGGCCAACGAATAACATAAAAGCACATCATAAAAGCACCAAAAGAAATAACACTTCCTGTTTCGGTAATAGCAATAAATGTTATTTACAGGGACGTTGGAACGACCAAGGGGCAAGGGGGGCAGGCTTGAGTAAAAGGGCATTTGAAAAATAATTCCCAGATACTAACAGTTCTTTCGAAACTGTCATTTTGTTTCGATCCATAGGCGTAAACTTAGGGGGGGCTCTGGGGGTTCAGCCCCTCCTGAGGAAAACCGAACGGGGGCTGAGCCCCCCTTGGAAAATAAGGAAGTGCTTCACCAATTTTTAGATTAGTTTGTTATATTATTGGTTCCACGCATAAACATTTTGAGTGTCTAAATAGAACTGATGATCTCAACCTAAAGAAAATGATTATGATTTAAAAATAAACTTTCCATAATCTCTTGTGTGTTTCTTCTTCATCGATAATGCACGAAAATGCACGAAAAAATCGCCTTTAAGCCCTTAGCTAATCCATTTTCTATCCTGTGACATCAGCAGCTGCCATTAGGAATTGTCATTAATTTTTTGGGCCCCCCCCCCCCCCTGAAAAAATGCAAGTCTACGCCTATGTTTCGATCTATTGTAGGTAAGTGTCGTCAATGATAAGGCAGTACAGTCGGAATTTCATATGAATCTTTTGATAATAACAAACGGCCACTTACGAAGATTTTTACTGCTTGGACACCTGTTAAGGGTACTTTGGCCCCCATGCCCCCTATCGAAAGGCAGCAGGGGCGGTTAAACCCCACGCCCCCTTCTCCAGCGTCCCTGGCTATTTATATACGAAAAGACTTGTTGCCTAAATTGAAGCTAAACCATAGTCAAAAGAAAGATTTCTTTTTATTATGGCTTAACTCCAATGAAGTCTTGTAGATTTGAATTAAACCATGGCTATCCATTTATTTGGATTTGTGGATGGCAAACCATGAAAGTTTGGTTACACTCATTCTTTTTATAAGAAACTGGCTATAAGAAACGAGTACTGGACAGTCAGAAAAAAATTAAGAAACTTCAGTACTCGAAGCAAAAAAATTAAGAAATTATTAAATCATGATAAAACTGAGAACAACAAAATTTTGTACAATCCAAGAACAAAATTGCCCTGTTGGCCTAGAACTTAAGACGCAAGGGATAAAAATATACTTCCCACATCTAAATACAGCATCGGAACGGATGCGAATCTCTTGGCGTGATAAAAAGGTCACGAACATTTCATAACATCATCATTCATGACATCATAATTAAGAAACTCTTGAGAAACAATGAGTATTGAAATTTCCAGAACATTAAGAAACTTGAGTACTCAACATCGACCTTTTTTTCTTATAAAAAGAATGAGTGTATTTGCATGCTATGCAAGGTATGAAAGGTGAACAATAGTAGATAAATCGCAGAAAGGAGGTCTGACTCAGGATGTGCATGCTAAAGTCGGTAACATGCAGTGAGTCATACACCTGCTGTATTGCTAAATTTAGACTGGCATCATCAACAAACTCTTCAACCGTGTTAGCAAACCGCTTTAATCCCTTAGTTTCTGAAACGTAGAAAAGCCTACCCACGTACAAATTGAAGTACGATATCGAAATTTCAATTTTTTCTCGCGATACTCGCAGATAAGCAGAATTTATAAGAAACATGCTTGCTTGTCTCATTAAAAAAATTTGTGAAAAATATGACCTTTCCGAAGGAAAATTAGCTGTGGGGGGCAAGCCTTTGTTTATATAGAAAGAAGGACAATAGCCTATTGCTCAAAACAATTGAAAGTCAGTGGGACTGGAGAGACAATCATCCCCCTAAGTTATTATGTTAAGAAATGCCCTGAAAGTAGCATACTTAAGCCACGTTTCTCAAAGCAATTTTAACACATAAATCTACTACTATCTTGTCCAGGGGGTAGAAAATGCCCTATGAATACTACCGAAAGGAAATCCAGTACAATGAGATGGTCGAACAGTGTACTACCACTGATCTATAAAAAAGACTTTTTTATAGATCAGTGTGTACTACCCTGGGTACCAGGGCCGCAAAAATTTAACGGCAGCAAAGAATCTTTGCGGCTCTGGTACCCAGGGTAACAGTGTACATATTTTGTGTTAACAGCTGGAAGACAAACATTCGTTTGAGCACGGTTTGCGCTTGCAACTGTGAATCACCATTTCAAGCCCTATTCCAATAAATACAACAGCAAAACGCAATCACGTGCCTGCATTTCCTGCTTGCAAAGTGTGACTGTTATGAAGCAAATCCAATTTCTTCCTGGTTGATATTTCCTAATTCATTATGAGAGGATTCGAACAACATTTCCACACCGCATTTCAGAGAAGGGGCAGATTTACCAGAAGGTGTAAAGGCCGGTTTACACGATCATATTCAGGTCACATTTGCATCACATATTTTATGTGATCACAGAATGTGATCGTGTAAACGACCTTACAAGTTGCTTGAAGTTGCACGAAGCAGCAAGAATTAATCCTTTTTAATTGCCTGTTAATTCGATGTCACAGATTTTTCATTTGACCAGCAATCAAATGGAAAGTCTGTGATGCAATTTTTTCAAAGGCACCGACAAGTCTTTGCTGTCCTGGGTAGATCGGGAACTATTTCGAGTTCATTTGTATCGACGTATTTGAGGATAGTGACCTACGTTTCATTTGTAATCAGAAGTATCAAGAAGACTACGAAGAGCCTGCATTCTCATTTCAGGCCATTAAATCAGCTGCAGGCAAACCGTATCAAATAGACAGGGAATTTTGTAGAAAAAACTAGCAAACTGCCTAACCTCAAATTTTATTTCACATTCTTACTAAATCGACCATGGAGATTCCAAATCCAAGATGGGCCAAAAAAATTATCACCGGAAGTTACTGTTTTTGATGACGTCATCGAAAAAATGATAAAAAATCTTTAAAAATCGGCCAAGGACTCGAACTCAATTTTTTTTCCCATTTTTGCACTAAATTAACTATGCAGATTTCAAATCTGAGATGAAATGAAAAATATCTCGAACGGAAGTCAAATTTTGTGATGACGTCATCAACTTGGAGAAAATTCACTTTGAACCTTTTTAATTGTTTTCTCGCAACTATCATTGTCAAATATGTTCCATATTCGAATTGCACACATTCAGTGCTTTTAAAAGATGTATTGAATTTCTATTATACTTACTTTTAAACGTTCTTTCATGACGTCATCATCATTTTGGCCTTTTAAAGGTAATTGAATAACGCGTGAAGATCCTAAAATCTTTAGCTAGTTAAAAAAGTCATTCAAATTAAAATTTCGTTATATATAGAAATGATATGGATCCATTCATCCTTCATCACTGTCTCCTTTGCTGGAACTCCAGAAGAAAAATGTAGTTCCACTCATCATCGTCTGCTTAAGCTGATCACCTCACCATAATTTTCCCATGGCCTAGTCCTTCAAGCCGTTAAGAAACGTTTTTCTCTGTATATCCTCTTCGTGCCATTTCTTATTTATTTATCAAATGTATGTTCAAAATTAGAATATGTAAAGAAATTTTTTTCCTATAAACCACACTAATACCACCTGTGGGCCAGATCATTCTTTCCATCGTATGTCAAACGAAAGCTTAAAGGCAATTTCTCTTACAATCTTCTTTTGATAATGTAACCAGTAGTAAATGCTTGTGTCAACCAGTATGGTTCTGGTTGTAGAGCTTCTGATCATCTGTTTTTCATTGCCTTGCGAATTCTTACTCTTATCTGCACAAGTGTTTCGTCACATTTTCCTTTGTATGATTATTTTTGCACAAATTTTATCGCTTTCGTGAGAATGTCTTTGCAGATTTCCTGTCTCATCGTAACTCTCTTGAGCAATTTTCCCTTTCCAGAACACTCCTAAAGCTTTTTAAAAATGTTAGCTTTCCTTACAACAACATTACCGGTGTTGTTTCGCAGCCAATAACTGCATGAACAGCCGGTAGATTTTTGGAACTATCTAAACCCAGGTAAGATACGACGTTCCAAAATTAACGTACTTCTCGTTGTCAATCTTTAAGGAATATTTCTTTGAAGGCTTTTCACACAATAAGCAGTAAAAACTACATTAGTGTCCTTTCGACAACTAATAAATTTTATCAATGAGGAAAGAATGGAATATCAAGTGGATGTCAGCCTCTTCATAGCTGCAATTAAGCAAGTATGTCGTGGAATCTTTGATTATCTTTAAGGTTTGTTATTTATTGGTAAACATGAGTGCTTTCAAAATTAACTGCTTTCCTTCTTAGCCCTGGTGTCCTTTCGACAACTAATAAATTTTATCGATGAGGAAAGAATGGAATATCAAGTGGATGTCAGCTTCTTCATAGCTGCAATTAAGCAAGTATGTCGTGGAATCTTTGATTATCTTTAAGGTTTGTTATTTATTGGTAAACATGAGTGCTTTCAAAATTAACTGCTTTCCTTCTTAGCCCTGGTGAAGCCTTTGGATTATCTTGATCTTTGTAATGCAGAAGACTGCCAAGCATCACTAACAGCAACAAAAACCTTGAAATGGAATATAAGATAGGTTTAGTGCGGGTATAACACTTTATCTCTGCGATATCCCATTGCAAAACTCGGTTCCTACTTGATAACTTGTCAAGAACATTTTGTATAATCTGGTCTGGTTCTTGTTGTATCAAACTTACTTTCTAAAGCTAGCTCAAGGCTCTACCAGGGCTAAGAAGGAAAGCAGTTAATTTTGAAAGCACTCATGTTTACCAATAAATAACAAACCTTAAAGATAATCAAAGATTCCACGACATACTTGCTTAATTGCAGCTATGAAGAAGCTGACATCCACTTGATATTCCATTCTTTCCTCATCGATAAAATTTATTAGTTGTCGAAAGGACACTAATGTAGTTTTTACTGCTTATTGTGTGAAAAGCCTTCAAGGAAATATTCCTTAAAGATTGACAACGAGAAGTACGTTAATTTTGGAACGTCGTATCTTACCTGGGTTTAGATAGTTCCAAAAATCTACCGGCTGTTCATGCAGTTATTGGCTGCGAAACAACACCGGTAATGTTGTTGTAAGGAAAGCTAACATTTTAAAAAGCTTTAGGAGTGTTCTGGAAAGGGAAAATTGCTCGAGAGAGTTACGATGAGACAGGAAATCTGCAAAGACATTCTCACGAAAGCGATAAAATTTGTGCAAAAATAATCATACAAAGGGAAATGTGACGAAACACTTGTGCAGATAAGAGTAAGAATTCGCAAGGCAATGAAAAACAGATGATCAGAAGCTCTACAACCAGATCCATACTGGTTGACACAAGCATTTACTACTGGTTACATTATCAAAAGAAGATTGTAAGAGAAATTGCCTTTAAGCTTTGGTTAGACATACGATGGAAAGAATGATCTGGCCTACAGGTGGTATTAGTGTGGTTTATAGGAAAAAAATTTCTTTACATCTTCTAATTTTGAACATACATTTGATAAATAAATAAGGAATGGCACGAAGAGGATATACAGAGAAAAACGTTTCTTAACGGCTTGAAGACAAAAATATCCGATCGTCAACGTTAAAAAAGCTGTGAATATCTGCAGAAAATACTGGAGTCAGCAAAATAATTCCAAAATTTTTTCACACAAATTATGTTCATCTTGTGCAGGGCCCCGCACACCCTCCGCTAAAAAACTGCAAGATCTGCAGCGCTCTAGTGATGAAATCGAAGAAAATTCCGTAACCAATGAGGACTAGGCCATGGGAAAAATTATGGTGAGGTAATCAGCTTAAAGCAGACGATGATGAGTGGAACTACATTTTCTTCTGGAGTTCCAGCAAAGGAGACAGTGATGAAGGATGAATGGATCCATATCATTTTCTATACAACGAAATTTTAATTTAAATGACTTTTTTAACTAGCTAAAGATTTTTATGCATTCTTTCACGCGTTATTCAATTACCTTTAAAAGGCGATGACGTCATAAAATGATGATGACGTCATGAGAGAACGTTTAAAAGTAAGTATAATAGAAATTCAATACATCTTTTAAAAGCACTGAATGTGTGCAATTCGAATATGGAACATATTTGACAATGATAGTTGCGAGAAAACAATTAAAAAGGTTCAAAGTGAATTTTCTCCAAGTTGATGACGTCATCACAAAATTTGACTTCCGTTCGAGATATTTTTCATTTCATCTCAGATTTGAAATATGCATAGTTAATTTAGTGCAGAAATGCAAAAAAAGTTGAGTTCGAGTCCTTGGCCGATTTTTAAAGATTTTTTATCATTTTTTTGATGACGTCATCAAAACAGTAACTTCCGGTGATAATTTTTTTTGGCCCATCTTGGATTTGGAATCTCCATGGTCGATTTAGTAAGCATGTGAAATAAAATTTGAGGTTAGGCAGTTTGCTAGTTTTTTCTACAAAATTCCCTGTCTAAAAGCAGAAGGGAAGTTAAGAAATTCGAATGGAAAGACAAAATTGTCGACTTGGTTATTGACCTGTGGCAAAATCAGCCATTGTGATTTGAATTTGAATTTTAGGATGCCCGTTAATTTTTGCGACGATACCCTTGAGATCAGTTCAAAATACATTTGAGAATATCCCCCCCCCCCCCCCCGCTACGCTTCCTCGCTCTCGACTTCCATTGACAACAAATGAAACGTAAAAATTGAAGGAAGGCAGATCACTGATAAAATGCGCGCCAAACAGTTCCCGATCTACCCAGGACAGCAAAGACTTGTCGGTGCCTTTGAAAAAATTGCATCACAGACATTTCCATTTGATCGCTGGTCAAATGAAAAATCTGTGACATCGAATTAATAGGCAATTAAAAAGGATTAATTCTTGCTGCTTCGTACAACTTCAAGCAACTTGTAAGGTCGTTTACACGATCACATTCTGTGATCACATAAAATATGTGATGCAAATGTGACCTGAATATGATCGTGTAAACCGGCCTTAAGGGGTGCGACATCCCCCAACATTTTTGTATTCTCCGGTAAATTTTGCTTTGATTCGGTAAAAAGCAACTTTTGGTAGACAGTAGTAATAAAATGATGCAAAAAATTGCTTTATCTATCTTCTTATCTTAAAGTTAAAAACTGAATTTTAAAAGCTGGCTCTTCCATCAGTTTCCAGTCACCTGAAAAGGCCTGAAAGGTGTGGCACAAACCCCATCATTATCTAACACCCCCTAATCCCCTCAAATCCGTCCGTGTTTCAAAGGTACTACAAAACGAAATTATTTTGGGAACTTCTCTTTGAACACAGACGCTCTTTAAAACCGCACTGAGCAACTACTTTAACGAGTAATCTAACCAGTCTAACAACTGAAAATACCTTGGCGGTATTTTGCCATACTCTATGGTCTTTGCTCGCACGCCCCCACTTCCATCCTGTGTGTTCCGTTAAGCATGACATCATAACATAAAACTTCCTTTCGACAACTATGACTGTGGTTCTACATAGACTGTGCAACCGAAATCCTTTGGTATTCGAGAGGCATTTCCTTGCTGCCGTAAATAGAATTTCTATTTTCATTTTAACAATGTTTCTATTTTTGAAAGTAAGAATGTTATTTTAAGTGTTATTTTAAGTGAAAATAGACTGTATTCTTAAGGGCTGAAAAACATGGGATATTTCTACTATACTATATCTTCCATGGGATAAACAGACCAATCAGAAAAAAAGTAGTGTAGTGATGATTGTTATCAAAGCCAATTTTGGAGTATGGTACTCATTATTATATAAGATAAATTTTTTATAAATATTATTCTAAGAAGGCTTGAAACTAATGAAACTCAAGAAATTATTAAGAGAAATGACCAAGCTTGACATTCATGGAAAGTTGGACTATTTATGATAAATAGATAATAGATCATCTGATAATATGGTATCAAACAAGAAAAGCAGGCTTTTGCGCAAAATGTCTGATATACTCATCAAGCATGTATTATGCTAGTATGTTCAGTTATAAAGATATTTTTCAAGAAGTATAAAAATGCACCAAAATCTTACCAAATTTACACATTATTTTGCTCTAGAGTGATTTACTGGTAATTCCCAGCTCATAGTCACAAACATTTAAGAGTATTGAGGCTCAGCAAAAATAAGTGCTATTTAGAGAAAATATAAGAATATGTTATGTTATAAGAAGTATCATGGGTACAAAGTAAACACAAGTAGTTGCTAAGTATTTAATTAACATAAATTAGTTTCTGGACATAACAGATTTCACATTAACAACCTCTTCACTGACAAATTATTTCAGGATTAACAATCAATTAGTTAATCTTTGTGAATTAATATGCAAAAGAAAAAAATACATTTCTAGGCCAAAAAGATGATCGAACCCCCAAAATTTCATTTCATGAGTTATTAAGTATCTTTCTTCAAATGAGCTCAATCTTATTTTAGGCATTTTATTTGGCAAGTTGATTGGAAGTGCCCCAATGGAGCAACACATGGCAAGTATTCTTTGAGAGCAGTTCAATTTAGTCAGAAAATGAGTACAATCAAATAGCAATCTTGTGAGATACACTGCTAATCTAACTTTAAATGCACAACCTATAAAGTGGGACTTTCTGTAATTGGATGTAGTCTCTTGATCGTAAGATAAAATACTTGAATCCTCATCTCAAGTGGCATAAAAGAGCTCATGTTCCAATCCAACATGTTTAACAAATTTACTTAACATTAATTTGACATCTACCAATAATTAAACAACATTTATAACATCACTTTTCTGTAATTTAACCTTCAATGTTATGTAGAATATTAACCAAATTTGAAATAAATAGACAAAATGACACATCTAATGAACTCTCTAAAACAAAAATATGAGATCCTAAAATACTTCTGAAGAAAGCCTTGCTCTCTTAAAACAATTAATCAGTTTCTGTTCTCTTTAAACCATGCTTTTCCTCTTTAAACCAATGCAATACATAGATCATAAGTACACACTTCCTGTTCCATACAGCAAGGAGTCATGTCATCAAGTATACACAGACTACATATGCACTAATGTAGTACATATTGTCCATAGTATACTGGCCTATGTTCAAATAACCAGACTTGATAACTTCTCAGCTATATTTTACCTCTGTTTGATATCTTTAATACCAATATATAAAGAGTTGCTACTGTTGGCTCGTGAATGATCATTCTCCAACGTGTCTCCAATTAGTTTTAATGTATTACCACATTCCCTTACAGTCTTGAACCAATGGATAAATGAATTGCTTCTTGAGGTTTTGTGTCCCACAGACTTTGAACGCATAAGTTTTTTCCTTTGGTCTTCATCTATTTTTCCCCCTTTTTTAGAGCCAACACAAGAGAATGAAGATGATCTAGCTTTTTTGGATTCTTTCTTCTGTGCTTTGTGCCTCCAAAACATCAACTGCAATTGGAGAAGAGATAGACAAGAATCAGACTTAGCATGATTAAACCATTTTACAAGAATACTTTTTTCTTTCTAAAAATTAATAATAATCAATATATGTTTCATTCTTATGTTATTTATCTATAAAATAGAACTTTCAGCCTTTTTGCAAATGCAAATATCATTCTCCTGGTAGCATTGCGAAAATGTGTGTCGATTACTTCTTATTTCAGTGCTGTTATTTAACTTGATTTGTGAACCGGAACTTTAAGATTATACGATTACGCCAAAAATTCTACAGTGGCATGACCGGTGAAATCGCATCAGGATTATCAATGGAAAATGAGGAGATAAATAAACGAGAAGAATTTGATCGTTTTTTAAGAATATAGTTTTCAAAAGCACACAATCTAATGTCAAATATAAAAATCACGGAGAGGACGAATATGCACACACCACAGGTTATTTAAGTCTGCACTTTCATAAAACAACGCTCAGCTTTTGCCTTGAAGGTTTTTGGCAAATCTCAAGTAAAACAATACTTATTTCAAGATTCGACTTATTCTCGATTCAAAAACATCCGCTTTACACCTATGATTTAAACAAAGAATCGGTTAAGGTAAACATAAAAAAATTGCTGTCAACATAACGGAACCTACTTTTGAAAGCTTCATTTTTTATCCGGCCGTCCCCTTCTTTCTTTGAGTTTCAAATGTAGTCTTGGCTTTTGCTTGCTTCTTCTTCGGGCTAAACGATTACCTTTACTTTTGGTTAAGTTCTTTCCCACTTGGGTACATTCCAATTCCCTCTAAACGAGTGTTTCTTGGTAACACAAGATTCAGGCACTGAACTGTGCTCGAAATGACGTCAGGTTTGTTTTTATAAGGACCAGAGTGAGGCTCATGGGATACGAGACTTTGCACGCCGAACAAAGAAAGCGGAACTGTCCATGACATTAGGGGGTAATCTTAGTTCATCAGGTGGTAGCAATAAGATTTGACTTGGGAATGAACCTTTTTCTAAAGGTTCCATTCAAAGTACAGGAATTGCAATCAAATTTTCAAGGATTTAAAAAACACGATTGAAAAACAGGGCCGTCGTGAGGCAAGCCTTGTTGGGGGGGGGGGGGGGGGGGGGGGGGTGGTATGGACAACAAATTTACCTGATTAAAAATAATTACCTGAACTTCTTAAGTTGCTGTCACAAACTTTTGCAATACAATTTGTCAAGCTTACTAACTGTGTGTCATATAATTCGCAACTTTCATTTTTATATGATAATAACAGACTTTCCTAATCAGGCTGGTCGGAACCGGGGGGCTGGGGGCCTGGAGCCCCCTCCCCAATAATTGCCAGACTGTAGTCTATTTCGTTTATAACAGTGTACTAAATGAGAAGGAATACAATGGGCAGTCCCCCCTCCCAGATATGAATTTCGTTCCGACGGCACTGCTTATAGTTTTGTCAAATTCAAAATACCCTGAATGAATGAAGTTTAAACTGGACATTTATTCTCTTTTTACTCGTTCTAAAATCTTTTTTTGTTATTTTCAGTGGGGGTCTAAAGCATTCAAGAATCTTCAAGAACCTGGTGGACAGTTCCAGAGCCAGGGGAACGATTTAAAGGAAGTGAAATTCAAACTCCGTATGTCAGGACGGGCAAAGGCACCATGGTTGCCGCCGAAGGACTAGAAGATTTTCGTATATTGATGCCTCTAGTTCACTAGAAAATGCACTCTTTTTTCTTAGCGTAGAGTTTTCGATCTATGTTCTGACGTTTTAAACTCCGAAGAGTGTCAGATGAAAAGCATTAGTTTACTAAAAGTAATTCTCCTAATCCTATTGACAATTCTTTTATTTTTGCAAATAAACTGTTTAGCAAATAAAAACAACTTCTACAATTTCGCGTGGTCTTGAAAAAATCCATATTGTCAGTTACTTCTAAAGCTAGGTAACAAGCAGCACTGGTTGTCAATTTAGATCCCTGATCCCTCTTTCCATCTCAGCATGCCCTTTGAATGTTACAAAAAATCTGTAACTCAGTGTAGTTGATGCTTCTACCGAGAAACTTTAGGAGACATTTTACCTAAAGAGGTCCTGGATTTTTAGATTTTGTGCCAACAAGAAATCTTCAAATCTTCAAATCATTAGTTTGTTTACCTTTCTTCATATCAAGGAGACAACTACCTTTGCTTGATCCTTAATTTATTTTAAGACATGAAGGTCTCTGAAATACCTAAATCGTTTCTTCCACTGGGCGGATTTTACCTGAAATTCCCAATCGATATACTATTGAAGGGTGTGTGACAAGTGTGAATGTAGCCTTTACTGATTTACGTGTATTTATTGTTGAATATTCTCGGCAAAAATATCTACCAACATTGCTACAAATACTGTAAATGTTGGTGGATACCCCCTTGCAAAAATATCTGTTGCAATTGGCAGAACATTTCTTGGAATCAAATTTCTATACAAGCAGGAATGATGACGTGGCTTTGCGGAATATAATGAAAATATAACAGTTTGATTGCTAAAAATACGACTTTTCGAGCATGAACCTGTTATCAAGTGGCTAGAAAAGAAACGAGCCGAGCAAATGGGGGATTCGATAAATAGAAAAGAATGCGAGTTGCGACGCAACCGAGAAAAACATAATAGGGGATTGGGAGCAAGGGGTGTATCACTCCAAAAATCCTCGTACACCCTGCCAAAAATCCGCAAAAATCCACTAAAATCCTTTAAAAAATCCAGAGATCCACAAAGAAAATAAAATTCCGAAAATCCAATCAGATTCAGAAATGTGCAAGAAATGTCCGGTACCAAGTCAAAGAAATAAGGCCAAACTCTGACAACATCAGCGCTGAATCACATAACAGACTTACATTTTGGACAGAAAATCTTTTGGATCAATCAAGGACATCATCGAAAGTACGATGGATGATCTGGACGATTATCTGGACGATTCGGTGCAGTGAATAAAGAGAAAGCCGTTGTTGTTGCTGTTGCCGTTCCTCATTATAGTTCCTCGCTGGCTGCCAGTCATCTTTCTCAGCGCGGGTTCTTCTTCCAGCCCCTTCACTTTTGTGCACCAACAATCCCTTCCTTGACAAAAAGAAACGTGAAAAAGCCACCAACCCTTGATTCGCAAAAACCTATCTCGGCATCGCAGATGCGCAACGTAACGAGAACGTAACATTGGAAAGCCTGGAGACCAGTGCCTCTTTAGGAGAGAAGATGATCCTTCCAAGTCATTGTTAGGGATAATACTATCATTTTCGTGCTTAAAGGGCAATAAAAGAGCAAGAGCTACCTAGGACAATGTAGCCAAACCATAGTTTGAAATTGTTCAAGCATGATGAGATGACAAAACGATATATGCTCTTTCAATGCAACTCAATCGAGCCATTGTATAAACACGATCCAGATTCTTTTGTGGAATTGCTGAATGGTCCATTAAGTAATATATGATTAAACGAAAGTGCCAAAACATGATATTGTTGGAATGAAGATAGAATGTATTTTAAAATGGTATGCATCAAATGAATTCAAATGTCATCATTTTTTGAAGAACCCCGAGGTGAGCGGAGTGTTTCTGACACCCTGTTCACCCTGCATAATCGTTATACTTTTGATATAGATGCTTCGTCGAGTTACGTTTTAAGTTAAAAGGACATGGCAAATATGCTCTTCTCTCATCTGATTTACAACGGCAGTTCATATCTGTCTCTTTTGTGAATCTTTCTATGAGTTATTTTGATGTCTTCGGCAATTCCTGCAACTTATTCATCTAGATGTGTGATTCTCTCTCTTTTGATCATTAACAAGAACGGTATCTCCTCTATGACCTTTCCAACATTGCCATTCTTACTACATAAAACAAATTTTGTTGCAAAAATAGACCATGGACCGACCCGGAATAGCATCCCTTTTAGTTTTAGTTGTTTTTTCTTTTTTCTCAGTTTTCCCTTTTGCACTTATGATTGCAATATCTTATCTTGTAAACCCAGGCTAGCCAGTTGCTACCCTGGGTACCAGATTCACTATATATAAAATTAAATAGTGAGTCTGGTAGTTAGTTAGCCAGTTACAAACTACCTATGTCATAGAGAGGTTTGTAATCGTAGTTTAATTTGATTAAAATGAAAAGTTATCATTATTATAACTTTATTGGCAGTAGGCAGGAAAATGTAGAGTAACAATAACTAAAGGCTAATTCAAGGCTAATGACTAACAAAATAAAGGTAATTATGTACAATTATTTTTGTGCTCTCTCACCAAACAAAAATCTAACGAACTTGCTTGAAAAGTTAAGAATGGTCAAATTGTAAAGTTGTTTCTACTGGTGAAGAGTAGAACGCAAGGCTGCTACAGAATGAAATTGATTCTGTTGAAAAAGCAAGGTATCAACACCTTATTGGGGTTTAACTGAAGCAGATACAAGAACTTAACTTGACTTAGCACAGGGTTTATGTCAGCCGCTTCGCTTTAAATCCTGGCAGGGAACATTGGGGGGCTGCTAAGAAGAATCCTTCGTTGCATCAAAGGAACTGTCAATCAAGTTTGAGGGTTCTGAAGAAGACAAAATTCAACTAAATGTATATATCGATGCAGATTCGGAAACTAAACCAAGGTGACAGAAAGTTTCAGACACAGAGGCGTAGCAGGGGGTGCATGGAGTCTACTGTCTAATGCTCTAAAGTATCAAACTTCAAAGACATATGAACAATGATATACAAATTCACCTAAATTGTGTACTTTATTTCTGCATAGAACAGTTGTCTGTGTATGCACAAATGCCTCAAGATTTCACGGGAAACAGTTTGGCCATGTTGTATATAAGTGCCCAACATTTGCACCTTAGAAACACAATTTTTATCAGCATATATGGGAATTTTTGCCCCCCCCCCCGAAAATGTTCTTTAGCTTCGCCCCTACTCCACCAGGACGTGTATTATTCATGCTTTGGAATAATTAGCTGAATAAGCGAAAGACAACCTATCATTGCTTTATCGCCAACTGAAGCTTAGTGTTTATATGCAGTTAGAGTTTGGCAAAAACTTGAATATAGGTTCAAGTGCTGTAAAGGTAACAGTGCCTGTGCATTAATTTGTAAAATAGTTTTTGCCCCTTTCGCACTTTATTTGAATCAATATATGTTCCTGGCTTCCACTGTAGTTCTTGGAATTATGCAAATTTTTCTCTTCTACTTTCGCAAAAAGCGCATAAGTGACCTTTCACTTTCATTTCTCAATTCAAAAACATTCGAAGACAAGGTCATCCTAGAAACATTTACAAAACTTCTGTATGATTCAAAGAAATCTTCACTTAACAAAAACTAACTTTATAGTTGTCATTTCTCAGAGAACTGGAATGACGGCCGATCACGTGACTGCGAGAACTCTATGACCGTGCTTCTTGTTGTCACCACTCACAGCAGCTTGCAGCATTTCGTTTTCGTAAATTTACCAGCATATGCTAATTTAAATCATAATGTCAAACAAATTGATTTGTCGAATTGACTTTAGTAAAAGCTAGCTAATATGAAATCACAAATAAATCAAACGAATGTAGCATTCGCAAAAGATTTTGATGAAGGACAATTGAAAAAAATTCTGAAAAGAGCTATCGAGGGTATATCTCTAGTATTGACGTGTAGATTATTGAATGCAATGCAACAAAAGTTTGAATTGATTTACAGGAAAACACAAAAACTTTCAGTATATGTGTAAAATGTACAGGGACGAAAACAAGTTGCTAATTTTGGGGGGGCGTGGAAGGATGAAAATTCCAATCTAAGTAAGAAATTTTTCATTTGACCAGTAAATCTACTGTACCTACTAAATTGATATTTGTAAATAGCCCGAACACCATAGTTCTATTTTTTTTATAATTACCAAAACTTTACTCAATAATTAGCCTAAAGCATAAAAGCCTAAATCTCTAAATTTTGATCAACATGAAACAGACATTTTAACTTACAGTAAGAAGTAAAGCAACATTTAAGCAAAACCAGTATTAGATATACTTAATGATAAGAAGTATTCTTTTAGATCAATTAATCAATTGGCGCAGATCAATCTTATCTAAAATACATTTTTTCACGATATAGAAGCACCAAGAACTTGAGCCTTTAATTTTTGTTCTTGATCGAAGAAAACTACTAACAATTTTCAGAGGGCCAAATGCCTTTTCATTCATTACAATTGAAATGATGATTTGAGAACAAACTTGTGCATATGCCTGATCCGAAAGATGAAACACTCTTCTTTGATCAAATACTTCTACTGCAATTTTGCAATGTGTTCTTGCTTCACAGCAGTTTTGTCATAGGAATTTATGATAAGGAGTCAAGAGCGTTAACAAATAACAGGGGGAGTTTAGCATAAACTCGTTTTTATAAGAAGCGTTGAGAATTTTTAGTACTGAAAGATTATTAATCTTTTATTGAATTAACTACTCGTAGTTTCTTAAAAAACTCCCACTCTAATACTTTCTGAACAATACGGGAATTATTATTCCAAACTGTAAAGTTTCAAGTTTCTTATCAGGAAATTCACCTTGCCTGTTCGTAATTTGATTCAACTCCCGTCAGAAAGAAAGCAAACAGGGCAATTGTGCAATTTGGATCCAGTGGAGACGGGTCAGCTTCAGCCTGTGAATTTTAATGTTTAGAATTTTTACATTTAAAATAAAAAAACTTCTCAAAATATAAAATTCACAAGTTTGGTCCTAAGAAAAAATTCCAAGTCAACCGTTATGTTTTCCAACTGTAACTGGATTTTCCAAACTTTGGGGGGGCGTCACGCCCCCCACGCCCCCCTATTATTTACGTGCCTGAAAATGTAAGAGTAAATTGGATTCATTTCTGCAATTCGAATTCTCGGCAGATTAGATAAATGGTAGGGTAGAGCCCAATCTTCGTTCCACCAAGCAGTTGTAGAATGGACGAACAAAAAACCCACTGTGTGATTCATTTTCACGGACTCCAATGGCAATTTTTTTCTACAGGTAGCGCGTTCTCCGATCGGCCTATTTACACCCATCACTATACATATTCCCGCTTACTATATTTTTTACCATTGGAACGCAGGCTACCCTGGGTAACAGAGCCTCAAAAGGCAATGATCCGAATTTATAAATATATATATATATATGCGGTGGTGCCCTCGTTTATGACAATGGGCCTGATAATATTTTTAAAATTCAATTGTTGAGCCTCTGGCACCCAGGGTAGGGAATCTCCTACCGCCCCTTTTTTAACAGGGGGACAATTACCATGCACCCCTGTTAAAGTACAAAAACCGCTAAACCTCAAGTTTTCACCTAGGCTTTTCAAATCAATTTATCTGCTCACGTTTTGTCTTCGTGTAGCCGACAATACATACATAACTGCCCTCTCCTGCCCCTTCCTCCATATTGCATTACATCTTTAAAAAGATCTTTTTGTTTCTGATTGAGGGAGAAACGTTGTAAAACAAAAAGTCTTTCTCAGTTTCTTTTGATAAATTAAAGTACAATATCCCTTTCATACATTGAGAATTACTGAAAGGAAGTAATCTGGTTTCACAATATTACGTCAGATCTCTATCTGTGTGAGAAGTTCATGCAGACCTGCAGATATATCGATGACGTAACTAAAAAAGTCACATGGAAATCATAAAGTAATTTGCATAATAATACTGCATAATATATGTGATGACGTCTTTGTAAAATTTCTTGTCTTTCCCAATCGACCTCGAAGATACAAGTGGGACATTAGAGAGGGACCGGGTTCAACTTGATTTGATATGGCACCGAATTTAGGTATGTTGGCAAATAGATACATGCAACACTATCAAGTGTCTTCAGAAAAAAATGAGAAGGAAGATGATAACTCAATCGTAACTGAAGGCCAAGACTTATCATCAGACCCGTTTTTCATTATGAGTTTCAACATCGCAGTGTTTCTTACCAAAAGAAGACTTGGTGAAAGAACGGCCTCACTGAGACAAGGAGAAAAGATGGAAGAACTCACAAAACAAATGTTGTTAAAACATGAAATAACATTTAACAAAATGGCCGGAAAGTTAACTCTTACACCAGAGAACGTAGTTGCCACTGTGGAAGCTGTTGGCCAAGAATTGTTCCTGGATGGCTGTAATTTTGGCAGAATTGTTGCTGCTTACGCTCTGTTCATAAGAATTCTTGATTATTGCCTGAGCCACAACATGGAAGATAAAGTTGAAGAAATCCAAAAGACTACCGCCAAAGTTATCATGGATAAAAAAGAATGGATAATGAAAAATGGCGGATGGGTGAGTCGAGTCCTTAGGCCTCATTTTAAAAATGAGTCAAATATTGCAGTGTTTTGACTCGAAATTGTAATCAAAAAGGGCCAATGAGCCATTAAAAAACCAGGATGCACCGAAATTTTATCAGCTGTGGGTAGTTTTTAAGGTTTTTTATCTAGTTTTCAAGGTTTTAGATATCATACATATTCTGTCCTTATTCATTTAAAAACTGTAGTTAAGTAACAATGTTGTTTTATGTTTTGCGTCACCAGTAAAACCAAGTTTATATCATAAGTTTTCCCAAGTACCATCTGTACCATCCAAAACTTGTGTTTAATTAAATTTAGATACTTGTGTAATCAAATTGTTAGAATGTTTTCCTTTTGTTTCTGCAGGATGGTTTCATGGACTACTTTTCTGATCCATCAGAGAAAATATGGAAGGGTTTTATGATAGCTACCTTTGGACTAGGGGCACTTGCTACCCTGCTGTATACAAGAGCATGATGTAAGAGTATTAATATGATGGAAACACATTTTCTAATTGTACACTGCATAACACCAGAAAATCAGACTTTATATATACAAAGTTTTCTGTCTTTTAAAGACATGGTTTTAGCGTTTGATGCATATTGCATCAAATCAACAGTTTTTTCTCAAAGAAAATAAAGTTTTATTTTGGGTTGCACTAATTAAAGAACAAGGATTGCCAGATGAAGATCAAGGCAAATAATGTTGAATTTTTATAGCAAAAAGATACCACAGTCATAGGGCTAGTCAGCTGTGATATCTTAAAAGATGCTGGTCATTATGAGTATGCTATGCTGGTTCCATTCAGGCCTTCTCAAGAAGAAATCAGTACCTGCAGGAATTTCCCATTCTTGATTATATTTACACTACATTTCGACGTTTTTGTTTTTTGTCATTTTTTAACCACATTAAAATGATGATGTGAACTTTAAAAAAAGCAATCAAATTTTATACTTTAAGTTTTGAAAGACAGTTTTTAAAGACAACTACCCTAACTTCTATGACCACCAAAACAAAAGAAATGACGTCACCAAAGCTAACGGGTAGTGGTGAAAGTAAACAAGTAAAGAACAAATCAGGCATACATTGTAATGTCAGGAAAGTTGTGTTACGTTGTGTGAGTGTGTGCGTGCATGTGTGTGATTGTCCACCTTTCCTAGGCAGCCTTTCCACTAGCCTGGGTTAAAACAAAACCGGATTAGAAGTTATTCGTTTTTAAAGTGAGTCAATGGAAAGGGCAATTTTTCTTTGACCCGTTTTTAATCCATTTTTTACCATTCCCACTAAGCCGGGTCAAAATGTATTCAGAGTGAAAAGTTGTAAGAGAAATCAGTTTTTGCATCAATGATCCTTCAATTTCCATCGTTGTAGGCCAATGGAAGCAACCTGGTTTTGCTTCCATTGCTCCCAGAAGTTATCCTGGTTTTGGCATTTCCATTAACTCGCAGGTGGGTCAAAAGATACCCGGGTTAAAACTGACCCTCTCTGAGACCCCTTTTCAAACTTACTCGTTTTTCAAGTGGGTAAGTGGGAACGCGACACAGCAACAGATAACTTTTAACCTGTTTTTGTTATTAACCCGGGCTAGTGGAAAGGCTGCCCTTGGAAGGCCTGTTGTGTATTCTGTACCATTATACGATTATCTGACACAGTAAATATGTAAATTTGGGCCATGCACTACAATGTGCAAGACTGGCATATGACGAGAAAGAGTCAGTTAAAACTAAAATAGCAATCTTGATAATGCACCAAACAACTTTAAAAGAATTGACAAACATCTTGAAGGTGGACTTCAAATACCTTTCATTGACTTTGCAATGTGTAAGATAGTTTCGCAAATCATTGGCACCAGTTTCTCTCTAACCTTGCCAAACATGTGAGACCTATACCCGAGCCCAAAATTAGCTTTGCAAATAGATACATATCAATGACTCATTTTTCTAATCATCATCTACGCAACTTTACATTAGCACAATAGCATGGCTCAAATTTGAATATATTACAGTGATGTAGGATTTCAAGTTAGACTTATTGCTCATTTTTATATAGATAAATTTTTATAACCAAATGTTTTAAACTTTAATTATTTCAAAAGCACAGTAAAAGCAACTTTCAACATAGGAAGTTCATATTATATCAATTATTCAAAGCTGCTATATAAAATGCTTACATGTGTACTATGATGAATGCCAGTCTATGTTGGGTTGTTTTTTCTAAAGCATTATTTGTAATTTTGTTTCAATGAATTTGCTTTTAATGCATACTTGACCGACAAGCTTTGAATTGAAATGTGAATAGTTTTTGAGTTATTTCAGTAGTTGGACTTTTAATTTCTATGTAATATGAAGCCATAGTCACCAATTTTTTCACTAATTCTGAGTCCAAAAGCTAAACAACCAAATTTCCAAATCAAGGCCTATGTTAGAATTACTTAAGTAACTGCAACCAAAATGCAAATCAACCAAACATATTGAATTTTTATTATCTGACCTTGCTGGAAAATTTGGCAGAATATGTCAATTGACAGGACTATTAACCTTGTGCGGTTTTAGAATCGAATTCGCCTTCAGCAAGCCATGGCATGTCAAAACATCGTAGCCAAATCACGAGATTCGCTTCCAGATGCCCTTGAAATTAAGACACACAAATTCTAGTGTGTTTTGTTTTCATGCTGAGCGGGGCTGAGCTTATCAATATGAACATGCGAAGTTTTGGTGTATGCAAGCTGAAGCCTTAAAAAAATTTAATGGGCAACGTGATGTTTTCATTTAATGGAACACTAGGGAAATATGCAAAAAACTGAGATATATATCGAGGTCTTGGTTTGATTCATCTGTGGGATATTTAGGATCGATAAGTTCGTAAAGAACACTATATTGACACGAAATAGTCTCACGATTTACATGAAATAATAAGCCTACACGGTTTTTTATAAGAACACAATCCATAAGAACACTAAGAATCGAATTGTTCAAAAGATAGAACAACTTAAGAATACGAGCGCCTCAGATGAAAGTGGTCTTAGAGACAATTTAAAGTATGTTATGAAGACTATAAGTAGAAATATATATTTTTAAATAAGAACGGCGTTAAGAGTACTCGAACCTTGAATGAACCAAAAGATTAGAACATTTGAGCCTAGGCAGAAATTTTATGGTTCTTGTAAAGAAGAGTGTTTATGATTGAATATTGTACGCGAGGTGCTGTTGATTCGAAACTGAAAATTGCGAATAATTTTCCTGTTAAGGGCTGGTCGGTTCATTGAATAGGGAGTGAAACCGAAATCAGTGACACTATTTCCTCTTCAAGTTTGTTTCTGAGGAAAATCGTTGATTTGATTTGAATTTTGTAAATCAAATATCCTCACAAAGGAGACTGCCATTGAATATAAAGGCAAGGCGAATCCAGGAAGGTTCCTCAAATAAAGGCACCCGGCGTTTATAAACTTTGATGGTGGGAAATATTATTGTATCAGTTATACAGGCTACTCTCCTCGCGGTCACTCCGTTTGAAGTCAAACTGCTGTTTACAGTCACATAGAATTTAGACCCAATAATGCAAAACTATTCAAGTAAGCTCCGTTTAAGTCAGACTCTACTGTCATAGATTTTCAAGCAACATTTGTTATGACTATAACTGCACTCCACTGTATGATAGGTCAGCGTTCGCGATCCCGAAATGTGTCATGATGTCATGTAAACACCCGATTACGTTATTTACGTCGTCTCAAAATGTCTAAAAAAATTGCTATCCAGATCAACTGATTTAAAAAAAAAAAGAGATCCATGTGCTGATCCTATGAAAAATTAAAATTTCCACGCGAACCGCTCTGTTTTGCGATTGCCCCCATGTCACCAAACATCCAGTGTGCACTGGGGTCTGAATTGGGACGCATGTTCAAAGTTCAACATGTACCACTTTAATATTTGGCGACTATCTACTCAATATGCACAAGCACCATGATGAATATTGGCATCAAAGTGCTCATACAGCCAAATTCAGTGCTGAGGAGAGGAGGGGGGGGGGGGGGGGGGTCAGGAGGGTCACTGACCCGGAGGCCCATGACTTTATGGGCCCACAGATAATAACTTAGTCAAAAGTTGATAAGTAGCAATTCAGCTCCTCCATTATCAAAATCTTTCAATAATAGAAACAATTATCGCAAAAGCCTTTGAAATAAAGTAAGGTAGAGGCAGCAATAGTATTAACCCCACTTATGTAACTCTAAGAGAGCTAGTAGCTTTCGGTAATTGTCTAGATAGATAACAAAACAATTTTCAAAACTTTGCATTTGTAAAAAGGTTATAGTCAAGTTCTTCGGCAATTTCAGTTTCCATGGACATTGAAACCAGTGAGCTAAACCTGTTTTGGCCAATAGTAAAGCGAAGATAATACTTTATGAATTTGAGCTTACTGGACGATATTTCACCTGATGTAACACTAGAAGGCAAAGTCAGAAACAACCTTAATGCAATGAAAACATTGGGAAAAAAGCGTTGCAAATTCAACAAATAAAACTGAACTGATAGTCTGAAGTCCTTTGCGTGGAGGGTACAACCTGAAGGGGCCAGTTATAGACATGCCTGGGAGAGACAATGTGCCTGAAGGATTTTTGAACTTTGAATTTTAGGACATCTTCTTTGGCTCTACTAACCGCCAAGAGCCCTTATAAACAGTAAATTCAGTTGTTTAATCAATTCTTCGTACTACAGACATACTGTTATTTCTAGTCACTTACAGTCTTGGATGCATAAGATGGCAAGAAAAATGCTAAAATAAAGTTCATGCAAAGCTAAAACCAAGCAAAATCCACTCTTTCGGTGTTCTCAAGAAGAAATCGTTATAAATACTAGAGATTGACTACATGTTTCTAAAGAGTAGATATTTTAGGTGTCTTTTCAAGGGGTACTCATCGAGTGTGAAAAAGCAGGAGCTGTAGTGGGCCAAATTCTCTTTACGGTTGTGTTCACGTGGCTGATCTAATTTTTCCTTATAGTTTGATCTAATATAGTTACTTCGTCTTGCATCAGAAACATAATATCTAATAATTTTTGCATTGTTTATTGGCGCCATATTGAATTAAAAAGTATGGCCAGAAACAATCTTGACATTATAAGAGATTGGTTACTTGCTTCTCTCAAGTATACATCAATTCGACTTACGGCCTCGTTTAGGAAATTTCTCCAAACTTCATTATACGACCTTTTTAATGCTCAGATTTGGCTTTATCATCATAATTTTAGGCTGGATAAAAATTTTCATATTGTTTGTGCTTGTATTGTAGATTTAACGCAGAATGAGGCTGTAAGTTGAATTGGTGTATTACGTGCTTCGTCTAATTTGTTTAAGATAAGAATAACTTCGGGGGAAACATGTCTAGCCTCAGATGAAAAAAAAATTGAAAAATAAACAACATCTGTTTAGAGATTTGAAGATTTAAAGGACAGATCTTATCAGCAAATCAATCCTGCAACTTAAATGGTTTACAAAACTGTTTAGTGGTCTTAGAAAGAATTCATAGTATAAAGATGTGGAAAAATTAATGTAGATAAAACACTTTTATGATGCCATTTGATGTTCTCGTCTATTTTGTTGAGACAATATAAGCCAAAACTATTTGCCGTAGATTTTATGCTATTGGCATTTTTACTAATCGTAAAGTATGAAAGGCCGCCTCTTCTTTTAAGTGCCTCCTTTGAAAAAAAGGCCTCAAAGAAGTTTGAGAATTTAAAAAGAGCAACTCAGGCGCAATATGGTATTTTAACAGCTCTACAAATCAAAAGTCACTTGAGTCAATGCTGTTATCAAATAGAAAATTCTAACACAACATTAAAAGATGTATTCAGTTATTTTCTTATTTCATACTGGGAACCAAAGTTATTTCATATTTCAAAACCATAAAATCTAAATATTTATATTTTCTCCCCGAAAACTTTAATTATTTCATATTTCAATTTCCCCTTATAGGCCCTTATTTGCTATCGCGGCCGCGTCTTCGCGCTTAATGCGGATTGCGGCATTCGGTTGATTTTTGCACGGTTTTGCGGCTTTTAGTCCTCCTATAATACGCCACTTTTAAATGTCCAAAGAAGTAATAGCCACCATCGCAATCTCAGGAACCAAAATAGCCGCAATTTTAGCAACCATCATCTCAAAAATTTTTCTCCGACCACTTGCTTTCTATCTTTCGTTTTGACCCGGGGCCTATAAATCCTCTCCGCGGCCCTGGCCAAATTTGCAAGGTTTTGATAAAGTTTGAAATTTAATCTTTTTTGGTCAATTTGGTGCATTTTATACGAGTCAAGAAGAAGTTATTTTAATTTCAGCTTGAAATATGGCGCCCCACGAGAAAACTTTTTCTCTGTGACGTGGCAGTGATGACACTGCAATTTCAATGGAGTTTTTTAAAAGCGTGCTATATTCCATTTGATAACTATCGGTAGGATGCAAACATTATAGCAGTCGTTACACCATGAGAAGCTTCATTCTTTATCGCTCATACTGGACAATTTTTGTTTCATCTCATGTAAAGCACGGCCAAGCACGCCTCACAATTTGAATTTGAAAAGCTCACCTGCTGCTGAATTGTGACGTCTTAGTTACTCGCCATCTTTCCTTCATGCACGCACACACAATACTCTTCTTATCGATTCATGGCATTTCGTTATGCCAGCCAAAGAAGCTAAACATTCTAAGCTCAAACGCAGACTCGTGTCCAGATGCTGCCCCTTGCTAAATTATAATAAAGCGTTTTTCAAAAAGCTGTTGAGTGCTGAAACATATCTTAGTATCTATTTCGTATGCTCATTTCATCGGTCTTGTTGTCCCCGGACCCCACGAATTCGCCTCTAAGATTGATTAACAGTTTGAATAAGTAATTTTCTCAACTCCCTAACATCACAAATGTAATTAAACGGTATCGAATATTCTCTAAGACAAAGAAGACGGCCATGGAAAGGAAGAACAAGCCTAAAATGTGTTAATTACTTAGCTTTAACTAAATGCAATCCACTATGCATACGTAACTAGAGGTCAATACACCCCAACTGCCAAGTAGAAAAAACTAATCCTACCTTCAGCAGTTAAGTAGCTCCTCTTCAGTTCCTTTAGAATAGTCAGCTGATGTGTTAGTAGAGTCCCTATCTGAAAGGATATTTGTCGCTTGAAAATTTGAGCAATTTGTTCATGCAAAATTGAAACATGGCATAACTTACTTACATAGTATTTTATAGTATAACCTGGGTGAAACTAAGCGCGACCTTAGAACCTAAGCCAAAAATAAGTTTTACTATAAAATACTGTATATATTACTTAAAAATTGCCTTACTTTTTAAAAGGAAAAATAGCGGTTTGAGGAATGACATATTAATTGAAATACCTTTCTCGTTATTTGATCGTGTTAAACTTCAAGAAAGCGAAAGTACTGACGCTGGAGTAATTTCAGTGTTTGAAAATTTCGGATTCGAAAAAATTCGGTGGGATTAATGTTTGGTTACCTTGCTTCAACGAAAATAAATCCCACCGTAATTTTTGGTACTTAAAGTATAATCTTATACTAATAAAAAGATTTGCAAAGCAATGAAATTACAGTTACTTGTTAAAACCACTTTGCACTGCGAAGAACTCACTATAATTGCTGATCTTCAATCAAACTCAACTGGCCTATATCTAAAACCAATATGCTCTTCACCAAAACTCACCGACGAAATAAAATGACCAACGGAATACAAGTAACACAGCATTCATTCATTGATTTAATTTAAACCAATGAACATCGTTTGAAAAATAGAATGTCAATTGAATCTAATTACACGAAAACCATCATTGCCTAAACACCACTCTAAGTCTCAACACTACTTGGATTAAGTTAATTTTAAAAAAAGGCTTTTGCCAAGATTTACAAGAGCCACCCTTCCATCAATGTGAACAGAACATCTACATGACGGTGCTCAAACAACTTCATTGTTTCAAAATAGTTTTAGTACATGCCCCTCTAAAACAAACATGTAAACAAACATGCCCCTCTAAAATAAACATGTAAACAAACATGCCCCTCTAAAACATAAAAACTCAAGCATACAAAATTTTTAAAAACTGGTCATCCAAGAAAAAACAAAATGCAACAGCTAAAAATAGTCAACCGTATAAAATTAAACAAAATCAAGTAAAGGTAAAGAAAAAAATTAATTGAAAAGAAAAACCGTTAAAAAATTGAATAAAATTGTGTAAAATTAATCAACCGTTAAGTAAAACAAATGAAATTAATAAAGATTGATCAACCATAAAAAAATTAAAAATTGATTCAAACTAGTCAACTGTGAAAAACAATACAGAACTAATCGAAATTAGTCAGACGATGATCAAAATTTGAAAAGCCTAATATAAACAAGCCAAATGTGAAAAAATGGAAAACAAATTAATTAAAATTAATCAACTCTTAAAAAAATAACATGAAATATATTTAAGTCAGTACATCATAATAAAAAAATTATTTAAAACTAGTTAACAGTGAAAAAAATAAAAAAGATTAATTAAAATCAGTTAAGCATAAAAAAGTTTGAAAATTATCAAAACTTGTCACTAAGCGAATAACAAAACAGAATATTTGATTTAAGTCAACCAAAAATAATCAATAATTTAAATACAATTGATTCAATATAAAAAACAGAAATTTATCAAAAACTAGTCAACCGTGAAAATCATTAGAAATAATTTAATAAAATTTTATCAAACAACGAAAAAGTTTGATGTCAAATTAGATTAATATAATTAAACTCAGTCAGCAATGTTACAAATTGGAAATATAATCATTATTAGTCAAGTATTAGATAAATCGAATAAAGTTATTTGAAATAAGTCATCCATGAAAAAATTAAAAGATTATTAAAAATCAGACAACCGTGAAAAAATAATAAAAAAATTGACTTAAATCAGTCAAGCATTAAAAATAAATGTAAAATTATTAAACATTAGCCAACCGTGAAACTAATGGAAATCTTTTAAGCATGAAGAGATTTAAAAAATATAAAAAATCACACAATCATAAAACAAAAACAAAGTATTGAAGATTAGTTAACCGTGAAAAAAATTGAAAATATTATCATGATTAGTCAACCATTAAAGAAATCAGATAAAATCAATTTAAATCAGTCATCCATAAAAAATAAAAAAAATATTACAAATCAGTCGATCATGAAAAAAATTGGATAAAATGAAAGCTTTAAGCATAAAGAAAATTGCAAAAAATATCAAAAATCACACAATCATGAAAAAAAATTTAAAAAATATTGAAGATTAGTTAACCGGAAAAAAATTGAAAATTTTTATCATAATCAGTCAATCATCGAAGAAATCAGATAAAATGTTTGAAATCAATAAGGAATAAATAAATATATGTAAAATTTTCTAACGCTGTGAACTGTGAAAGAAAGATAAAATTACTTTAAATCATTTGAACATGAACAGAAATAAAAAATATAAATAATCACACCATCAAAGAAACAAATATTGAAATTAGTCAATTGTGAAAAAATTGAAAGCATTTCACATTTACTCAACCAATAAAGAAATCAAATCAAATTAATTGAAATCATTCATCCAGGAAAAAAATTGAATAAAATGAAGCGTTTAAGCATAAAAAGAATTTAAAAAGTTATCAAAAATCACACAACCATAAAAAACATAAAAATATAATGAAAACCAGTCAAGGGTGAGAATAATGATAATGTTATCATAATTAGTCAACCAGTAAAGAAATAAAAAAAATTAATTGAAATCAGTCAACCGTAAAAAAAAATTGATAAAATAAAAGCGTTTAAGCAAAAACAGAACTTGAAAAGTTATCAAAAATTATACAACCATAAAAACATAGAAAAATATTGGAAATCAGCCAAAAGTAAAAAAATGAAAATATTCTCATAATTAGTCTAACATTAAAGAAATCAGATAAAATTAATTGAAATCAGTCATCCATGAAAAAAATTAAAAATATATTACAAATCAGTCAACCATAAAAGAACTCAGCTGAAAGATTTTAAGCATAAACAGAATTTGGAAAAATATCAAAAATCACAAAACAAAGAACAAAAATTTTACAGGTAGTGAAGATGAGTTCACGTTGAAAAAAATTCGAAAATATTACCATAATTAGTCAACCATTATAGAAATCAGATACAATTACATCAAAGTCATCCATGAAAAAAAATTAAAAAATATTACAAATCAGTCAACCATGAAAAAATTGGATAAAATGAAAGCTGATAAGCATAAACAGCACTGAAAAAAATATCAAAAATAAAACAACCATGAAAATTTTTTGAAAGATATTGAAGATTAGTTAACCGTGAAAAAAATTGAAAATATTATCATTCAACCATTAAAAAAATCAGACAAAATTAATTTAAATTAATCATCCATGAAAAAAATTATAAAAATATAACAAAACAGTCAACCATGGAAAAATTAGATAAAATTGATTGAAATTTCTCATGCATAAAAGATAAAGAATAAATTTCTAAATTAAGTAGCAATGAAAAACATTTTTTAAAATCAATTGAAATCTTTGAAGCTTGGACAGTTTTGAAAAACATCAAAAATATCACAATCGTGAAAAGAATATTGTCTATTCGTCAACATCAGAATATTAGTCAACATTGAACAAATTTAAGAATATCTACAGTCATTGAACGATGAAAAAAAATTAAAATATTGTCAAAAATCAGTCAACGATAAGAATAATTATGAAAAACATTAAAGATTATTCAAAAAGTGGATTAAGTCAAAAACTAAAGAACAAGCTAGTCAGCTGTAAAATTAATTTAAAAATAATTTTAAAAATTATTCAACTATGAAAAAAATTGAAATTATTATCATAGTCAGTCAACTATTAACGAAATCAGATAATGTTAAGGAAAATCAGTCATTCATGAAAAACATTAAAAATTATTAAAGATGAGTCAACAGTGAAAGAAATTAGATCAAATAAAGTGAAATCAATCAACGATATGAAAGTACAGAAACAATATCGAAAATCAGTCAACTGTTGAAAATATTGGAAAACAAATTTAGATATGGTAAAAATAAAAGGAAAGAAAAGACAATGCTCTGGATTCATTGTTCAGAATCCTCCCTTCAGAATCTACTTTTCCACCATTTGGCATTCAGTATACTAAAAGAGTTCTTACCTCTCATTACGAGTTTGTATTATGACGTTACAAGACATTATTTTCAACAGATAAAGATAATAAAATTAATTTTTTTACTGATAACGAAGACCCTTACAAAATTTTTTCAATTTTTTTACTGAAAGCTCCCGGAGTGGGCCTGGTCATAGAGTAGCACAGGGATACATCCTTAGACCAAGCTTTTCAATCTTTTTCTGAAAGAGACCTCTTATTACCTCAGATAAACATTGGTATGTAATTTTGCTGATTGCAACACAAAATTTTCAACTGCCACAGATACTGATAAGGTATTAAAACTTGGAAATCAATCATGTAAAAATAGATTACAACGTTACTTTGTTTAGTGTTCAGACTGAACAAAGAAAAACACTAAGCACTTCATAAGATAAGACCCTAAAAAATAAGTGCACACGTTCTTTCTGCAATATATATATTTTACGCTATTTTTACATTGTTTTATGCATTTATGAGATTACTTACGTTTACTTTTTGAAACCTGATAATTTGTACAAAAGATACAAGGCAACATGACTGCTCTTGATAAACATTGACTATGGTTTCTGCCTGATATGTGCCAATGGCCTACCCTTTGAGTGTCATACTTGTAGAAAAAATCCGTTTAAGACGCAGGAGTAGATTTGGTATAGAAATTCAATGACTTAATTTGAAAGAAGAACCATTGGCTCCCATACAACCTAGATCGACATTAATTTTCAGAGGACAAGAACTGAACTAGGTTGACTTCTTTTAATAATTTCAAATAGTTCGGAAGTAGATGGCTTTGCTATGTTCATGCCAAACCCTATCATCATGATCTACGCATTTGTTTTCTTCCTTTTCGCATCTGGTATACATGGACATTAGGTTTCTGGTACAAGATACACCCTTCTAAACTGTGACCCATAGATTATATTACGCATTGATTTTTAGATAATAAATTGCTTCCTTTATTATAGGCCTCGGAAAATCCCTTTCTACATCACTTCCAGAAAATCAACTTCGATTATAGTTAACAGAAATCAATCTCCAAATCCCAAAAAATAGCATAGAAGAGAATTCCAATAAATATCCCCGGATCCTCTCCCTAATTTTATTCCCTCTCGATACCCTTCCCGACTCAATTATTGGATCCATGACTGTGTAAATATAACCCCTACTTTCAAAGCATGAATCAAAAAAATTTGATCATACTTTTTGAAGTAGAGAAGAATTTAAAAGAGGTCACTTGAAGATAACAACGATTAAAATAGTTGCCATTAAAGATGTTCTTGGGCAAGAGTCGACTATTCAGGATTTGCAAGCCATCCACCGCTTCTTTTATGCATCAGATCGCTAATCCACACAATGATCTGAGCTAATGCCAAGAGCGATCAACAAAACATTACGTTCTTGTGATATTTTCGCTAGAAGTCCCGCTTTGAAAAATTGTATTAACAGAAGTCCATCAGCGATTAGCCCTTAAGCGCCAAAGCAGCAAAGAACGAAAAGGATGAAAAGAAAGAAATCCTTTGCAAGATTTGAGTATCTTTAAACGGACATGAACAAGAGGTCTAGGGACTGTGATGCCCCTCTTCATCCACTATCGTTTGAAAAAACAAGAAGGATATTTGCAGCGAAATGAGCTTTGAGGTGCATATTGCCTTAAAAGGATACGTGAGAGCAGATCATTCTCCCGCCAGAAGCTACTTGCCCCTCTAACGGATTTCGGGGGAATCTACCAATGACGTTACGGAGGAACCTGGGATCTTAAAATAAACGGCTATGGGACCCTATTTACAGACTGCAAGAATGCCCCATCAAAGGGTGTAGAACATGTTAAACACAATAAGAAGGTGTGAAAATGATACTTTTTTTTGTTAACTGAGAAGAGCTGAGCTCCTTCCACTTAAGGACTTTTAGAGATTTTGAATAGGTGAAGTTGAGCGAAATATCAAAGACATGGATATTTTGGAGGCCACATTTGATTAGGGGCACTTAGGTTTAGAAACAAAGGTACCCCAAACAGCGCCACGACACCGGGAACTGCCCTTGACAGGACTCCTTCTCGCACCTTTTTACCACACTACTCTACGCAGATTCAATATGTGTTGATATGTTGCTAAATTGCCTTTAAATACATTTACGTCTAGGAATTTATGAAAATTTCAAATTTCATCTGTTTTATCTGGAAAGAGGATTCAAAGAGAGTATGCTGACGGATACGTCCCACCACATTGCTTTTGTTGTACCCTCTTCCAAATACCCTATTCGCAATGGCATCATGCATTAAGCAAAGGCCATACATACACTTGCCGTAGACAGGTAGTCTGGTTCGCAAACGAAACAGACAATTCGTGGAGACAATAAGCGTTCAAAAGTGAAAAATTTTGCACGGCTTTCAATACTGAGAGTCAAAACCTTTATAAAGAGAACGTCAGTATTATGTTATTGGTAGAGAGATTGAACAACGTTCTTGTGACATTAATTATATCGAATTTCTGGCAGATGAACAAAGCATATGCACACGCACCTGTTTTACTCTGCTTCCCATTGTTGTCAAAACCTGTAGCAGAGAAGAAAAATTTAGAAAACATTTGCAGGAATCAAAGAAGTAATGAGATACTGAGAGAGTTTCAAACACACTCTATCAAACACGATGGATATGGCAGGAATAACTATGTATGCTGTGGATACGGCTTTTTAAGATACCAGAGAAAATAATTTATTTGTCATTTATTTTGAAAACGCTAAAAGACAAAATTAAGGTGACAATCAATTCAAGTAATCGCTTAGTGCTTATTTTTCTAGCATATGCTGCTATTAATTTTTTGATTGTGATATTTAGAATTTTAAATGATAAGGGTAGGGGACATAATAGTTTTGATAACAGAAGTTATGAAAAAATTGAAGCATACATCCTGTCTACATTTTAGTTAAAATGTTCAATATTATTTTCTTATAAGGATAAACAATACGGATGATCTTTAATCCCTTGCCTCGACACATCCAGAAAAATAATTTCCGTTGAACTTAACAGAAAGCCACTCCCAAACAGTATAGAAGAGAATTCCCCGAATGCTCAGTCCTTAGTTCATATCTCCTTGTCATAATCCAACTTGTTTATACCCTTGCTTTAATAATTATTGAATTAGAATTTGATACATTATTGATTTAGAATTAATATGTCCAATGAATTTTCACAGATTTAGTGGTCTTTTTTAAGATCGAGATGCAGAAAATAGAAAAGTTTAAAAGTTGCAGAAAAAGAAAGCATGGGTTCCAAAAAACATCTCTTTCAATCAGATAGCAATCAAATCAAATCTCAAGTTTTGTCTTAACAAACAGACTGTAAGAGACAAACAGCAAAAAAGATTTAACAGACAAACAGACAAAAAGATCTAACAACAGTCTTTAACCGTAGCAGAACAGCTTTCACAGTGAGATTTATCAAGTTACTATAACAGTTTTTGGATTAGATACTTTTCAGAGTTAAATAAAATTTCATAAAGGAATGTTGTGTTGTTTGTTTAAAAAGGGCTTTATCGTTTAATGGACTTGTCCATACTGTCCCGTCAGAAAAGCAGTGTAGTTCAACATGGATTGTCAAAATATATATATGTATCAATATCATTGCAATTTATTTTCAATAATTCATTATAGAAGAATGTTTGCCTTTTCAGTCACCATAACATCAGATAATCTAGGGCCGATTGAGAACTCTCAAGTTAAGTTGAATTATAGAAAATTTATAAGATTTAAATGAGAACATATGATTTCTATTAGAAAAATAAGTAGAGTAATAATATGCGCTAATGAGATAATAAAATCTATATAATGGATTTGGTAAAACTTTCTGTTCACTATTTTCAGGAACGTTTGTCTGACTGGTGGGGACAACCTCCAGATTCCCATCGTAAAATTTTGAAAAAAGATACATTTTGGAGCGAAGAGGCCAGCCAGAAATTGAACAAAGGAATTGTTTTCATTTTCACATTTGGGGCAGCATGTTTAGCCTAGTGGGGCCCCATCAGTCAGCATATTAAAGAATTTTTGGATTTCTGAAACGATATTTTAGATTGGGAGGGTATAGTTCTGTTTACAAAGTAAGCAACCACGCTATGCAATACCAGCCACCCAAGAAATACTTCGATAATCTACTGCTTTTATGGAGTTGATAAATTTTATTGCAAATGGATTAAGGACCAGTAACCTTAAATGAGGATCAATAAACTAGATAATAATAGATTAAAGAGAATTTAAGCAGTAAAGCCACATTTCCTGTTTTTTTAGATTCGTGTTTATGCAGCTTATTTTTGGCAAACTTCTTCAAAAGTCTAAGGGATCTTGGGTTTTATATCATGGATATCCCAATGTCTTTTTACATAAAGATTTCAAAGCAAATGTGGCGAGCGTGATGAGCAAAGAAAGCAGAACCATACACCAAGTAACGATTTCTTAAAAGCTCAGATCTTTCTAGCTCTCAACAAAGCACTTCCTTATTAGCTCGAATAAGCATAATATTTCATGGTCGTTGAAACTAGTAAACAACGAGATCATCATCGAGCAGTGATTCAGATACTCTGCAAAGGAGGTGCTCATCATTGAATTACCAGAAATTGGCCAATTGTCATACCAAAGACCAGAAATGGCCCCATTTACCAAAATATTGAAAATTATGGTTAGATTTGCGTAAGTTAGAATTTATAGTTGGAAGTTATGTAAAAAATGAGGATTTGGAAAAGTTTGCGAAAGGAAGCTGATCTAAATTTCTGCTGAATTTGTGCACTACTTTTTACTGGCAAGGCCTTAAATTATTTCATATGCCATTTCTTCTTCATGCTTTAAACTGTCACCGGAGAAGCAAGGACTGAGTTTTTTCAGTAATTTTAAATTATGTTCACTTTGGTGGTCGTACAAATCCCAACAAAAATTAAAACATTTCTCACGACGCTTTTTCAAAGCAATTTATGACGTTCAAGTTACTTTCGTGCCCAGAGCAAAGACAATGCAAATGCGGTGCAAAGTTTTCCAAAGACATTTGAAGAGGCAATGTAACCAGTAGTTTGTTTAAACACTCAATTTAACGGGATGATGGTACAGCAGATTTGTTGATATAGCAAGCATGATTTACCTAGTGTTTTCCTGGCAAACGCATAACTAAGTCACTGGAATTATGGTTACCATGAGCAAATTGAAAACCCACTGAGGTATGCCACTAAACATACATGCGTGAGACGATAAACAAACAATATGAAGATAAGAAAAGGTAGGATATGATTAAAAAGATGCATTTCCTCTTTCTTCGTGATTGCCTTGACTTGAGCGAATTTTGCAAGAGACAAAAATTGATAAAGGTTTTGCAGGGGGCTTGGATATACTCCTACCTCTATTCATCAATGCAGCTGTAAGGCTTAAGAGATTTTAAGCAATTTATCCTACCTGTTTTTAGAGGTGTATTTTTACTAGCAGATTTGGAGCTGTTTAGAATTATGGCCGAAACCAACACCAAAAATCAGATCTAGGTTTGGCCGGGACCCCCATACTTGCACAAATTTGCTGTTTGACGAAATTTGTGGATCAATATAATTACACAAAAAACCCGCATAAAAGAAATTGCATATTAAAAGCCTCCAGGCTGATTTTTTGCCAATTAAGCACCAACAATATGAAAACCGCTTTGCAAAAGTATGGAAGCCTTTTCAACATGTTGCACAAAATCACACGGTCTTTTGTGTTGGTTTTGAAGTAAATAATTGGTTCAGTGACGTAATCAGTAGCTAGACCAGGGACTGCGGTGCATTCTACGGATTGAGAGGAATAAAACATTTCGGGGGGGCTAAACATGCTAAAAATCAAGAGCGCAGCGACTTTTTGTATGGTTTTAAGTACATTTTGGAAATTTGGGGGGCTAAAGTCCTCTCAGCCCCCCTTCCGCGGTCCCTGCTCTAAACTAGACTGCAGTCATTGACAAAAATCGTCGACTGATATTCAGTTATCATCCTTATACATCAATGAAATATAGATAGTAAAAAGGTAGCCTCTAATCAATCCTAGCATGGCTGCTAAAAGAGTCGCAGGACCCGAAGAAGCTACCTTTATAAGCAAAATGACAAGGAGGAAACATTACCTGTAGCTTTATAAAACAATGTTAATGGAGTGACCAATGGTTTGGTTGCAAGTATGAAAGTTTGTTATGGTATATGTAAGCTAGCTTACTAAAAACTGAAAAAAGCATATTTTATTTAAGAAGGCAAAGAAGCTCATGAAGACAGAGTAGCGGTCTGAAATATAATGTCGCAACATGTACGGACTGTCACATTCATCTTCCTTTGGCACTCGCATGGTCTGAAACGTTGGAATTACATCTGATTGATATGATATCATTCATTCTATTCTTTGTTTCAGGTGCTTTCTTCTCATAAGCGACCCCTTAGATATTTTGGGCATTTAAAAAGGGGTGTCTTAAGAAAGGCATTTATCATATAGGATTTACCATAAAGTAGATAAATCATGTTTGTGTCGTAGAGGAATCATATAACTTAATGAAATTAACAGTAAATCGCTTGTAAAAAGAGAAGTTTTCGTTTGATTCGGAAATTTTTATGCTTTATTACTACGCATAGTTTTCATTTTATAGGGCGCTGGACCCGATAACCCTACTGCTGGTTCTTCTCAGTGTCCTAAGCAACTGGTTGGTTTTATTTACGCTAATTTTTTGTATGTAAACTGAAAATTGCCTTTTTCCGTTAGTCACTAAATTTGTGGATTGTAAAAGATATTGCTGAATGATAATTTTGAATTTGAGTTTATTCTTTGCGGATTCTTACAGCATTATTTTGCATGTCTCGTTTTCATTGGGATATCCAATAGTCCCTATATCCGTGATTCCACGCCCGGGTTATCTCTAGCTTTTGTACTCAACGGCGAAGGGGTGCCAAAGTCCCATTTGCCGAAATATAGGTGTGCTGTGGTTGTTGCAAAAGAATTTTTCTCCAATGGGAATTAACACCGCTTTTATTAAGGGCCGAGATTGCGGAGAGCAAGGGCCTTGAGCCTCTTACCAACTTTTCAAAGCTACACTTGTTTTCAAAAGGTAAATATTAGAGCCTCTATGTTCTATAAGAAGGCAAAAATCAACGCCTCCCCTTTCGAAGCCTATCTCGGCCCTTGCCCCCTGCCCCACCGTAGCGACAACCCTACTCGTCACAAAGCCTGTTCCTAAAAGGCTCTTGCCAGATCACAGGCCAAGTCAACGTTGGAATTAAACCCTTTTTTTGGTTAAATGTTTACAAAAATAAGTTGAAGCACACCTTTATTAATGGTTTATGTGGATTTGTTTCAAAATGTCACCTAAAATCTACTCTTTATTATGATTTTGATGCCTGTATTTTTGTGCCAAACATACTGATTTTCTAGGTGCCTAACATCTTTTTAAGATTGGCTTTAATATAGGAAACAAAATGCAAAGGTGGGCACACGTAACGTTAGACTGTCCCCGACAGTGAAATGCCTATCGATTCGTAATATGACGAGTAAATTGTGTTAGTCAAGATGTTTCAAATCAGCATTGCATTGGAAGAGCCTTCAACTCTGCAGGCTTAACATATTTAAGTGGAAAAAATTCTCATCCCAGATCTCACTTTTCGCAGTGTCTTTGATTTCTCATCCTTTCCTATTCGCAAAGAAACGGATGGGATACCACGCCACAACAGACGCTTGCCGAAAATTTAGCAAGAACAAAATCGCTTTGTCGATACACACTGAATTGCTTATTGTACGCCAAAATAGGAAAAAACTCTGGAGGCGAAATCGAAGTTCATCCTGTAACTGGATAGGATTAACTGAACCCGGAAAACTGCTCATCCTTCATGGGAAAATAAGGGAATCTCCGAAAAAACGTCAACCGTAAAAAAGGTATCGGGGATATCGGGGGGCTTGCTTTTAAGAAGAACTTCCGCGTGGTCTAATGGGGTGAGACTGCGCCAAGAAGGACCAAGAAAGTCCTGGCTTTTTTGCAGCACATTAGTGCCATATAAATGTAGATAAAGAATGTAAACTTCATTTAACCAGTATGTCATATAGACAGGGTTGTTAACGCTTTGGGGCATACGGGAACAGGACGATTCTAAGATGCGGCTCCGAGCTTGACGCTTAATGCGATCAACTGGCAATGTGAACAATTTACATGTTCATTTGCAAAACATTTTATTGATTCATAGATATGAATTTTCACTGGTTTTGTCCGTAGTTAACGTCAGGTTTAACATGCAAAAACCATATGAGAGATAAGGTTTGATACGCGAAAGAATTTGGGAATGATTCAAGTGAAAATTTAACTGTGCAATACTCTACCAAGATAAAATAAGAAACTGATATTACATTTTTTATTAGAACGACTTCTCGGCTAATAGAGATTGTACTTGTGCTCAGACACGAAAGATTCAAGGAGATTTTATGAAATTCCTTTTTAATAAGAACACGTTTTAATGGAACACCCAGGCACGATTTGCCACAAAAATTAGAACAGCTTAAGATCATTTCAAGCCTCACATGGAAATTTATAAAAATATAATGTGTTTTGAAAATCTTCTCTCGTGGTGCTTATAGAACACGGCAGACTGAATCAGCAAATCAACTAGTAAGAATGTCAAGTAAAACTTAAAATCATCGTTTGTAGTTAAAAAATAACATTTTTTGAAATAATAACAACATTAAGAAAACTCAAGCCTCAATTGATCTAAAATATAATAACATTGGCCAAAATTATCTGGTTCTCATTAGAAAAAGAGTTGAAAATCCTGAGTGTGAACGTTTACGAGGCTCATGCATCTACACATGCAATCCATATGCTCATCTGCTCATAAACTTCTATTTAATCCAACTAATAGATTCTGAACTTTCTAGAATGAAGTTTGCCCAGCTTTTGAAAATTATCTGAAGTCATTCATTTGGAAGAAGCGAAACTGAGTAAAAGTTGAATTGTTTCCTCAAACTATATTAAAATGTATGGTGCCGTTTACTGAGGTGACGGGACTCTTCTTTGTGCATCTGCACTTGTTAACCCAGATGTATAAACAGAAGTAAGGGAACTGACCATTGTTTATCCAGCCGCTTTGCTTATTCCGATGACCTAAGCCTTTGCGGGTACTTTGCATTCAATCTATTGAGCGTCGCAAACCCATTGTTTCGCTAGCCAATCACATCCCGGTATTACCGACGAGGCGTTCTGGCTATTTTCTCAGCCGATGGTTTTGACCGAACACAATAAATACACCAGCGAGAAAAAATAAGACTCTTATGCCAATCCAAGGCAAAATATAATTAAAAATATTATTCACAAGGATTTCAAGATTTAGATGCTCCAGCTTGGGGAACCATCGTAGAGATGCGATGGTTGAGAGATGGGCAGGTTTTGCCCACTCTAGTTTTGTGAAACTACTGTTACTGGTCACCTTGCTTGCCAATCAAAGTTATGCAGAAAAAGCAACAAATGATAGATACTTTACGAATGGCTGGGCCATTAAAGTTCCTGAACCAGGAGGATTACAGAAGGCAAAGGAAATTGCAAAAAGACATGGGTTCGAGAAAGTAAGCAAGGTAAGAAACTCAAACGTTTCACCGAGAATTAAAATGTTTGCATGTTTTTATTCTGGTGCCCAGAAGTCAAAAGAGCAGCACCATTGAGTGTTTGAAATAATTTGGGCTCGAATTCAAAAAAGGTTTAATGGTCGTCACATATTAGTTTTACTGGGATATATTATTACGTTGGTCTTGGTTGATGCGGAGGTGACTCGTGTCGCAAATGAATTCAACAAGCTCAATTGAATTATGTGTTAGATTCGTGAGGGCTGTAATGATACTATACTGTTAAGCTAACGATATTACTCATTGCAAATTCTAGAAAAGTGATTGGAATGCAGGAAGGGTTATACGTTAATTGGATTTGTGGAACAAAAAGCATCTAACAGCAGACTCGATGTAACAACTACACTCTGTAGGTTTTGATAAGCATCTATTTATGACAACGTATGGGGATTTTAGTTTTCTTTCGCTATGAGTAAAAATCGAAACCCGGGGCCCAGTTCTAGAGAATAAAGTGGTGTCTTTTGTCATAGAGGTACTTCTCGTAATATATTTGCATTTCATCCAAGGAAGGGTTGAAACTTTGCTCCGAATTCTTATGCTGGCGGTTTCTGTATTATTTGCCTTTTCATTAAGTCCAGGGAGCTTCAATCATGATAAATTAAGCCGCCAAACAGTTTGCAGCAATAGGGCCCCATCTACCCTCTCTTGACAAAATTCAATATGTTTTCGGCTAGTGTCTAATTTCTATTTATCCATTAAAGCCAGCGACTTTTTTGTGTTGCCAAGAGGCTTTAAACCAAGGCCTCGTTCGATTAAAGCTATGATTAAAGTCAATGAAAAAACAAGATAAATAGAACCAAACAAAAATGTGAAAAGCCCCTGAAAAGTATTACTGACTAAGCAAACCTAGAATAATGTTGTAATGACGAAACTAACGAAACTGAGATGTTTTAACAGTCACACAACATGGCTTTGTGGCTTTGTAACGCCCAATGTAAAGAAGTCGCAAAGCGGTCACGCGATTAGTCTTTCTACAGCGAAAATGATTTTCTTATCTTTAGCACATGTTTCGAATAACATCGTAGACGCAAAGGCCAGTAACACCGAGCAGCCTATGCCAAACCTAAAAGTGAAACCAGATGAAAATGGGCTTGGCGAGGTGTGCATGGGGTGTGCCATGTTATCTTAAAGTCGACAGTTGAAGGTGGACACCATTGCGTTATTCTTATTATAACTTCCATAGGGCGACATGTGATTAGGCATTTCAATGGGGACAGAAAGAATAAGGGACAGTTAAAACTCTGCACAATTGCTATTTTTCTAAAAGCAGACCTTAAATTTTGTTGTTTGCTTTTTGGACAGGCCTTAGCCGAGTTCTCTGCTATAAAAAGTACTCTGACACGAAAGATTCTATGAAATAATCAGTCTTCTTTGTAAATTTTACTTGCTGGCAAGGTGTTACTTCTATCTCAGGATACAAATTGTACGTCCATTGTCCTTGGTTGTTAGGTATCCTTCTTTCTCGAGTTAAACTGAGGTATAAGCATTTGCAAAAGCTTCTTGAGTCGCATCCTGCCGTGCAATGGTTAAATAAAAAGAGATTGTTACAAAGTAATACGCAGTTCAAAGGAGTTTCATAGAGCAGTTAAAAACAGCCATGCTCATACTTTGTAAGCTAAAACAAAACATGAGGTAACATAAAGTAGCGATTGTAATTTAATGAGGACGACAACCGGAGCAGTGTAACATAATGCGATCAACAAGCCTAGAACAATCACCACATTTACTCGTATGGTTTCAATATAAACTTCAACGAAGGCGCATAGAATTTTTAAAATGCCATTTGACATGCGCTTCTCGATACAATGTTGTTATTGAAGGCACAATTTGAGAGTCTATCCTGGGTCATATTCCTTAGAACGATCTCTTAGACCAGGCTACAGTGGCGGTAGGTGCCACCTCAGGGCGGAGAAATTCAAATGGATATTTTCAGGTAGCTATTGGTCTGGTTACATAGAAAAGTGATGGTGAACGGGGAATTGTTGGGGTTTAAGGGGTAAATACGGGGGTTAAAGTTCGTCATATTAGCAGATTATCTCTGCGGAGGAGGCACTGTTTTGTTTACGACTTCAGAACATCGCAAGTGCTTGTTATCATAATAAAGTAATCTAGAGGGAGACTTTTAGAGCCTCTTCTTTAAATTCCGACATATTGCTACAATTAGATTCGTCACGTGACCAATTTTTACCCCTTACCATATTTGGAAGGTGAGCCTTTTCTAACAGAATACCTGAAATTTTTTTTGTTTAATACTCTTAAATGTTACCATAATGTACAAATCAGCAAGATTATTCTACAACCGAGCTGTTGTTGATAGATACCCTGAATAACTTTCAGTTTATGACTGTTTTTAACTATGTGTAGAATAATGGTTGCGAAAACATGATAATTTATTAGGTCCGTTTGATTTCATGCGCATTTGGTTATTACGTGATGACTCCACATCTCCTTCAGATGCTGGGCAACTTTTTTCGCAATTCATCGTTTTGAAAATATTTGTACAAATATTAACACAAATATGTAACGCAATGAACTCAAGAAACCACGGAAATACGTAGCAGAACAAAAAGACCTGTTTGCATCATTACCAAGAAAGAATTGTTTTGCTCTAAGCGTCATTTTCAGTATGTAAGTTGTTATTTTCGCTCTGAAAATTGGATACTCTGTGTACCTTTTTACTTGTGTACCTAAGTATTGAGGAGGTCCTGTTTTATTTATATTTCTAAACATGCAAGGCCTAGGCTGTATTGTTCATTACCCGAGCAAAGATTGTCTGTACAGTATTATTAAAGATTTGTCTGACATCAATAAAGATAAAATTGCAAAGGCTAATCGTTTACGACTTGGTGGCAAAAATCTCCACGAAGAACAATGCAGCTCCATTCCTGACGAGGTTGATCCAAATAAGCACGGAGTTCACTTAGAACCTTGTTATAAAAAATTTACAATGATGCTGTCCCACGAGAAATTCCTCGCAGAAACTAGCACTGAAGCTATTCAGCGTCCACAAAGACTAAAGACTGCAGCTACTCAGAGACCAGATGTTTATCCCCAGGTGTGTAATTTTTGCCAAAAGTACCGGGTAAAGAGGCAACAGAAACATCATGTACCAATAACGATCACGACGAAGCAGACCGAACTAGCGTAAAAGAAGCTGCTGAAGCCAATATCGATCAGAACATTTATTATGAAATTAAAGATGTTGATCTCATAGCTAAAAAATTTTAATACCATGAATTCTGCTGCAAAGAGTTTACAAGGAAAAAGGAACACTTTAACTCGGCATCCATCGAAAAAGTTGTTGCACGCTCTCCATCCTCCGACATCGACATCTTGGTAATTTTATTAAGTATTATTAAAGAGCAAAGTCAAGTATATCTCGATTTTGGAGTTGGTTTGAATAGAAAAGGACTATTTTTGTCTGATATTGAGATGTAAGATGGTTTGAAGAAGTGCCTGATAGGCTTTCATGCATTCACGGGGAATGAGTATGTGTCATCTTTTTTCCGCAAAGGGAAATCAGAATGTTGGGAGGTGGTCCAGAAGGACAACAGATTTGTTAACACATTTTCGCTCCTTGGGCAGGTATGGGAACTTGATGAGCAAATATTTGTTAACCTTGAAAAATATGTTTGCCATTTATATGGATACCGGCAAAAAATGTCAATGATGTGAGGAAAAAGTTATTTGACAAGAAGTATGTAAGGGAAGGTAAAGCCATAGACATTTCACTCTTGCCCCCATGTCAATCATCACTAAGGCTACACATATTGCGATCAAACACCATTGCAAAGAAGTCATCGGGTGAAAGGTCCATAAATTTGCCAGACCTTTCTACTTTTGGCTGGAAAGGGAATCTGACTATAGACTGGCAACGACAAGCATTTCCAGACGAACTGACTGACTTGTTCCTGGATCTTGAAGAAGACGTGACCTTCGGAGATGATAAAGAAAGTGAAAATGAAACCTACAATGGATAAACAATGAGAAATGCAGGTATCTTTGCCTTAACTTGCATCTTTTAACATTTAAGAGTATCAAACAAAAGAATACGTGGTACAAAAAAAAGAACAAAGGTATTCTGTTAAAAAAGGCTCACCTTCCAAATATGGTAAGGGGTAAAAATTGGTCACGTGACTACTCTTATTGTAGCAATATGTCGGAATTTAAAGAAGAGGCTCTAAAAGACTCCCTCTAGATCATTTTTTATGATAACAAACACTTGCCATGCTCTGAAGTCGTAAACAAAACAGTGGCTCCTCCGCAGAGGTAATATGCTAATATGACGAACTTCAACCCCCGTATTTACCCCTTAAACCCCAACAATTTCCCGTTCACCATCACTTTTCCAAGTAACCAGACCCATAGCTACCTGAAAATATCCATTTGAATTTCTCCGCCCTGAGGTGGTACCTACCGCCACTGTAGCCCGGTCTATCTAGGTCGCGGCTCGTATTAATTTCGCCCAGCATGTTTAAGCAGTTTTCACTGTTTTATCAAAATCTAATTGCCCTCTTCTTATGAAAGACTTTCTCTGATGAAATTTAAACGCATGGACACAGCTACAGAGAGATACATGTTCTTTAATGTCACCTACTTTGTTTAAACGCTGTTTGATGAATGAAGCTCCGAAAACCCTGGATAAAACTGAGGAAACGAACAGAAGAAGAAGTGGAAATCTTGTTGCAGTCTGATGGGCTAAATCCATGCCCTTATATAGTCCGTTAGTGGCTTCCAAAGTTTCCATTACAGCAAACCCCGCCCATCTGGTTCATTCTTCTCCCGGGTGTTTGGTCTATTCTAGCGTATCCCGTGGCGGATTTAGGGGGCAGCTAGGGGCAGTTGCCCCTCCCTCACAGAGCTGAAGCAAGTCTGTCGTTGTGCGCCCCTTTTGAAGAATGAGAATCAGGTGAAAAAGTTTCTGAGACCGATAGGTTAATTTGCTTCAAGGATTTCCTCAAAGTATACAACAAATAATGTGAAAAATGTCCTTACAAAGTGAATACAGCGTACACTCGTCATAAATTTCTAAAAAATTTTCAGCGCCCCCACTAACAACTGCCCCTCCTTCAAATTTGCTCAGGATCCGCCCCTGAGCGTAGAAAATTTGACTTAAGTGCGAAAAAATAGGAGAGCTTTCGCACATAAGCATGGTCAGTGGTCACCCTGGAATTCATTGACCACCCAGGAGAAATTCATCATGCTGCAAAGCTATTGAGAATGGCTAGAGCTGCCATGTTGCAATGAATCAAAAAGAGGCTCGACCGTTTCTTAAGACGAAATGGAAACCAAAAGACTAAAGACTAGAAGAGATAGATACACTTTTATTACACCTCGTAAACCCAATTGGGATATGTGACTAAAATATTTCTAGAATCTAAATGCAAAGACGACTTATTGGCAAAGCTTGGGTATATGCCAATGTTCAATCTATCTTTTTATAGAGTAGAATGTTAATCTGGAGCCATTAAATTGTTGCGGGTGAAAATTTTCTTAGTTATTATCCGAGATTTGATAACTTCATCGCGTTTATCAATCTTTTCGTCGTTATGAAACAATAAAAAAATGAAAAGAGAAATCGACTTATTTTAGCTGTGAAATGTAATCATGTCTTCAGGCTTTGTGGAAATCGCAACTCAGAAATACAATCCGAGTTAAAGGCTCGATCACCTGCTAGCTTTGTCCAGCAGTTGTGTTGCCCTTGTTCGGTATTCAGCTTGGTTGTAGCTATTGGCTAACTCTATGATAAGTCGGAGATAAGTATTAGTCCCGTATGGAAAAATCTTTTTGCTACCACTCCCTTCAGATAAGGTTAAAATGCATTTCAAAATATTTCTTGCGGTTATATTCTTGCAGTCGTTTGAAACGCTTTGCTACTTTAAGACACAATTTTACAACGTTTGATTAATTCAATACTGGAAACAAAAATCATTACTTCATGGGTTCATGGGGCTCCCTAGACCTCGAGATCCTTGGGCAATTTGCCCACTGCCCCCCCCCTCTCGGTGGCCCTGGCTATAGACCCAGCTAGGGACCATTTTTTGGTAAATGACCCATTTCCTGTAGGAGGTTGTGTGAACTCCCTTAATAGGATGGTTGCAAATGTTCAAATCAGGTCCCGGTGCCATCATAAACAAATCTAATTAGATTAGCTCTTCAGGACCCCCTTTCAACTGTCAAAAAGATATAGAATCTCCTTCATAGATTTTCGCTAGTATCTACTTTCTGTAATATGATGAATGAGAAATTAAAGCAGCTCTGGCAATATTCGCTTCAGAAGTTTTCGTTTCCGTTGAAAGTGCAGTTTACATGGTTTCAACCACTTTTCAGCGCTGTCTTCCACGTATTATAGGACGAGACGTTCCCACGGTCGTAACAACAAATGTATCAACTAGTAACAAAGCAACAAATGACCCCGCAATGAGAGCGATTTTCTAAGCAAAAGGATCACAGACAACTTTTAGTGATACTAATCATGTATCCTAGGCCCCGTATGATGGTCTCCACACCTTCTCTCTGCTTAGGAGCTCATGGGTCGTTGCTAGAGCGCTTATTGGATCCACTAACCATAAACCAGAACTTTTATCACAGGTTCTTAACAACTTTCAGGAGATCCACTTGATACGGTGCAGCCAAGTTGATTTCTTATGCCCATCTGCCTATCTTGTGGGTAACAGAGATCGTATCCTGTCTGTCTCCTTCGTCTTATTAAGAATCGGTGATAAAATCATTGTTTGTTGGTTGATGGATTAAATTCCAGTCTGCGTACAGTCTACTCATATGTACTAGGATCGATTTGCTTAAAGCATACTAATAAGACATCCATTATAGCAGCCCAAACCAAAGACGTTTAACCCTAGATACCCTGGGTACCAGACTCACTATATATAAAATAAACTATTTATTTTATAATATAGTGAGTCTGGTACTCAGGGTAAGCCCTAGAGTATCTTGCCCCTGAGGACCTGAGGTTATCTGTCTCTTGCCCCCTCCTCTCGGCGTGCCTGAGGGCCAAGGGTTCAAGGGTTCCTTGGTGATTAGGTATGGCCCTGCCATTGCTCCAGTCTGACTTTATTTGGCGAGAGTATGGAAGTATATTTTGTGTCATATATGGGTAAGATAATGCTAGTTATGGTTCCATTTCAACAAACAGAGGCATTTTCATTGTCGTTAAAGTTGGTTACAGATCGTTTTAGTTGTAATAAACATTATGTGATTGCTGACGTAAATTCATAATTCATAATAAATTTGGGTGTTTGATAATTGATCAATGTGAGGTGGCGCAAAACAGCTTAGTCTGTTTTGATTCATCATAAATCCCTTTAAATGTACGGCTTGTAAAGATTGTGCAGCTCTGTCCATACGGCACCAAGCGCTTCATAAAGGACTGGTAAACAGTAATCTTGATTATCCCTTCAGGTAAACAAGATTCTAGGACCACACAACCAGCAACCAGCTAAGGTTTTAATCCTGAGTTTTGAAGTAAATCTACATCCATTTCTAATCATCGATAATAATAAAAGGTTATGTCGGTATAATAAACAGTTAAAAGCCGCATACAAGAACCATGGTTCTCATATTGAAAGTGCGTTGTTAGAAATGCATCAGCCTGGAGTTTTTAGTACGTAGTTTTTATGTGGGTTTTTCCAAGCTACTCTTTCACTTGGCCCCTTGTCACCCAGCGTTATTCCTCCGGAACCACAGCCTACTATTCTTGACACCCCTTAAAAGACATGGAGCCCTCAAAAGGTATGAAAAAGGACTGGGACATTGCATCAACTTTTCTGTCTGAAAATTCACTAAAAACAATTGTCAACAATATAGGGTGAGGAACTGAAGGGCTTAGGCCCTTGCTATTGATTTTCTTATATCTCCTTTTTAAACAATCTTTTGGCGGTACATAACCTGAAAATGGCTTACATTTGCGTATACTGAAATCTGGAGCAAAACGATTTTTTGAGAAACTGGAAGATGCATTTAGATGATTAAGGAAGATGCACATTTCTATTCAAGAAGTAAAATTCTACCAATCAATACAACAGCGTTCCTTCTTCCCCAACGCCTGTCATTAGAGTCTCTTCCCCTCCACAATTTCACCCCATAAGCAATAATCTATGTTCTTCTGAAAAACGTCGAATTTTCTACCCTGAGCGATCTGGTATTTTATTAAAATTAATCTGGGTGATGCTGCTTTAGCCATTCTAGAAGACATGATTTCAAAAACTTTCTTTCGCGTCGGACCGAACCATGGTGGGTCCTACTACGTCACTAAACTTGACTCTTAGCCTCCAAGGTTCTATTTCGTGGAGTCGTCTCTGAAAAATGTTATCCATCCAATTATACACACACAAAAGTCAATGTACTAAGGAATATCTGTTAAAACCTTCTATAGAGCAGAAAGTCTTAAGAAATCCAAAACTTTTACTTTTGCTTTTCAAGTCATTTACCCCTCAACTCTTTCCGTAACAGATACCATAAATTGCTTGTGGTGCCATGACACACTGCACACTTAATATTAATTTGCTCTGCTGCCCCACTCCCCCTGTTCACATGACAGATTTACGGCCCTGAACTAATATTTAGTAAACCCAAATACTGTTAGAAATTGTAGAACACCTTTAATCCGTGTTTCAATGGACAAATATATTGTACCCCTCGTGCTTTACTTTGCTTTTCAAAAGATTATGAGATCTTGTTTATGAACATTTTAATACAACTGTTTTTTGCTTTTAAGTAAGGAACCACAAGTTTTTAATAAACGGTACTTTGATACACTTTTAAATGAAAGGCAAACTGAAGACAAAATAGAGAGCATTCGTGATTAAATCTTTGTCTAGCCAATATGTCAATGCCTTAGAATTACTTTGACATTTTTTATGAGAGCAAGGACGTGTGGTGGACGTTCTTCTCGTTTAAGAGACAGGACATGAAGATAAGATCAGAAACAAAGCAACTCTGATTGCTCCTGGTTCAATCAACTTCCTAGATGGCGAGTATTTGAATCAAGCTAATTACTAGGCGACCTCCCACAAAATTGAGAATGATTCATGAAGTAACAGTTCTTATGTTAACAGAACTACAACAACAACAAAAATGGGGAGACGATACAAAATGTGTTTTTAAGTGCCAATCAGTATCACGGGATAAATAAAATGAATATAACTAAGGCAATGATAAGGTTTAGAGTGCCTCGTGAGAACTATGAACACCAATAACCTGAAATCGATATTAATAATCAGAGTGATAGGTTGTATTGTAGGTTATCAATTCCTTTGAAATAAAAAACGAATATCAAACAAATATATATCAACGTTTGAGTTCGTTTCTTTACTTTGGTACAATCAAGACCAATTTAAATTCTCATTGCATAGAATAAAAAATACATGAACAATAATGTATATGTATTGCTTAAAAAGGTCACAAATAAAATTGAGCAATCAAAATTCGAAATTGTAAAGTTGGGAGTAGTTTATTTCGTTCTGGATTTATTTCTATGTTCGGCTACAATTATATGAAACAATTTGAAAATCATGTGTTCTTAATGCGCCTCCGTTGTTTCAAATTTGAAGTTTCTCTCAATGGATCAGGCATGCCAAAGCCGGGAAGGGGGAAGGCTGGGAGGCACTTCCCCTCTCACTTTTTTGCTGAAGTAGTTACAGGTTGTATTCAAGTTATTGCATCAAGGATAATGGTGAAAAACAACCATGGAAGTTTGTAAATTCGCCTTGAGCTTGGGTTCACCTTTGAATGAGACTGGACACACCAGGCCTGTGTAAGATGTATCTTGCCTGTCTTTTTTGGCCATGGCAATTTTTGGAAATATGCTTATAATAGGAATCGAAATATTCCTTGTGTTCAGCAGGGACGACAAAGAAGTGAAGGGGATAAATTTGATAAATTTGGCCATAAATTTGAAGAATTAGGTACTATTGTGATAAATTCTGCCATTTCAGTTCCCCCATCCCAAGTTACATGCTCTAAGTCATTTGCTACTCATGTATTTTCAAAATTTAAAGCATTTCACATTGAAACGTGTTGAAAAAACAATGAACAAAGTAAATTTCAATACTTTGAAAAACTATTCAAGTTATTCAGCTCTGATACTGTGATTGACAATCTTCAAATAGCCAATTAGAAACAATGAAGTTTGGCAATCCCGTTAACACACAGTGGGAGTCAACAACATTGGTGAACCACTCAGCTCCATAAGATGATAAAAACCCATTCACAACTAAGAACGATTTCGTTATTTCGAAAGTAAGAAAGTGTTATTAAGGCATTAAGAAGTATTAGAGGGATTAAAAATGGGACAGCTTGACGCTCGGTTGATGAAAAAGATTAATTCTGCGTATGTCATTGAAATGAAGAAACGATTGTGTTTAATCGGAGCAAAAATTATTTTGGACACCAAGCTCTCGTGTTTACCTACAGCGAACGAAATAGACCGTTTTAAGGGAAAAAGTCAATCCTTGCGAAAATATGTTATACGAGATGTCGAAGAGAACTTTGTGGAACTGAAAAATAATATTATAAAGGTTTAGCTTTTATCGGGTAACGCATTCCAAAGATTTGCAGCTAAAACATATGATGATATAGAAATTGCATCAGATCCCCTCAGATAATTGTTGCTGATAACTTTTTCATCTTAAAATTCACCAATAAATATAATAGCTTGTGATGTGCGCATAAATAACAATTAAAGGACAATCTTGCATAGGCCCTCTATTTTGTATCTTACTATCTTTACTACACCTTTTAATAGTAGAAAGTTTGACCCCAGTTGAACATATGCAAGTAAAATTTCCCCCAGATTAGTCAAATTTCTACCAATTCAAAAATTGAAAAGAAGCATTTCCCTCCTAATAAAACTATCAAAAGAGCATCATGAAATAGAGCCAAAAACTCTAGAAACAGTTGTATTATGTATCTGGTAAAAATATTTGTATCTTCAATAGCAGCATTGAATGACTTGATCGATGCATGAATATCAAACAAACCGCATTGGTAGAAAAGACCGATTCAACTTATGCAAAATTATCTGCACAAACATCGCTCATAGAAAAGAAGGGAAATCATTGAAGGGAAATCATTGGCCTATGAAATTATCTCATAGCTTGACACTAATGTATCAAATAACTAATACAACTTCAATACTGTTCTATTGCTCCATGAACCGTCAATGTTTGGTTCATTGGATTCTCATGTCTAGATCATAACAATGCAACGTCAATCAAATGTCAAACCATGAATAGCTATTGTTTTATGAATGACCTCTGGCTGTTATTCTATTGTTTCTTGACTTTGTTTGCCGTCAAAAGAAACAATTGAGCATCAATCAAATGCCGCTCATTGAAGAATCATACTAGGGAATTTTTCTTTTGAATATTTTTACTTCAATCTTATTTCGCTTCTTTCTGTTTTAGAAGCCTAGAATGGATTTACAACAGACTATCTAATTTTTAATTTTCTTTATATTGGTGTAACTAGTATTTTCATTTTGAAAGTATTTTAGATATTTTTCAATATATTAACTTGACTTTTTCATACCGTAACTTAGTCATGCGAGTAATTTAGTAAAAACTATAAACAAGTAATTTGGAGACTATATAAAAGCAGGTGAACTATCTACATGGTGCATGGTGCTAGTACAGATTGTTTAATTTTGCTAATATTATTCAATATAATCCAAACAATCTACAACCTGGATGAATTGAAAAAGATTCTGAAAACCTTTAAGCGAGACCAAAGAACGTATCCATAACAACACAATCAATCATTGAGAAATCTTTCCGAAAAATTACCGAAATTACCGAAAAATTACTTGTTTTTCAACTAGAAGAAAATATTTATTGATAGATAATTTGTCATCTAGTGTTGTTTGTTGGAGTTGGTAGAAATCTCAGAAAACAAAATTAAATTTAATTGGTTAAATTATCATGTTGTGTTTGCCAATAACAAATAATGTATTTAATTAAAAAGTTAGACGCTCTCTGCTGCAATCAATTCAACTACTTGGATACATACAAAAATATCCTTGAAAATGGCTTTGAAAAAAGCAAACATTTAGTAAACTAAAGCTTTTCGTCTGGCACTCATCAAAGTTTAAAACGTCAGAACATAGATCGAAAACTCTACGCTAGGAAATATATATACCCAGTTGTGGATCGAAACAGGCCAATCAGAAACACGAGCACATGACTGTTGAGGTTGACCAATCAGTGCCGCTTGCCTATTGAGAATGTTACCAATGGAGTCCTAAGGTGAAAACGAACTCCTTTAGTCTACACAGAAGCGGTTTTTTCATGCTTATGTAGATAGATTCCAAAACTGCTAGGTGGAACGACGATCGGGCTTTACCAATAATCCGAAACATGTCGCCATTATAGTTTTTTGCACAATCTGGGTTTTCCAGTAAATGCTGCCCGAATCGCAGGTTTTAGTTGTACTTTTAGATCCGCAAGACCGAGGTGGCTGTTCTCTTTGGGGACGAGTTTTATTTCATGTCTTCAAGTGAAGCCACACTATTTTAGCCTCATACTCATTATAGTCTCGATTACTTTAAGTAAGGGGTCTGGAGCACAGGCAACCTTACATAGACTATCAAATCTTAAAAGCCGTTGATAATAGATATTTGATTTTATTCATCTGTTTGTCCCAATTCATCATCATTGCCATATAGTTGATGCAGCATTTCACTGCTCATAGTATTGTTTAAAGAATAGTATGTAGGCGTAACAGGTGATGAGAATTATGTTCAATCTTTTTTATCGGAATAAAAGTTATTATTTGTCCCAGATGCATTGCGATCTTTATAGTTTATATAATAAATAAATTCTTGAAATACAGTCACTTAATTTCCTATTTATTATATAATGAATAAATTCTTGAAATACAGTCACTTAATTTCCTATTTATTATGTGCAAGTATCTATCTGTACTTCAGTTTAACTCTTTTAAAAAGACCTTGGACTTTTCAATGGAAAACTTCTTAGAAACCACGTTTTTAATAAAGGCCTCTTGAATGGAATCATTACATAGAATTCTGTGGACTTGTGGGTGCACTGTTTGGGGAATTTTAAAAAGAATAGCTTGTTAGGGAAAAGACTGCTGAAGTCAGGCAAACGTCATCAAAGGTCATTAATTCAATCAATTCTCAGTCATTCTCATATTAGTCACAGTTTGCTTAAGTTTACATACTATCACTTAATTTTAACAAAATATTACATAATTATACAACAAAGCTTTGTTCACAATCATATACTCTTTATTAATACCCTTTTTAAGCAACATCTGGTGTGAATCGAACAGGATTTGATCGTATTATACAATTAGCTTGCCATTCAATCAAATTTTCTGATTAAGTAACATTTAGTAAATGAGTCGGTAGGAAACGGAGGACCTTGCACTGATGACAATGGTGACAACCCTACAATTTAAATGATTCTGTTTCAAGAGCCAGTAGCTAGATTGCGACCGATCCAGAGGGATAAGGAGCCTTTAAATCAAAAGCTCAGTATAATAAGGTGATAATATCATACAGCACACCGACAATACCCCATAAAGCATTTCGCTCGCATTCTTTCTAAATAACAGCACATTCAATGAAGCGAAGGCAATCAAAATGTCAGTCGTATTTTGCTAACCAGAGATGTCAATTTGAAGACGTATTTTGGATTTAATGGAGTGTTGAGGCTTTTGTGTGTATTAGGTTGCTTTTGATTTGTTGCTTCGCCAAGCTTGGTTTTGATTCAGTGAAGGGCTTTGATGTGAAAGGTGATCATTCTATACACAGACGAAGGAAGTAATTCAAATGTAAGGTCACATAAAGGCAAAAGGGGGCATCTCCGTGAGCTGCATATAGGCACTTCACCTCGTTTTCCGAAAAGGGGAGGGCGCGTGCCCCTGATGCTTCCAAAACTTTCAGTGTCCCCGGTTTCCCTGGTGCCCTTTTTATACATTGAAAGAGGTTCTACAAAGCAATCTCTGCATTTTCGATACATCATTAAAGTTAGGAACGAGTTAGTAATGGATTCAAGTTTATTTGACCTCGGTAAATATAAATGATTCAGGACCCGAAAGGGTACGAGGAAATAGATGAAAACCATTTTCACTTTAGGTCAAACTGTTGTTTGTCCTTTCTAAAGCCATCAATTTCGATTTGAAATAGAGATACAAATCGTTTGTATCCTGCAAATTACGTTTGGCTTGAGTCCAGTCTATGATTTTAATCACATTTCAAAAAGGATATTATTTGCAACAAGGGCTATGGCGATGTCTCAGGACAAGCACTTCATTGCCCCTTCATGTCATTCGGCAACTTGGTTGTTTGTTTGTAAATCATTGAAAATATCAAATAAGAGATGAATGAAGACTTCAGGTATTGAAAGAGGACCATTACTGAGAAGCATACTGTTGTTGTTTTTAGGTTGGTACAGTAGATGGGTTCTATCACCTTGAACACCCGAAACATCCCAGAAGATCACGAAGGAGCGCGGAAGACAGAACAGGACGACTTGAGAAAGAAAATAATGTATGCTATTATCTTATTGGGATACAATACCATCTTACAGTTTTCTATTTAATGCATTATTACTTAATAGAAATGAGCACTTGGCTTGGCTGATCCTGTTGTTAAGAGCTAGAACTCGTGCGAATATTTAAACCCTAACCTCTTACATACATACAGTTTCGCCTAGCAGATCATTTACACTGTTATCTTCTCAATACGATTATTCCCAATGATCGGACAATATCAGGTTGTATCACAAGGATTCCGTGTTGTTCTCAATACGATTATTACCAATGGTCGGACAATATCAGGTTGTACCTCAAGGATTGCTTGTTGTTGTCAATACGATTATTATCAATGATTGCACAATATCAGGTTGTATCACAAGGATTCCGTGTTGTTCTCAATACGATTATTACCAATGGTCGGACAATATCAGGTTGTACCTCAAGGATTGCGTATTGTTGTCAATACGATTATTATCAATGATTGCACAATATCAGGTTGTATCACAAGGATTGCGTTTTGTTCTCAATACAATTATTCCCAATGATCGGACAATATCAGGTCAGAACAACATAAGAGGAACAATGTCATGGTCCGAAAATTCTAATGGCATTGCTAAAAGAAGACTTTATTTATAAATATTTTTGTTTTTATTCAGATACTTTGGGTAGAGCAGCAATATGAGATTGTTAGAAAGAAGCGAGGATATCACCATCAAAGAGTTGTAGCTAGAGGTATCAATCCGAGATTTGCAGATCCTCTGTGGGATGAGCAATGGTATCTGGTATGTCACTAAACATCGCTAGTTTCTAATAAACAGAATCTTATTGAAACTTTTGAAACTTTCTTTCATCAACTCTATAAACTTCAGTATTTTGTGACAATGCGCAACAAGATAAAGCTTATCAGATAAGGTATTAGCTTGCTTTGTCATCTAATGTGTTTCTTTTGAAGACATGCAAACTTTGCTTTTCTAAAGGATGACAAGAGAAATGCACTTGATCTGGATATCAACGTCATTCCGATTTGGAATCAAGGAATAACAGGAAAAGGAGTAGTTGTTACAATTTTAGATGACGGTAAGAGCTTTTACTTACCATAGATTTTTAGGACGTTTTTTGCAATGAGCAAAATGTGTTTGCCACATACAGAACCTGTCCAGATATTGTCTGGGCCACAAATACAAAACCAATCTAGTCAGCAATCATTACCAAAAATTGATGGTAGCATAGAATAGAAAACCATGATTCTTATATTAAAATTAGATTTGAAACACATATCTAGTTAAAATGCTTACAGTAGAATTTCTGTTGATATTTTTTTAAAAATTGCCAAGTTCTCCTTTATCTCAGTTCTGATCATGTCAAAGTAGACAATGTTCACCATTCTTTTCTTGAAGTTAAATTATACCAATAAACTTTCTTGAACTATAAGTCCCATCCATTTTGCAAAGAAAAATTTATGTCGGAAGTTCAATTTTAAAATTTTCATCATAAATGGCTGAAAAACACTTTGTATTCAGTTTAATACGATTAAATGAATTAAGTTAGCCAAAATAAGCATGCAAATGACCTTGGTTAGGTCTTAACCAAGGTTAGTCGCTATGTACCAAGGCAAAACATTCATGCAATGTATCAACACGAATTTTACTTAATTGCAATGTTCCTGCTAAGGTTATTTTCTCTTAATTCTAGGTATTGAACATAATCACACTGACATTGTTAAAAATTACGTAAGTATATATTAGCATTTATAGGTCGTGAAATTAGTTAGTGAGCAACGAACAAGAACCTTGCAAAAACTCTCTGTTCCATGGCATGTGTGTAGGAAATGCTAATTGCTGGCACTTAAAGAATATGGTGCTTTTAAGTTTGGTAATACACAAGTGCAAATAATATAAAAAAGCAAATATCAGATTCTATTCGTTTTGAAAAAGCTAAGAAAATTGCTTTAAAGTAGATATCAATATATAATGTTTAGCTTATTCTTTCAATGATCCGCTAAGCTCGCACTCTCTCCTCTCTTTCACTGCCTTTGTCTCTTTCACTGGATTTTATCCTGTGTTTAATGTATCTGTTATGTTTGCTTTTTCATAGGATCCAGCCGCCAGCTGGGATGTTAATGATAATGATCCTGACCCTTTTCCGAGATATGATCCTACTAACGAAAACAAGTAAGTCGAAGTTTACTGCATATCTTTACCAACATCTACCGAACATCATTACTCGTTGTGTATTGAAGCTAAAACAAATTTTGTGTTGGAACATAAAAAGTAAAATTAGATAACTACGAAAAATAAAGTCTAAACATTGTATTTTTTCAAGGCACGGAACCCGCTGTGCGGGTGAAGTAGCTGCGGAGGCAAATAACAGTAAATGTGGTGTTGGAGTTGCATTTAATGCAAGAATCGGTGGAGTTCGTATGCTTGATGGAAGAGTTACGGATCGCGTTGAAGCTGAGTCTCTAAGCTTGAACCCACAGTACATCGACATATACAGCGCAAGCTGGGGACCTAGTGACGATGGGATGACAGTAGAAGGGCCTGGGACCCTTGCGTCAGCAGCGTTTGCAAACGGCATCGCAAAGGTTAGAGGGAAACCTGTTAATTATATGGAAAAGAATTATTTGTGTAGATGCTACCGTGGTAACGTTCCACTAGTTAACAAAAGTTAAGGTATCTTGATCGGTGGCATTGTAACCTTTGAGCAGTTGCAATAAATTAGGTTCAGCTCCAGGTTAAATACAGTAATTGAACAGCAAATCTATATAACCTATATGTGAATAATAAAAAAGCTTCAGATTCATACTCGCAATAGCACTGTACGTTTTTTACCATTATATCAATAAATTATGAATGAAGAGGAGGGTATAATTGTAAGTTGGGACTAATTATGCTGAAAACACTGTTGAAAAGTATTTTGTCTCCTAAAAGTCAAGTAGGATGTAATTTCTATGCTTGCTTTCCACTACAGCAAATGATGCATGTGCACTGCACCTATGTGACGCAATGCATGATCTTGATTTAAAAACCCTTAAATTACGTAAGTCACTTATCTTTTTTTCAGGGACGAGGGGGCCTGGGCTCTATTTACGTATGGGCATCTGGAAACGGAGGTCGACACGACGACAGCTGTAACTGTGATGGTTACACAGCCAGTATATATACTTTGTCTATAAGCTCGAGCTCAGATCACGGAGAAAGTCCTTGGTACAGCGAGGCTTGTGCATCGACATTGGCTACTACGCTGAGCAGTGGTGCTCACGGAGAAAAGAGAATAGTAAGTTGGCTTACATAGCAAAAAGCCTGAAGAGCCGAGCCCTTAAACTTGTTTGGCTCGTGGGTTCTTTACTATTTAGTACTGGGTCTGGCGGTTTCATTAGCCATATTTATGTATTAAAAAGTTCTGAGCAGTTTGGGCTATGATAATTTATCTTCCAGTTTCATCTTTTAAGGACCGTCCATAAAGACTAATGACATCACTTATTCATTTTAAGTTACCTGTTAATCTAAATTGGTATTTAAAATATGATATAGCGAGCCACAGCTGTGGCCTATCTACTAAATGAAACACCATTTTGATGATCAAAATTCCTTAACACACCATCCCTTCTAAAAATGGCTTTGAGTTTTCATCGGACTCTTTTTATGAGGTCATTTGGACAGTGCTAATAGCTATTATCTGACACGAGTTTTCATTTTGAACAGTGTCCAATCGGATCTTAAATACACCAAATGATTTTGTTGACAGGTCTTGCATTATTTAGAAGATTATAAAAAGTTAATTTTGTTATACAGCGGACTTTCTTTTCTAAGTAGCAAGAATAACAAAGCAATGTTTCGAGTAATTGGGTTTCGAACACTGAAAGATTATCTTTAAAAACAATAACTGGAAGAAATTAATTCGAATAAATGAGAATGCCAATTTTTCTATCAATCTTGTAACCATCTTGATTAGCAGCTCAAAATAGTAATTCCACCGTTCCTTTTTCTTTCTCTAGCTTAAGCGACCCCGAAACCTGTTATATTTTAGCTATTTTGTGGCCTAATAATCTTTCAGAAAAAAATTAATATATGAAGTAACCAGCTCTTTTTTAGAGTCTTTATTAAGTTATAGTAAAAGCCTCTCTGTTGGAGGAGCCTGAATGAGTTTTTGAGCTCCCTGATAAAATGCAACCTGATGAAATGCAAAATACTATTTAAAAGGCCTTATTAATACACTTGTAAATCCCTTTGATATATTCAGGCTGTTTTCTAACTGTCCGTGTTTACCATTACTCTAAAGCAATTTGTCGACGAATTGTTCTAAACATGTTTTGAACATGATCTGCAAGTTTTGTTCTAAACATGTGTGAACCGGCGGCCTTTCGGTATATAAACAGCGCCAAATGTTGAATCATTGATGAGAAAAAAAAGAAAGAAAAATCAAAAAAAATTTGTCGACGAATGGCTTAGATGGAAAAATGGAAAACTGCAAAATTCTATAATGAAATTAGAATATTCTGGTCTACAAAAGGGTTAGTCTTCGAGAACTAGAACGGTTTAAAAGAATATACTTAATTGGAAATGTTAAGCTTTCAAATCTTTAGGTTTTTTGACTCTGATTAAGCTTCATTCCATGGTGAAAATGACCTCTAGATTACTTTACAAAGAAAAGTGTCTCTGTTTCAATCTACGGTGTATAGAGAGCAAAAAGGTCCTCTTGTTTGACGAAGCAAACGAATTCATATTAATCTACCGAACAGATAACCATTGTCTGTCGCGACATATCAAATTATCAAATAAAATCAAATTAAACAGAAAGACTGCACATAGATATCAGGTTCTTAAGATAAAGAAGAGATTAATAAAGTTCTTTGTTAAATAGAGGTTGCTTGGCCTTAAACGACATTGCATTTAAAGCCAAGTTTCTGATGAGTCCTTATAGAATAGAAGATTCAGAGGGCAGACAAAGTAGAAATAGAAAATATGACCATGAGCCTGTGTGCGCCGTGGTCTAGTAATTAAAGGGTGATTAATCATCTTAGTGTTTATAGTCTGTGGCTGTGAGTTTTATTGTTGACCTCTTGAGTTTTATTTCTTGGTTTAACACTATAGCTCAACACTGTAACACTATTGAGTTATTGTATAATATTGATATGGAATTAGTTATGGTTCCTTCAACTTATCTAGTAGTGTTCATGGCTCTGTCCTCAGAAGTTGATAAATAAGTCGAGTGAAGTAATGACGAGCAGTGTTTCACCTATGTGCACCCACGAAATGGGATAATAAGAGAACTATCCTTGTATACCGTAATGCGACAGATAGGCATGGACGCTTTAAACAATTGATTTGTATGAATTAACGAGCTCTCTATCGCACTCCACCGTCGATGATGAAATAGAACTAAAACCATTGAGACACAAGCAGCTGATGATCATATAAGTTTTTTATAGGACGGCAACTGCTGGGATACTAAGAGCACTGCTGGGTTACTAGGAGCACTGCTGATGTAGATCATTTGTGTTCTGGTTATCAGCGTAAAGGACAACATCAAGTTAATGTCTGCATTTCGAAGAAAATGAAAAATTGTTCATAGCTCTTATAATCGATTCAAATTTGCTGCTGGCTAAGTAATTTGCTTCATGAACAGTTCTTTAAACTTTTCCCGCCATTGTCAAAATGTTGTGGGAAAGTTGTTTAGAAAGTTGTTTGACGTGCACAAGGGTTCTATTTTAGCAGATCTCCTTGCATCGTTTGCAAGAGCAGTTGATAGTTAGAAGCCTTCAATCAAATAAGCCTAGTTGTAGAGAGATCCTGACCCTCCTTACCCTTACATAGTCAGCATAGAGTCCAAATCTTTGATTGGCTGAGCGACCAAAATTCTGCATACCCAATTAGCCAATCAGAATTCAAGAATATGACAACAAACGTGCCTCACAGCTAGATTTAGGCCTATTTTTGACGTTTTTACCACTACCCATGAAAAACAAACGTGTAAAATGTACTGAAAGATAACCTTAATTTTCTTTTAAAAAAATGAAGTCTTTGATGAATTTACGAAAAAACTGCCGTTGTACTCAGCAAAAATTTTTCCGCGATCGTTAGTTACGAAGGCTTGAAACTGTCCCTTTCAAATCCTTATAATAATTAGGGGGGAGGGAGAACAGAAAAATTACAGTTTTCAAACCTAAAAAGTTGTTTTATCCAAGTAATTAACAAATATGAACTTACCTTCACAAGGCAATGTTAAAATCTTTTCTTGTCGGCATTAATGGTTGTGTTAACGATTAAATAAATCGCTAAATTCCACTGAGAGAAAATGCAGTCCACCTTTCTCTTAAAATAGATACAATTGTACAATTTTTTCTGCATTCGGGTACGTTGTATGTTCATTTTAAAAACTTGAAGATCGATGAGAAGCTCACGTCTACTGATGTTAACTGCTATGGCCGTGTAAAAGCTGACGCAATTCGTCAAGGAAAAAAGGGCGGGAAAATGACAAATGCATCATTTTCGAAAAACTACCTTTTCTGGGTAAAAAAAGTCTCTGGTTGTCTGAAAAAGATTCGAAAGGTTCCTGATAAAAGAAAATGTAAGGAAATGAAATGTTTAACACAGCAAAGTAATTTTTTCGAAAATGATTATAAGGATTTGAAATTATTATAAGGATTTGAAAGGGGCAGTTTCAAGCCTTCGTAACTAACGAAAAAAATTTTGCTGAGTACAACGGCAGTTTTTTTTCGTAAATTCATCAAAGATTCAATTTTCAAAAGAAAATTAGGTTTATCTTTCAGCACATTTAACACGTTTATTTTTTTGTGGGTAGTGGTAAAAAAGTCCAAAATAGGCCTAAATCTAGCTGCGAGGCACGTTTGTTGTCATATTCTTGAATTCTGATTGGTTAATGGGGTATGCAGAATTTTGGTCGCTCAGCCAATCAAAGATTTGGAACCTATGCTTACATAGTCCACGTCGAATTGATTCTTAAATAACTCATAATATGAGACTCGAAATAAATACGAGACTCACCATGCTTTCCCAAGTCCATAAAATTGATCGCTCTTCTATATTCAGGTAACTACGGATCTTCATAACCTTTGCACAGAGAGACACACTGGCACATCAGCATCGGCACCTTTGGCAGCAGGGATCATTGCTCTAGCTCTTCAAAGAAAGTAAGAATATTTTGAGATTTCATAGTTTGATATCATTTAAATGCATAAAGATTCCCATTAAATCTTGACAATGCTTCAAGCCAGTATGTTTAATGAACCAATATGAATAAAGCAATAACAGAATGTTTTAAACTGTAAAAAGTGGAAGCATCCGGAAACGTATGAACTCTCGAAGGTTTTATGATATTGAAGAGAAAGGCTTTTCTTGAGATAATACTTCACAGCTGCAATGATACTAGCTATAAGAATGATATTCAGGTTGATGTAAAGTTACTTACATGACTAGATATACAGATTTACATATGCAATCAGTTTAAGTATTGTCTAGGACACTAGAATGAAACAATATAGTTTTCGAATGAAGTGCAACTGGCTTGAGAAGTTGGGTAGATTCAATGTTTAGATATCACACAACTTGTCATCCACAAGTTACATATAATGACTGTGTAAAATAAAATTGTTATTTTTTTGTCTAAAGAATGAAAGAGTTTGATCTTTAGATGTATTCATATTTTTGTATGATCACTGATGGCAACTCTGCTTGTTTTAGTCCAAAACTGACGTGGCGTGATGTGCAACATATCGTGGTAACAAGCGCCGACTGGCAACCTTTGAAGCATGATACTGACTGGCGGATGAATGGTGTAGGGTTCCATGTAAACGAGAAGTTTGGTTTTGGATTGTTAAACGCGGAGAGAATCGTAACTGCAGCCGACCCAAAGACGTGGAAAAATGTACCGGAGAGCAGAGAGTGTCGCGGGAAAAGCTTTTCAGATGCAAAGTGAGTTTAATTGAAGCATCAGAGTTCTATTGGCTTTGTAAAAAATAAGCCAATCAACGATAAATGGTCTTGTAACTTAAAATCAAGTCGATGAAGATTGATCTCATTCGATGCTGCTCTGGTTAAAACCTTCTACTGCTTTCAATTTGTGACAATTTTTGCTACACTTTTATAACATGGCAGAAAGATATAGATTTTCTGCAATTTCTACATTTCTACGTTCGGTACCTAAATCTAGCCATTCACTGTATAATAAAGCAGATTGAAATTACTGTTGTTTCTTACTGATAACTATGTGTTTCAGAGCTTTGCGGTGGAATCAGCCTCTTACTGTCGAGATTGAAACCGATGGATGCCTCGGTACAAAAAATGAAATTCGTTATCTAGAGCACGTGCAACTGGTTCTTACGCTTGACTACAGTAGAAGAGGAGACCTGACCATCATACTGACAACACCAATGGGAACCAAGTCCATTCTGCTACCAACAAGATCTGAAGACTCATCTGACGAGGGTTTTAAAAAATGGCCTTTCATGACAACACACGCATGGGGAGAGGACCCTAGAGGAAAGTGGACTTTGGAGATTCACGATGCAGGCGATGCCCGTGCCAATACTGGTACTCTAAGAGACTGGCAATTGGTGCTTTACGGAACCAAGCAAAAGCCGAATTATTTGAAAGTTTCCCATCCCGATATCCCAATTCACAGAAAAGCAGTCAATGACGACACCAAATCGATCCAGGGACATCAACAGCCATCAGTGACAATCACAAAAGTCACTTATACTTTTGGCTCTAGACCTTTGTCTCAGTCACAGTCTCATCCTAATCAAGCAGCACCTGGACAAAGTCTTCCCCAAGGCCTACCAGACCTTCCTACAATAGTCCCTCTTAATAACATTATACCAAAGAAAGCAATACAAAGTATAGGACAGCCTACGCACATTATTGACAACCTGCTAGCCTCGTCTGTCAACTCTCTGCCTCGGTTCCAAAACCCAGCATTTCAGCAAGCGGCGCCGAATTACGGTAGCCTTGGTGTTACGCGTCCACAAAATTTCCAAGGGGCAGGATTTAGCGAGAGTCCATTTCCTCTGATGCAGACTCGTAGTAGCATCCCATATAATAACTATATGAAACGCTTCAACCAAAGAAACTACCAGTCACAAAGCATTACTAATTACTATTTAAGACAAGGACAACATCAAAACCAAAGATCACCGATTGCCTATCCTTATAAATGGAGGCAAGCCTCTGCTGGGATGAAAGTGATGTCGGACCCTCGTGCACCATTTTGGGACTATTTTGGACGGACCTTTAATAAGCGCTCTCTGAAAAATTCAGAGAAAATTAAAGACAAAGAATACCCTCAGAGTGTTAATAGTCTAATGCGAACAGTAAAAAAAGGCAATCTTAAATACACGTAGTATTTATAAATATGTAGAATTTTTAAATTAAATTGGCATGATTATTATTCTCTTTAACCACAGGTTTTATTTGACTCAAAATAACGGCATTCAGTTTTTCATAATAGAAAGGGAATGATGAATATTACAAGAAAATTAAAACTGCTAGGATATCGTTGATCAGCTTTTATACTCCTTAATATCAGAAATGGACTCTTTCTCATATTTGTATTCAAGTTGAAAATGCCCAATTCGGCCTGACTTACTTAGCTTTACTCTTGCACCAGTTTTTTGCATAGGTAACGAGAAAACATGGAAATCAATTTACAATCGAAGGATTTTGATTTGTATATGATAATTTGCTTCAAAGTAAAACTGAATGTCTGTTGTTTGGGTGATTGGGTAAGAAATATTTTTAAATTTGAGTTTAAATTAGAAGTGGAGCTGGGCCTTGCTTTTACAGCCAGCCTGAAAGCAGTTGCTAGAAATCACCTGTCACTTAAACAACATGTCCCATCTTCTGGTGCTATATTTTCTTCTGGTTCAATCCTGTAAATATTCCTACTGCACGAGAAGTCATTAACAAAATCCGAGCTGGCATAAATTTAATGTATCTACCTTGTGATTATGAGCTGTCTCTTTTTCTTTATCGGCCGTCAATCATTTAACCATTTTTATCGTGATGAAGATATCGCGATGAAGATCTTTCACAATTAAAATACCTGTAAGTGATGAAATGCCGACTTATAAAATAATTGATATTGTATTTACTAAACCTGGCACTTTAACTCTAAAATACTGCTTAAGTTGACATCTCTTTATCAATGATTACGTGATGGGTACAAAAAATATTACTAAATGGTGGAAATTTTAGGCCCCTAACACAAGCCACAAACTACACATGAACTAATAATGACAGGATGAAAAGAAACGGTATGTCAAAACCTGCATTCGATTTTTCCGAGATAATGAAAAAGGTAATTTATCGAAAAAAGCTCAACTTAAAATCTATTAAATTCGAAATATCCTTTTTTTGGTTAAGCCTTTAACATGACATTTACTTTTTTGGGTTTCAAGGGACGATTAGTAAATTTGGTAAATTTTTGTAAAATTATGGACTGATTTTTGTCATCATTTCGTGTTTCTGTTTGTTGGTCTCTTCTGCAATGTGGGTTTAAACTCGTCCGTGTAGTTCAACTGGAAGTCTTAACCTAACTGACACGTTTTCCATTTGCATGTATTCATTCGGTCGTTAATATTAGGTGACAAACAACTTTCGTATAAAAGTCACTAAATTCTCACCTTAAACCTCTGTATATGTTTCCCAGGTTCCCCCTATTTCCCAATTCGTTTCGAGGCTACAAAGCTATGGCTGCCTTGGAACTGAAATTTATAGAAAAACGAGTTCAAGATGCTAAATGATGCTGTTGTGCCTCTTGCTTGGTTTGGTTTGAAGCAAAACAACGGTTAATTTTGTTAATGAAATACGTACCTTTAAGAAACATGTTCTGCTAACAAAATTCACTTCCTCTACACTGTTGAAATTATAATACTTTGATACGCAAAGTATATCGAAACATCATGCAAGATTAATTATTCCCGTCAAAACTTCAAACCGAACCTCATCCGTGGCAGACAAGTACCAAATCTTCCCTTAAAACTGCAGCTCTCCATGCTTCAAGCTAACAATAGCGGACAGTGATCTAGGTCTCTAGGGCCAGAACCATTGTTTTATCTCTGTATCTAACCATGATTTCCAATTCCCTTGATATTTCTTCGATCAATGGCCTGGCCAAAATACCTATGCGTTCCTCTAAACTGTCTAATGAGAACAAAGGCCAGAACCAAATAAATGGCCTATCTTAAAACGGGGGTTGCTGCAGCTGCCAGATGCATGTGTCAACCGTGTTTTAGTAGCTAGAAGGATTATACAATCAAATAATCACATTCAAATTTTCTTCTATACGAAAAATTGCCAAATTGTGAGGTCGAAACTTTTGGCGATTCTATCCTGTACATTCGATTAATTCTGAACTCCAATGCCAAAAAGCTAATTATATCTTATAATTTCACACGCTAAACTCTATGGCAGTCTACAGCCTTGTCAGAACAAGGCAACTGATGATTTTGAAAAACAAAGAAATTTAATGCAAAACGCTTCAATGTAACTTATGCGTGCAACAAGTTGAATAATGTTCATATTTGATCAGAAAATGTCTCCTGCACCGAAATGTCAAAATTCCCTAAACTTGCCATTGCTTCTTTCTGAATTTCCTTGAATCTTGTTCATGACAACAATTAGCCTGGGTTATTAAGGCAATACCCGTCGTTTTCAACTAAACTAGCGCCAAACAAACCAGTGTTGTGAAATGCTTTAATGCAGAGAGACACTTCCTCAAAGAACAGCTACATCACAAACATGAGCCTACTAGCATTGCTAATAAAAGAAAGGCGAGAGATATTTTTCATTGTCTGAAACATTATCTGACTTTATCTCTAAAACCATAACAGAATAGCGAAGATTGGCGATTTATAATCATCATTTTTGAACTCATAAATAAAATACAATTCTAATTCTGGAAATATTTGCAAACATTGACAAAAGAGTAAATAATAACCGTTAAATACATAAACATTTGTATAACGCTTTACAATGACACAAGCAACACAGTTCATGCGTCCAGATTTCTGATTATTTCATTCGTGTACTCAGAACACTTTGCCTTTCCACCAAGATCTCCAGTGGTTACCTAGAAGGGTTTGTTACAGAATCAAAGGATTGCCACGTAACTCGAGAAACAATCAACACGTAAGCACTAGGTCAAGAAGAAGTTGGGAGATTTCACAAATTGCAGGTAGTGGGGAAAACTTATGGCATAGAGTCTAAATAAGAAACTACTACGTTTTCTGGATTATCAAAAAAGCTTTTGTTTGGCCTGCATTTCAGTTCAGCTCACTTCAAGCTAAGTATGCGCGAGACAAATTTATCAAATTGCATGTAAAACATAAAAGAATTAACACGAAGGGCACCCTAAATCCTAAATCTCCAAAGGAACTCATGCACCACCGTTGTATCCACTTTGCCAGAGAATACCATTGTTTTAATGTCTGTTACAGGGTCACTCGGTGTTGAGCAGGTCGAGCTTTACACGTATTTTCTTGTAAAACAGAATGCAACTTAAAAGTTTCTTGCTCTACGCAATAAAGCATCGAATTTCACTGGTCTATCTTATTCTCAATCTCTTTCCTATCTCACCAATCACTTAGCACTAAATGCTTCAGTAGCTGATAAATGAATGAGGCCCTAGTGATTCAAAGCAAATTCACGGTTAATCAATAAAGCCTAAATGGCTTACCTTTCCTTCACTTATGGTTTTGAAGCATGACTTTTCTATTCTTTCTGCGTAGGAATTCAGTTTCATATGCTTCAGCATCATGACGCCACTAAGGAGCAGGGCTGTAGGGTTTGCCTTATCTTGCCCAGCAATATCTGGGGCTGTTCCGTGCACCTAGAAACGCAGTTCATACCTTGAATATTTCGTTAAACTGCTATGGATCTTGATTTACCAAATTATAGTGACATTACTGAATAGGAAAACAGTATTGAAGTTAAGGAGTTATGGTATCTTTCAGATAGGTTGTAAGAGCAACTTTTAGGAGGTTGCCAGGCAGAAACCCGGGCCTAGCTCTTGCATATAAAACAATTACGAAACGAATACAAGTGTGTCTCCGATACTAGATTCATATTATGACATTAAACATAAAAGCACAAAACTCACAGCTTCAAAGACAGCGACTCCATCTTTACCAATATTGCCACTGGGTGTAAGGCCCAGACCCCCAATAAGACCAGCACACAAGTCACTAGGAAGGAATACAATTACCGATTAAAAGGAAGGTCAGGGACGATTAAAAGAAAGGTCAGGGACGATTAAAAGGAAGGTCATAGACGATTAAAAGGAAGGTCAGGGACAATTAAAAGGAAGGTCAGGGACGATTAAAAGGAAGGTCAGGGACGATTTAAAGGAAGGTCAGGGACGATTAAAAGGAAGGTCAGGGACGATTAAAAGGAAGGTCAGGGACGATTAAAAAGTAAAGTCAGGGCCGATTAAAGGAAGGTCAGGGACGATTGAAAGGAAGGTCAGGGACGATTTAAAGGAAAGTCATGGACGATTAAAAGGAAGGTCAGGGACGATTAAAAAGAAGGTCAGGTAGATTTAAAGGAAGGTCAGGGACGATTAAAAGGAAGGTCAGGGTGGTTTTTTAAATACCTTTAGGCAGTAGCTGTCTTTTCCTAAAGACCCGATTTTTTTGTGCAAAACTCGCATTTTTCATAGATTCAAAAAATATTAGAAATCGATTCAAAAAGTTCTTAAATTTTTTTGAAAGTGACAGTACCTGAGAATATCACCGTAAAGATTTGGCATGACTAGGACATCGAATTCTGTTGGTTCCTTCACCATCTAGCAAACAAAAGTTGCCTATTATTACTCAACTGAACGACACAAAATTTTCAGTGGAGATTCGTAAAAAAGAGGTTACGCAATAATCGATAATCTAAACACAGCAGTTAAACAGCGAAATATTTACATTGAGGCAAGTTGTGTCGAGGTACATCTCGTTATACTTTATGTCTTTATTCCTTTCAGCCGCTTCACGACAGCATTGCAGGAACAGACCATCTGATCGTCTCCTAGAATAACAAATAGTTCAGGTTCTATATTCTAGTTTAGGCCAGGAAATATTCTTGAATAAAATTAAGGCAAAATGTCAACTAGTAGACGATAGCATCCAAGGTATTTCGATCTTTGTTTAATATCTGTTTGAAGCAAAGTGACGTTGGGCCTAAAGTTGCGACGTTCAACATCGCAAAGGTTATATTACTGGAAATAATATCAATGTACAATTAAATATACATATTTTGTCATGTGATTTCTTCTGTGTTATCGCCTCTCTCTACCGAGGCAGAATTCTTACTGGCATGTATTATCCTTGAACAAGTGGATCAATTGACAGGAATGAATTGCCATTTTTAAATTAATGTTTTCTTTGCAAATGAGGATTCTTGAAAATATCAATTAAATGCATCGGAGGCTAATTTTCAGTCAGGGCCATGTTACTCTTTTCTATATCTCATCCATGTTTGTTTACTGAGATACAAGTAGTCACTCACATGATGTTTGCTTTGTGTACTGCCGTAACAGTTTGCCTGTCATTGTCTCTAGCAAACGCGAATGCAAAATCTGCTATTCTTTGAGATGCTTCCCTTGTAATAAGTTTGATGCTTTGCACAACACCTTCTACAACCTGGCAAAGAACAATAAATAACAAATTCATACTTAGAATAGATTCATTAAATTTACAGCTGTTGACAAGGAGAAGACTAAACATGACCAATACACAATGAAGACATAAACACACAAATAGACGCAGACATAGACGCAGACATAGACGCAGACATAGACGCAGACACAGACAGAGACAGACGTAGACGTAGATATATACATAAACATACGAAAGTATTGCCAAGAATTGAAATTCTTTTCGATGCTGTTTGAAACAATCCAAGTAAAGCCCTTTATTAAGTAAATAATTGTTTACGTTTTTACTTTTATATTTCTAGCATGGATTCATGTAACTGCCATGTGATTTAAAATTTATACAGTTTGCACTAGCTCTTTTGAATTGTTTGCACGCTCATCTTAGAAAGCCGTGAGTGCAAGGAAAATAATAATTTGAATAAAACATAAAACACTTAATTCTACAATGTCATTTGTTCAGAAGACCAACACAGTTGAATGGTTAAGTTTTACGCAGTTATGAAAAGAATACAAAGTTATTCTTGTTTATGAATGATTTCAGGTTTAAAACGGTATATCGACTCAATAACTGTGCTACCAAGAAGACACAAAAACACTCTAGTCTGCGGTTTAGAGACTGGTACGCTGAATGGGCTTACCAAATGCTCTATGCCACTGTATTCCCCTTCCGTATTTTCTCTTATTGTGACAATATCTACGTTGTCGTAGGCAGTTTTAAAACCAGAGATTGATCTGCACGGACGCACGTTTGCATAAAGATTAAATGTTCTAGAGAAGAGAAAAACACGTTTCAATGGTTATGAGGTAAATTTACAGCGTTTTTCTATAAAATTGCATTATTTAATTAATAACGAAGTCAACATTAAAAAGGGAGAGGGAGAATGCTGAAAGAACAAATCTAAATAGCACAAGATGTTTGAGAAAATACTAGTAGTTTATCTCATGCTGGACACGAGCTAAAATTCACTAGGTTTTTGATAGCATTGAAGTCGTCATTTTGGCCCCATAAGGCCCTGCCTGTCTTCCTTGAATAGAGAGCAGCAGGAATACAACAGCAGTTGGAAAATCTGGTGACAATAATATTATTAAGTAAAATTATGAGCGCTTGCACCGTGCACATATAGGTAAAAGACATCTATCAACTATTTATATTTTGCCAAATGAGTGTTAAAGTATTAGAAAAATACAAAGTTGGATGAGATAAAACCACAAATACCTTCTTAGAGTTAAATTAAGAGAAACGTGGCCTTTTCCTATTGGAGTTGCTAGTGGACCTGGAAAAATAAAAAACTCATAACTCATTTGAATGTACTCTGAAAATAATTATACAAGCTGATAAACTGAACAGCTATTATAAATTACATGCATAGATACATTGATACATGCATAGATACATTAGATGCATTACACAAGCTATTACATGCATATAGGTTAATTGTTGATAACACGCTTATACTTACATATGGATAACAGACAAAGATCCAAAGAAATTTAAAAAAAAAATTAATGAATCAGAAGAATTATAGGCATAACGCAGATCGCCTTACATACCCTCTACCATCCAGTTTAAAGTTTCAGTTAACTCTGCCTTTTGTAAATAAGGAACTAACATTTTAGAGTTTGCTCCGGTCTATGCTCACCTTTGAGTCCCACTTTATTTTTGTTAACTGATTCTATGGCTGATTGGGGTATTTGGATTTTACCATCAAGACCACGAACGGGGGTAACATCAACTTCTTCCCATGAAATAGGAACCTTCGAGAAAAACATTTGACAAATCATTCACACGGTGGAAAAGGCGATACTGCTTGGCAAAACAACGTGCTAATCATTAGAAAACAAATTACTGAAGTATCCCATGCGAAATTCTCTAGAAAAACCTTTGAAAGCGACTCAAACTACTAGGCCCCGGGGTGCACTATTATCAAGGTGCATCACCCTCTTCCAACAAAATTTGGATTTACAAAATGTTTATGGTTGTAGAGGGAGACCTTCATATTGCGGACAGTTTTTGAAAGGGATTTCCGTCTGTGGTAACCAAGTGTCCATCTTGTACACGGCATTAACTTCAGACCAGAAAATTATCTGGTCGTTATTTGGAGGTTTTACTGTATTGTAAATGAAACAGAAAGCTGAAACATTACATATACACCAAACAAAAACAAAAATGTGGTAACTACAGACGATAGAAATTCACAATTCAATTTACAAATACCTTCTTGAAAAAGTAAACAAAACATTTGATTTTCAGCAATGCCAATAAAAGGTTTCTTCTGAAGTCAAAGTACACGTTTAACTTTGATGCAGCTTTATAAAGCATCAGTATTCATAAAAAAATAAAAGCAAATACCTCTGCTGCAGCAAAAATCTTCTTTACGGATTCGGAAATTTCAGGCCCAATACCATCTCCAGGTATCAAAGTAACAGATGCCTTTGATAAATAATCAGAATGTGATATTGCAAAATATAAACATTTTTTGTAGGTTTTGGTCTGTTGTGCAGTGCTTGTTGCACAGAAAGATTTATTGTTTCAAATGGTGTTACAGAAATAGCTCTTTTACAGGATAAAACAAAATAATGAATGAAATGAATGAAATCTCTTAATTCTCTTAATGAATGAAAAATATTATTGGCAAGAAACTTACATTATTGCCCATATTTCTTTTCTGAATCTGACTGCATAATATTCTTCCATGCTGCAAATAAGAAAAGAAATTATAAAAAGGTATTACGCCAACTATATAACAACAAATTTTAACTGCTTTGGATTGATATCTGAAAAGGACAATCAAGGTAATGATGCAATGTAGCAGATGGAGAATAAAATTAGTGCATGCTTTGTAAAGAGAGTTGATGCCCCGCAAAAAACCACAGGTTATCTCAACAAAAGTGTGTTGTTTGGTTATGTTTCGTTTGGCAATTTGAAATAATTAATAACCACTTTAAGCATATATTGAAAAAAATACGTGAACAGCAGGATTGCGGTAGCAGCTGGGTATTAATATGTTCTAGATGCAGAGCCTAATACAGGCGAGATATGGTAGGAAATCAACGCAACTAAGTGAAAGCTCCATGGTTCAGACTGGAGGGAAGCCAGGACACAAATGTGGCTTGACATGACTTTGCTAGATATCTCTTCATTGCTTCTCGTGGCATATATAGCTTAGCTGGAGCAGAGTTTCTCATGTCACTAGCATAAACAATAGACTTTCCGAAAATTGAATGGATGCTAAGAGAGAAGAAAGACCTCCTTTTGTAATATTAAATTATGTGCACATTATTATGTGGTCAATTTTTCGTGTGCAAATTTTTTTCTTGAAACTGCTGCATTAATTCTGGGCTTTCTGCATTGGCTAAACTGCTACTGTGATTTCTTGGTTCCAAACGAACGTGAACACTTGGTATGTATTTTAGGGACGAAGAGGTTCGAATTTGGTGCCAATTTTTGAATTTTGTAACGTCAACAAATTGATTGAAAATGATTAAGTTAGTTTTATCAATATTCTAAGCAAGTTTATTGGCATTAAGTCACTTTTGAAGTTTTAAGTCATTTTAAACGACCGAGAAATATAATTTCCATAAATGGGAAAAATGAGTGGACCAAGAACAGATTCCAGTGGGACACCGACAGATTGCTTGATACTTGCTGCTGGGATAAGAAGGAAAGCAAGATAATGCTATACCTTTCATTTCATAGTTTTCAGGATTGTTAAGAAGTATTCCATGAATTACAGTATCAAAATCCTTTGGCCAATAGAGAGAAATATCAAATCTAAGTCATATGCGGTCTAAAATCCAAAATACAGGTCAACCAATCAGTGAGTGCTTTATGGGGTGAAAAGCACGGAAGCCAAACTGTAGTCGAAACTGTTCTCGTTATGTATTTCCGAGAAATCTTTACGAAGCACGTGCCTCATCCTCTCAATAATTTGGCTAAATAAAATTTTTTGGTGAAGGAATGGCGTTTGCTAGCTGTATCTTATGCAGGCAAGGCGCGAGACTAAAAGGATCTGACAATGGAGAGTATGTATGGATATAACTTCCAATTACGTTGTTGGAATATCCTTAAGACCTACTAATTTCCAGATTAAACAAATTTATATATCAGTTATTTCGATAGGGATAGCTGGGGTCATAAAATCGAAACCTCATTCTTAGTGAGCCGTGCAAAGGTGCATCGACTGAGTAGAAAATAAAGTCACAACAGCAAACATTTCAGAATATACTATCAATAATAGTTGCAGGCTGATAAATGAAAAAGACTGATAACGTTGTCAGTAGAAGTATGAGACCCACAACTAAGAGAGTCACATATAATATAAAAGCTAAATGAACTATATATTGTGTTATGATTTAGGCATTACATAATATGATGTGATATGATGCTTCAAGTTAATATCGTATGATAAAAATAACTCTTTGTTTTGAAATATTTACATACAAGTGACATACTAGAAATTGCTGAAATTATCAATCATTACTTTCAATTGGAGTTATTACTACATTAGAAGCTACCCAGGTTTGCACCCTTTCCCACATCGTTGGTACATTGGTTGCCAATCGATTGTCCCTCTTCAAGGTCTATATCTCTATCAAGGTGACCAATACGTTTATGATATCGACCAAAAAAGGCTGCAACGATGAATGTCAGAAACTCAAAAATTGAGAAGAAAGAGGCACCAATGAAAAGCCCAAGCGACCCGCCGATACCAGCAACCAGTGAAAAAAAATTCATGGCGGGCACCTCCATAACTTTCTGGTAGCTTAAAGATTTGAAATAAACTTTTAGCTGCAAAAAATTGGAGTTTATGAAATCCTTTGATAAATTTGTTCGATTTAGTACTTTGGAAAGAACTGGGTTGTAATACTGCATGTCTGCTTCGGTAGGCCATCGAGAGCTCGTCGCAGTAAGTTTGAAAGTTTCTTCGTAACATGGTAACGGACAATCACAAAATACCTTGTTCGCAGTTAGATTTGAGTAAAACTCTATCCCACAGGCAGCCGGGTTTTTTGAAATGTTTCTTGGCAGAGAGGGGAATTTTTTCCCCTTTTGTTTTACATGGTGAAGCACTGAAGCCTCAACTATGCCACAGCTGTCATAGAGTTTCAAGTGATAGCAAGATTGTAAGAAATTATGGACATGATAACGGCCTGGGTATATCAAGTCTTCGTCCCTATTAACGCATTCAGATTTGTACGGCTTTTGCTCTCGAAGCATGATCTTTTGTTCTATTGATATATGTGTCTGAGTCCCTGGTTCAACGGCAAGCCAGTCATTAGATGGGTAAGGGAAGACATCCTGTGGATGCACCTTCACAAATACACCAGCTCCATTATCATATGGCAGGAGCCTCATATAATCGTCTTGATTGAGGTACAGAGTTAAAAGGAGTCCTCCATACGGCCCCACAACAACCTAGGTGAACTTACCGTCTGGATTGAACGTCTTACAAAATCCAGACTCCAAGCCATAAAAATAATCTTTAAAGTCACTTTGGTTGCAAGTTTTGAAATGCCCAAATCTACACCAACCCTCGATGGATTCTAGAAAAAGCGTATCTGAAGCCGACTGGGTGGCTTTTGCAAATGAAAAACTGCGCTGATCCATAAAAGATTGTGCATGAGGTAAATTCATCAGATTTACTACCGCTCCCTTATCAAGGCTAATGTTCAAAATATGCTGAAAACGCGCCTCCAGGTCCTCGACCAGATTGCCAACCTTACTTCTTTGGAAGTTGTTTGCATTGCAAATGGTGACGCTGGGGAATTTCGCAGTGTGGTTTGCATGCTCCTCTACTAGCAAATACGTTCGGCGCCTGAAGTATTCTGCGGCAAGGTTATAAATATTGGCGACGCTTGCAGCACCAAGAGACAGAATTACTGCACTCCATAGAAGTTTCACAGTCCAATGCTTTGATTTCTCTATCTTAGAAAGTCCATGGATAGTAGAATTTGCTAAATAAGATTCTAATGCCAGTTGCATTTGCTGGCTTTTGACATTTGCTTCAGTGAATCTTTGGAGCACACGTGATTTGTCCACTGACTCATTTGTGTCGGTCTTCATCCCAGCTGTCTTTTTAACAACCAATTTTCTATTAATCAGATAAACCTATCCTTTTGATAAAGCAAACCTTTTAATTTGAACTAACATCTTCTCAACCGTTCATTTGGAGACTGATTTGAGCCAAAGCCCAAACGATGCACATTTTTAAAAACTCTCGAAAATAACAAACAGCGGGAGAAAAACGACTGCTTCTAATTTTGAATTCCTGCATTCAAAAACTAATTAAGGCGGTGCATTTTCTATTAGACAGAAAAAACGAATTTGCATTTCAAAGAAGCTCATTACAAAGATTGGAAATCAAACTTTGCAATATGTACATAACCAAAGAAATTTCACCCTAGCGTATATTTATATGCATTGTACATATTAACATTTCTACTCAAATGACAAAAAATGAATTCTACCTAATGATCTTCTTAACATGCAACGCAATACTGGATAAACAAAAGTGATTTAATCCTTAATACTTGAAAACATTTGATTAGTTTTCACAGCTGAATCTTCGTGCGCTGGTAAGCACACTTCTCGATCTTTATTGCTGCAGATGTCCATTTATGTACTAAAATTACATCCGCCAAAGGACCACCACGAAAATCTAAAATTTTCCATGTGTCATACATTATATTTCTATCAGGGGCAGCTGGAAGCAAAATTTAATAGGCATTTAAGGTACCAACAATTTCCTAAAGAAAGTGCCTCATACAAAGCATAAAAACCCAATGTCACCTCCCCCTTATATTTCATTATTTCATTATTGACTTCTAAAATGACAATTAAATAGATCTGATGGATAATTTTCTTGCTTCTTAAGCCCCGGCCAAACCAGCGCAACATTTTGTCCAACCAATCCCAACAATGTTGGGTATAAATGTTGGGCCGGTTTGGCCACCCATGTTGGACGACGTTGGATGGTGTTGGGTGATGTTGGACGAAGTTTGACTATGATAAAAAATGTTGGATGATGTTGGACGATGTTGGGATGGTTTGGCCACCCTGTCCAACAAAATCACGTTCGCGCAAGCGCGGTAAGGAAAGGCTGCCACAATTTGATTTGTTATGTTTTGGTTAGGAAGCTGTGAATGCGACTTACAAAAGATAGAAAGGAAAACTTTGTTTATGAACCGCGACAGCTTCCGTCAAACAAAGAAGACATCCTTATCGTTTTGATTGTAATCAAGTCCCACCGCCATGCTCAATAAGTAAATTAGGTTAGGCCGTGTGGATGGTTGATGATAAATCGACAAATGTTGGATGAAATGTTGCGTTGGTTTGGCCACCCCTGCATCCAACGATGTCCAACAATGCCCAAAAGTCGCCAACAATGTTTGGATTTGTTGGACGAAATGTTGCACTGGTTTGGCCGGAGCTTTATAAAGACTATAAAGTTAGCCACTGCTATATGCTTTAGATAAGTGCCTTTCAGCCAATGTGCCGCAGCACACTAGTGTGCCATGAGATATTGTCTGGTGTGTCATGGAAAATATTCCAATACCACCTAAGTGGTCTAAAAAATGGACAAAAATATTATTTTTTGCAAAGTATGTGCCGTGTAGAGTAGTCTAGTGAACCGTAGAGTAACCATGTATTACTCTATCATATCTACTTTATGTTTAGTAGCAGCATTATGCACTGTTATTAAAGTTGTTGTGCTAGGTGTTATTAAAATGTCCCTGTCAGGGACGAAAACAAGTTGCTAATTTTGGGGGGGCGTGGAAGGATGAAAATTCCAATCTAAGTAAGAAATTTTTCATTTGACCAGTAAATCTACTGTACCTACTAAATTGATATTTGTAAATAGCCCGAACACCATAGTTCTATTTTCTTTATAATTACCAAAACTTTACTCAATAATTAGCCTAAAGCATAAAAGCCTAAATCTCTAAATTTTGATCTACATGAAAGAGACATTTTAACTTACAGTAAGAAGTAAAGCAACATTTAAGCAAAACCAGTATTAGATATACTTAATGATTAGTAGTATTCTTTCAGATCAATTAATCAATTTTATCTAAATTGATCAATTAATCAATTGGCGCAGATCAATCTTATCTAAAATACATTTTTTCACGATATAGAAGCACCAAGAACTTGAGCCTATAATTTTTGTTCTTGATCGAAGAAAACTACTAACAATTTTCAGAGGGCCAAATGCCTTTTTATTCTTTACAATTGAAATGATGATTTGAGAACAAACTTGTGCATATGCCTGATCCGAAAGATGAAACACTCTTCTTTGATCAAATACTTCTACTGCAGTTTTTGCAATGTGTTCTTGCTTTACAGCAGTTTTGTCATAGAAATTTATGATAAGGAGTCAAGGGCGTTAACAAATAACAGGGGGAGTTTAGCATAAACTCGTTTTTTTAAGAAGCGTTGAGAATTTTTAGTACTGAAAGATTATTAATCTTTCATTGAATTAACTACTCGTAGTTTCATAAAAAACTCCCACTCTAATGCTTTCTGATCAATACGGGAATTATTATTCCAAACTGTAAAGTTTCAAGTTTCTTATCCTGAAATTCACCTTGCCTGTTCGTAATTTGATTCAACTCCCGTCAGAAAGAAAGCAAACGGGGCAATTGTGCAATTTGGATCCAGTGGAGACGGGATTCACAATAGAAAACGATTAGTGGATGGGTCAGCTTCAGCCTGTGAATTTCAATGTTTAGAATTTTTACATTTAAAATAAAAAAACTTCTTAAAATATAAAATTCACAAGTTTGGTCCTAAGAAAAAATTCCAAGTCAACCGTTATGTTTTCCAACTGTAACTGGATTTTCCAAACTTTGGGGGGGCGTCACGCCCCCACGCCCCCCTATTATTTACGTGCCTGGTCCCTGTCTTGTGCTGTTTAGGGCCTTTCCATTGTCCGCAATTGTCACTCTTTCAATTTTGGTGACCGTTTTATTCAAGTCCAAATTTTTCCACTTGCCTCATGTCCTTGCTTTGACCATGACACACATTTTGCTGACTCTTGCGTATGTGGAAAGTGCGATGCCCTTATCAGTGTGATGCCCGTTTGGGCTTTACTAATTATATGCATAGATGTAGATCTACTTTGAGAGCGACTTTATTTTGAATATAGGCCAAAGAGTTTCATTTTTCAAAATTTCTGTTGTTAGTGTGCCTTTGTGTGATTTATTCAATGAAAAAATGCGCCATGGATCGGAGAAGGTTGAAAAACAACGCTTTAGATCAATTTCGATGCAGGCCTTTTAATTGGAGGCGCGCAGTAGCTCACAAGCTTGCAGACACACGGCCAGACTTGGTCAAGCAAGCAGGTAGTTCCGCACGCAAGACAGAGGCAGTACATGAAGATTATTTAGTTCCCATCTCTGATACACAAAACAGATGCTTCGAAAGGCCATGGCAATTCTCAATATTCCACTAGATGATCATGACAAGCCCGCTAACTTGCCATCAAATTTCCATTTTGGTTAGGTCTTATGGTAAAGTAAATTCTGTAGTATTCATAGGTTGAAATCGGGATTACTATCAAAGGTCCACAAGTTTTAATGACTGTTTAAATTGGAGACGTTTATACAAATTTTAAGTTAAATTGTCAAAGAATTTTCAAATCATGTTGTAAATTATTGATAATTTATTGCCAGCAAAGTGCGAAAAATTAGTAAATGCTGGTGTCATCCGCAAAGAGAAAAATGCTTATTTAGCACCTGTGAACCATCCTGTTCCATCTCAATGAGAAAAAAGAATGGACCGAGAACGGGTTCCTGTGGGACACCACATGAAGCAATAAGGTTGCTTTAATATAACCGTTTGCTGACACGTGCTCCTGAGACAAGAATGAAACCAAATCAGTGTTATTTATTTTATTCTATAGAATAAAAGATCGTTGATTCTATAGAGTAAAAGAGAAATTGATATTTAGTCCTGAGAAGTGAAAGGACAGGCCTCTTTGAAAAAATGAAAGACTTGCTACCTGTAAATTTGTTGATGAAGATTGTATATGGATAGAATTTCTAATTACTTTCCTGGAATGCAATAGGGTCCTGTAGATTTTCCAATTTTAAACAAATCTATGGGTCAGATATTTCAAAATGGATAGTCGGAGTCATAAAAATAAAAACACTTTTATTAAGATTATGAAAGGTGTCTCACTATTAAATGATACTGCTGTGCAAAAAGCCCGATGAAAACTTTCCCTGACGAGAAATATCCTGACCACGGAGTCCTGATTCAAAAAATTGAATGACCCTGGCATTTTTCATTTCCCATGTCCCCTGCAAGCAGTGATATTTCCTCCCGAATAAATCTTAGGCTCCAACTTTGGCACGACATCATATCACCCGCAAGTCCAAGACAAATATTTGCTACCCCTGCCCTGTTGTCATATGATGCATTGACAAAACATCGTATGATTAAAATAGCCCTTGCGAATTTAAACATTTCCATTTAAGTGATATACTTTAAGCTATCAAATTTATCATTACTACTTTCATTGTTTAGTAACTACTCAGGTTTCCATCCATTCCTACATCTCTGGTACCCTGGTCGCCAATTGATGATCCAACTTCCAGGTCTCTGTCTCTCAACTTCCCATCAATGTGAGCAACGCGTTTATGATATCGACCAAATAAGGCTGCAGCGATGAATGTCAGTAACTCACAAATTGAGAAGACTGAGGCACCAATGAAAAGCCCAAGCGACCCGCCGATACCAGCAACCAGTGAAAAAAAATTCATGGCGGGCACCTCCATAACTTTCTGGTAGCTGAAAGATTTGAAGTAAACTTTTAGCTGCAAAAAATTTGAGTTTATGAAATCCTTTGATAAATTTGTTCGATTTAGTACTTTGGAAAGAACTGGGTTGTAATACTGCATGTCTGCTTCGGTAGGCCATCGAGAGCTCGTCGCAGTAAGTTTGAAAGTTTCTTCGTAACATGGTAACGGACAATCACAAAAAAACTCGTTTGCAGTTAGATTTGTGGAACTCTCTATCCCACAGGCAGCCGGGTTTTTTGAAATGTTTCTTGGCAGAGAGGGGAATTTTTTCCCTTTTTGCTCTAAATGGTAAAGCACTGAAGCCTCAACTATGCCACAGCTTTCATAAAGTTTCAAATTATAGCAAGATTGTAAGCAATTATTGACATGATAACGGCCTGGGTATATCAAGTCTTCGTCCCTATTAACGCATTCAGATTTGTACGGCTTTTGCTCTCGAAGCATGATCTTTTGTTCTATTGATATATGTGTCTGAGTCCCTGGTTCAACGGCAAGCCAGTCATTAGATGGGTAAGGGAAGACATCCTGTGGATGCACCTTCACAAATACACCAGCTCCATTATCAAATGGCAGGAGCCTCATATAATCGTCTTGATTGAGGTACAGAGTTAAAAGGAGTCCTCCATACGGCCCCACAACAACCTGGGTGAACTTACCGTCTGGGTTGAACGTCTTACAAAATCCAGACTCCAAGCCATAAAAATAATCTTTAAAGTCACTTTGGTTGCAAGTTTTGAAATGCCCAAATCTACACCAACCCTCGATGGATTCTAGAAAAAGCGTATCTGAAGCCGACTGTGTGGCTTTTGCAGATGAAAAATTGCTCTGAAACATAAAATTTTGTGCATTAGGAAAATTCAACAGATTTACTACCGCTCCCTTATCAAGGCTAATGTTCAAGAAATGCTGAAAACGCGCCTCCGGGTCCACGGCCAGATTGCCAACCTTACTTCTTTGAAAGTTGTTTGCATTGCAAATGGTGACGCTGGGAAACTTAGCCGTACGATTTGCACACTCTTCTATTAGCAAATATGTTCGGTACTTAAAGTATTCTCCAGCAAGGCTATAAATATTAACGACGCTTGCAGCACAGAGAGCAATAATTACTGAACTCCATAGAAGTTTCAGACTCCAATGTTTTGATGCCTCAATTTTTGAAAGTCCATGGATAGTGGAATTTGCCAAGTAAGATCGTAGTGCCATTTCCGTTAGTTGGCTTTTGACATTTGAATTCACCTCGTACTTCTTCGTATTGTGCTCCATCCCCAACTCTGTCTCGTTTACAAACTATTTCTTTTAATCAGATAAATCTATCCTTGTGCTAAGAAAAGTATTTTATGTGAATTAACGTCTCCTCGACGGGTCCTTAAAGAACTGAGCCAGAGCTCAAATGATGTACATTTTTAGTGACTCTCGAGAATAATAGACAGCTGGAGAACACAGCTGCTTTTAATTACGACTTTTCGCATTTAAAAACTACTAAAAACTGCTTCTTTGTATTTAACAGAAAAAATAAAGTTTTGTTTCATAAAGGCACACCGTTTGCCTTGGAAACCAAATGTACACAAACAAAGAAATTTCATCCAAAAGTAGTTTTACGTGCAAACTACAAATCAACGTCCCTGCTTATGTGACAAAAAACTAATTTTAGTTAATGATTGTCTAAAGATCAAACGCAATGCTGAATAAACAACAGTAATTAAATTCTTAATATTTAAAAACAATTTTAATTATTGTCAACTGACTCCTTTTAGTTTTCTTGCGCCTGTAGGTACACATGCAATAACATCGAACTTTTCAGCCTTTATTGCCGCAGATGTCCATTTTACAAACTAAATGCATATCCTATAGTCTTTACCTACCATTTGCCGATGTCCAGTGCAATTAGTAATAACTGTTTGATATCCTACAAGGAGTCTAATGAATAGTGAGACTCAGATATTACTAAATATTACACAAACTGATACACAAACTAGTATGAAAAAGGTTTTTCTTTCTGCGACCGGACAGAAATTACGCATGTATTTCCTACAAAATTGTGGAGATAAACGAAGAAAGGGTCTGTTTCTAAAAACAGTCATGATATGTCACCAGTTTTATGAAAATGAACGTATAAGATACACTTATAAAAGTTTCAGCAATATTATTACCATTTCAAATCATTTTCCGCTTTGGTGACTGACAATTATTCCTTATTCATGAACGCCTAAATTGATCTTGGAAAGTTGCTTAGCTATAATAATTTACAAGAATTCTGCAAATTATAGCAAAGATTCTTAAGCTAGGTAAAAAACTGTTAACTTTTATCATACAAGAATTATTGGAAAAAAATTATCAAGGGTTCTTAGGTAGAACAACCATTTCAACCTGTACAAGGCAAATAAATAAAATAGGCTGCTTTTGTCTTCATCTTCTTACTTTAGATAAACATGAAAGAATCAAAGGTGCTTCTTGCAAAAAGGCATATTTTTAAAAACAATTCCTGCAGAACTTTATTAATGAAAGATGAGCTATGATACTTTCCTTTAACCTTTTCAATTTCGTTTAATCAGGACACACATGGATAACAGGATAACATGTTTCAGTGAATATTTACTGTATTTATTTTACTAAATTACAATTATTATTATCATTATTATTATTATTAATATAAGAATGTGTTGGAGAGATGCTGTAGATTTTTAAACCTTCTCATCAAAAACCTACCATATCTCTTTAGCACATTCTTATATGCCGATCTACCATCTTATCTTACCCCATATCATATTATCACAGGTGATTCTATGTGACCTGACATGCTACTGATTGCAACAGTTCTCGCAAAAAGGAAAAGTATAAATCTCTTTTGAAAACTCTTGGCAGTTTGCACAAGTCCGTTAAACTTTTAACCTCTTAATCAATTTCCTTAGCATCACTGGGCAATCATGTTCTACTTTTACAGATATGCTGGACCATTTTGCTGTTGACAAATTCCATTGTCATTACATCTATCATAATTTGATGCACCTGCTTTATATGCTGCCCTAGAAAGAAACCTTGGCCTAACCCAGAGCTTCATTGCATCTACACTTTACCACTACCACCACACTACAAGCTTTATTGTCATTACCAACATTGTCACCATCATCATCATAACATCACCATGCTTAAATTTTTATGTTGTATGCAACTGTTTTTTTTTGATTTTGTGATATTTTTTCAGTGTAAGGGTGCCACCTACAAAATACCTTTAAAAAGTGAGGCTTGTAAGTGCTATATGTCTTTGCAAAATGAAAAGAGAACTGGTTCAAAAAGTAGTCTTATCTTGTAAACCCAGGCTAGACAGTTTAACTACCTATGTAATAGAGAGGTTTGTAGTTTGATTGAATTGAAATGTAAAGCTTTCAATATTGGATGCAAAGTGTACCTTGCCAAGGCCACTAAATATAAGGCATCGTGATTCTGCATCAAATTTTCTAGCCACTTCCTTCAAACAACTATTTACCAAGGTGGTTGGAAGCAAGAGCTGCAGCCCGTCTCCCTAATATTAGCCAAATATGTTTTATTTCCTAAATAACAGCATTAACAAATTACTCAGTGGGAATAAATTGAATGATACATCCCCAAATATGAATTTTGATTACCTGCAAACAAATCAAATTATTTTCATTTCTTCACTTATCAATAACATTCAAAACATATCAACTTTCTAAATAACATCTTGCTGGTAAATCTTTTGTGTTTGTCAAAATTGTCTTTATAAATTATTTCAACACACTCAATTGATCACTGAAATTTTGAATATAAAAGGTCTGCAATTTTATTTTAAAAGAGTTTATTTGCTAAGTAATTAATTGCTTAGGATCAACTTGCAAGACAAATAGATTCCTAGATTCTAATTTGCATCACAAGTGACTTTCTGCTTGAAAAAAATGATACATTCCACACTGGATATACCATGTATTAAAGGTTATGGGGCAGCAAAAACATAGGCCAGTTTACAAGACCCCAGCACAGCTCAAAGAAGAAGAAGCCACAGAGATTTCAAAGTATTCTGATGAGGCATTGTATAGGGTTCTATCTTATGGACGGCCTTCCCTCTTTCTCACAGGAATATATTTGTTAATATTCTGAGTATCTGTATTGACTAAACTTTGAAACACGTCTGTGACACATCTCAACGATATTGGGTTTAGAAACCAGAGATGGCACCATTCAATTGGACATGGAGAGCTAAGAATCAGGTTAAGTGACATAGGAGGACCTACCGTGGTAGGGTCCAATGCGAAAGAAAATTTTTGAAATTGAGCCTTCTAGAATGGCCAAAAATGAATCTCACAGACTAAAATTTAACAAATTACTATACCGTTAAAACTATACTGTTTAAGGCATTTGAGATGCATAAGTACAGCGAATCCAAAAAGAACTCGATAAGGGCACACCCAATTGAAGGTGATTTGAAACTACTTATGTGAAACCACTCTAGGGTTTTGCCGATTTGCAGAAAGGTGGAAACTGTTCAAATGGTTTTCTCTGTGCACAATTTGATTGGTCAACCGCTGGGGGTCAAGTGGCTGTAAGCCACTTCAAGACTTTAAGACTTTAAGATGACTTTAAGTGTCAAATGACTTTAAGATAAGACAATTTGATGATTCTCAGCAAACATTGGTTATTGATTTTTAGGAAAAATTTGGTAGGGGAGGAGTCATGCTAAAACTCTAGTGACAGATGTTGGGGAAAGAAAGAAAGGGTGACCTATTGGTTCAGAGTGCACATCAATGTGAATAACAAAAAGCTACTGTATTGATTAAGAGAATTTTACTTCCTGAACAGAAGTGTGCACCTTCTTTGTCTTGGGTATTTTCAGTGGGCCATGTTTACACATCCACAATGCAGTCATTGCAATGATACAGAAAGTTATCTACTGAATTGATGCAAATAATAGACAAATAATAGAAATAAAAAACAAGTGAGTAAATAGATAAAAGAAAATCAAACAGTCTATAAACAGTTTGTTCTCTTTTTATTTCATACTTTGTTTTCAAAAATAATAAAAAAGATGGTCAAAAATTTTTGTCTTTGAAGAGGTGGGGGCGCAGTGGGGGCCTTCAGCCCCCAGTGGTGCCTTCAGCCCCCAGTGGTGCCATGCCTGTAAATACGAGCTTTGAGAAAGTTTGTCATGCCTGCGACTTTGAAATCCTTTTTTAGCCTCACAGTTAATTCCAGTAACAATGAAACAGGCAAAGATTACTAATCTAAATTTAAAGTATATGTCTGAAAAAATTGCTATTTGTGAATACGGGGAATACTCCTAACTGCACTGTCTCTGGTTTTTTTTCCAAGACTGGAAACGTTATCCTGCAGCCTTGAGGTATTGCAAATGAACGTCTTCATGTGGTCATAAAAATATTACGCTCACATAGCTTCCCAAATAAGTAAACCTGCATTGCTGCTATTTTTGGCAAAATAATTGGATTGACTGGACCATTGCATTGACCAGATGAACCTAATAATATTATATTTGCTGAACAAATTTCTTAAATTTTGACTCCAGAACACGCAAAAAAGTAGGACCACAACTAGCTTGCCGCATCATTTTTCATCCAAATAGTTGGTATGGGTGTCTGGGTTTATGGGGAGCATTTTTATGGAACTCAAAGTGGAAGAAAAAAAGGAGCATTTTGAAAGTACAAATAATTTGGAAGAATTCCCAAAACCGCAAATTAACTGTTGCAACGGTATTTAATCAAAAATTGTCGCTGTTTGATGCCAGCGGACAAGCGCAGGTGGTTTTCCGAAAAGGGGATTTTCAATTTACAACTTCATAGCAAATAACTCCAACATTAACAACTTCAAATCAATGAGACTTTTCATAACTAATTAAGAAAACCTAAAATAACAGTCCTCGTTGCAATAAACAGTTGCCTTGTAAAGCAGACCGTAGCAATAAAAAGTTTGTGGTAAGGCCAGAACAGACCGTAGGACTACGAGTTTAACTAACTACACAAAAAGGATATACTTAAGAAAAAATTCATCACAAATTTCGAAAAAAACAAACAAGAAAATTTTTTCTCTAACCTTGGTGCTTCTCGCTTGTTCACTATATAATTGGCAAAAGAAGTTACCAAACTTTTTAACAGATCTGGACGCCATTTTAACGGACCTCAAGGAGATTTGTTTGAAAAAGAGGCCCAATTTTGATGCCGAGGCGATACATCTTCAGAGACCCTATAACCGAGCTCCTACCCTCTCCCGCCCCGTATACTTTCACCCAAACGCCCCTCTCTACAAAATCTCTCTACGAAGTCTCATAAAGCGGTTAAAAAATATTCAAGAATCTAGAAGCCCTATTGAATAAACCCCTTGGGGTCAATTTCAAAATTTCAAATCAAACGGTATTTTGGCCGTTAACAGTAGACGTATTATGTTTCCAAGCGAATCTTGCTTTGTTCAAGAGCATTCTGTCGATCTGATAAATTGTTGCTGATGATCTCTTCATTTTCATCATGGAAGAGTTTTAAAAATGTAGCACAGCTTGGTATCTTTTTACCTGCTGCTTGAGTCCCCAATGTCACCAACCGCTTGTGGGATCAGAGATCATTACCAGAATGCAGGCCAAAGTATTAATAAATAATAAATAACCAGGAGATCTTTGCAGAGACAATTCAAATCATCGTAAAATAAACTGAAAAAGCCAATATACTGGTGATTTCTTCAAAACATAATCACACAAGTCTTCGACTAGAAAAGCAATAAAGGTTGGATTGCATATATTCGATAGGAGCTGCAAGCAAGTTCGACCTACCTATGTTAAACAGGTTTTTTGAAAGAACACAGAATCATTTGCTTTGGTATTGCAAACAAGTGAGGTGCTTTAATAAATCCACTAAGAAAATCACTCGATATGGAAAAATTGTGTAACAGAAGAATCAGTGGACTTTGAAGAACAAGAGAAGCATGTCAAAAAGTTGAGTTGCTCTACAGAAAAGAAATTTCCCAACACCAACCGCCAATCGAGGATTACTTCATAAGTTGACTAAAAATGAGTATAAGACAACGAAGTCAATACCAATCTATTCCTGGATTGCAGATAGGTCTTCATGCTGCAATGAATCCAGAATACGATTATCTGTTCAAGATTTTGCTCGTTGGCGACAGCGGAGTGGGGAAAAGTTCTCTGCTCATTCGGTTTGCTGATGACGTTTTCTGCGACAGCTATATAAGCACGATTGGGGTTGATTTTAAAATAAAAACAGTTCTGCTGGATGACAAAGTTGTCAAGTTACAGGTACAGGATATGTATTAATTACACCCAATCAAAACTTGTCTCTCTGGGGGTTTAGGTATAAGTGGGTGATCTGGCGTGATGTACAAATCAAGCACATCCATCAGGAGAGAATGATACCACCGAACATCTTAGCCTCTCACACCGCCTCCTGGTATGAAAATTACGCCAATAAGAGACCCTTCAGATAATACGTCACAGGATATTAGCTTCTACTGTTTTTAGGGGGCTCATGCCATTAATTCAGAGTCAGGAAAACATTACGGTCGCACGGCCACTGACCGGAGGGAGGTCCACGAAAAACAATAGAAGCCCCTATGACACACCCAAGCCATGTCCGCTTTATATTGTTTGTGAGGAAGGTTTGCCTTCTGGGATGTTTTTTTCTGGAGGAAGGTTAACAACTTTTCTGGACTCTGCAATAATTCTATCTATATTTCGGTACTGTATGTGATTAAGGAACGAGGAGCGAGTTTCAAGATGATCACAACTGATTATTTGGGAGTGGATTTTGCTAATGATCATTTTCTTGAATAGAATCTTTCTAGAATCTATTTCTAGAATAGAATCTTCGTATTGATTTTGGGGAAGTTCTTATGATTGCTTTTCGATAGTTTATACTATAAACATGTCAAAATTAGCAGGTAGTAACCAACAAATTACAAATATTAGCAACAGTACTCTTACATGTATGATGTTCTCACTAAGGATTTTCTTCTGCACTATTAACATAAGCTACGTTAATGGTGAGATATTTTACAGTATCGCCTTTTACAGCAGTGGACAATCTGTTGGCTTTTCATTAATAACTCCTGGATATATTTGCAAATCATTTCCATATACTTGATTGACAGTTGGTGGGTCATCCTGTCACAAAACCTAAAATAACTCAAAAGCTTTTAGGAGATTTTCAAACATTATTGTTCCTCGACAACACCATTAAAACCTTAAAAGGAGAGTTGAGGGTGATACAGAATACTGGAATAGGCCGAATTTGCAAAAATGAATTTTGAAATTTTGGATTTCATGGTATAATTTTAAATTTGCTAATTTGATAGTCAAGTATCATAACGATATTCAAAACTGCTAGATGGAAAGATGACCGGGCTCTGCCAATTATCTGAAACATGTCGTCATTATAGAGTTTTGCACAATCTGGGTAATCTAAAAGATGTTGACCGATGGCAGAATCACTTGTTTTAACAGTGTTTGTAGACCTACATAATCTAGGAGGCTGTTCTCTTTGAGAGGTAGTCATGTTTCTTATTTTTGAACAGCCGAAACAATTGCGATCTTCTCCTTAATATAAGACAAAATGACATCTTCTTGATGACTGTTTTCCAGAAATATCTAAACTATTTTGATGCACATACATAAAAGTTATACCTTGGCAAAATCATTAATTATCTACTGGAATATAAAAACATTATTGCTTTTCACTAGATTTGGGATAGTGCAGGACAGGAGCGATTCAAGACACTTACTACGACATACTACAGGGGAGCACATGGAATTATTGTCGTATATGACGTCACAGATAGGAATTCGTTTATCAATTGTGGACAATGGTTAACTGAGATTGAGAAAAATGCTTGCGAGGGTGTTCAGAAGCTCATTGTTGGGAACAAATGCGACAGAGAAGATAGAGAAGTGGACTATGAAGCAGCATCTAGCTTCGCTGAAAAACTTTCTGTTAAATTTATCGAATCGAGTGCAAAGGATTCGATCAATGTCGACAGAATTTTCATCACTATGGCCGCTGAACTGAAAGAAAAACTTGGGACTCCGATAAAGGAGGAAAAGAGTGCACTTCAAATTGGAACAAGCACTAAACTGACTAGCGAAAGTAAATATCGGTGTTGTACATGGCAATGATCTTGAAAGCTACATATTCATTTCAAGACTTGTAGATAATCCTTTAATTTTGACGGCGCAATTTGGCAAAAGTAGAAGACAAATGTTTTCGATTTTCTAAATATCTGAAACTTTTGTCTTCGCAGTGGTTTTGTATAGTCTGCTGTTCATTTGTAGCGATAAAGACTGGTAGAGTAGGTGAAAGACCAGGGTTTTTTTGTGGATTGTATTTTTCGGCCTCATAAATTTCATTACCAAGACCAAATAACTGTTATTTGATAGGAAAAGATCTTTAGGTTTTGTATTTCTTTCTACCTAGCATCTGAAAGTAGTTTTTAGGACACCGAGAAGCTTATGCTTATCGATCGAGCAGAGTCCTGGTCCTTCCTCTCGATGTGACCATACTTCGTGATTGCTATGCCTGGAATAACAGAGAGCTGGCGACTCTCCTCACTCTGGGTGAAAGTTTGGTCATGCCAGGGGCTCGAACCACGGACCCTTGGGTCTGAAGTCAGCGCCCCTAACAACTGAGCCACCCTCGCAACTGAGCCTTTGCCAATCTAACCTTATCTCAGACAGTCTTTTACAGATTTAACTCATATTGCATTTTGTAAAGTATTTCATGGTTTTTTTTTCAAACCCGAGCACTGGATTAACCTGTTCTAGATAGGCTAGCCAATTAAATACTTGGCTGTTTCACTGATGTCCTTTTGTGCATACACATCAAACTACAAGAAGCTCGTGATATCTCGAACCTCCAAGGGACCAATGAAATGGTTGGAGATTGCGAATGTTTGAGTGACCGGGGGAGGGGGTGGGGGGTTTTATGAAAGTATTTGGCAAGAGGAATGCAATTTCAGCTCGACTCAGCGAATGATCGAGTTATCGGGAGTTTAATGGATATGCTAAGCATATAGCAAAAATACTTTGATTAAATAGGAGACACAAACACAGAAATGGCGGTTTCACAGTAAAAGCAGTTTCCAAATTCATTGTTACTGAAAGAAGGAATAAACTCTAAACAATTAATACCAAAACTTTACAAGTAACTCTTATAATCCCAATTATATTAATTATCTATCTAGAATCCCTAGAAACAGCTAATATATAGAAATATATATAAATCTATTGAAAAATCGGTAAAATAAATTCACAAGAAACATCTGAATAGAGAAAAATTTCAAAGTTTAAAGCCCCATCGGCATGATTGCATTTTGCACTGCTATATTCGCCGCAACTAAAAATGTTTAAAAATAAAATCCCCGTAGGGATCTATAATATGAGGACTTTCACCCTGGAATACTGGGCTAGCCTGCCCAACGGAAAGTTAAATTTGCATGATAAATTGTTATAAAACATAGCATGCGGTAATACGAAAAACGAGAAAGTCCGGTTTATACGAAAAACACGCAAGTCCAGTTTACATGAAAAACGAGCAAGCCCAGTTTTCCGGAATCCTGTTTAATATTAGCGGGGTCATGGCAAATAGGGCGGAAATGTTCAAAGGTCCGGTTCAACCGGATGTGCTCCAAAGTAACTCACATTTCCACCTAGCTATTCTTCTAAAAATATAAATAAATGTTATGTCAATTAAGCAAGAAAGCGAGCTGAAAATTGAATATGATAGGGAATGGTTTTCGGCCCTGCCAAGCTGGTCAGCCTGAGTTGGCAAGCTCATATCATAAATTTCTTAAAGAAATTGCATGATCAGTAACAAAATCTGATGTTAAATATAAAAAGGGAGAAGAATGGTTTCACCCTAAAGTACAAATGAATCATAAACTCCATCGATCAAGATCGTTGATAGCGAAGAAAAACCCAGTCAACGTCCCCCAAACAGCCCGCTGTCTTTCGAGAAATCCTGCTGACCTTGCGTTGGATCGGCAGTCGCATGGCGTTTGAGTATCCACAATTATAGATTTTGTGATACCAAAATGACATCATTGGGCGGCGGTTATATATAGAAGTGCAAATGCGTTTTATCCATATAACGAATAAATTACTCTAAATTGTTAATAAGGATTTTTAAAGCACTGTCAGTATTAACATTGCTTTATAGAAATGTTGCTTTCATTTTCAACAAGTAATTGATCAACGAATTGATTTATAAAGCATCGAATAGTGACATTTTGGTTCTTGTCACTATCATTAACTTCTTCGAAATATACTAAAATTATACAAAGACTAGCATAAAAAATGGATACAGCGATAATCATCTATAAATCTTCATAAAAAACATTTTTCATTCTAGAGAGATTCGTAACGACTCTCGCAGGTGCAAGAAATAGACTTGGCATTAAAAAACAAGGAATACAAATGCAAGTTTAATCATGAAGCAGGACTTAAAAACAAATCTTCAAAGATCGATAAAAACCTGCGAAAGTGAAACGCACAATGGGCAATAGGTTTCGGTGAAAATAGACATTTAAAACCCACAACTGAATCCAATTTACCTATAGCATCAATGTCAAGACTTACAATAAACCCAAGGCAATCATCTCAGTAATCTATGATACCATGAGCTCGTCACAGAGTCAAAAACTAGAGGCGAGCCATGGACCACAAAAGGTCTGTTCTGATCGCTTATGGCGATAGGGGACTACCAAAGTGCTCTCGTGCTGTTTGGGACTCGAAGAGCATTGACTTAGCACCATATAAAAAGCTATGCACTCTCAACTTACACAAAAACAACCTCAAAGAAAGATTTGCAACACAGATGCGTGAGGAACATCCCTGGAAAATAGCAACTGGGGGATAATCAGACCTAAATGTATTTCTAGATATCATGAGAAAGCTTTCCATAGACGACATACCTTATTTGTGTTTGGCTTTCCTCCTAGCCATGGCATGAACTTTCAATTTTTGAGAACTATCAGCATCTAAATGCCATGGTTCAGTGTTGGCTCCGCAACATAGAATTGCAGGGGAGACATTCGGCAAACGCAGGACATTTATGACATCAACTGCACGTGACATTACCACCTCGAATTCACGTTGATTTATTCTACAACAGCCCATCCCCCATTCAGTGTTGGCCAACTTCGTCAAACATAGCACGGTTTTAGGAACAAAGTCTTGCGAGAAGGCTGCTAGTTTTCCAGCCGTTGAAATCAATGATGATACAAGTCTAGCGCAGACAGGAAGATCGTCGTTACAAAACAAGGAAGACTTGGCTTCGTAAATCAGCGTTTCGATTATCTCGTAATATTTTGCTATTTGCTCCATGCTACAAACTCCAGGGCGGACAGAAAATTCTCCGATGCAGTATACGAGACTTGAAGCCACTGAATCGAGGCCTGGTAGTGAACATCGGATTTGCTTGAAAAAATACAGAACCTCGTCTTGATGGGAAGAAATGAGCGTCGGAGACTTGATACACAATTTGATGAATTGTTCCGACATAAGAGTCCTTACAGCATTTTGGAAAGCCGGGTCCGGAAACAATATAAAAATTCGCTCTAGCATTGAAGGAAACAGCTCTTTGATCATATTTTCATTTACTTGCACACTAACACACTGAAAGAACTTTCGTAACAACATAGGTACTATCTGACAGCAAACTTGAACCCTGGTCCTTTTCGACAAAGGTCTTATGGCAACGTAAACTTTGTCGAGTTTGTCGATGGTTTCTGGCCCGCCAGATTCGCATCTCAAAAAGAATTCTGATATTGCATGGGACGACTTGCTCAGAAACGTGCCTGATTCTCCAAAATTTGCCTCGAAATTCTCTTCAAGATACTTATCCAGTGTGTTTAATTGCGTCAGCTCAAGCATAGCAGAGGTACACGGTATGTCGAGGATACTGTGAAAGAGTTCACAGGCAGTTGAGTCGTTTACCAAAATTGGAAGCAACTCTAGAATCTCGTACAAGAAGCTTCTTGGATTCCAAGCGACCATTTTGAACAAGTTAGGAAAAAACCTGCTCAAAAATGGAAATTGCTCAAAGAAAGCAAAGTTTCTCAAACAAAAATCAAATATCTCAAAACAAGCAGAAGAGCTTGTGTACATTTGGGAAGGGACTGTCTTGAGGTACGACTGTACCAGCTCTTCAGCATTGTAAATCATACTGTTATAATGCTCCACAAAATACTGTATGTCCGCAGGGTAGAGCCTTCTGGCATACGTTGATTCTCCAATGATCCTTCCATGAACACGCTCAATTTCGGGGAAAACCTTCTTGACAAGTGTGTCATCTTGCTGACACAGCAACGTCAGAATTCTGACCGCCTCAATAACAGCAGCAGTGAGAATTGTTCTGTCTTCAGACTTACGTGGCATTTTCTCAGCTTGTCCAAGAAGTCTAAGGCAATAGCGAACACTTGCATTCTTTAGAGTAACTCCTCCAGTTGACATGGACACTATCGAAGCTGATGACATCTTGCGACTGGCAAATGACGCATCTCTATTCATCGAATCCGATCTTTTGGGAGTCGAAACTGACATCGGCCTTTTATTCGAGGAAAGGCTGTGCAAAGACCTGTTTTCATAAAAGCTCGGGGGCGTGGCAAACTTTGGGCTATGCTGTATCAAGTCAAGAGAGTCTTTGGATTTATCTCCTTCGTTTTCAACATACAAGAAACTGTTAAGCGACGATAAGGACGATGAGAGTGAAACCGGGCCAGAAGAATCACTACTTGCAGATGAGGCAACGTAGAACGAGCTCTGCCCTACATGATGGGGCGCAGCAGAAGATGGTCTAGAAGTCCTGGAATTAAATGACGGAAAAAAAGCTGAAGGAGTCTGAGACATTGAAGCGAAAGCCTGTCAGTAAAATGAAAGCTAAACACTTGATTTTTGAAACTCTGAAACTAAAGACCCTACATTGAACTTAGGATCACATGCGCTATATATGTTAAACTAACTCTAAAAGACTCTAATGTATTTAAAGACGCTAAACATATTGCATTTAACTTGTTGACTGTTTTCTTCCCTCTGGTGCATATATTCAAAGGCTGTTGATCCTTTCAAAATGAAAACTTGGAGAAAAATTTGAGTTAATGTTGGGAATGTGATGTTTCCCTGATTCACTGTAAAGACCCTGTTTTTATTGGAGATCAAAAACGGAGAAATAAAACAAAAATGGAATGACTTGTTGAATGAATTGAAGACTTGATGATGGTATTTATTCCCTACCAAAAACAAACCAACGTGCAGATCTATCAGTATCTCCCTTATAAAAAGTTTGGTGTCTTCAGGTGAACAATGAGCGATGTTGCACTTTTGTTTTTGCACTTTTATTGTGTAACAAGTGGACTGCCACAGTACTGAGCTGCTCTAATATTAAGATCATTAAATGTATAGATTACCTAATATCAAAATGTCTAGATTAATCTGTAATAAAAAACATTAAATCCTAATTTCATGCCTTCAATAATTAAAAAAAGTATCATAAAAGTTTCATGAAATAATACATGGTTTGATAGTATAACTGCCCAAATTCCTGCCCATGTTTTAAATTTGATGAGTTTCAAACAAAAAGATGAATTTTTTATGAGTAATTATGAGGAAAATTGGTTAAAGAAAATAGACTAGTTATGTTTTGTTGAAAAAAGAGACCTAGATGGAAGCAAATAGCTTGAATAAATTGATATTATATGCCTTTTTGGTGAATAAAACAGGACAGTTCTAAGTTGCTACTCCTATTTGTATGCTTGTTGCAATTATCAGGCAATGTTAAAACCACACTCTGTATAGGTATTATTATATTTAGTTGGTTTGTCCCTTGTGCTGTCAGGGATTTCAATGTTTGAGGTGTTGCTTAGGTTGCATTAGTTATGTACAGTTCTGCCTATCACTTTATGACCGACCAGCGAACAGAAACTTTCATTAAGATGCTATTGTATGTAAAAAGCTAAAGGTATACCTAGGTATGGTCTTTAATACATTATTCCATATTTCAACATCATGGTTCTGTAGCACAAGCAACCAATTCTGTAGCATTGAAAATGCATATATATTGTGCATTTGGTTTGTATTCAAGACAGAGGCTAAATTCAACACAGTGAAAAAGTCTCTACAAGGAGTCCCATCAATTTCTTGAACTGCAATCTGAAACAAACAAAAAATCAAATAGCTGAGTTTCTTTAGAGAAATCACTGGTCAGAGTTTGTGTAGTTTTTTCAAACAAACATTTATGGGCAACAGCAGGAAACCTGGAACAATCCTAAATTACTGTTTCATATAATAGGCTTTAGCAAAGTTTTGGTAATTTTTCCCTGTTTGATAAAAAGCTTGAACTACAAAAATTGGTATATCAAAAGTGAATCCCTGAAATTCCTGGGCAGTGGCGGACACTTGGTCAAATATTGGGGGGGGCAAGCCTATTGTTTTAATAAGATGACGTCACATTTCCCATTGTTTTAGAACAAAAGGCCATTGTTCTCTAAAGTATTGGGGGGCGGTCGCCCCCCCTCGCCCCCCCAAGTGTCCGCCACTGTTCCTGGGTTTGGCTTATTTTTTTGTTTAGCTTGATTTCTAAATGGAAACAGAGGAATAACAAACTATACTTGGGTCTGAGTCAGCTTTCAAATTTTTTTTCTTCGTATTTGCGAAACATTGTTATTAGAATTAGAATCATCATTTTGAAATGAATCTGTGCTGAAAACTGCATATTTTTGCAAGGTCAGGCTGTGAATTGAGCTATTTTCAAAATTCAGCTTTTCCATTACATTTAACTGGATTTCAATGCAGCGGCAAATTCTGGTCACATCTTAGAAACCATCTAAATATTCATAAACACAGTAACTTCCAAACTTTGCCATAACATGCAAGAAACAACATGAAATTGTCAGATATAAACTAAATTCAACTTTTGCAAATCTGACATCCATTTTTGAAAGGATCAGCAGGCTTTCTTGGGAAACAAAGGGCAGGCATTCTAAGCACTGCACACCTGAAAACATCCAGGCGTGTGATGATGTGTGATGAAGTGTGACATTTTTTCGCAAAAACTTATTGTTATCATAATATGTCTTCACAGAAATTGCCAAGACAGCAATGATTACAGCAATAAATTTGCTGAAAAATTTTAAACAAGAAAAATTTGATAAATAACAAAATTTGATAAACATTTGTTAGATGAAATTTGATGAAAAATTTGAAATTTGATGAATTTGTTAAAAAAATTTGATGAAAAAGCTTAAATTTTAAAAAAACATGTTTTTTTCTGAAGACTTGAGCAAGTCTCTACAGAAGAATAAACTGGTACATATTTTCATCATGTTCTTGTGGACCCTTATTCTAACATTTTATGATTTGAGGAGTGTCAAACGAAAAAGCTTTTAGTCAATTGTGGCGGAGTCAATGAGTGCCACGAAGACACGTGATGCAAACTTACATAATCTTTAGAACTAATTTCAGAAACATTACGTATGCGGTTGTTTTGTTTAAGACTTGCTTTGTTTATCCCCCATTAACATTGCTTTGTAATTATAATTCATGGTATCAGGGGCGGCGGGCAGTGTTATTACCGTTATTAATGTAATAACACTTTTTCCAAAGTCTTTATCAGTTTGATGCATTCGGCAAAGGCTAGACACAACCAATGACGAAGAAATAATATGGTATCTGTCCTCTATTCATCTGGAGGGAATGATAATAACCTGCTAATCTTTAACCACAGGAAGCCTATTGTGTTTCTCAATGGTATTTCAAATCGCTCAAAGCTAGTTCGAGGCTCCCGGTCTCATTATTACTTTCGTGTTTCTAATAACGGAAACAGCAAAGTCTTTGTCATGGGACTCACAGATGACGTAAAATTCAATTGTTCTTGGTCCTTGAAATAAAGGAGCCTAGCAGCCCCGTTATTACTTCTGGGATTCTAATAACGCTGCCATTTACCTTTTGCCAGTGCTGTTTTATGATTTTGCTTGTAAGTTAGCTGTTTCAAAATGAATCGTGTTGTGGAAGATCAAGTGAATGACCATCGTCTGGATGTTCAAAGTGTATCTCTAATTATTTTGAAACGGGTGGAATTAACTCACTAGCAACGTCTCGGACTGAAACACCGTGCCAGATACATCTCATCATGTATTTTTCTATCATAAATTTTTAGCCTGCATCCTTTCAAATATTATTTGTACATTTGTAAATTGTAGCTATTCAAAATGTTGCAAGTTGCTTATGTAAAGGCATTTAAAATGAAAGATGAATGTCATGACCAATTTTGCCTGTAAATCTGTGCCCTAAGGGCCCTTGGTTATCAAGCATGAAAATGAAAATCTTGTTCACAACACTTGATGTTTCTCTTAAAAATGAAGGCAAAAATGAATGTTATAGTCTTCTGTGTTTGGATTTATTCACTGAAATGGCATAAAGCCTTGAAAAGGTGTAAAATTTTGCACAAATCTCTTCTCCATTTTTTGCATCATAAAAAGTGCATGTTTGTCATTGTTTGTTTTGCGGATGAAAGAAATGATCCACTCGAGTTATAGTTATAAATGTACACCAGGAATAAGTAGACCAAAATAATGGTGAAATTTCATATAAAAGTTTGTCATATCAAGGAAAATTATGACGAAGAGTCCTACAATTAGGTTCATAATAATGAGAGTTTGTTATATACTGGATTTATTATACCAAGGAAATTTGTAGGGGGTTTGACAGAATCCAAGGGGCCAGAAATTTTTTTTGTTTCACAAGAAAATTAGCTATAACCAGGTTTCATAATATCGGGATTCGACTGTAGATTAGTCCTACGATTATGTCAAAATTTTATTCAATTCGCAATCCTGAAAAGGTTTTAAGCCTTTTTGAAGTGGCATGAAGTAAAATAATACCAAGGAAAGATCAACAATTAAACTTGTCTCATAAACCAACAAATCCAATCAATAAGAACTTTGCTCTCAAAATAAAAGTAGGCTTGTTTTATTCTGCACTCCTCTAAAGGAGATGGCATGCGCCAGGGCGTGTATGTGCAATCGTATGCCTTTCCGCCAAAAGCCTGGTCAGTGGAAAGCAAGACGCAAAATTGATGACGACAATCCAAATCTAAGAAATGAAGATTTTCTTCCTTACCTTCTTCCTTGTTGGAGAAGCTTTTTCATTTTGTTGAGCAGGGGACAAAGCTTGATTTGATGACGTGAAAATCAGCCAATTGCAAAGTTTTCTTGAGGCAGCTTCAAAACATTCCAGGTTTGTTTCTGTAACTTCTGCAAGCAAGGAAGGGTTTTCGAGGGAACACATGAGCCCAATGCAAACTCTGTGAATTTTACTGCTCACTGTTTGGTTCTTTGCGAGTTTGATCACAAAATGACACGCACTTGCAAATTGCTCTTTGTCTGTGCAATGATGAAATAACGTGTTTAAAAGTACTAGCGTATTGTACCTGTTGCCCAAATTAACTTGAATATGATCCAGAATCAACATTGAACCGGATTTTGCCACATGAGGTGACAATTCTTTCAAAAATACTTTCATTAACAATTTCGCCTGTATAGTTATGCTCAGTTTCCTTTTTGTATCTTTATCTTCGCTTGGTGACAGCATTTTCGAGATTAATGTTTTGAGGATATCATCGCCTATGGATGCTAAATCATCGCGAAGAGATCCATCATAATCTCCACTTAATAAAAAAATAAACGCTCTTATGGCATTTAGGTCACTTCTTTCCAAATCCTTATCTTTTAGACGAACTAAAATCTTAACTGATTCCTCGAATAGATCTTTCAGTTGTCTGTTCGTAAGGTGTTCCTTTTTATCGCTCTTAACAGCTGATTTCTCAAGCCCAAGTAAGTTGATCACCACTTCCATGTCAGCCATTTTGTAAAGCTATTCTAATTACCAGGCAGCCTCGTTTATGATACAGAATTTGATATATCATTGTTGACAGCAAATATCTTCGTTGACAGCACTAGGGGGAACTAAAATATATTCTTTCAGGAAAAAGTGTAGCCCCAACTTGCTAGGGTAGCTCGCTGTAAGCTCCTTTTTCACATATCCCGGAAACATGGCGATCGCATGATCAATGACCGTGAGAAAAGCCAATTAAAACGAATTAATGTACCATTCTCGAGCCCTGCCTTATTTTTTTTCTTGGGAAGGTTTCCAAAGCTTATGGATATTGTCCGGAGGTAGACCCAACCAACATAACTTAATAATTAGGGTTAATCTCACAAAGGGGGGCTCGTCCTTTAATTGACTCTCCCTAAGCTTATATTTGTTTGGTATTCGTCATGGTCTCTTGTGACGTGCTTCTTCACGTTTTACTCGTAAACTTGTACCTATTATAATGGAAAATGTTCAATGTTGTAGAGTCCTTTGTCCCTAAGGATTTTTGTTTGGAATACTGGGGTAAGGTGTCACGTGTTTGTGTTTTCATAGCATTTCCATCAATGCTTCATATCAATTGGTACTGAGGTATTAATGGCCTCGACATAGCGTTGTATCGCCTTGCTTGGCGTAGCCTTTCTACTAGAGACCGGTTCGCGATTTACCTACCCAATCACACTCATTTTAGTTCTTTTCTTGAAAATTTGTTAATTTCGGTGTAACCCTAACTGTTTTAGTTTTCTCCAGCAACACGCTCATTTCTTATACCTTTGGTCATCTTGTATGCATTGATGTCTTCATGTTTTTAGGTAGGACTGGTGCATCGTCTTATAGTGGAGAAAAGGTACTTTCCATGTTAACCTCTTCCTTAATACCCCATAGAACAGGGGTGGGCAACCTTTTTGGAGAATGGGCCAGATCTTCCAAACATTCTCTTTAAGCGGACCAAAAGTAATAAAAAGACGAATACGATAGTTGTAACAAATGAAAGTGAAAAATAATGAAAATCTTTCATTTAGATTAATTTACAATACAATTACAAACCTTTCTTTTACATAGATAGTTTTCAACGAAAGATAAAACAATTGTGAATGCAACAAGGGAAACTAAAAAACCAACCAGAATTGAAAAGGATGTGACTTAAGGTTTGGAGAAATCATCTTTGCAAGGAACACAACGTTTTAACGTTTAACATCGGCCTTTTAGCTCAGACCATCCACTTAAATATACTTAAATACTAATTCATCCAGTTCAACCCCCACCCTAGCAACTGAGACATGATAAAATTGGGACAACCGTGATCCCTGCTTAACTGCCATGACTGAGTGCATCCAGTCAGATTCATTCTTGCAGCATTTATTAACTTTCGCCCAGTGCCTCAAAAATTTCTGTTTTCCTGTCTTTAAGCAGGATGAATTCATGACGATGGGTAGTGAGCCAATATTTTCATTATTTGATCAAGATTTAGATTATGCAAATAATCTTTTGGTGGTACAAAACTTAAAAATGGTTTTGAAAATGGCAAACATTTACGAAAGCTTTTCATCTGACGCTGTTCTCGTCGGAGATGAGTTTCAAAGCCATTTTAGATTATGTTTCATTCAATATTTGGCAACCGTCGGAAAATCATCCTTGCCAACCAAAAAATAATTATAATATGATATTTTTCATCTCGGAGGCCATAAAAATTCTCTTCCCGGACCGGATTCTGGACCGCGAGCTGTAGGTTGCCCACGCCTAGAACCTTTGTGTAAACCTCCTCCTTAAAGAGGTTTATGGTAGGTTGAGGTATTTGCATTGATGCATCAACGGCCCAATTCGCTCTCGATGATGTGGTAATGTAGCCTTACATCTGACTTCCTGATTTGCATTGTAACTTCTGTCCCGAGCTAACAGGCGTTCGTAAGATCTGTGTCCAATTCAAGCATGGTGTTTATAAACGGACTGCTTACAGAAAATTAAATTTTGTATTTGTCCATCATAATACAACATTTTTTTATATAAGCACCTTCTATAATAAACTCTAATATTCTAAAAAGTTTAGAAACTTTGGTACAATACCTCGTTTGGTTTAAAGCATTAAGGAACTTGATGTCGTGCCTCCGCATTTAAATGTGGTTTAATTTTCAAACGTGGTTTAACTTCTGTGTCGTTTACTTCTTGCCAGTAAAAGTGAAGTTTTTTATTTTTAAATTTCCGTACATGGAATTGAAAACCTTTTTTCTATAGTTTAGTTTTGGATTCTACATGTTGTGCCTTTCTATACCTGTTTTCCTAACGTTTATTTCTGAGCAATTTCAAATTAATGATGTTTATTTAAACCATTATGTATTTACTTTAAAACCAAGAAAATTTGCCTTGCACTTAATTGAAACTGGTGTTTAATGATAAATCCAAAATATAATAACATATAAAGGAAGTTAGACAGGCTCAAGGTTTTTCAAAAGTGTGATTTCAAATTCATAAATATATTTCTTGCTGGTTTTAAACTCCGTTTTTTGAATTACTAATTCTAAACAGGTCTGAATGTGAGTTGTCATTTTTCATATGCTAAGATGTCGGTTAAGAAGAATTCAGGAATACACTTAGGACCAATATTGAAATATTTAAGAATATCTTGGTTAAGATCAGGCAGTTTTTTCATAAAAAGAACCCTGGGCACCAGACTCACTATACAAAATAATATTATTTTTTTTATTCTCTATTTTATTTTATATATAGTGAGTCTGGTACCCAGGGTAAGTAAATTGAAACAAGGTAGGCTACAAAATCAATTTAAAAGTAAGAATTATATGCTAATCCGTTGAATAGGTGAACAATCTTCCATGACTTTAAAGTACTATAATTCTTCACGTACTATAATTCGACTACAAAAAGTTTCGTAAACAAACTTGAGGGCCGGTTAGAGAGTTGGCACTGTTTCAAATATATAACTACAAGGAAGTCAGATAAAGAATACATTCGAGTTTTTATCAAGATAATACAATTTTACATTCCTTAAACAGATTTCACTATATTAACTATTTCATATTTATCTAAAGTGGTTTGTTTTTGAAAATTCATAACAGGTAATCCATCACCAGAGAGTTTATTAAGGTTATGATAAAATGACTCCTTTTCTATTTGTACAGTCAGATTTCCTACACCATACTCTTTAACTATTGATGTGACCTGAAAAACAAAAATAAAGGACTTTTAAGAGCAGGAAATACAAACTTGGCCCATTCTGATTCTGCAATAGAATTAAATATTGATGTAGCAATAGGTACGTCTTACTGGCTTTCTCTCAAAAGTGGTGGAGAATAGAGTAAATTCTCGAACAAAAAGGAAAAACTTAATCTAAGGCTTGTAACTTTGAAATAACTACCTGTTAGCTTTTTAAAGACGGTGACAATATCTCTCTATTTTACTGGAATTTCAAGATCAGGTCCGAAATGGCAAGATAAAAATTGCAGAAATCTGCAGTTTCAAGAGCACGTTCGAAGACACTTGTGTTACGTCAAATTCGCATGATCTTTTGTTGTCCTAACATGAAGCAAGGCAAAAATTTTCGGGGAGGCTCGAAAGCTGCGTTAGCACAAAGTCAATCGAAGTGAAAAGCGAATTTGTGCTCAACAGATCACTTCAACATTTTTAGATGGCCACTGATTTCAAAATTTCTTATTTCTAGTTATTTTTCCTGACAACGTCTTGAATTCTCTAAAACTTAACTTTGAGCTTTATATCTTGGAACATAGAAAGCATTTGTACAATGATAAAAAAATTCCTAATTATGGTTAAAATTATGAATCTGAGTATATCCTTAAACATTGAGCGGGCATTCTGGCAATATCCAACAATTTTCCAACTTTATTTAAAAAACAACAGATCGACGTTGATTTACGGAACTTTTTGGTCCTTCTTGCACTGGTTCCCTAAATTTCCAAGCCACACAAATTCGAACCACAAAGAAATGGTTATCTTAATTACTAGTCAAATCTTTATCATAACAAAAATCAATTCGTATCTTGCAGCTATTTGTGCAACTGTGATTGATTCATTGATTGGCATGCAATGTAATAAATAATAACACTGATTTAAAACCGTATCTTGGTGCAACCAAATAGTCATCGAATAACCAGCGTAATGTAAACACTAATTATAAAGCCTTTACCTGCTGAATTACTCTTTGCTCGATTGCAGTTGGCGTCACCTGAAGACTGATTGTACCAACCACTAAATCGGCTGAGTGTTGCCAAAAATGCTGATCCTTATATGACAGCACATTTTCAATAGACAATATCTAAAGTGAGGAAAAGTTTTAAATTGCAAAAATAAATTATCTTGAGGCCTGATATTCATTATTTAAATCATTGCATTAGAAGTAGTTACAGACAGAATGGATTCCAACAAAAAAATTACAAAAAGTTGTTCAAGGTTCCATACAAACATTAATCGTGTAAAGCTCTGCATATACTGCATCGTGCAGATTATAACAGACCGGTAAAACTGTTTTCAAACTACTTTTAAAAATTGCTTTAAATGACCTTGATAAAATAAATCGTTCCAATGATTATTCTATGATAGACGAGTCTTAATACTTTTTCTTAGGGTGACATCACTGTTTTGAAGTAGTTTCCAGACACTTGTTGAGCCCAAGCTTAAATTATAAAAATTCTATTAATTAGGCTTGTTGTATGTGATACGTGCTAGCGTTCGCCCTCCATATAAATCCTGTTATTTCATAAATTTTTGCAACATTAGTTAACTTTTTGGATGTCTAATTCCTCTTGGATGTTCAAAATACTGAAAGAAAACATCAATCAATTTCTTCGAAGAAGGCTTGTAACAATACTGCATTGCATAATTTTTTAAGAAAGTCTAAACGAGCAAATACCTTTGCAAGTACTTCATGTAAGGTGTCTTCTACTTCCGATGGAGTACGCAGCAGCAACACGTGTGAACTTTGTTTAAGGAGCGGAATGACACTGAGAAATATTAACACGGCGATGAACAAGGAGCAGATTGGATCTGCAATGTACCAGTTGTATTGTTGGATGAAAAATGATGATACGATCACACCTACGCTTCCCAAAGTATCTGCGACAACGTGGAGATACACACCTGAAAAAGGCCGTAAAAGCGGTTGGGTTTGTAGAACAAAAACTTGTAGTAACATACCCATTGTCTGTGCCGTATTAGAATTGTATTTAGAGTGTCTGTTCAATCTCTGCAGCAAAAGGTCTGGGTACTTAACCCCCCCCCCCCAACTTTTGCAAAAATATGGTCCAAATAATTCCTCTAAAAAATTAACAAAATAGATTGGTGGAGGTCATTTTTTTAATTTGCCCAAGTAAAATACACTTGGTATAAAGCAATGAAAAGTGGAAAAAATGGCGGAGTCTCATTGGTCACGCCCATTAGCTGGCACCACCATTGCATAAACACATAGCATAAGATTTGCCGAGAAGGAAATGATGTGCAAAAGCAATAGGAATACTTAAAAAGATCTAGTTTAGCTTTAAATGGCACCTTAGGCACACCTTAGCACCATGGTAAATCCGGCACTGTCTTAAGACTATTTTTAGTTCTAATCAGTGTCTGAAGCAATGATTTATTTCCATCCGGATAAACAATATTCCATAAAAATTTTTAATGGAAAATCGGTATATTTGCGGGAAAGATTTTAATGTTGCAGCCCTGTTTGGGATACAAAGATGGGGTACCTTGCATGTTAGTTGTCCCTTTCGACTGCTTCTTAGGGCCTTCATGCGAATGACCGTGCCCACTATGACTGTGTCCGTGTGTCCCATGGTGGCTGTGTCCATGTCCACTGTTATGGTTGTGTCTCTCTTGGTGGCTGTGACCAAAATGAGCATCATGATCGCACTTTGCTCCACCATGAGAATGGGCATGGCTGAACGCAAAGATTCCAATCATATTCACGAGCAGACCAGCTACAGAAACGGCCTAAAATCACAAATATGACAACTTATTTGATACGCTTTCTAATGATCGCAGTGGGACTGAATTTTCGCATGATACAATTTTAAAATAAAAAACGACCTTTAGTTCTTTGGTCCTCATTAGCAAACTTTGTTTACTAATTGACAATAGAAATTGGCAAAAATTGAGTTTCTTTGTTGGATTGATATATTTAGCTGAGGCAGAAGCGGTGCTAAGAAATACAAATACGTTTTTTAGACTCAGCAGTTAGACTAGATACTTCTAGGGGCTTAACATGGGACCTGTGACAAACTGATTTGTAAAGTACAACATCTTATACCGTATCATTCTTAACCCTTGCTTAACTCTTAAAGAGGCCTTCATTGTAAACAATGAAAAATTTTATTGAATTTTCGTGTTTTCATGAAAGAACCACAAAAATATAACAAATTACAGCTTCTTTCTAAAGGACGTAGAGACTGTCTTCCTTCGAGGGATTCTTTAAATAGTACACTATTATACTTTAAAAGGATGCCAATCTATTTTCAGCCAAATTCTTAAGAGTTAAATTGAAATAATAGCCTCAATATGTAATAACAAAAACTTAATGACACTGACAGATGGCTATCAATTTACATAGAAGACATAAATAGAATATACTACATATATCATAAATTATTAATTGAAACGAGCAATTTGGTCGAGTAGGATAACAACAAGCTTCGTAAGAATCTGTGATGGTGGGGGAGCACAAACCATTAGCTTTTCTGTATTGACTGTGGGTGGATCAATAAGTCTTTGAAGTGCAGCCACAAACACGAAGAAAGCTATCACAACTAAGAATAAACCATTAACGAAACCAGAGAGGATCTCCACGCGACCATACCTAAAACAGAATAAATCTATATACTAGCACACACAAAGGTTTCTAAGATGCCAACGCCCAAGTTGTGGAAAACATTGCATTTCTTCAAAATTAATACAGATTTATTTGAATTGATCAGTTTAAACCCTCACTATTATTGCAGACATTGGAATTAGGGATCTTGATGATGTAATCTAGGAAAATGTCCCTTGCACCGCGATAAGTATGCAGTTGAAAGTGTCACATTCTGCCTTCCGATTTCAGGTAGCAAAAAATCAGGGCTGCAGAAAGTATCGGAACCTGGAAACTAGGTTCCCAAAAAATTTGCTACAGTTGGCAGAAAACTAATTAACACAAAAATTTTATACAAAATTAATTGTATTTTGAGTTATTACAACAAGTGATGTATTGTCAATTAGCTTACGTTGTAAATGCAAATCTAATTAAAGACTCTCAATTTTTGCAGAAAGTTTCGCACAAAGCTAGGAACAAAAAAGCAATAATGGATTCGCTTCATGAAAATTGGGCAGCTGATTGTATCGTTCTTTGGCACACGATCTGATCGTGTTCAATATTATGGATTTCTTGCCTGATTAGAATAGATTAGGTACAGGCCTTATTCATGCCAGCCTTCGTTGACTCCCAAATCGAAAACGGAAAGGAAATAACAAACCTTACCCAAATGAAAAGACCTTTGTTGCCTTCCATCTCGACATGAGGGAAGCAACAAGCCCTAAAACCAAAGCTGAACAGTCGAACAGCATATGAAATCCATCCGAGATCAAACCAAGACTATTTGTCCATACACCGTACACTAACTCAACTCCGGTGAACATCTGCATAAAAAAGACAGAAAATGCATCAAATAACAAACGTTACACTGACAACACCGTCACCAGTCCAAAAACAATCTGGTGGACAAAAATGAGCTGTTATCTCAGCCAACGGAAATTCTAGAACTTTGACCTACGTTGAACCTAGTTTACATCTAGTTTTATAAGATTTTCCGCTTGAACAGAATTTTTCGTATAGCTAGGCATTTTTGCAAAGGTAAACTGTCTTCACTTGTGTAAATTAACCAGAGTATCTATGAATAGTTCAAATGTTAAACGTTCAAATCTTAAGCTTAGATATCCGTGCAAAGCAAGATTAACAACCAACAGGCTCTTTACATATTTGCTTCTATTAAAAATATTAACATATAGCTATCTCCTAATATCTTTTTCATGCATGGTTCAGAACAAAGAAATTACACTGCCGACACTTAATAGTTGCACCATTTGTATTATGATGGGTAATTGAAAACTTTATCAAAAGACATTCAAACAGCAATGATTGACAATGGTAAGAGCACACGAAAACATCTGGAAACATAAAGAATATAAAGAAAGCATCAAGATCAGCACAACGCATAAAGCTATTAGCTTATATTTTATATAGAGTATTCACATTATCATTATATAAAGTATACCCTGATATTTCACCACCAAGTCAAACATGTATTAAAGTATCTTAGTAACACAACAAAAGCTTTTAAAGAGCAACCAAAATAATAAAAACAAACGAATTATTAAATATTTATACTCACCAGGTTTAAACATAGATAAAAGAATATATTTCTGGAATCTGGCGCTTCCAAAATTTGTCTTAAGAAATTTCTAGCAACAGAAAGAGGCGATCGTGGCAGAGTTCCACCAGGTCCCGTTAAACTATAAAGAGGCTGGCCTCCTTTAGAATAGCCGACAAACATCCCCTTTGACACTCCAGGCTTGACTGGCACTGGTCTAGTTAAGATTCGCGTTGCTGAAAAAGAAGGTACTTAAGTCACACTGGTTAAAATTGAAAGCCAAGCAAAAACATACGCTTTCTGGAAAATGGAATAGTTGGGATCGTTATTCATGAATGGACTTTAAAATTTTAAATTACATCTTCCAAAAAATTGCACGACAATTGAATTAGGGTTAAAACTTGGAGTTGCAACTAAGACCAATCTTGATCTATACACCAGAGTTGTACAGCACTGTCTATACGGCACTGTTTTAACAAGCTGGTAAAAAGGAAAATATATTCCTCTACTAAAAAGATAAATCAGTTCATATGCAGATTTGTGTAAAACCTTAATCTATTTCTATGAGAGAAAAAAATTAATTTTTGCGATAAAACATGGTTAGGATGATTTCCAAAGTAGACCTTAGATAAAACGGGACGTATTCTTTCAAAACCTCTAGACAATATGCTCTCAAAGCAGATTCTATTTCGAACATACCAGCAATGAAGCAGACAGTAGCCAAAACTGCCCCCGCGGCAATACCATGCTTGCGAATTTCATACGGCATAAGATCAGCGTATGGGACATGCTCCCAAAAGTATCCAATGACAAGAGCAGCTATGAAGGAGGATATCGAGCTAATTCGTGATGACACGTGCGACTCAAGCTTTGCTGAACAGATTGCTTCTATGTAAAAATCCACGACAAAGACAATGAACGCAACAGATACCAGTGGAAATAAATTTGGAATTCTAAATTGCTCGTCCTGAAATGGGAAAAAAAAGACAAAATTAAGTGCGCAGTTGATGCACATTGCAACCTACACTGGGTAAAAAATGAACCAAGCAAGAGATACCACTTTATAGGCAGGGTAAGCAGTTTATTTCCAGCAATGAGTAATAGATAAATGATTTAACTTTGAGCTTTGCATCAGGCAAAGTGCAGGATGTTCGCTGATATAGGTTAGGAATTAGATGACTTTGACTTTCATTGAAAGGTTGAGCTACAACGAATTAACGGTTTCATTACAAATGTTTGTTTTGACTTCGTTTTTACTGTATAAATCGAGTGAAAACCCAACACCTACACGCCTTATTTGCAATGAGCATAGAAGAAAGCGCTGTCTTTGTGTATAGGCAATACATTTACATGATTCACCAGATCGTCAATTCCGGAGTCTAGACAAAGATACTGAATGACTGCCTTTTTCCATTTAGCTTTATCGACACTTTCTGGCTCAAATATTTATCAAATATTTATAGGGAAATATTTACGCAGACTACAAAAATCCTAGAGACAAAACTGATGCTTGTCTAAATGAAAACAGACATTACCTTTAGAAAGTAGCTTGCGATTAACCAAGGAGCTAATAACAACGTTTCTGTTAGGACAAGCAAGCAATTCATACGCTTGCTCCCTAGAAAGCAAAGAAACCTAATTGAAAACTGCAATGCAATAAGCAATACTGCATGCGACAATTTAATTAAAGTCAACTGCATATTCATAATTTGCAATGTATTTTTACTTGTCTCAATTTCTTTCACATTTGAACTTTTTAAAAAAAACAGCAAAAGTTTACGCTTGCTTTTAAAGAAGATCTTAGGAGCAGTTTATATAATACAGAGCATGAATAAATGCCTCCAATGGTAACAGTCTTTCTCCTTATATTTTGATACGCAAAATTTTATAGATTTGCCCCTGCACTGCAAAATTTAGAAACGCCACCAAAAGCAGGACAGATTTTGTTCACTCTTTGTTGCTAAAAAGTGCATACTGGCAATATTTTGGTAAGTTGTCATATCCTTAGTAACAAACATTTTATGGCCATAGTCAAATTGATCTCGTCTGAAATTTAGGCATTTCAATCTTGGGTAAAGATTATGCATTATGAATTATCAGGCTTAAAAATTGAAGCAACCTCCTACTGAGACTGGCTTCACTTTGATTCTAAAACAAACAAATTTCAAATAAAAACATTTTTCTTACCTCCAATGTCAACTGATAACTTCTTAACATGACTATTATAAAAAACCTTGCAAATTGAAACCAGTAACAAAATAAATATACCACCCTACAAAGATAAAAGAGAGATTTGATTCAATAAACAAACTGACAGAGAAGGGGAAAATGTAGAACTACATTGACAGTTAAATTTTCTCAGCTTACTTCAATGCTGTACGCAGCATGATGGAAATGAGAAATCGAATAATAATGAAATAATTTAGGTAAACAATTAATAAAGACGTTTTTTTCGATATATTCTCTTTTTTAAATATTCTTTCAAATTAATGCATAATTTCTTGAACAATTTTCAAGAGATTACACCTATCAGCATCTCAACACTTACCATAAATCCTTGAATTGGCCTCCCTCGAATACGCGAATTGGTCCCCACCCTAGAACTACAAATTGTCAATAAGCCCCGCCCCTCGAATAAGCCCCCACTGCTACCGTAAATCCTCAAAATGGGTTTTCTCGATTTGTTGATTTGTGCCATCTGAAGTTGCCTTTGACATTTTATTGAATTACCGTAAAAATGCATACTTTTGGTAATAATTAATTAAATGTTCATAAAGAAATTGCTACTAAAATATACGAGGTCTTTTATTAATGTTTTCTTGATCTCAGTCTACCATAATTTCAGTCCCCTTCAAATAAGCCCCCCCCCTCTCAAATAACCCCCATCAAAAAATATCAAAACTAAATAAGCCCCCGGGGGCTAATTTTAGGATTTACTGTGTTTTGTTTCAACCAAGTACAGAGTGTTCACCAAAATTGAAAAGTGAGTAAACAATTACTAACCTTGTGGTCTGGTAGGCCTAGCCAGACAAAAAAATGATAAAGATGATGAAATGTGTCACTTTTATGTTCACCTTCAGCTAACATCAGTTAAGGAATTTGCTGATATTTCAGAATGGCAGAACACACATCTGTTGCAACACCCATTATTATATAAATTGGCATGATATTCCAAAAACTTTGTCAAAATACCAATCAGACAAACAATCGCAATTCAAAAAACATGTTATAAGGATAAAATAATGGTATGATACAACAAAGAGTAACAGAAGTACTTTGCCTGATATCAAGAAATATCAGAAAATATCAATTTACATTTCTAAACATAACAAAAGTGAAAATCTGCCTTCAAAATGCTCATATCCTGTGTCACTAGGAAAACCTTGTTTGGCATTAGACAAATCTTAAAATCCAAGCAAAAGCACTATTACTAGTTTAACTTAATTTGACTGGGACAGAGAATTCTTCCAATTCTGACAGCAAGTAGTTGCTAAATCATGAAAAGGCAATCAAATCATGATAGGTCACCTCAAAGATACTCAAACTCAACAAGCTGTACATTTTGAAAAGATACGGTGAGTGTCATGATCATGTCTTTCATCATGATCAAAGAACAATAAGAAAAGTAAACCAAGAAAAAACAAAGTGACTCCACGTATCTATGGAAAGAGAATAATTTGTCTTGGTTAATAAGGCCTTAAATATCAATTATTTTAAAAGAAAATAGCAAAGAACTTATTATCTTTTTTCTTCTAATACAATGCAATTCAGTGATGTATCCAAACAACAAATACTGCTTGATGTTCAGGTTAGGGCTGCACTAAAAGACATCGTTGTGGTGACAGGCATGACTTTAAGCATATGTTGAAGCATTTAAAAAATGTTTTATGTGATAAGCACAATGAGACAATTTTTTTATAAACTAATGTTAGTATTACTCAACTTTGACCAGACTATGCTAAAGGCAACTTCAGGAGATCACCAGTAATCAATATATATAGTATTTCAATCATTAATTTGGACTACATTCAAAAACATTGAATGAATAGAGTTGTAAATAAAAATGGCTACCTTTGACGCAAAACTACTTCCACCTTGGAAAAGAATCCCTACTGCTGCTAGCACAACTGCATCGCATTGCTGATAAAGTAGAATAGTTCTAAAACAGAATAATTATAGGCAAAACTTTAAAACTTTTTAAAAAACAAAAAGAATAAACAGGAAGGGTGTTTTTGATCTGAAATTGAAATAAAATGTACAAAAGCATGGCATGCAGGCCTTGTGAGGAGCAAAAAGCAGTTGACAAACTGAGCACTTGATTGGGCATCATCAATAACAAAATTTGGTTCTCAAAATTTTGTTTTTAGACAGCAAAAACACACTAGCTGTTTGATCAATAAAGCTCCTATAACTTTCTAGGCTCACGCAGAGGTGCTTGATCAACCTTGAGCGAATCTCCTTACAAGGCCTGATGGCATGGTAATGGATAACCATTGCAAAAATAAACATACCTTAAAGGGCCACAGATAGTGAGGGCATCTAGCCAAAGTAATGTAATGATCACATTACATATTGATGTGAATATAAGTGCCCGCCACTGGAAAAGAAAACAAGTATAGATATCAGGCGATACACTTTGGTGCGTACAAAATGATGGTTCTAAGTAGCAACCCTAATCTTTGCACATAATGCAATCATCAGGCAACTGTATTATACCAATGATAGCTAAATCAAACTGTTAGTGAAGAAATGTCTAATCAGACATATTTAAATCAAAAATTGAATAGTAAAAAGTTAATACTTCAACTACCTGTGTCCTAGATACCCTTTTTCCAGTTGTAAATGGTCTCTGAAGAACTATGGTAATACACGATGAACTACAAACAAATTGACAACCAAGTTAACAGCTGCTTAATTCAACCAATCATACGTACTATATAGATGTTAAACTTCTAAATGGTCTGCTCATAACTTTTATACTAATTTTGCTTACATGTTTTCTAATAGCTAATACAGAAAAAAAATTGAAACCAACAAGGAAAGATGTGCTTTAGCAACCAAAACTTGATGGGATTATTGAAATAAAACAAGGTGCATAATCGAAACCTGTTTTTGATAGAATATCATTATGCAGGAATATACTGCTGTTGGCCAGTACAAATAGTGAGTTTTTAGGTCATTCATATAGCAAGTTATGGAAAGTATCAATATAGCAAGTTAAGGAAAAACTATCCAATAAGCTCAAACATGCCATTCAACATTTGGGCTTTTCTTTTACAATATTCAAAACAAATAGATTTCATTTTATTGTTCTCAGATATGCAATGCTACTTTGTTACCATAAAAGGGTGGACCTATCACAAAGAAACAAAAAGAAATAAATAGGAAAAGAAGTATGCATGAGTCTTAGAGTCTCGACAGTCTCTTAAAACTAATAGTCTTGCAAGAAATGAATAACTTACATTGCTTTGAAAAAGAAAAGAGCTTGCAAAAGTGATGTATCTTTCAGCAATCCATAACAAAGGAAGATTCCAAATGCATTTAAAAATTTACCAGACATTAGCAGGTAAATATAAGATTGACCTCTACAAAAAATAACAAGAAAGCAAATGAAATATAAAGTCAATATTGCTTAATTTCTGATCAAACAAAAATCATCTAACATCTGCAGAAAGATAAACAGGAGTTTTTCAGGGGCAATGACTTGCCTGCTGTTTAAATACAAGAAAATACACAGCTTTACAAAATGTTCAACACAAAGAGCAGGTACTATAATTTCCAAAGATGTTCTGAAGATATCTACAATTCTGCTTATGAACATAAATTTAGGCTTTTAACAATCATTCATTCTTTTAGCATTTGTTTAATAATTAAAGGTAGACTGGAAAACACAAGGTTTATAAAAAGCCATTAGTTCCAGAATTAAATTTTGCTACATAATATCAACCATTTATAAATACTGCATTCATTTGTTTACTTGTTTGTGCTTCGTGGGTTGATTGCTGATAGACAACTTCTGTTAACAGTTCATCCCGGTAGCTGATTCAGGTAACTAAATAACTTTTTGAAGAAAAGCGAAAATATGAATAGTAACTCTACTTTGAATTTCTAGTGCAGAATTTAACGCTGAAACTGAAAGAAAAAATACCGGTTTTATCTGATTTTCTCCAAGAAGGAGGTCAGAGAGTTGGTCTATTTTCATTCTGTACTGCCTCTCCCCGCGGCGTAACAGCTGTGTTGTGTTCCTGTCATACCATTTTTATGCAGGCTGATACTGTGTTCATATTCTCCGCCACAGGTGCACATAAAAATTTTATTTTTCTTTGTTAAAATAAGCTTTATACCTAACGAACTCTTCGAAATAAACATTTCGCCGGGTTAAAGATTATATTCGTGATTTGGGCACAATTTGGCTGGTTAACATTTCAAGTCTGAGCATCATCACCAGCTCTCGATTTTAATAGAGTTAAAATTTTTCCATAATTACCCTGCATTTCTCTCGATTCTTCCAAGATCTGCTCGAGTGCGATGAAACATTGAATTGTCTTGAATAAGATCGATTTTTTGCGCCATCTTGTTTCGTTGTCATTTTTCTATTTTATGCTGAAGGAAATGATGAATTGGATGATGAATTGAGGGAAACTTTAAAGCGAGGCTATTATGAAAGAGTTGTTACCTTCTTATCACAGTATCACTCAAAATGGACACAGAACAGAAATTTGTTGCGGAGTCTTAACTATTGCCTAATGTTTAAAGTATATTTGATTAAACCCTGAATGAAATAATGGTTTTCAACAGCTTTTTTGGATTAAAAGAGTCCGAAGAACCTGCAGGTCGAGTGAATGTTATGGAAACGACCAGACTTGCAGGTGATGATGGCAAGCAGTCTGGTCAAGAATTCCAGCAAGGGAAAAATGTCTATGGTGGTAGAAGCCAGAGTGAGGCTGAAGTCAGAATTTTAAAGACTGTATCAAAGGGCTCGCTGCATGCGTCGGATGATGGTAATTGAAATTTGGTTGTTTCCTACGAAACAGAAATTCAGAACAAATGACTTCAAGAAGAAAATTGCTGTACATCTTTACCGGCTAATTTAATCTAAATGTTATAGTACAGCTCCTATAATGTGTACTAGTGGTTAGTAGGTTAGTCTTAATAATAGAACTAGCGATAATATTAGGAAATAAACTGGTCAGCACTGCCGGATTGGTAAGCGTTCATACACTAAAAATCCTAAGCCTAAGGCAGGAAGCTGATCCGCGAAGTGTGTTTCAAGTGGGTGTGTGAATTTCTCTGTGAATTGGAGGCTTTCCTCTTAAAGAACATTTTTGATCTCTTGAAACCTATCCGGATTCTTTATGTCCACCCTTTGATACTTGGTAGTTTCCAGACAGCAACTTTGCTCACTGTGCACAGAAGTTTGCATAACATCAAAGTCATATAGTACTTAATGAATAAAAAAGCTGTTATCTAAGTAATGCAAGAAAATAAAACCAAAATAAAAGCCATTATTTAGCTAGATCGATGACAATTATGAATCAATGATAAATTAATTTATCCAATGCACACAAAATTTCCAGTTCAGCTTAACTTTTTTTTCAATACAAGCATCAACTTTAGGATGGGCTACAGTGTATGGTAGTTCTTGGTGAGATGTTGCATATGCACAGATTTTTTCAAACACATTTTTCAAGTGTAAAAAAACATTTTTCATATGGCATCCAAATAGAAGGTTTTCATTACATTCTATAAAAAGTTTGGTGTGCATTTTCAAATTTTGGTATGCAGCACTATACTGACCTCTGGCTTGCATCTGCTATATTCTGCAGACTGGAATTCAGTTATTGCAATTGACAAACATACATCTAGTACAAGACCTATGAAATCAACTTAAAAATATGAAATGTCTGAAAATAGAATAGACAATGCAAAAATTAAAAACTATATTTATTGTAAGGATGCAATTAAGGTGCTATCCAGTTTTTATTACATCTCAGAGTGCAAGCTTTTTGTTTAGTGATGAAAAACATTGAGGTACTGAAAATGTGATAAAATTATTACATGTAAATTTGATCAATCAGATTTTGCAACATATTTTGCACTTTGAAATAGCTATAGTATGAGTAATTATATGAACAAAAGGTGATACATATAAATTGTATAACAAGATTGTTCCTTAATTGTTTGTGCCATGCAAATACAAAAACTTTTTAGTCTGGTAATTCTATATATGTCTTATTAAATATGTCTATTTCTGTGATTTGTTTACAGAAAATTGGTCAAGAATTGCAGGTTTCAGTATTGGTATTGGAAGGTATGCATGGTCTTGTATTTTATTGTATTATATTGTATTGTATTGTACTGTATTGTAATATATTGTATTTTATTTTATTTTATTTTATTTTATTTTGTTTTATTTTATTCTATTTCATTGTGTTGTATTGTATTGCTACCTAGTATCTAAAGGTATTTCTTAGGACACTGAGAAGCCATGCATATGAAAAAGTGTCCTGGACCTTGATCCACAAAGGGATCATCTTTGTCATTGTTCTGTCATCATGTGCTCTAAAAATGGTCAAACAAAAATCTCTACTATAACAAGGTGGCCTTTGGTGTTCCAAAGTTGAATCAAGATGGCACTAAATCTCAAAAGTATTGTCACACAGAATATCTTCAGTTTGAATGGTTGACAGTTTGTTAATGCAATCAAAATTATTTTGTTGTAGCCTTTATTTGCAAGAAGTTGTAACCTATCCATTGGTTGTTATAAGGCGACAATGTCAGGTAAAGTTTTTTGCTTTGTCTTATGTTTCCCTTTTTCAATAATGTTATTTATTAGTCTTTCCAGCATCAATAAACCTTGCAATTAAATTACATGCACAGTCAGAAAGAACAGCAAAAATTAATGATAGACAACACTTGCAAAAATATTTAAGGGTTTAAGACTAATAACATTTAATGCTTTTTATATTCTTGATCTGGCAAAAAGCCTTTGGTGCTAAAGTTTGAATGAAGCAATGACCATTAACAAAAAGATGTCCATTAACAAACAGATTGTAATTGCTATCCACTTTTCTGCCATGTGCAAAAAATCATCATTATCACTTTTGGACCCTGTCATTTTTGCCTCTTGGAAATGGAGCATTATCTTTCAATTTACTCCTAAAACCTTTTTTTAATCTTTAGCATATTTCAGTATTCCATGACCTTAAATTATATCAGGCCATCCTCGGAAAGGTGTGCGATTGCATGTGCACACCTTGGCACACATCTTGTTGTCCCAAGAAGTGTAGTTTATCACATGCCTTGTCAAGGCTATAAGTTATCACCTTTACAGGGAACATTCTGAGACCCTGTTTAAACAATAACATTTTCATTTCATGTCGTCTTTTGTTTCCCAATCTGACACAGAGTTTGTGCCTGTTTACATGTAACCATCTTCGTTTTCATTTTATCTTGGAATTAGGGCTCTATTTACACAAGAGCATTTTAGTGCACCAGAGTGCTATACCCTTGTGCAAAATTGCTCATAAATACTTTTTCATGCTAAGAAAATAGCACCTCATTGCAGCCCTTGATATGACAAGGAGTGTGATTAACTGCATGCCTGCAAATTTAATCCTTCTATGGCCTGTTATTTTGTGTTGATGTAATTTTCCTTGACATTCAGCAAATTTAAGTACCTTAAAATTTTTTGAAAGTTGCCTAAAAACTGCAAGTTACGGATTACAAGGCTTATTAAGCAATTATGAATAATGATTATTAAGCAATTATAGCTTTTTCAGATCTGAAGGTCAAGTTTATATATATCTAACTAAGGTATTTTCTGCTACAGGTCAATCATACTGCGCTGAACTACCACCTGACCCCTTTTACATTATTTAGACTGATGCTCAAAATACAGAAGAATCAGGTATAGATTAACAACCATTTATATATTTAATCTGCTTTTTTGCTAGTAGAGTATAACTACTTTTAATGGCATATATATTACCTAAAAGTATACATATCAATAATCAAAGCAACAATGTTTCTCCTGCCACCAAAGCCCTGAAGAGTGAACTCCCATTCACAATTCAGCTTTAACCAATAGACACAAGTTATCCGCTACACAGTATCATCAAACTTTATTTGGCTAGCTACTTAAAACAACTAAATTTATTAAATATCATCCAAGATGGATCCATATTTGCCTTTTTGATATTTCTATCAGCAGTATTATTTTTTTATTTGCACTTTTCTGTAGTTACAATATAATGCACTCATTTAGAGTATAGAAGCGCTGTAGCATTTTATATTCTATCAACAGTAGAAAGTAATTTTGAGAAATTTTCAGCATTGCCACCAATATTTATAGCTGGTAACTCACAGTACAAGATCAGCTTTCCTGATACATTAACCTATCTTGATTATTTTTTGTATTGTTTATTCATCATTTTTACCTAAAATTTATTACAAGGGGGACATGAAATTCAGAAAACTTACATTTCAACTTGTGTTGCATTTTGTGCTTAAAATTACCCATAGTTAAGTTACATACATATTGAGAACGAAACTGGAAAGTTGAAAATGGTTGCATAATTTATGATAATTTTTTTCAGGGAATTGGTGCTCTTTGGAAAGGATGGGGGACAACATGTGTTGTTCAGGGATTGGTTATTCTGACTGAAGTTGGCATTTCTGAAGTGGTCAGATTGCCAAGGTACATGACAATTCAATTTTCAATGCTAGTAAAGCTGTTTCCATTGGTGCAATGTACTGAAAAATTTTCTGATTGATAATTAACAAGGAATAAGCCATTAAACGACTCAGAAAACAACAAAAAAACCTTGGGAAAAACACCCCTGATACTGACTTTAGCATGTCAGGGCTAGAAATTCCAAGAAGAACTGTTTTGCATGTCATTTTATTGGGTGTGCTATTTTAAAACCATTCATTGAAATGTCAGATATTTATAAACCAGAGCTTTTATCAATCAATTTAATGACCAACATAGAACAATTCAATGACTGCTATAGATTTACAATCTTTTGATAACATTCCCCTGCTCCAGATGACATTTTAAACTATCTTTATTACAATGTGAAAGCAGTTTATCTGCTTTTAGCTAGTGTCACAAGATATAACACTTTCCTCATTGAATTTCTTGTGCAATATACATTATTTCATTTTTGTAGAGATTTATCCAAGGAGGAACACATCAGCTTGAAAAGCATTTTGGGGCATCAGATCTTGAAATGGTGAGGCATTTTTTGCACAGCATGCCTAGGTTTCTTTAAAATTGAAACTATCAGCTTTTTTTTTTGGATAAAATTTAAGTTATCAGTGGTTTTTTTATTGCCTTGATTTTTTTGTACATTGAACCTAGATTTATTTGTTGTTTCATCTTATTTTGACCAGTTACTTTCTCTTCTCTAAATCTGTTCTGTTGTAACACTGACTTTAAAAAAGGGCTATTATTTCTGTTATCTGTTTGCAGCCTTGGTATAATCATTACGCTTCCCTTTTACTCTGCCAGTCTGGTGGACTCTGTTCAGGTGTGTAAATATTAAAGCTCATGTACATATTTTTTTTCTAAAAGTTTCTAAACTGCTCATTAAAAATCATTGAATAATTTGCTGGTTGATTTTTCTTCATGATCTTCAGATACAATCATGTTTAATGCATTTGCCTGTACTCAACGTCTCACGATACCCATCCATTGCAAACCTCCATCTAGACCTGGTTCCCCTTGCATCTCTGAATTCAAGTCTTGCTTTATTCTTTATTATCGATCTGTTTTGCATTAAGAGTAAATTAACAGTACACTTATAGTACACAGTAAACTCGCAGTCAAAAAAAATATTTTCTTATTGTCAATGTAGTGGCGATTTGTAGCTATATTAGCAAATGTAGGCAATTGCCAAAAAATTTTGGTTCAGGTTGTAGTACAAAATTTTCAGTAAAGATGATAACACTTTCAAAAGTTTTTTTCTTTTTTCAGAGCTATCAACTGAGTTCTGCGAGGTCAATGTTTGATTTTCTGAAAGATGTGTTTTATCGCCTTGCTGGCTGGTACCAAGCCCGCGGACACGGTCGGCTATTACCAATGTATTTCCTTCTCGTTCCCACATTGCTTCACGGTATGGTTCATTACGTCATTAAAACCTCAATCGAAAAAGCCATAATTTTAAACTTATCTGCAAGTAAAAATACCAAAGTGAAAGAAGAAATCGCTGTTCAGTCTGGAAAGACATATTATTTGCAATTATTAGCTGGGTTCATTTCATCCGTAGTCACAGATCTATTGCTTTATCCGTTGGAAACAGTTGTTATCCGATTGCACGTGCAGGGTACAAGGACGATTATAGATGACACTGACACTGGTGACGGTGTCGTCCCTTTGTGTACGAATTACGATGGCTTAAATGACTGCGTAAAAACCATCTGCCGCGAAGAAGGAGCATCTGCGCTCTTCAAGGGTCTGGGCGCCCTGTTCCTCCAGCTCTTTCTTCAAGCTTGTGTACTTAAAATCACGAAGTCAATTTTCAAAAGACTTCCACAAAATGAAGAGAAGTCGTTGAAGGAAAACTAAGATCTATGCGAGCATAATTTGTACATAATCTAAATAGTGTAATGATGTAGCTTCATCGAGTTCATAGTCAAGAGTGCAACAGGTCTCTTGTGGATTAGCCAAAAGTAGACTTAGCAACCATGGTGATAGGATATCAAAACAGATTGTAAGGTAACTACAGATTGGAAGAAAAATCTTTAAATTGCCATTTATGTTACCCCCGTTTTAAAGTGGAGTTGATTTTTCCGCTCTTTGTAAATTCAAAAAGAATAGACTGATAAAAATAAGCACAATATTTCTTGTTGATAACAGCGATGATGTCTTGGTCATATGTTGATAGATCTTTACTTTTCGCTACGTGGATAATTAATTGTGCCGTATTTAGCCGCATTTGTTGGCCATGCAGACATTGATACTTATTCATCCCCGCCAGGCTGTGTGTATCTAGCAAGTGTGTATTAAGAAAGGCTATAACTTACCTGAGGTATCCCCCGCTTGCAACTTTGTTACTGGAGAAGCCTAGCTGATTTGTGTCGATTTACATGTAAAGTTTGTAGATGACTGTTGGTTATTACACGTTTCTCTACCGTAAAAGATCATATAAATCTGGCGGTTGGTAGTTTGTCATTAGCCAGGGACTGTTCTGCCGACTTTACACATTTGTCCCTGGTCCCATTGTTTAGAGGCATTTAGCAGAGAGAAGTACAGACTATGCTCATAACTACCGACCAGGTACCAAATTTTTCGTCTTGTTGGAAAAGGCATTAGCCATGTTATCACCTTGCTTGGGGGTGCTATCCTCAGATGTGGCAAGTGCTTGTCTCAAACCTACAACAATTGGATCGTGAATCATGCACCTGAACCACCCCCACCCACCACGCCTTAACCAAAATCAATTGCAATCAGTCAAAATGGTCATCATCATTATCATCATCATCATCAATCATCATCATCATCATCATCATCATCATCGTCGTCATCAATATCCAAAGTACAGAGAATCGAAGGATCACGATTAGTCACGTGCCATCAAATTATCTTGTTTACTTGCCGTAAACCGTTGATAGATATAGAAGTGCTTGATCAAGCGTTTCGTGGCACACTTGATTTCCTAAGTATCACTGTGTTTTTACTGTGGAGCAGGAGGACTCATCTCGGTAGAGATTTTCTCTGCACTGTTGTATTGTTAAAACCTGTCCAATCTGCTGAGTGAGAGGACAGCAGATGGATTTAGAAACATCGTACTGCTCAGCCACTCATGTCCAGTCATCATCACAGCAAAACCTATATTTTGAAACAGACTATATTCTTTAGATGAATGGCATTGAGTGAAATTACCAGGCATCGGTCAAGGTTTGCAAAACTGAATGAACTCGAGGCGTATCCCAAAAAAGGATTAAGAAGACGATTAGGAATAGTTAGAAAAAGCCCCTAAGTAAGACTCTAAAATTCAACGATCAAGGTACAACCATAAGCTTTTCAAACAAAATTGTTCAGCGATCAGAGAAATTAAAGCAAGATTTTCATTGAAATATGCTTAATAGTCAGCATATTCTTTAATAAAGTTCTGCCTTTTATGTTGGTAGAGTAAAGTCATGCGAAATTGACGCCTCGTTTTCGATAGTGTTCTTTTTGGATAAAGAGGCAATTAGCAGTAGTTCGACACCCAAGGGATAGCTTGCATCTATCGCCCCAAATGTCATAATTTTCAGCTATCAATTCATGGACCTCCTGGAAATGTTTCTGTAAGAAAAAGCTTTTTTAGTTGGCGTTGTGAAGGAAGAACCTAGTTGAAAGAAGTCATCAACTTCTTAATTATGCAAAGGATGAAAAGTAATGCGGAATAAAATTTGCGCAAGGAGTTTAGAGCGTGTAGTCAACTGCTATTGACGGCGTACCATTATCATCAATCATTCAGTCATTATATCATATATATCAAAATCAGCATCATTTTCATTCAACAGTTATTATCGCTAACATTAATGTTAGCTAATGGTAAGTTATGCTAAGATAACTAAATAATTCATAATTTATTGCATCTTTGTAACCATTTTCAGAATCAAATAACATCTGACTCTTTCCATTCACAAAGCCAAAAAGCTCGAAATTCACAATGCACAAAGTTTTTAATCTGGCAATTCAGCTGATATAGTTAGCCACTACAGTAATTTTTTAGTAGTATCGATGTTTTTAAAGGCATTTGGCAGATACTGAAGTGTCTTAAGCCATCTTTCAATCAATAATTGGACAATGAGTTTTATACCACTCATTCGCTTTTTGATTGGCTAATATTGTTGACAGATAGCTTAAAACATTTAAGTATCTATACATTGCCTTTTAAGGAAATGGTTATCTCGATACTCCCTGCATGTAATGAGAAACACTTTGCAAGGCTAGTAGCTACTTTTCCTCGGTCAATACCCTGTTTTAATAAATACAATCTTGTTGCTTCATGTATACAGTCATGAATTTATTTATGTTCATGTTTAGATTCATTATATTGGATGCAAGTGCTTCACCGTTAAAGCCCTTTAATAAACTAGGACTTCGTGAGTTAATACTCGATGTCTTGGTGCATGGATGTACCGCAAATCCCAGCATAGGTGTGTCTGAATGCAAAGTTTTTTATTAAGACTCGCTATGCACTTGAGATCTATCTTTGGATAACAGTCGTTGATTTGAACAAATGCTTTACCATCCAACCTCCATTCAGCCTGCCTTGTACGATATTTCATTCCGAGGCTTGATGCTTGGGCCTGGTGAGACATCGTAGGCAAATGCATGGATGCCAGTGACGCTGAAGTTTCATTGATTGGATTTGTTTTTCATATATACTTCCGGGGCATCGTTGTACGAACAGCTAAGATCTGTGCCTGGACTTTACTGCAAATTAGGTGCTCGTAAAACTGTTGCTTGTCGACATGTGCATACTGCACAATGGGCTTGCAGTATGCACTGTCCTTTTGCAATTTTCAAATGGTGTTTATCGTCCCATCATCTTCTAGCCGGCATCCACATGGTTTTGCTGCTGGCACACATATGGTTTCACTTTTGGCTGTTATTAATGGGAGACTGCGACTAGATGTGGATATCCCTAATGGGTTTTCGTGGATCGCACTGGTGCGAATAGTCAAGGCCATCTCCTGACAATGCCTACAGTTGCACTGTTGCTCAACCATGCCCGGTTGCTTACTAAGGCCGGGAAATACCAGTCCACCGTACTGGCGTACCGAGTAAGGATCTTTACTGCGTTTGTAAGTGTCCAGAAAATACGGCGACTGTTTCGGACTTGGATAGTCTTGTAGCTCGTAGTCATATGGGTAACCTCTATCCTGTCTTCTCCACTTTGCCCGTCTGTTTTGGAACCAAACCTATTGATAACAAATTAAATCATTATGTTAATTGCTAGGTCAAAAGTTAGCGAATGGTTGTCAATTTAAAGGCTAGCTAATGAATTAATAGATATGCTAGTCAAGTTTAATCTTAGTATGTTACAGCTGCTGAGAAAAAAGGAATCAAGTGGTAAAGAAATAACAGTTATGTAAAGGGTGTGAGTTGGACCATTATTTTTGAGAATTAACGCGCGAAGATTTACTTAGATAGACAAAACTGCCAACTTGAGCCATTGAGGTTTAGGCAAGGTAGATAAAATATCAGAGAATGACTATATTGAAGGGCATGATAATGTCGAGAAGGCCCAAGTTGGTGGCCTTGAGTGTCTTCAGGTTCTATGGCAACCCTTATTTGTATTTCAGCATTTGAAGTAAATTACCTGAATTGAAGATGAACCATTTATCCATATCTCATCCCCTAATATTCTGTAGCCCTGCGGTTATATATTTAGATAGAGGCGCGTTTCTGTGTGTAAAGACAAATGAAACAAAATTGAATACTGTCTAGTCGGATCCTCAAATAGGGCAAGGAAATTGTTGGATTTAGCAAATGTGCGACTTTTCCCAGGTACGATTTAAGGGAAGCATTTTGACGTTAATAAGGAAGGGATCCAATTAGATTTATCCAGGGCACGATTTAGGCGAAGCATTTTCACTTGATAAATGTAAGAAAATCCAATGGAAATCGAAAATCAGTCCGACTTGTTAGTGAAAGTCCGACTTATCCAGTGTACGATTTGGGCAAAGCATTTTCATGTCAATAAGGAAGGAAAATCCCATGGGAATCGAAAATCTGTCTGTCTTATTTGTGAAAGTCTGAGTTGTCCGGGGTTCGACTTAACGGTATTCGACTGCAGTTGTTACGAAACACAAGACTTTATAAAGCTCTCCATCAATCAAAGATTTTGTCAAGATGACTTAATGGTAACCGCATTTCAGCGATTTCAAAATGAGCACGTTTACCTGACAAAAATTAGATTCTGCTCTGAATTCTCGTTGAAAACACTCGAAATTAGTTAATATAATCCATTGAAACCATAAGTGCAGTTGTTTTAGACACCTTAATGGCATCAATTATAAACGCCAGTTGCTAATTGCATCACGAATTGTAACACGGTAACCAATTTTTGTCCAATTGATACATTTTTAAAGAGGTACGTCTTCCATTCTAAGCAAAATGAGGCAATATTTGCAATTTAGAAAATTGAACTGTGAGATTTGTGGCGATGGCAGATTAACAAGCCTTGAATAGCTGCATATTAAAGTTACATTAACTCAAGTTAAACAACTTTGAAGAGCAATTGGATTTCAAACCCATCTGGTGTGTGAATACCAGAACTGAGCCTGCGGTGTCGAATGTAACCATTTTATTGCAAACGCGATTGCCGCATACCGGGTCAACTGATTTCAGACAAATCGAAATTAATGTTTTTAACTCGACTAGAAAAAGGTTGTTTCTGTGTTTGGCAGATATCGGATGAGATGTAAATATAAAGTGGTTGTCTGGGTTGGCATAGTAGACAGAAAAATGTATTTATAAGTGTCATTATAGGAGGTTTCTTATATTAGTTGTGACACAAAAAGTTGTCACATTGGTTTGTTTAAAAATTGCTGTAGTGAATTTGGGGGAAGAACTGGAGTTCCGAGGTTTCTTTTAAAATTGAAATTTAAGCTCACTGGAGGATCGATCCACCGGCGATGGTGTCTTTAAGTATAGTGTTCTTAAGTGATTACGTCACAAAATCTATTTTATAATGCAGCTTCAGACACTGTCAAACCGATCTCATCTCCAATTAAATTTTCTCAATGCTTTTCAAAAAATGGTGCAAAATTTTCATACCTAACATGAATTGAAGAGGAATGCCTGCAATAATGTTAAAATATATTTTAAAATGGTTGTAAATGAACCGAAACGTTTTCACGCCATGCCAGCTTTCAATTTGCTTGCTGGATGACAGATCTTGGTGGAGCTATCTTTTTGTGACTTTAACCGGCGAATTCGTCCGTTAGATTTTGTTTATCAAGAACTATTTGCTACAATGCCTGCCAAAAGTACTTACAACACCCAGCAATTTGCGTTGCATTTGATATCTTTCATTCCTTTCCCGAAAAATATTACTACCTCCGCCCCCTTCCCCCTAAGGCAATGTTGATAATTTATGGCTTTTGGTTATGCGTTAAAATTTTTTTTAGATGCTGCAGATTACATTTCAAATGTGCCGAAATTTACAGCCATGCGAGAAAATGAGCACTTAAAAGAAGTGGAAACTAATTAAACTTTGTAAGTTGTATCTGGGCGCTTGTTCGAATGGGCGCTTGTTCGAATGGGCGAGGGATGCTTATTCGAATCATTACGGCATACATTTTTTTTGAAATGAGATTTACTTTGTATGAAGTAATTCGATTTGGGGTGTAGGGGATGGGGCATCTCGGCCTAGACTCCATAATATCATTGTAATGATAAAGAAGTATATCTAAGAATGACTGGTACACGTTAAAGTGCGAAAAACATCGACAGAATGATCGAAACTGTTGATACCTACCTGAACTCGTACCTCTGGTAGGCAGATTCTAGCAGCCAGACTTTCTCTTGTGTAAACATCAGGGTAATGCGTCATTTCGAAGGCGCGCTCGAGCTCGTGTAGCTGAAATGTGGTAAAAGTCGTTCGGTTTCGACGAATCTTTGAACTTTGCGATTTACGATTTTCTGCCATGTTGGATGATTTTGGTGGTGGTGTTGAGGAGGTCGAATCTATGATTGTGAAAATATTAGAAACTAAGTCGAGCTTTCTGAAGCAAGGAGTTACTTACAATTTATCTTGGAAGAAAGAAGCATTGATCCTCAAGAAAATGGCCGAAATTCATCCTGACAATCCCTGCCAAAAGTCTTGGAGCACTGACATCAATTTCCAAGTTAAAAAAAAATCATCCCTCTCTCCCCCACGGAACAATGTTGGTTTCTATGAAACGGGTTAGGATTTCAGGAAGCACTTTCTTATGCGCTTTTCACGATATTTCTCTAAATTAACAACATTGTTCTAGGGGGAAGGGGGCAGAGTAGTAATTTTTTTTCGGAAAAGGAATGTAAGATATAAAGTGCAACACAAATTGCTGGGTGTTCCAAGTACTTTTGGCAGGCATTGTAGCTCTGATAGGGAGAGCTGAGGCAATAAGCGACCTTTTCCAGAATATATTTTCAGCATACGCATTTTAAAGTTATCTCAAACCCTCTTCAATCCATCTTAACCCTGCTTGCATACTTTGTATCGAAGTTTCTACTAGAAACTTAAAGAATTAATCTATTTTCATTTTCCTGTTAAATTTTCTTATCCACTTCATGCTTTCTTTCCAGCCATATGCTCTGGATCTGATAGAGGCTGCAAATTATTTTATGCTTTTTTTCTTCCTGCTGAATATCTTATTATATTTAAAAGTGGCATCATTTTTTCTACGATAATGGCTCTTCAAAGCGTTAAACACACTTTACTCACGAAAATACTATGTGTGATGGGCACCTTTGTTGCGTTTTTGCAATGTTGTGATATAATTTTAGACATTTAAGATACGAAATGGGTAATTTTAGAATAAAGACCCTTGAGAGGACTGAAAAATATCATTAACTATGCAAGTTTTATATGATATTGCATCAACTTTTGCAAAAGGCACCAGTCGTTTACTTATTCACTGTAACAAAAGTATTGTCAAGGATGCAAGAGAGCGTGTCCTACCGCCTCAAATGTGACGTTTGTATCGTACATCATTATAGATATCGCTGCTCGTTTGATGTGACATTTTACATAAGCCTTGAGAACATCTCCGTGTATCCACACGCCCTCAACGTAAAAAAAAAAGTTTCATGACACAACGTTTCACGAAAGGCCTAATGCATCTGTGCCTACGCCTACTCGTGCATGCTAATCATCTGACATGAGGCTATTAAAATTATTCATGAAGATTTCCTTTGCTTTTTTAATTAAAAAACGTTAATCTGTGAGTTGGCTTTATTGTACCTTTGTTCTTTATATTGTAATATAATGTGACAGTGTATCGAAGCAGGGTCCTAAACATAGGCTATTAATTTAGTTGTATTTACAGGCTTCAGTTGTTTACCTGACTGCCAATGACATAGCCTTGGCATTTGAGCCACTTGCAATGCAAGCTGAGTCTGTTTACAAAGTTAGTTTACGTTGGCCAGCAATTTCAGATGAAACATTTTATATTACTGTGCCATATTAGTTCGAAGACTTCTTGGATCATTGGCTAAGGATGGTCTTTAGAATTCATCGTCACAACTTAACTGCAATACACCTGACTGTTGCTGCCACTTTTAACATACCAAAGTAGGTTTTCAAGATACACATCATAAGCCTCTCTAGCATTCACAACTGAAGATTTTCTCCTAATCTTTAATCTAGGCTTTTTTGATTTCTCCGCTAATAACCAAAATTTCTGCTATTTTTCGAGCCTTTGTTAAGTTTTTTTGAACATTTCTAGCAGCTGTTTTAAACTATTTTCATAATATCAGATGTAATGAATTATTACGGAGGCTGAAGATATACAAAGACAAGGCAATAGCGCAAACATAGTTTTATCTTAGACACAAACTTTGTTCACTTTCTTTTCCTTATATTAAAAGTCGCTATATTGTGTTGTTATTGTTTTCAGAAAAGGGAAAGAGATAGTAAGGAATAATATGCTGAAAACGAAAAAGGAAACCAAAGGCAAATAGGCTTAAAAAGAGAACAGTTTAGCTACTTGGAGAAAATTTTCAACTCGGACGCGTGTTGGTATAAATGTACCACTGCCAAAGCAGTTAGCCAATTAATACAGGGCCTCCGACGACGGGGTGGGAGGCAGGGGACCATTTTTTTGCAAAACAATATGACTCTTTTAAAAACCTTTTGTTATGGTTGTTATATTTTCTCTCCCCCCCCCCTCCCCCCACTTTCCAACCTGCGTCGGAGCCCATGTAATAGTCCTCCTCAGAATACAATTTTTTAAAGGCTTCGATGTGAACTCATGACGTCAAAACTGCAGGGTAATGTGAATATACTTATAACAGACACATTTTGACCACTATCCAGTTTTTCTTATTTCAGGTTCAAATGATTGTATTCTCAAAAAGAGCTCATGCTGCCAAGGCTTCCATTTTTGGCATGTTGCCTGTCGTTTTACTGTTACTACACTCTGTTTTGAACATTTTGATTAAAAAAATACATCAGATATTTGAAGTTTCATATCTGCATATGTACTGAATTATTATTCATCTTTGAACGACGTTGATATACGTTAAAAAATATAAGAAGAAAAAACAGAATATAAGAATACGAAATACTTTTAACATTAATACGAAATAATTTCCACAAGAAAGCAAAATGGCATGAAAAAATGTAATAGGCTGTTCAAAATATCCGTACTCTATAAGAAGAAACATCGATATCAATTATCAATTATTGATATGTCTTGCTTTTCTGTTTTCATTCGAAATGAAGAAATTTTTGTCCATAGCTGAAGTTTCAAATATTTTGAGGCAAAATTAAAGACATTTAAAATGGTTTGAGGCAACATCAGGACCACAGATCATAGGTGAAGACATGTTGGCCTTGCAAAAGGCAGAAAGTAAACCAATTTTTAACAAATTTCGAATGCTTAAATATGTGAGAACCTTACACACACTTCTCGGCAGCTATCTAGCTATTAACAACATCATATAGAAAAATCTTCTTAGGTACCTTCTCCATCACATACACATCCATCTTGGTAACAGGTTTTTGTAACTTAGTAACAAATTGTTAACGGTTTGGACTAACACACAATGTTACACTTTATCAAACAGTAGACCCTCTTGTACAATAACAAAGTCGCAAAACGTGAATATATGAAGCACAAATTACCATTATCATCTTGTAAATCAGCTGATTTCTCTTTTTCTGGGACTCTGGTGGATTCGTCAGCCTCCTTCAAGCCAAGTATGGCCCGTATGGAGTAGTTAGTAGACGACACTTGCGAGACTGTCTTCTCCGTTTCTGTCATATTGGTCACAATGTTGCCTGTAAAACAGTCAGATTTGACTACACATTGAGACCGATGAAAGATAATGTCAATTTATGACTGCGTTTAAGCTAAATAGATTCCATAGCAATCCCATAATTCCATGCTAGCAAATCGTAGAATCCGTTGCCAGCTGTACGGGAGCAATCGAAATTCTTTAAGTAGGGTCGATAAAGCGACATCGGCTAGTACGAAAGAGTTCAGAGCCGCATAAATCCGCATACGTATATAAATTTAAATGTAAAGTGGTACAAATAATATATTGATTGCATACAAAAACGTACCTTCGACACAGACAACCACCATTTGTATGTCTTCTATGGTTCTTGTACACGTAAGGCAGTAAGACTGTACAGGAACAAAGGAACACAGGTGAAAGTGCGACTAAAGGTCAGAAGTATGATTATTTACTTAATGTTATTAAACCTACAGGTGCTCCGGGTTTTCAACAGTTATTGTTAACTTAGATATTGTTTAGAAATTCCTTTGAAATAACGTGGAACTGAGGGCTTTAGAAATTGTCTGCAGCTTTGTCGGGCGACAATCTTAGCTTTTTCACCCTAATGATCTAAATAGCCTGTGTTTTGACTTTCTTTATAATTTCGCAATTGCATTAAATCATAGATGATTACTTAACTTCTTAAACAGGCTTTGACACTATACTCTCTTCTTTGATTAATGGTTAGTATAAATTGATCTGAAATGAACAAGTTATGATGTCATCAACATATAGAAGTTGCTTCCTTTGGATTTCTGAGTGAAAGACTACTTGCCTTTAGTTTTTCACTCACGTTTTTACTTGCAGTCGAAAAATAAAAGAAAACGGTGCAGGTGGCTATCATATTTCTTAAATGTATGGTTTTGCAGCGCTAAATGACTTGTAAATATGGCGTCATGACGTCAGATAGTTGTTCAAAAACCTGCGATGAATGCATTTGAAAGTAGATTTGCATCTAGTTATCATGTTTTCCTGCCTTGTTAGAATTTCTAGACACTGCTGTCGTTGCTAGACAAACCCCATTTTTCATATCGCTTTTTCGAGATCTAATGTTTCATCAGAAAAATTAAAGTGAAAGATGATTGTGAGGGAACTCTATAAATTTTTTCCAAGGGTGCTCACGCCTATAAAGTAGAGTGGGGGATCCATCCAGCAAAATCACTTTGCAGCATTCTCTACATCATTAAGCTTAGTTCATTGGTTTCTAATGAGAAGGATAGGATGATTATGGAATGTGCATGTATGGAATATGTTTGTAATATCAACAATCCACCGTGCTCTTACTTTATCTTTGAGCAAAATTGATTCCAGAAACAAAAAATATGCAATTACTAAATTTTTTTTTCATTTTTTAGAATTCACTAGCAAAAAGAAATTAGTCCAATTGCCAATGTTTTACACGTATATGACTGTCGGATACTTTCTAATCTTATTTGTATCTTGCAGGGGTAGGGATATGCCTAAGTTTTTCAACTGAATTAAATTTTTGTCTGAATGATGTATGTACCATGAAGAGCGACTATAGATAATGGTTGTAGATAGGCACTGTCCAAACAGCCACAAAAAAACACTCTACTGTCATCTTGTGTGATGTAAGCTGCGTAACACTCAACTTTCATCGAATTAGGAAATGAATTACTTAACGGTTAAAATGATCAATTTTTTAATAATTAGCAACTGAAACCCCTCATCAGATAGGCGCCAGAAGGCTAGGTTTATGTTTAGGGCGAATACGGTTAAATACGATGTGGCGACAAACGAGATCATGGCTTTTATAAAAGGGCTTTTGGATTCCTTAGAGTAGATTGAAAGGCAAATGAACATCTTATTAGAGAGTAGCGACTTAGCTGGTTAATTTCAAATCCAAATTCCATCCAGTTCAACTCTTTATTATAATTCGCCTAAATAGTGCCAAGAAGTTTACTGTCATAAAAACATTATCTAATGTACCGCGCATGCATGTGTCCCACCTTATTCTTATTCATAGCTATTTAGTTGTAATTGCTATTGTAGGCTTTGATTTAGAGGTCCTATTTAGAGCTCGGCCATAAAGGCATAACAGGCAAATATATGATTTAATATCTTTTATATTGTTCTAGATAAACATCCATCAAACAGCCAGTTTCAAAAAGTAACCGTGTAGAAAATTCTGGCAGCATTGTAGGACAACATGGAAAGACGTCGATGTTGCTGGAATAGTTCCCAGTATCGGCCGAACAATTCATAAAAATTTTGTCGTGTGAACATTTCTCGGCACCATTTGTTACCTAGCTGCATGTTTGCCAGTTTGGCATCACGACAGGCAAAATATTCAACCTATTCGCAGAAAGAAGAAAATAATATGTACACTGTTATAAGGCACAAAGACGCAAAATGTCTTGTTTGGTGAAAATGGCCGCGCCATGCCGCGATCGAGGAAACTCTCTTCAATCTTCTGAAACTATTAATAGCAGTGACGAAGGAAGTAGATGTGTGCACAATCAAGGCACCCATGAGCAGGTGACATTGTGAACTCAACTATTATTGGGTATCTGTTCTAACAAAACCAGTTTTATAATCGTTGTATATTGTAGATCTTTTGCCTCCAATCGGAAATTATTGCAGAATTGCAGCAAAGTGGAAAAAGAATAGCGACCTCGAGAGACCAGCAGCTTTCACTAATGTATCAAGATTGAAAAGGGACAGGGGAAGCATCACCCATTGCAAAACACTAGATTTTTCCAGTAAGTAACGTGTCAGTTGACTGTAACATATAACATAAATCAAAGGACAACTCTTATCGATCAAGAGGCATTTTTCAAGAATTGGGATGGCGTTCCTCTTTGCAAGTAACTTTTGTCCATCTGTGCGTTAGAAACTGAGATTTTGACACACAAATGATAAAACGTCGACTTACAAATGAAGATTGTGATAAATACGCGATTTAAATTTTATCAGATATCAGATATTTTTAGGATTCAGCAATGCTACCCATATCTTCACAAACCATGCCATTGTCAAAAGTAAAGCCTACACGTTTCTTTTCTGATTTACAAACTATACTTCTGACTGACAATGAAGAAATATCGAAGATTTTTGGATCTTTTCAAATATTTGATTCAGTGTCTATCGAAGGAATTGCAACTTATACCGAACATTGTGACATTAAAGCTATGTTACTAGCATCATTTTTCATACGTCAGCTGATAAGCCAAGATTAATAGCCACTGTGTAATAGGGAAGAACTAGGTTTCAAGTTTCATCACTATTAGAGCAGTTTCAAAGCTAAATATGAAGATCATGCACTCATAACGCGAACACAATAGCATTGGCTTGAGAAGTGTTGATTTGGAGTTTAAATGTAGATTAGGATGGTTGTATCTACGATTTTGTATTGTCTATTTTCAAAGGTCGTTATTTGGATTCTATTTCGGGTTCCTGAATTTCCATAGCTCTGAAGAATGTTTTGCCCTCTGCTTCTCATCAATTCTCTGCCAGTTGCGATTCAATATAATTCGATAAGGAACATAGAGCTTCAAACACAAAGAAGGTGCTCAGTACTACTAAAGATGAATTGCATCAATTTACGGTGAGAGCTAACCAATAAAGATGCTGCTAGGTAGCTGCTTATTGTGTTTAAAACTAGTGGGAACTTCGATCAGCCTTACAACGTGTATACACCCACGTGAACTCACGTAAGGGACAAAGCGCAACTAGAGGCACCCAACCCTTTTCTTTTCGCTATTGCTTCATTGAAAATGCTGCTACAACTACCTTTTGGTATTTTCCTCGCCGTTCACTTCATTGACAAGATGATATCTGTAGACAAAAAACTCGTTTTCTCACTTCGACTAAAATATTTTCAAAGCTACTATCTGTGAGAAAAAGGAGCCAATCAAATGTACCATTCTTCCTCTCACGTTACTTTCGATTTGCACCTTGATATAAAGTTAGATTGAGCTTTGGTTCTTATCCAATGATTTATACTCTGTGTGAGGAATATCGAACAAAAAGTATACTCGAGCACCAAGCATGGTGTTTCTTTCTATTTTGCGCCATTGTGAAACGCCTATTGGTACTTCTGAGCATGTACATTTCCATCGCAATTGCCATACCCCATATACCAACAACCAGCATTTCCAGATCGTTGATTATCAATTACCTCTAAGTATTGATGATCAGGCATCTTACTTTGAAGTATATTGTCACCTAAGCTGGCTTTTTCCAAACTGATTCTTCGCAAAGCTTAGAATTTACAAAATCCAGCATCCGCCACCACATGCTTTCCTTCCTACTTCTACAAAGGCAATCTAAGCCGGTCCATACCTAGTGTTATGTAAACATATCTTAATTGGAATCGGATAATCCACCCTGTAGTATGCAAAGGCAATAGCCAGGATTCCTAGAAGGACTTGAATGCTTTATACGGCCAGTCTTAGTGTTTTAATAGCTTATCGCATCAAAATGAAATTAATCGCAGCGTCTTAGTCTGCAACAGAATCTTAAATTTCTTAGATTTTCATTAATCTTTGAAGCAACAAAACGCAGTAGATGCTAAGGCAGTGCTTAATTCGCCTAATGATATAAAAGAATGATAAAATTACATGCACAGGTGGGATAATAAATGCAAATACATAGAAGATACAGGAATACAAAAGCACTGGCTGTGCCAAAACACTAAGGGTCGATGGCTGTGCCAAAACACTTTCTTGATATGCCATGAAGCACCACAAGGCGTGATTTAAGGGTCTCTGGGTCTACACTTAGTCTTGTTCCATTTCTAACGAGTGCTGGACCGAAACAGCCTTAAAATTGCAAGAATCCAGTTCAGCCTATTTCTTACTGATTAACGAAAAATTGGAGAAAAGAGAAATATTTTTATGTTTATAATCAGAATTGTTTGTTCTGTTTTATGGTAATTAACTCTCAGCAATAAAAATAAGTCTCCTAAACCTGTCGTTAGAATAAGGACGCTGCAAGATGAATACAACTTCAATTCAACATAAATTGCTGTAGCTGCCATCTCTACTATGGTTGTTTTTAAGTAAGATAAAAGTTGTTCCTTATGTCACTGTAAGACTTTACCGCCAGTTTTTACACTTTTAGACTAAATATTGCGGTTTGCCAAATTGTATTTAAAAAATCTTTAACTCGTTGCAACTTGGACACAAAATCTTGTTGCAGGGATTCTGACTATGCACTGAAGAGTTTCAAATATTTGCAGCCCAGTATTTCAGATGACAAAATGTAAGTCTTTTCACCCTTTGGAGACGTAATTCTTGGAATTAACTTTTGATAAATAGCTAAAATCTACACCAGAAATAGAATATTTAAGAAATTCCGGTTAAAACTTTTAAATTCTTGTTGATTTTCGATCATTTCTAGAAAACCTCTTAATTTTTCAAAGGCTATGGAAATCTTTTTCTCATAACAAGAGGTCATAGTTAGAGATTCTCATGACGATTTCTTCGAAACAGCCTCAGCGAAATACATCTTAGCTTAACTTCAACTTAGATAGTTCTAGGAGAGTGAAGGTTTGCACAGTCATTGCTAGTGCCTGAAAAGCTCATAAGATCATTTTAAGCACAACTAATTCCATCATGCAAAACCTCCATTTACTCTGTATTTCACGTAACGTCATCCAGTATAAAATTATTCCCAGATACGATAAACGTCTAGAGTTGAATTAATGGGAAAATTGATCTAGAATCAAGGCTACTTTCGAACAATCTTTGACTAAGATTTTTCCAGATTTTGCATGCTTTGTGAGGAAAGTGATAGCTACTATGGCTAACCATTGTCAACAATGGTAAATTATGGTAAATTAACTACAAATAGTTGATTTTTAATATTAATAAAGAAATAAAGAAATCGGAATCATTTTCCAATATGCAAGCTTATAAGCATTAACTTTACATAAAGCATTAATACCTAAAACTTATAACCAAGAATCTTAGAATGTCAAGAGGCAAATGTTTTTTCCTCTTTCAGAAGTTTTACTGACTAATTTCCCACCAATTAAGAACACGTTCGCAGATGCTTTTTGATATTTCCGTCATGATTACCAGAACGTTTAAAAGGCTAATTCATTTACTTGCCTGAAAATGAAACTACTTCTAGTTAGGTCTTCAGAGAACAGCTAAAAATCCAGAGCTGTTTCCTACAGCTCTACTATTCTTGTACCAAAATACAGTAATTAAACTTTCCCGTAGAGTAGATTTTTTAGGATAGAAGGAACAACTATATCTAGTTCTGTATCAAGGAAATGAAAATTCGTTAACTTCAAAAAGTTAAGTTGCAGTAGAATCGTATTTAGATTCCAAGAATTAGGAATATACAAACCTCATTGCATTTGTATCATACCAATGGGGTACATAAAAGTGGTAATAGCAATTAGGGTTGTGGGCTTTAATAGCTTCTTTCTTGTAGATAAAGGATATGTTCATAGGCTGTTGATATGATGAAACTAGATTGATTTTTAGTTTGGACTTAGAAACAGACATGCTTTAATTGTGTTTATAAACGAGGTTTGATCGTAATTAAGAGAAAAACACAGGGCAAATTCGCATTAAAATGGGAATCAGAGATAAAAACAAATCGCGTAAACCTGGATGAGAATTACCTAACCAGGGAGAGGTAAGGATTTAGCACCAAGACAACAGGATCATTGCATTCATCACACAAATATGATAAACTAATATACGAATTTTTGGATGAGCCGTCTCTAGGCAACATGGGAAAGCCAGCTTTGAATTAACTGCTCCCGTGTTGGTAGCCAGGCAGATAAGAGCGGCTGCTTCATCTGATTCCATAGCTAAGACTGCAATCACCTCGGGTGACCAGTTGGTAGGTTGGAACATATCGAAAATGTGTAGACAAGAATGGGAAACTGAATCAAAAAATCTATCTGTTGAAGGAGGAGTTAAGGTTATTTATAATTATTTGACCTAGGCGCATAAGTTGATACTATAACAACGTCAGACTGCTTTATTGTACATTGTAATCCTTGTTCTAAAACAATTAACCTACCAGTCGTCAATAAATTTACTTTCCCTATGCAAAACAATTAATTTGTGCAAACGAGTTCACTGTTAAACAAATTTGAATTTAACGTACTTTCAATTGTGTAAGTGATATACTGGCCAATCCGCGACATCCTAGCCAGCCGTCAATCATGGGCGTTGTCATCAAATATTGTTGACTTAAAATGTAATCCAGTTGTCTTGTTTCACAATCAAATATCGACAATTCGAATTTACTCGTTGCGTTAGTCCGACTTTGTAAAGTAAACTTGCCCACCCTTTCGGCCAATAAACTTAATCCCATAATCCCAAGTGGCTAATTTGGTGATTAATTTCCGCGTGTTATCACTGCTCCTCAATGCTTATGGAAAGGCTTCGTCTCGCAGCAATAAATTTATTCAAGGTTAAAGCACCTGTTTGCATTATTAGTGCTAAATGAGATGATAATACTAAGGAAACCTGCGCAAAACGTTTGCTGCTATTTTAAACTACAAGAAGCACGTTCTGCTTTTGCCTAAAAATATTTGAATCGATAAAATGGCCCATCAATTTATCTTCGATGAACATCTTTAAACATTCGGCAAACATTCTTTAAGGGTATCAATACGACACTGCAAAAAGTGCTGCATGATAAAATCAACCAACTAGGTTTAGATTCATATGTCTTTCTCAAAAGTTATAGAAATGTAGTAACTAAGTAATGCTTGGACAGCTACATGTCTTCCTCGCTAATGGGGATTTTCTTATCAACATAGCACTACAGTCTCACACATGAATGCATGAGGGCAACAAACTAAGGTCGATATCTGGATATATGTACCTTTGCATATGCGTATTACGTGGATATATGTAAATTGCATCAATTGTACTAAAAGCTTGGGTAAAAAACATGCAATTCGCTGTTCTTAGCTTCGTCTTCTCCGCCAATAGGATAAATAGTCATCCACGTAGAAAATTAACCAAACCCAATTGTGCAAAGGCTTGAAAAATGCCATTATGCTATGATTTCAGCAAAGGATAATAAAGTCACTAAATATAAGCACATTGAGCAGCTTTTTTATTGATGAAAAAAGAAGTTAGGTTATTAGAACATACAACAGCTTCACATTTTGAAGATGTGTAGCTATAAAGATCCTGTTTCTACCAAATATTGGTGACATTTTTTCACCCATCAAAAGGATAAGGAATACGAGCAGAGAATGAAACCTATTCATCTACTGACCAATGCTCAATCGGGGTCAAACTGTCCTAAGAAATCCTTAGTCTGCTAAGGAAGTAAACCTGCTCAGTAGCTACTTACAAAATACTTTTAGTGGTCATTCTCAAGAATTTTGGCTGGATGTGTTAAATACTTTTTTCAGAACCTAAAGTGTTTCTGAAATATTATTAAGGACTACACCCTTCAGAATGCTGAAAACCACTTAGGTAAAGACTTTTGTAGTTTGATAGTTCTATCTTCTAACAGATTACCCTTTGAGGAGATTGGTGAACAACCAATGGACGATAAAGCAATTTCATGATTTCACCATTTAATAGGTTGTATGTATCTGAATTTCTACAAAATAATGTTACATTCCAAATGTTTTTGTACATTGGATTCTAAAGAAGCCAATTTTTATAGTTTACTTCTAAACATTTGTACGCTGCATTTCAAGCATTATACTTGAAGATTTGAAGGAAAAAGGTTTGTTATTGAAAAAACTAACAGAATATAAAGGTATACCTGTCAGCTTTTGCAAAATTTTCACAGTTGGATATGGATAAAAAGATAACAATGTTCTGTGTATGAATCAATGAGGTAGTGAAATAGAAAAATATATTGATTTTATCAAAATTTCATCCATAGTATTTAACACCTATCTACAAAGTTATGTGAATTAGTGTACAGTGATAATGAATGGTTACAGGAAAAATTAGGTTTTGAAATGTTCACAAATTTACAGTCACCTTGATAAAACAACATTATTTCACATCATTGACTTGATTTGACTTTAGACAATTGATTCTGTGTTAATGCTTTGACTTTCAGTGGCAATTCAGGGTTGGAAAAAAATGCTAGAAGAGTAAGATAAGAAACATTTCTATTTCTTGATTGATTTATTATTTCAAATTAGGTAATAAGCTTGTTACCTTAAATACAACTTGAAAATTTTCCAAAATGTTGTTACCTTAAATACAACTTGAAAATTTTCCAAATGTTATACTAGTTTATAGTAACAATGCCAAAATAAAAGCTAAAAATAGAAATTTAAAGAATGTTTAATTTTTCTATAGACATTGATTGGTTGCAGAGAACTTAATGTGATCATCAAGCAAATATTAAACTAATCAATGGAAACTGGATGTACTTAAATATTAAAGGCAGTGTGTCAAGTCAATATAATACATGATATTCTGACAGTGAAATGATTTTCAGCTATTCTGTGGTTTAGGTCCATTCGAAAAGACCAAGCTACATGTATGTTAAATTGGTTGAGACAAAGCTACACCCCATCAATTGTGCTACTTGGACAGGTACACTGTCTTTAACTCAACCAAGATTCATTGATCCTTGAAGCTGAACTGAAACAATTGAAATCTTAAGGAAATAATGAAAAAGAAGAATCAGAAATATAAAAAAGAAATGCTTTGAATATGTTTACTGTTTAAGCTTAAAGGGCATTTGGATCTACATTTGATTCCCTGTTGTAGCATAAGGTTCAATTTATAGCTACCAGATTGGTTTTGAAAGGTTCAGAACATTACTTAATAATAATTTAAAACTGATTTTTCTACTGTGCTTTACCTGCAGCAAATTCTCTTGTATTTTCTGGCCTTTGCGATAAAACATCACTGCAAGAAAATTGCATGCATCAATGTTACATACTTCCATCTGTGTCTGAATTTAGCACTTCAAATAGTCCTTTCATTTCTATATACAAAACAACATAAAACGTTTTTTCTGCAAAGGGTCTTGTCAAGCTAAAAGTAACATTCCAACAAGCATCAGTTGTGAAATTTTGCATGTGATAATTTGCTTATCTTTAATATTGTTCTCTTTGTTGGGCGACAGAAATTTCTTTGTGGGACAGTAGGAAGCCACTAGATAATTTGACAGATTGAGAAACTCTACAACAAATTGGAGCAGCATTGTAAATTAATATGTGCAGTGTTTTCAGAACATTTCCACAATTGAGTTTGTTTAACAACTGGCTTTGTAAATCTTGTGTGTCCTTAAAAAAATTTTAATCCACTCTAGTCAAAACGAAAGCATTTAGTTATAAATTATATCTGTCCTTACAGTTGCAAAAAAATGTTGGCGAAATATAAATTACCTTAAGACAGTTGTTCTTACATAGAAAGGGATAAATGCATTCTAGCGATAAAAAAAATTTAAGCAAATTACCTTACAAAACTGGACAAAAGGCATCCTATCTCGGGGTGACTTCTTATGTATTTCTCGTTGGCAAATCTTGTTTTTATCTGCAAATTAAAAAAATGGTTGAAGTTAAAGTTATGCTAACAATGTTGGCATAATTTTGGTGATTAATATGATATCTTTCAACTGTTTAATTTTATAAGTTTAAGTTGATTATGCCCAAGGCCATAAGATCAAATCAAACCTTGGTTTACATTATACTAGATTCTAGTAGTCATTTTATGCAGTAAATACCATGCATTTTGCTATTTTAAGCATCAAAAAAGGTTCTTAAGCTTGGTTCTTGGACAAAAATAATGCTTAACTACAGGATGAAATGGAAAATTAAAGCAAGAAACTTGAACAAATATAATTTTGCTTTGTAAATGCTTCATTAAGATTTGAAAGCATAAATATTTGCTATGTTCATCTATACTACATTTTCTTCGCATCAATCGGATCTAAATCGGCATCTTATGAGGCACAATATTTTTCTGCTATTGGCTAAGCAAAAAAGCAGCAATAATCTAACAAAAAACTTTCTAATCATGGACCTGTCAATCCTGCTATTATTATTAGAACCTTATACTTCCTATAATTGAAAAAAATTGTTCTCTTTCTAGCACATTTTCAAATGCAATGCTTAATAGTTGAGAAAACTCTGGCATGTCTTTCGAATATGTCTGATTTGCTGAAATTGTGACAATATATGGTCTTATCAATTGCTTTTCACCCTTAAGACCAACCATGCTGGTTAACTTCATGTCTTGACACATACAGTTGTTTACTGTGAAAGGCTACCCAGTCAACTCTGCTTACAGTCACTCTGCTTAAAGTCACACTACCAGTTACAGTAACATAAAATTTAGACCCAAATATGTAAAAAATTTCAGCAAAACTCTCGTTACAGTCCTACTCGATTCACAGGCACCAAATTTCAAGCAACATTTGAAATATAACTGGAGTCTATGACTGTATTTACAAAGTCTGTATTTACAAAATTATCATTTTTCAGAAACTTCTTACTTATGCTTGATCATTGTTTGCTCCTTGTTTCTGCTTAAAACCGTTTTCTCACCTTTTTGGCACAGCTCATAGTAATAACAGTTGTATTACCCTGAATTTTGTGAAAATACCGTATATAATGTTGCAAGAATTTAGTAGCTTTAAGATGCAATTATACTGCTCTAAGTATATGGTATCTCTAAACTTTTCGACGAATATTTGTGTATCATATGGCTAAATTCAACACTAATTATTTTGAACTTTTTTATAGGTTAATTGTCAAGCTTTTGTGGATACATCTGAAAAATGTTTGAAAACTAACAACTTCTCTATGATGGAGCAAAACGAAATGGTAATTGAGCTCCTGTTTAAAGCCTGAAAAGTATCTTTGCACGGGAAGAGTTCCAGAGGAAAGCATACGACAAAACACGATACCTAATTTTTCTGTCTAGCATAGCAAGTTTGCACGATGCTGCCACTCTAATTTCAAGTCACTGAAAATCAATGTAGTTTGGCGCGTTGCACGTAGGAGCCTATTATTTTTGCCTTATAAAGACTTATGCTCAAAACATCGAAATTGTATTTCACTTTCAAATGTACAAAGTCGTTATTTTTAATTATATTAATTTTTGGTATCAGCTACAAAAAAAATCAGTTGAGTTGGGTTACAATTTGGATCCTGTTGCTAAAAAGGTAAGAGGATGAGATCTCTTCAAAATCAGTTATAAATTTAAACACAACCTTATACTCATTTAGCTTTCCCTGCTGTTCTTTCGTTAGAGCTCCTAGATCGTTGTTTTCTAAACCACCGGTTTTGTCCATTCTGTCCTCAACTTTTGAACTTCAGCCGGTGATCGCGCCGAAGATCTCCACCATGATCTTTGGTGTTGTTGTGGTTTCAAATCAAATATTCTACCATCGAGTTTAACTTGTTGCCATGGAGACTTATCGCAGGCTTTGATCACATTGAAGCCCTGTATGCCTGGGCAAAACATTATTATTCGTTTATTTTATAAATTTATCTCATTACATTGGATTCTCGTCGTCGTATTGCTCTGTGCCTGAATCTCTTTCGTATTAATCCTCATTTATTGCAAGATTCACAGATTCCGAGGAAAACAGCCTATCCTACGGTTCTTCCTTCTTACATATGACGATGATCACATTGCTTTGATTATGTTCAATGGTTACATTTGGTCATAGTTTATTTTTCAATCGACTGTGATTTGATGTTCCTCTATTATATTCTGATGTGATTGTCCGCAACTCGTTTCTTATCAAAGATAAGTGTAGATAATTTGATTCATGCAATATTTGGCGAAACCACCAGATTCCTCCATCATCCAATACTATTGTGGATCTGAGCCGCTTGGCCCTCACTCCTCATAATTTCAGCCAAGACTCTGATCAAGCTTTTTTTAAAGTGATTAGTAGAAGGAAAAATTATCATCTACGAGGAACGTCGAACGAATGGTCCAATACTATTTGTCTTTTGTTTATTGGTTTTTCTGTCTACGCTTATTTATAAGAAAAATTTTATAAGAACGCGAGCCAAAAAATTGGTCAAAAGTTAAGAACAAGCTGAGGCTGTGCCAAGGGCCATGGATCATATTACAGATTAAGGGGGCTAGAAAGTTTTAGGGGGGCTGAACATGCTAAAAACAAAGGGCAAGACGTTTGTCGAATGGTTTTTAGCATATTTCAGAAGTTATTTGGGGGCTTATTTGGAAGTCCCCGTAGCCCCCTTCCGTGGAATGCAATTTTAAATAACGTTTTACCCTATCTCAAATGAGCATTTTTAGCCATGTGCAGGTGCTTTTTCGGTGAATATTTAAATGTGTCGGCAAATGGTTGTCCCACAATTTGTTGGCAAAATGGGCCTGAACACCTCGCTAAAGCGAGAAAGTTGGTAATCGCACTGCTTACACCCTATCAACTGGAGAAAAAAAAAAGAACAATCCAGCCTCAGATTTTGGAAAAAGTTAAGAACAGTCAGCCTGAAATTGAATTTACTACTCCTCATAATAAGAGAGTGAATATTTTAAAATCACTTTTTCTTTTCAACTTCAAATCAGACCTGCCATCCTGAACATCCTGACATTTCCGAAAAAGTTGAAGAGATTTTTGGGACTTCAAAAATCCCATTTTTTGCCTTGAGGACTTTTGATATTTTTGAGTTTTTAAATAGGTTATTAGGATTTTTCAGTGATTCTTGGGATTTTTATGGGCTTTCATGCATGTTATTATTTCAGTAAGGCAGATAAAATCCAAAAAACTCCCATTTCCTAGATATCATGGTGCATAATAGGAACTAACAGAGACGGCGCCAAGAAATTGAGCCTGGGAGAGGGGGGCTAAGAATCAAGCTAATTTACATAGGAGGACCAAGAAGTTGGGTCCGACGAAGAAGATGATTTTTGAAATTAAGCTTCTAGAATGGCTTAATATGCATATCCCAAACTCAAATTTAACAAATAGCTATACCGCTCCCAATTCGACGATTCTCAGAAAACATTGATTATTGATTTTTAGAAAAGATTGAGGGGGATGGGGGTGGATTCATGGGTGGGGAAAGAAAGAAAGAGTGACCTTTGGTTCAGAGGGCACATCGATGTGAATAACAAGAAGCTGTTGTATTGGTTTTATCGAGAAAATGTTACTTCCTGAACAGAAATGTGCATCTTCTGTGTCTCGAGTGTTTTCAGTTGGCCATGTTTACACATCCAAAATGTAGACATTGTAAATCAACAATGCAGACATTTCCTAATTTCATCTCCTGAATTGTTGAAAATAAAAGACAAATGATAGAAACCTGCCTTAATATGTTAGTAAATAGATCGAATAAAATCAAGCAGTATATAAACAAATTGTTCTCTTTTTATTTCATACTCTATTTACAAAAATAATAAAAAAGACGGTGAAAAATTCTTATATCTGAAAAAGTAGGGGGGGCTATGTCAAAGTAGGGGTGCAGTTCTATAATGCTAGGAAGGGGGCTGTGAAGAAAAATCCACACCCACACCCATTATACTTATACTTGTATTTGTGTAAAAGATTCTCTGTTGGGTTATGAAATCACTCAAAACAATTCACCGACTCTTAAAGGCTAATAGAAAATGCTCATTCATGTAAAATAAATGGCATGCTAAAGGGTTGATTCACTATTCCAAGTTAAGAACTCACCTAACCAAATATACACCTGAGTTGCCCTTGCTAAGGAGGGCTGAGTCCCCCAAATCTCTCTCAATTTTAGCAAGGGGCAGAGTCCCAAAACCACGCCAACAAAATGAGAACACAAGTAGTAGCTATGAGTCATGATTTTGCAATTAAAATATTCTTACAATCAAATTACAAAATCGAATAAGTCCAAATATTGAAGGAACCATTTCTGCTACTAAATGCTTCGCCTTTATTTTGGCAATTCACCTTTACTGCTAGTATGTATGAAAACTGACAAGTGTTATTCTAATAAAAAACATCATATGGAAAGCAATATACTACCATCCAACTAAGTTTCGAGATATTGCAAAGAAAATTCTTCTAAAGACCCCATCAGATAATATAAGTTTTTCATTTATTCATAAAACAAAACCTGATGTACTTATGGAAAAGTAAATGACACAGAAATTATTTTGAATAATATATCTCACCCGACCTAGCAGATTTTGCTCATTCAGAAGTGCTTCGTTGTGTTTTTCAGGGTATGCGGTTAGAATTAAAAATATCTGAAAATAGATTTCTTTATGACATAACACACTCTAGGGCGACCGAATGGCGTCCACTGCAAGGCATGCGATGGTTTAGGATTGGGTTTCCTTGTTGATTTATAAAATTTTGATCGTTTTTGTGAAATATATTACATATTTTTCGATAAACTAAGGAAATTTTATAATTTATTTGTTTTAATTTATTCGTAAGATTTGTTGGGAATTTTTCAAAGGATGGACGAGATTTTTTGGAGTGATTTACCCCTGGAGATTTTATCCATAATCTAGTAAAACTTAAAATGGCCAATAACAATTTTGACTATGTATTTTTGGGGTTAGTGTTTGTTAAACATCTTCTTAATAGTATGGGTGTCGTGTGTCGTAAGTATTTCAAGAAGGAGGGACACAAGACACCATGCACACGCAAAATGATAAATACTGTATCATTTCTTTTTTTCTGAAAATCTATGTGTATGACTATGTGTATGTTTGGACTGGGAAACCGAAATGTTCTGCTTCGAATTGTCTTTTTAACAATTTCATTGTTGTTGTGAAGTTTTGTAGTTGATTTGTTTGTAATTTATAACTACCTTATATAGCTTCAACTTCAACTTCAACATTTTGTTATCAGTATATTTTAAATAATTACAAGTGATTCGATAATGCTAAGATAAACGACTAAACGATTAAAGAGCATACATGAAAAAGTATTCTACTACATGAAATTGTCAGTAAAGATAAAATGAAATACTGAAGGACACGTAGAAATAACTCAGAAGAGCTTTTCAAAGATACTGAAAATAGCTAGATGTAATAAGGTTTGTTTACTCTAGTAGAATTTGAATTAAAATCAAATGAACAATAAGAAAATCAATAATATAGAATGGAGAACGTTCAAGTCTATTTATTTTTTGCTTTGTTGTTTTAGCCTCTGTATGGGAAAGAGGTTGGGCAAAATAATAATCGTTTCCTTCTTGCTGAAGGAATTGTTTACGAAGTTCACATGACCTAGCCGAAAGCTGGAAATATAGTGTTAGTTAAAGCTTGCCCCAAAATGAGCAGGAAACGGATAAATCCGAGGATGGATCCCTTAACATTGAGTGGATGCAGTGAACGGCATCACCACAGATTCTCCTGTCACCATAATAGTGGTGACTTTTTGCTTCCCAGAGAAGAAAATGAAGGCTTTGCCCCAAGATCAACAAGCCCCAGCACGAACGATGAAGCCAGTCATATTCAAGCGGGCGAAGAAGTCTTGAGAAGAAAGCTGAGTTGGTATTTTATGAACCCTTACCAGAAATACAAACTTAAAGGTCGAAAACCATGGAAACTGGTGCTGCAGTTCTTCAAAATAGTATTAATTACTTTTCAAGCAACATGGTTCGCAATGGATTTGCAATCTGTCGTGACCTTCGACACAGACAATTTGGCAGCATTTCGGCATATTTTTATCAAAGACTATCCCGGAGGATTACGCTATGTGCCAGTATTTACGAAACCAGAGCTATACGACCGTATGCATTATGTTTGGCGGCAGTACCATAACTTCACCCAGGTGACCGTGGGTACTTACGATCTCCCTCTACCAGAAAAAGACAGAAGAATAAACCTGTGCATTTACCGATTAATTCCAAATAGAAGTACAGATTATGATGAGGATGACAGCAACAGATCCTGCCACAACTTAACTCCACCATCAGGAATTGATGCAGACAATGTGACAGAGTTTGTTGTGAAGAATAGAATTCCAAAGAGTTTTGAGTTTGTGACAAAAGTTGTAATGAAATTTAGTATGAAAACGAAAAATACAAAGCATAATGTCGCTGAAAGCCAAGCAGACTGTTACACTTACAATATAATTGCTTCATTCAACAATGATGATTATGATGGGAAAATGCAGTTCAGGCTTTACTATGAACAGTCATTTAAACCTTGTGATACCAACCCTACTTCCATGTCCTATGCTAAACTTGGAGTTGAAATTTTTGTCATAATCCTCTGCATTATGTCTTTGACACTTTGCCTCAGATCCTTTATGAGGCACCTTAAACTAAGCAGAGAGACAATAAAGTTTTTTGTTGAGTTCCGGCATGAAAAGCTCACACTTTCTGACAAGATGAATTTCTTGAATTTTTGGATTCTGCTTATAATTCTTAGCGACATTTTAGTGATTTGTGGAACAATAATCAAGATAGTGATTGATTTTGCTGATGTGGCGATGTATGATGCATGTGCATTGCTGCTTGGAATTGCAGTTCTGTTTTCTTGGGTTGGTATTTTGCGCTACCTTGGCTTTTTGAAAGGCTATAATACACTCCTGATTACACTAAAGGTTGCATTTCCACAAGTTTGCAGATTTCTAGTGTGTGCTGCAATTATCTACTTTGGATTTACCTTCTGTGGATGGGTTGTCTTTGGCCCTTATCATGAAAAGTTCAAAGACATCATCACAACCTCAGAGTGTTTATACTCACTTGTTAATGGTGATGATATGTTCAACACATTCAAACTTATGAATGACAGGGACTATACTTTGTGGATCTTCAGCAAGGTTTACCTCTATTTGTTTATTTCTTTATTCATTTTTGTTGTCCTGAGTTTGTTTATTGGTATTATTGGTGACACATATGAAAGAATTAAAGACTACGGACATCCTCCTAAAACTAGAATTCAGTTATTTATGGAAGGCCTAGAGTATCATGAGCCAGACTCAAGTGATAGTGGAAGTGAATCTGGAACGGAGGCCAATGAAAGACGACCTTTGCTATAGACGCTGTCTAAAAATACTATTCTTTCTATAATTTGGATTTTGTGTTGAATAATTCAACTTAGCTTTGCGTAGTTTCAGAGACCAATTTTTATGATTGATAAGATTATTTTATAGAGTCAGAACTGGAATGAGTCAATACCAGTAATTAAATTTGTTCCATGAAAATCTAATTGATGTTCTATTTTACCAATTGTCGGCAATAATGCTGTTTTACTAAATTCAGTTCAGTTCATTTAATTTCAAAATTCCACAACATGCAATTAAATAGCAAGTTAACAACAACAAATATTAATAACATACAATATAAATATGTCATAATTTGAGAAATAACAAATTAAAAAAGAAAAGTGCTGGTGGTCAGCTTTGGTTGGAAATCAGAAGCAATTTAAGACAGTATTCTTCTAATGTATTAATCACCCAACAATCAAGCAAAACAAATATATAAGATAAACATTTTATGTCGTTAAAAAGGTGAAAAAATTCAGGGATAAACTTTATGTCATAATAATTTTTAGGCTTTTGATATTTTGATTTTGATATTTTTTGGTTGTCAATAATACAGTTCTAATGTATCACAAAAGAATGTTTAGGTTTTACCATTTTCTTTCACAATTAGCACTTACTTTAGTTTTTTGTACTCCAGTTTGAGTAGTTCTTATTTGGTAATAATGGAGTGGGTTAGGGGGCATAGGAACTTGCTAATTTGGCTTCCCATAATTTAGAGAGATATTGAAGGTGCTATAATTGAAATAAGGTCCTGTTAGTCTAATAGCAAACTTTTTCAGCAAATATACTGGTTATATATCTTTAGAATGAAATAACACTCAGTGGCAAATCTGGGAAATCCTTGGCAAAAACAGTTTATTTGATATTTTCTTCGTCTGGATACATAGGGAGGATAGTTTGAAGCTAATCATTGACCATTTCAACAGTAGCCACGACACAATTAAATTTGCCAGTGAACATTCCACAGAATCTATAAGTTTCTTGGATGTCACGATAAAGGTAGGAGAGGGGGGAGTCCTTACAACATACTTATTTTGTATGCCAACTGATACCCATTCGCTCTTACTAAAGAAGTCTCAGATGATTGCCAGTTTAAGGAACATGTAGGTAAACTCGCTGGGGGGCTTAGGGATAGGGGGTATGAAGAGTCTCTTGTTAATCAACAAATAGATAGGGTACAATCTTCTTTCCGTTTTGGCCGTGTCCTTGCGACTCCCTGATTATCGCAGTAGCATCATTGTCAAAGTACCTCGATCCAAAATTGATATTATGAAAATAACTCCCTTGCTCTGGAACCTATAACCCTAGTCTATGAATAGCACAAGGGGATTTTTTCCAGCGTCTTTTTACAACCTATCTTTTTCAGCGTATCTAATTTATGCTGGTATCGCGATCTAAAAGTTAGATTGTAACAATTACTGCTTTGAAAATTGGAACCTAGTACCCCAGTCTATAAATAGCACGGGGGGGGGGTATTATTCAGCGTCTATTCACACCCTATCTTTTTTAGCGTATCAAACTGCCTATCTCTATCAAGTTCCATACTGGTATCACGTTTCATACAATTGGTAACTTCTTATCTTCTTACAGCCCTCACTATGGCTAAATTGACTATGAAATCTTAATGCGTCACTCGCCCTAGGCTCTTTTAGCACGACCTACAGTCTAAAAATCCCCAGAAATCCTTATTTATGGGCCCCAAATGAAAAAACTAAATTTTTGAAAATAGGTGATGAATAGTGAACGAGAATCAACAATAAAAAATATTTTCATTTTTTCATTTCAGTGGCACTTTGATGGCCCAATGAAATAAGCAAGAAGTTTCGAAGCTAACCTGTGTTTGTTAGTTCCAAAGGCTTAGTTTGTTAGTTACATCCCATTTACCTCTGTTTTACCATAACTACCGGCCTTTATTGCAAACTCCAAATTTTGGATGCGTCGTTCAATAAAGGGCGCCGTTTATCTGAGGGTGGCGTTCAATGCAAAATGCAAAGTTTTTCAAATGAAAATTGCGATGAAAAAAGATAAAAACAGACTTTAAACAGTGGTTTCTTTTCCAAAAACACGCAATAAACACGATTGTGTGAACAATTTTAAAAGTTCACAAAAAATGTCTTTACGTTATGGAAATGTCTAAGAATGTCAACACCCCTATCTCCCGCCAGAGTCCTCGTCTCTATGACATAAAAACTTTCATAGCTTTCGAAAAGTGGTGCGTTTTCTTATGAACATAGAGGCATTCCATAGAGGGCGGCGTTTTTTCCAAATGGTTGGCTGAAGGTGCGGCGTTCAGTAGAGGGTGGCGTTTATCAGGGGGCGGCGTTCATTAGAGGAAACATGGTAATGCATTTTCTTATATGTCTAGATTTGCCAGTGAATAATTTTTGTGTTGTGCTACACAAGCACGTATTTAATGCAATGAATTTTAGCTTCAATTCAGAAATAGTGCAAAGATCTGTATTAACACGAAGAAAATAACGTATCAATTTTCTATCATTTTTCTAACCTACTAGTCATATTTGCATCTTTTCATCGCAATTTAAGTTTTTGCTACTGGAGGCTTTTTAGCACAAAGTAAATTTACCATAAGATATAGAGACATGAAGCCTTTAACTGCAAGAGTAGGCATAACATCACATTATAGATCATAACAGCATGTTATCTTAAGCTTAATAGCAAAAGCATTGAAGCATGATTTCACAACCATACATAAAAACTGATTGATACATTAAACACGATGATACAACATCTAAATACTCAACAAAATTCCACACAATCTTAACAGCTGCTTATTCACATCGATACTGACTAGATCCAACTGTGCTGTGTTTGAATTATACATATGATTTAATAAAACTCAATCACAGGTTTCAAAACTATTTAAATTGAAAAAGATAAAAAAGCGACAGTTATTGCAAAATTAAAAATTAGATTAAAAAAAAGTTGAAAAATTTGAAGTCTTGGAAGTGGTGATCATGAAATCCAAGGAAAACATTGAAGCAGTGTGTGTTGTCAAATTTGAAAACACTGCATTTATATGGATGAAATTCATCAAGAAGTCATCTATATAGCATTCTGAAATAAAAAAATTATCAAGTTAGTTCTTGGAAACAATTTAAAGGACAACATTGTGATCATCAATTTCTATGTAACACATTGTACAATTTCTCAAAATTTCTCAAAAGGTATACAGCCCATAATGATTATCAATAGCTGCCAAAAAAAATGCCAGGAATGGAAATACTTTTCTTGACTTCTTTTTGCTGGATATTAGAACATTTTCTTGTGTGCATGCGTCTATATAGAGTTGTCAAGTACCCTCTTCCAAGCTAATCAAGCCAATGGAGGGGCATCATTCTAAGGAAAGTTATGTTAAACAACTAAGTTATAGTTTAGGGAAAGGTTTATGTTCTCTTTTCTACTGAAATCAACAATCAATAACACCAGGCTGACAATATGTAATGCATCTTGAACATTTTAGCAGTACAAACTCAAACTATAATTTCATTAGTTAGGTGACCATGTGCTAGAGCAAATGTCTACAGCCAAAAGGCTCAAACCTTTTGCAGTTTCAGCTTGCCTGTCACATATTGGTAACAACTGAAACAAAGACTCTTTGGACAAACCTTTGTTTTTCAGCTATTTAGCTCCTTATTAGCTCATCTCCATCTTCAATTCCCTCATCCTCCTGAACACGAAATGGAGCATGTTGGAAACCTCTCCTACGATCTGCAAGGCAGAAACAGCACAGTCTGGCTAATCTTAGAATCACAACTTTGCATATTTGTATATCTTAATAAACTGTATTTTATAGCACAGCACTGGTGCAAGAGTGTGAAATTACTATGAACTGAACAGTGATTAAAACTTAGCTTCAATTTCCTATTAGACGAATTTTCTAACATAGAACTCACTTTGGCTACTTAACAACCATTTAGGTCTGAATAGCCCTTTAGCAAAAACACGGTCAGAGAAGCCTGTGCCTAGAATCTGTTGACAAATTAGTCTGCGTGCAGGCTAATTCAGAGGTAATCACTTGCAATCAGAAATTTAATCTGCCATCTATAGCACATATGAAAACTCAATTTCCTTCTGCTATCAGCATTATAGAATATCCATTTCCAGATAGGAAATGTAGAATCTAGTTTTATGGAAAAAAATTGAAACCTGGAGAAAAGAAAGTTGGCAGATTTTCTGCATTTTATAGAATAAAAACTTGAAAAATTCAGAAACATACCATCCTGTTTCCTCTTTCTTGTGTCTTTATATTTTTTATGACTCCAGATTGCTAGTTTTACCAGAGCACAAAGCAGGGGAAAATATGCCAAGGCATATGCAGTGTTCTGCAAGGCCAAGCGCTCAGTGTACACTCCATTCAAGCCAAGATTGATGATGGCAATTATAGCAATGTTTGCCAGCAGCAAAGAGTCATAGAGATTCATGCCTTGGTTGCGATATGGCTTAAAGTAAACAAACACAAGCAATACAACAACACAGAGTATTGCAAATATTGTGTCTTGAAGCGCTCCTGATGGAACATAAATGTAAATAATCAGCAAGACTAATCTATTAAAAAAGTAAAAAACAGGAAAGAAATCACAAAATAGCAGTTGATGGTATGGTTCATTGAATGTATCAATGATGCCAATAAATCTGACAAAACGAGGCAATCTGACCAGAGCAAAGGAGAACATGATCAAAAAAGGAAACAAAATAACAATAAAGACAGCAACAACAAGTGCAATTATTGCAAATGGAATGTGCTCTCCACTGAAGAAAGGAGTTGATGCTGCTCTGTAGACAACCCATTGACCTCGTATTTTTACAGGGTGAAGGAGATCAAGAGTTATGCGAGTAAAGTCAGAGTATGCTATAACACTTATGAAAACAAATGATTTGAAAACAGTTCCTCTGTTTAGAAAGCATTCATTTCCAAACCTGTATGATAGCCTTATCATTATGAAAGTGAATAAGAGCATGTATGAGGGAATGATGTAGTTTAGAAAAGTTTTTTCTAGATCATTCATTGAATTCCAAAGGCAAACTCCCTCACCGAAACCACCAGAGCCTGATAGAGTGGAAAATCCAATAATCATTTTGATGAAAATGTCAAGATTTGTATTGCCATGAAGACATAAGGGAAGGATCTGATATGAGTATAAGAAAGCATTGAGAGATGTGGCATATGTGTCAACATTGAGTACAATGATAATTATCATTGCAACTGTTATGACCAAAAAAACGAGGAGAAGCCAGAAAAGACCATAATCATCAGGGCATGGTTTACAGATTTCTGCTCCAAAAACAACACTGTAGCCTTTTTTGCAGTCTGCACATAATGGAGAGCTGTTATTGCGACCTTTGGTACATTGATTTCTTTTGTCAAACTTTTTATCAATGACATTTCCTTTCTCTTTTGAAATGTCACAGTAATTGTCTGGGCATATGTGAGATGCAAAATCAGTGTCTTTACACTCCTTTGATTTGAGCGGGTCTCCCCATCTCCCTTTAAGAATATATACATCTGCACTTGAGTCGCATTTGGTTACACCAAGTTTCATATCAAATTTCTGAGAGATGCACTGGCACACTTGGCTATCTTTATGAAAGTAATATCCAAGTGGACAGCTTTTCAGTTTCAAGCCATGTATTGTTCTTGACACAGACCGCCCAATTGTAGTTTCGATCAGAACTGAATATTTTTGTGAAGGACTTCCAGTAAATTTGATTCCGTCTATAGTGTTTCGTGCTAAAAACATTCTTTGGCCATCAATTTTAACAGAGCCAGGTATTTCAGGACGAACAGTTACCCTAATGTTACCATAAATACTGTTGTAATTCTCATCTTCAAGAACAACATTTGGTTTAAAGGTCAGTCCTGGGTATGCGTTCCATTCTTCATGATTTATATTGGCTATCTTTATAGGGCTAGTTACAACTGTAGTCCTTCCATCTTTGTATTTTCCATCAATATAATGAAAAACCTTCCATTTTAAAGCACTGTTATTATATGGTAGCTCATCATTCCGTCTGCACATGGCCAATGTATCAGCATAAACATTATCTCCTGATGCAGCTGGGGCGACATTACCAACAAAGGAAGTTGATGTGTTAGAATTGTCAGGGTCAAAAATGTCGTAATTATCCGTACCAAAGAAAATGAAACAGCTGTGGGTTTTCAATTCTGTTGAATTCATTGGAACTTCTGAAGAAACTGGCATTTCTACATAAATTGCACCTCCTCTTTTTGTTGCAGTATTGTTTTCAAACCTCATACTAGAATTTGGATTCATGCGCAAAACTGAATCACCAAAAAATGCAACAGCACCACCCTCTTGCCCAGTATTGTTTTGGAACAAAAGCTCTCCTTTATTCACAGCATAACTTGATTCAAACATTATAGCTGTGAATTCATTTCCTTCAAAGCTATTTGGACCTATAAATATGACAGTACTGGAATAACTGTACAAGGCAGCTTCACCTCTATCTTGGCCAATGTTGGAATTTTGTGTCTGGTGTGATATGGTGCAATTTTGCATGCTTAATTGACACAAGACTAACATTATAGCTCCAGCTTTATCTGCTTTATTAGACACAAATGAACAGTTTTGAAAATCAATTTTTTCTTTTCTTTTACCAGCCCCTTCAGTGCGATATTCAGAAAAACCACCACCAACCAAAGCATAATTGTTCTGGAAGTGTGTATCAGCCAGCTGGACAGTTGTACCTCCATTAGACCAGGCTGAATTAATACCAACTCTCATCCCTCCACCAGCTAGTGTAGCAATATTTCCAACAAACAGAGAATGTTTCAAATTGACTCTGTTGCCCCCAGTTGTGTCATCAAGTTCTGCAAAAATGCCACCCCCAAAAAGGGCTTTGTTTTGGTGGAATTGGCTGTCGATTACAGTAAGTGAGTTGTTTCTTGAATTACCTCGAGAGAAGAAAGATATGCCACCACCTCTACCAAAAGAAACAAACTGTTTACAAGAAGACATCGACACTGTACTTTTTGTATGCTCAGCTGTGTTATTCATAAATTTACATTTGAAAAACAAATAGCTTCCATTTGAGTTCATGAAATTCTTCCTTTCTGGTTTGTTACACTTTGGCTTGAATTCAATATATACTCCGCCACCAGAGCTAAAACCTGCATTATGATGGCTAACGAGCGAGTTATTTGAAAACGTAACATAACTCATTGTAATATTGCCGACAACATCATAAAAAGCAGACCCATAGCCATGTGAACGATCGATTTTGACCCCAATCATGCTGAAGTCCTTTGTCTCTTCAACAAATAACGCCGTTGAAATGTTCCAGTATTTTGGTGTCTTTCCACGGAGGTCCATGTTTGTCGAAGGAAACTCTGCACCGCAGCTTGATATGGTAAGATACTGTATGCTTATCTTGCTGCTAAAACCAAAATAAAATCCCGCCTGAGAAGAATTGCACCGGACCACAGAAACAGGGTCACCCTCTATAGAAAAATTGTGCATGAACCTCTTTTCTATCACTGTCGATAAGTTATGGCTGCCATTTTCTATCACCAGCCTAGTGTTGTTGAGGTCTTCTTTTTTCATTGCGAACTCGATAGTTAGACATGAAATATTGCCGCTCCAGCAAGCCACTTCGTCTTTTCCATTACGTGAAACAACAATCTTGCTTCCATCTCCATTAATACATTGATAACGTTGCACAAACACTGCTGCATAAATTGTGATAGCCAATATATAAATGCAAATGCTTTTCTTGGCCATTTTGATCTTCTAACTGGAGTTGTGATCTCGGTCTGTTCTCCGAATTACGGAACGAACGATTTCTCAGTAGTAACATTCACACGGATTCACATGACTTCCGCCTCTACGTCAACCTCGGATACTCCTCCGCAGCAAGAAGCGAATGCTCAGGGGATTTTTCGTTACAATTATATGTCGTCTAATTTAGGCTACGTCCACTCTGCTCCATGTTCTTTCTCTCTGTTTTCGTTGATGAAAACGATTTTCGCGCACACTGATCCGTTTTCAAATGAATACCCTTTGAATACGGTAAATGTCCACGCTGCTCCAACAAAATCCCTGTTGGTAGCCTCATTTTTAAACAGAGGCTTTAAATCAGGTTTATAAGAAATGTAAGCCGCTCCTGATTAGAATGATTAGAAGGTACTCAATAGGTTCCCTGACTCCCAAATTCCCGCTACGTTTTAAGCACGATTACCGATTCCCGACCATTGATTTCCGAATCCTGTCGTAATCGATTGGCGAATCCCGCTCACAAAACTTTCCCGCTTCCAAAAAAATGACGATTCCCACCACCCCAAAAATACATTAGGCACCAGTGGTGGAATCTTTACAATCCGCCAAAAAGAGGCCTGTTTTTACAAAAAGGACCTTATTTGAAAAATACAACACTTGCTTTTCGATGTCCCATTACGAATAATGAACATCTTGGATTACATTAAAATTAAAAGGTTGATTGTAGCGTCATAGCATGTGATTGTAAAAGGGATCGGGCTGAACCTAAAAAAATGCTTAACTTTTGCAAGGTTAAAAGGAATGTGGGGTTTTAAATATTATGGAAAATTCTTGAATTTTTATTTTTCATAGACTCAGTCACAGTTAATCTATACGGCATAAGGTAAACGGTCCACTGTGAGCTGTAGAGTTCCCTTAGATCTTTACCAGTGGCGAGGGTCGAACTTAAGTACAGTAAACGTTTTTGACACGATATTTGGTTTTCTCTCCCTAAAAACCAAACTATTTACGGAATCAGATTAAACTATACATCATTCAATGCACAAGAACATGGCGATTCCAACCATATGAAAATAATTGGCAAATATGGTAAAATGATACTTTCCAGGCAAATTTATTGTTTAAATGAGTGTACCACCTTCAAAAGCTATTTTGTACCCTTGCGTTTGAGATATCAAAATCTGACTTATATCAGCAAAAAGCGCAGATCCTAAGCACCTAAGCTACCAAAAAATGTCTCAGATTTTTCAAATTCCTCCTCCCCTTTAAACTGTACCCTGTCAAAAATTGGCAAACAATTTTTCTTCCCCCTCATAACTGTATTTGGCTATAAAAGACGGACCAGAGCAAATACAAAAATTTTGAGACAAACTTTACTTACCCGACATCTGTCCTGTTTATACTCACTCGAACCTTTGCTTCTCCACTTAAAAATGAGTTTCCATTACTGGTTTAAACCTATAACACCTTTCCTTGTCGAAATCTTATGTAAAGATTGGGCGAGAGCTGATGTAATTCGATAGTTTCACACAGTTTGTATGATGGGTGTGGTCATGAAAATTTTCAAAAAACGACACCCAAAGTTTCAAAAATTTTGAATATGTGCAGTGACAAAAACTCCTTAAAATAAACCCTGTTGTGAACTTAAACCAGAAAATAGATGTAAGAAGTCTAACCAACAACAATATCGTCCAGCATGGGATCAACAAAAACGCCTAGAAGTATTTCTTTCTCACCTTCTACACTCGGGGGGTAAACTGTGCCAAATTCTGGACGGGGACGTACCATTTTGGTTAAAATTTTGGACCCATAATTCCGCAATTGTCTGAAAAAATGTTACCCCTAATTCCGCAAACATGATGAAAACTATACCCATTCTGCAGAGCAAATAGAATTTTTAAAGCACATAAAAAATCATCAACCAAATTCTGCATGTCCCATGCCCCAAAATTTCAATATTACACATATTTCATACGTTTATTTTTAACTGGACATTGATTTTGTTAATGTTTAATGTCCCTCCTAATAATTTTGCAATATTTCCCCAAAATTTAACCCATAATTCTGCATGGTTCTTCAAATAGTACCCATAGTTCTGCACAAATTTCAAAAACTGATGCCAATAATTCAGCACTTTTAAAAAAAATACCCCTAAATAATGGCACGTCCGCGTCTTTTCAAACATGTTAAGGTACCCCCCCCCCCCCGAGCCTCTACATTATCACCAAAAACTTCAAGCAAGGGCGGGATGGCGGGGAGGCTTGCAGGCTTGAGCCTCCCCACCTAAAAATAAAGATACACTAATTTCCTCAAAGTGAATTTGAGAATCATAACTATAGTAGATTGCATGCTGCAATATAATTCTATAATAACGATAAATCATAAATGTAAGTAGATTGTACCAATAAAAAATTGATTTAATGAATAAACGACGTTTCGAGCATAGCCCGTTAGCTTGAACCTCTAAGTTCTCTATAATGGCAAAATTTAAACCACCCCCCACCCCAACATTTCGAAACCATTTGCTTCAGGTCTTTCAGTTTGATCTGTTCAAAACTGGCTGATATACGGTCAGTAGAAGTGACGTTCACTAATTAATTGATAACTGTAGTTTTTGCTCTTAGTTTATTCATAGAATTTGGAACCAGCACCAAAATGACGTGATGACAAAATGATATCACGTTTTTTATATAATATAGAGCACAAAATGATGTCATATTACATGATGAAAATTCATGACAACATGATAACAATTCAAATATTTTAAAATAATTATTTCATGACGGTCAAACACCAACAGCCACAACATTTTGTTGTGATAAAATGGCGGACTAACTTTGGAGCAGGGAGATTCATCTTTCAAAATGCCTAAATACACATTGTTGCTCTAAAGTATCGCATTTCAACAATGAGATGATGCTTGGCGATATAGGGGAAACTCAGAAACAACCATTTTGATTAAAAGGTTGCAATTTGATCTTAGGTTGCAATCAAGCAAAAAATGTATAGAGCATTATTTAATTACGACGGTCAGCAAGGAGACCGGACGTTGACATTTAAATCTGGAGATGAATTTAATCTTATTGACCAAATCAACGAACATTGGTGGCAAATGCAGTCTTCAACTGGGGAAATCGGATTAGTACCATCAACTTACCTTGCAATTAATAAGGTTAGTTTCGTTTACGTCTAGCAGAAGATAGGCCTGTTTATGTGTGGGCAGTTCGTTTTGGCTATGTCACTGGATGCTGGATGACCGTAAGAAGTTTGGGGCTAGGGAAGGAACCAAGGAGGTCCAGGGTAAGGCAAGGGCAGTGAGAGAGCGTGACCTGGTGATGTGTTTCCCCATGCAATAACCTGCCATTATTTGTAGCTGTTAGTGTTTGCCAGTCTGGAAAGCTTGCATATGCTTCAACTATGATGGATTTGTTGCACTGGCACCTGACCCACAATTTTAATCAAGTCATGTATAGGGTCACGTCCAGTGGCGGACTGGCTACCCTTTGACCCACCGGGAAAAGCAAGCAACAGGGCGCCAATAGGTGTCAAAGTTGCTTATCTTTGGGGCTTGTAAAACAAGCCCAGAAAAATTTTGTCATACTTCATCCTTAAAATTCTTTGCAATTGAAAACAACCTATTTAGAATGTCGGAACAATTGGCATTGGCATGAGGAAGACTCTCTGTCAAATTGACTGTGTTTGAAACGTCTTCACGGCTGTTCAAATTTGTAGGTATCAAGTGACGTATTGTCCCTCAATTTAATGTATCAAATGAAGATATCAAATGATAGATTTTGAAAGTTGGGCTAAAACTCAAAGCCCGTTTTCAGTTAGCGAGACACTCCCTTACAAGATTTTATAAAGAAAGCAGCTTCTCTGGCCTAGGAGACGAGATTATTTTCAATTAAACTCGATCTCAAAATCTTTGAAAATTTGATGAAATATATGACTTTGTTCTCATCAAACGGTAGCATAAAATTTTTTGAAAGTTTTGGAGCATATCATTGAGAAATGTGAAGGGGTGCCACATCACCTGCTAGCCTAATGACTATGTTGCTCCATGCTCCTGCCTCCACGCTACAGTTACATATCATTTACAAAAGATATGATTCCAGTTCATCAGCGAGCGGAATTATGATCAGGTATTGAACATGTGCTCAAAACCGTAGACTTGTCTGAAAGATATCTGATAAGATATCTTGGACAAATAGGCACCGCGGAGCGTTGAGGAAAGTGGGGGGTCTAAAAAAAGTGGGGGGTGGGCTAAAACCGTATAAAAAGAGGCTTTTCTGGTAGTTTGATACCTAAAATTTGGCATTTTTTGCAAAAAGTGGGCTAAAGCTCCCCCAGCCCCCCCTGCTCCGTGGTGCCTGACAAATGGATTTTAAGAGATCTTGCTGCCATCCTCTTTTTGCAAATTGATGATTTTGCAGATTAATAGGCTCCCTCTCTATGAGAAACTGTGCATAGAAATGGTAAAAAGAAAAAAATTTTCTTGGGAAAAGGCACAGTTCCTTTCCGGGACAAAAATTTGAAGAAAGATTGGAAAACCTTTAATAGCTAGTTGTAAACTTGAAATCAGTTTTTTCATGAGGGTATCAATCCTCAACAACTTCTGTATAAATTTTTTAAAAAATGGTCAAGATTTTTGACTTCAGTTAGTGATAATTTCTTTTGGTGCAAAACTCCTGGTTTTGACGTACAAAAAACAGGATCAGCCATAAGTCAAAAAACTAATATGGTTAGTCAGAAGTCATTGGTTTCACAAAATTATTAGTCATTAGTCAGTTGGCAAATAGTCTGCTAGTTAGCTTGTGAAAATCCCTACTACCCTCTCAACAGAAATAGAATTAATTCAAATATTGTGCACTTGCTTGAAAAAATTGCAAGCTAACCAAAATTACAAGACGTTTTATACGACAAGGAGTTTCAGACAAAAAAGCTTCTAGTATGTTTAAAATATTTTCTTTTTTCAAAGTCATTTTCAAAGCAAAATATGTTCTTTACAAGGTTTTCAGAAAATCTGGCAGAATTTGCAGATTGGGAAACTTTGCAATCAATCTTAATATTGCTCAACTTAAAGGTGAAGCTAAACTTTTTATGCAAACGATAAACTTTTTACTTTGAACAATAGATGATTGTAATCAGTTTTAGTTCTCTGCGAAGATTAGTTGCCTTTTGAAAGTTTTCATGTTTTTGAAAAAAATAACTTGGGGCAGAGGGCGCACCGGGAAATTTCCCGGTGTCCCGTGGGGCCAGTCCGCTTCTGGTCACGTCGCCCTGATTGAATATACCTAGATACAAATTAATTTTTTTCTATTTCGTGTAGACTTGTCTACATAAAACTTGGCAAGGACAAAATTCTTCAGGCTCTTCAGATATATATTTCAAAAGATCAGGTAATTGGTTTTACAAAGTTTTTTGAAAAAGCCACGAGACTTCTTAGCTATCTTGACGGCATAAATTTCTGGTGTTGCCCTGATTGGGTATGTTTTTCATATGTAAATATTACCACGCACAAATAAAAATAGAAGTGAAATAAGTGATTAAACACTTGGAAACACCTTCTTGCATGTTTCATTGTATTTTTTAGCCGCCGATCTGGCGCATGCAAGATTGTAACTTTTGCAAGAGTCAAGACAAGGGGAAAATTTACAGCTCTGACAAAGTGCGATATTTTAGCCAAAAATTGTATTCAAAATGTATCAAATTTGCTCTGGAGTATTTTTGTTTAAAGATATTTGACAAATTGAAATTTACAGGTTTCTTTTTGAAAATAAATGCGAAACAACTACCGAACTAAAACAGCCATCTGGAGAACATTTTACATCATTAACAATACAAATTTCAAAAAGAGTATGATGTCAGAAGGCATGCAGACGAAATTTTCAAAATGAACTTGTCTGCGCAAGAAACAAAGGTTCCAATGTGGGTCAGCATCAGCATGCTGCAACCTGTGAGCATAGACATTTAAGTGGAGAACAACAACATGCACATAAACATGACTGAAGTATAATAGGGTCACTTCGCCCTGATTGAGTATGTACCAAAAGCATGCAGATGGAAAATTTGAATGCACAGCTATGCATAGCCAAAATCATACATGTTTTCCAAACAGAAATATTTGTGTTGAAATCATTTGCTTTTTAAAGTAGTAAAAATGTGATTTAAATTTCCACCCCTTGCTAAAGGTCACAAAGTCATTTACCACTTCAGACAGTTGAGTTGTTAAGGGTACCTGTAAATCAAAAGCTATCTTTCTGAATTTTCCAACCAGGTGTCTCATTGCTCAAAATGATAAGCTGAATGGACATCTGCTTATTAGATTATTTAATATGATTGTCTCTTTTAGTTAAGGTAAGAAAAAATTGTTCCCAGGTTGTAATAAAGTAGGACACTGTAACATGTCAACTACTCAAAATAGACAGCTTGTATGAGGCTGAAATTTGGCATGCTTGAAGAACATAGATTGATGTATTCATTTGTGAAATATTTTGTTGTAGACCCTATGGGGGCCTCTAAAACAGGCAATTCAACTTTCATGTAAGAAATATCAATTTTCATGCACAAGTATGCAAAAGCAAAGGTTGTATACAATGCTTTCATTAAATAATTATTTTAAGGGGGCTGAGAGAAGTATGAAGTATCTGTTTCTGCCTATTCAATACTTCGTTATGAAGGAGATAGTTTGCCAAGTACCATGAGGCCACAGCCTGATACTTCCAATGGTCGTTGAACAAGTAATCTATCGTGGAAGTGAAGATTAAAAAGTCTTTTGTAGCACATTGGCTTTCATTTTACTTAAAGCAAACATCTTATAGATTCCATCATTAATGATTTGTATGTCATAGGTACCTAGGCTTTACTGCCATCCAGTAGTTGTTGAAGGAAAATTTATTTAATAAATAAAATTACAAACAACAGCCCAGGATAGCTCATCGCCAAAATGTTGTTGATGACAAGTCAGTTAAAGCAAATGAAAACTTGGCAAAGATTTCTTCTGAAATTTCCCAGCTGCCACTGTAAACAAACTATGAGCAAAATGGATTTAAAGACTCAGACATCTATTATGTTGAATGTCAATGATTAAATCTGCATCCAAGCTGAAATCAATCACATGCTGTGTTCTTACCAAGTTTTCATCATTTTACCTTGATCATGAATTCCTGGACAGACAAACTTAACTTGTATACATATATTTAACTATCTTATGTAACAACAGTGATAAATAGTTTGCAAAAGCTACAAAACAGAACTGCTCGCCTTGGTACAAACAGCAGTTTTGACACAACCAGCCAACCGCTCATTCAAAAACCTGGGTGGAAGACTATAAAGAGCTAATTGAAACTGAACCCAAAAAAATTTTTTGTTAAGAGTTTCAACGAACTCACTCCTCAATACCTACGCAATTTGTTCACGAAAAGCTCACAATATGCCACATATAGTTTGCATAATGCTTTAATTGACCTTTGGTTGCCAAAATAAAACACTACAACGGGTGAGAAGTATTTTTCTTTCATAGGTGTGCAAATTTGAAACAGCCTTTCAGCCAACTGCAAACAAGCAAACTTCTCGAGGGATTTTTAAAAGTCTTAATTAAAGAATTTTACATCTTTTTGTTTTGTAATATCAAGCTAATTGCTCTACTTTATTTTACGTTCTATTATAAACACTGTTTTTATTGTAAATAAAAAACTTTTATTCATAAAATTGTAATTGAGTATGTAATGTAGATGGAGGACCCTTGAAACCAGCTTCTCTGCTGAAGGGCCATCCTTTCTAAAAAATTTAAAATAAAATTAAATGAAATGAAAACCTGTTAACTTTGCCAGTAATTTTAAGCTCCATTTGTGCATTATTTTAGGCATGTTATTTGGTTTTTAAACTTGGTGCTTTTGTTGCAGACAGTAAAGAGTGAAATAATTGAATCAATTGAAAGAGCTATTGACCTAATTCATAAGAGTGCAGCGAAAAGAGGTGGACCGTTAACTGCTGAAGAAAGGAAAAGTCTACAGTAAGAATTTTGCTTCGAACTTTGAATAGGAAATAACAAAAAGCTTATTTATTTAGGGTATAGTCAGTGGTATAGACGTATTATTTGCCTTTAAAATATTTTTATAGACTGGTTTTCTTACCTTTTGGTCCTTTTCTGTAGTTTCATTTTCAGCGAATCTTTTTGCACAATTGGTTTATGAGAATAATTCAAGTTAAGAGAATGATTATTTCATTCGTACACTCTCATACTTGTTAATCAGTAATTAAGATGAAGTTCCACTGAAAAGAAAAAACAAGCAGAAAAAATTTAGGTGAACTTTGCAACAATTTAAAGTAGCTTGTATGCAATTGTTTTTCCAAGAGTTCCTAGATTGTAGTTAATGATTTTGATCAATTTCAGAAAGCTGATATCTCATCGCCAGAATGTTGTTGATGACAAGTCAGTCGATGGAAATGAAAACTCTGCAAAGAGTTCTTCTGAAATTTCACAGCTGCCACTGCAGACAAACTATGAGAAAAATGGATTCAAAGATCCAAACACCTCTCCTGTAAAGCAAGAAAGTAAAGATACGATAGGTGAAGAACAGTATGTCTTCATGGACCTTCCAGATCAACCAAAAAGACAGGCACCAAACCCTCCAAGATCGATTTCAGGAAGAACACAATCAAAGTCCCTTAGAGATAGAAGAAAAGCTCCAGAGCCACCATCTTTGTCCCGTTCATCATCAGGTGCTTAACTCCCACCCATCATTCTTAAAAATAGCTAGATATTTTTGCAAATGATGCACTTTTTCTCCTACACACAAAAAACAAAATATATTAGGCATGCAATGATGTGATCTTGTATCAGTGATGACTCTTAGTTTGACAGAGGTGTCCAATGGTTGCTGGGGAACGTTTCCATGTGCAGTTTCCTTCTTTTGAAATATGCATCTTTTGCAACTGTTAACTTATGTTTTGTAAGTATGTCATTTGAAAATCATTTGCAGAGACTGGGAAGAACAACAAAGAATTACAAAACAGCATAACTCTTGGATATAATAAAGGTCCTATTATGGAAAAATGCAGCAAAGATCATGTATCTTCATTGACCGTGCCAAACGGACTTGGTATGAACATAGCTTCAAAGGTCATGGGGAGGTATAGGCTAATGCTTTAATATATATTTTATGTTATTTTTGTTCTTTCATCTTTTATTGCAGATGCATGCTTTTCTCATTTTTTGCAGCCTATTTCACCTCATGATAATACTTTTTGTTACCACGTTTCCTTTCTTTTATCTTTAATAGGTTTAACTTGGACAAGAAAAAATCCCAAAAAGTTGTCACCTGCGTTCTTGAAGGTATTATGGAAGGGGTTCCTGCTTTATCTGAATTATTGCAGAAAGTTGTGGGAGATTTGCCACAGTTTCCAGTGGTAAGTTAGATGAAATCCTTTCTTCAATAGAATTCCAATATTGTCTGTATCATGACATAGCCACTGCTAATATTCTAGCTAGAGGGCAATTGCCCCTCCAACTCCAGGGATTTTCCATCAATTTAAAAATAGGCTATTTTCTTCCTATTTATACAAAAAATGCTTGCCCCTGCAGCTAATTTTTAAAAAAAAATTCCATTAATGAGGATAAAATCTGGGAGCTACAGTTGAATTGAAAATCGATTAATAGAAGGTTTAGATTTGACAGAATCGATTTTTTAAAGCCATGATTGCCAAGGAAGCAAAATCTTTAAGGTATAATTAAGGGATGAATTTTCACATAAGCTTGTGGAATATGTTCCTGCTTTTTGGTGCCATTTATTAAGAAGGAAACTTCAAATACTTTGATCATGATTCCGAAACTACATATGGCTTCGTTATCAGACTGATGTACCTTAATGCTCATGGCTCCGAACTACAGTATCATTACCAGATTTAGGTGAATATATTACGAAAACACTGATAGAATCGTATTATTTTGAACTATTTAAGTGCTATTTCAAATATTTTCATCTACTTTTACACTGCATGCTACAGTTGAGCCTTTTCTTGGTGGTCTCTGGCAGATATTCTATTTCCCTAATATGATCAGCTAATTGCAAAAACTTTATTTAAATTCTGCTCCTCTCTTTGTCTAATGCCTTAATTGTGAACAAATGAAATACCAGCCTAATATTCTTGAGTCTGATTCTTGAATCTGATATACCAGTTTGATTCTTGAGTCTATTGATAATGAAAATGGGAATGCTCTTGCAGGAAGATATAGTCTTTGGCCCTGAAGATGAACTCCGTGTTATTCTTGAAGATCTTTCAAAGCGAAAAGATGACTCCCAACAAAGAAGCTGGGCATTGCATGAGGATTATCATATCATCGAAAAATTGCTTACCAAACTGCTTAAGCTGTTGGTATGGCGCTTGTTTTTCTACTCGCATTAAAATGTTATCACGTATATATTCTTTAACAGTTTTTTTAGAATTTTTTTTTTGAAATTACCATAATCGAAATATTTTGTTGGCAATTTTGTAAGATTTATCAACCGATGGTACTGAAAAATCAAATTTTGGTAATTCAGCCGATCAAGGAAACTTTACGACCCAAATTTAATAATCATAACATCTATCTGTTAAACAATCCTGGAATACCAATTTCCTGTCTCATGCTTTGTCTTATCCTAATAACACCCTAAACTTTCCTCTGTTGATTTTTTAAGATAATTTTCAGTTTATTGTTGTTTTGCATGCTCTTCGCTTTATTTTGTTAATATTCTGCCTTATATAAGATTTATTTGTTTCCTGCATCGTTTTTCTGCCTGCGTAAAATCTAATGAGGTTTTGCTAGACAGACTTCATGCCATTGTGATCGTTCATCGATTTTTCAGGCAGGGATGGATAAAGCTGTATCGTCCAAGCTTCTTTGTGAAGATGACTACCATTTTCTAAATGATTTGGTTGTTTATTATCAGATGGTAATTCACTTCTTTCTTTCCAAGTCGATTTTTAATTGTTTAATGTGATTATTTATTATTATTTGATATCAATGGAGCACTTTTGCATTGCACCAGTATTTGTACCATTTTATGTTTATATTGTAAGAAATCAATTATGAAGGGATGTTTATGTAAAATTGCACACATTGTTATTCTTCATTTCTTGAGCTAGAAAACTATTAAGAATAATCATGTTCTATTTACATCTAACATATTACGTAAAATATAACATAAAATAGATAAAATATCATGTTTAGCACATACAATTTACAAAATACGTTGGCAAAAAGCCCGGTATTCCAGACTTAACAGAAACCTGTATTATAGGTCTCTGACTGAAAGTAAATTTTCAAGCATTGGCTTGTTAAAAATCATTGAACATAGGTTCTTTTTAAATATGATTTTTCGTTATAAAGGTTTCCAGATTCCTTTAGCAGAACAAACAAGCATTTTGAAATAGATTATTTGCCCAGCTATGACTATCAGCAGACTTTCCATTCTCTATCGCAGGAACCTCGACCTGGTCTTCGCGTTTTACTTATTCAAACCTTTGGTTGTTGTTGTGAACTCGGCTATGATTTTGTTACTCAGTTGCTATGCACGGTGTTACCAACGGAACTGGCAAGAGAACTAATGGAAGTTAAAGGTCAGTGTGCTTTAAACGTTGATTTCGTAATCTTCTCAACTTAGACTTTTCTGGTACACCTTTAGGTATTCCTTTGTGTGTTCCTTTGGGTTTTAGATACTCATCGCTTTGATTTTAAGGCTTACCAGACTAGAATGCTGCTGCTTTTATAGATTTCGAGTTTATGTCCTTAAAGTATATCATAATTTTTACAGATGTCATCTCATTGGCTGTAATGTTGATTGTGAGCAAAACAATTGGGTTACTTAAACCTTTCCCTTAAATAGTTGTAATTTTCTTAAAGACCTCTCTGATTCGGCAGTAAAGACCTCTAACGACCTCTAAAGTAAAAATTGTCAGTTCTTCTTGCCATGCCTTATTTTGAAATGAACCATCAGTGAAATTTGTCATAAGGCTATTTTCATTAACTAACATTTTTTTATGAATTTTGATCCCTTTTTAACAAGGCTTTTTGGCATTTCAAAAGTTAGTGCCACAAATTTATTACCTCTGTATGCTATGCATTACGTTCAAACTGTGTATCATAAACGCATCCAATATAACCATAGTAATGATAGTGTAACATATTATAATTTTGGTTCAGCTAATGTTATATATTGATGATGAGTTTTAGCTAATGTTATAGACAGTGTGCTATTAAAGAGAGACTTCAAGAGACATTGCTTTATTTGGATATTGGTATGGCTCTATTTTATGTTCGTATTATGTGATTTAATTTTTCAAAATGTATTTGTTCCAGATATTACAAGCTTCCTCAACATTGCTCTTCTTCTAACTATGCTATTTTCTACTGGCGAGGCCATTCCTTTACACCAATATGGTAAGTCGAATTTTCTCCAAAGTTTCTTTTATGCTTAGATGGATTTGGTCTTTACTGAAAATTTTGTTTTTGTTTGACCAAGTAGCTTAGGACTGTTTTAAAATTTTATAGAGAGTAGGGAGAATCACATTTCAACCCTGCCAATGAAAGACTTGTTTACACAATTGACATATTTGTTCATTGAATTTATTGATACAATTTCTAACTTGTTGAAGAATAGAGTTTCACTTGCTAATGGCCAGGAGTGTTGCATGCCGGATGGCTATGAAAGAAAAGTGATTCTGGGTTCTGTATCGTCTTTTACCCTATCAAATTTGACCTGGTTTTTCACCCAAGTGCCTAGAAGACAGAACAGAAAATCGATCGAGAGACCCATTTAGCATATGTAGCCTAGGTTTCAGATAAGTGCTTCGATGCAAAGACACAGGCCTTTGGTAGTTTTTCTTATCAGGGAAGGGGGGCTTCTTAGTGAACTTTTCTTGTATAAATGGGCAATAGTCTCTGCTCATTAACAATTCATTAAATCTTTAAGAATCTAGAGCTCGACACACCTTGGGAAATTATAGCAAGACATTCCTGGCTCCAAAATTGTGTAATTAGCTCCTCCCAGTCCCCTCCAATGATATTAATGTGCTTTTAATTGCCCACCATTTGAATATCTTTATTTGTTTTCCTAACAGCACAATTTAACGAGGAATTCCTGGAATTTGTGTTCGACTGCGTAGAGCGACCCCATCTTGATGATAAATACGATCAAATACCGTACAGTCTTGTATCCGTCTTGCTGTCCTTCAACCAGCACATGAAAGGTAAAGACACCTTTATGCCACAATGTCATAAGAACCTTTTATTTTAATATTCCTTTTTACTTTAGCAAATGCAGCAAAATTCAATACACGCTCCATTTTTGGCATGTCTTTTTCAGTAATTAAGATTTCTGTTTAGGTAAGATACAATTTATTATTTTCGGTTGGTTTTAATAACTATCTTCGTTGAGGTTTATATTTAGCAATATCGTAATATGGTATATCAATTTTTTTAAAATTGGATACGTTGATTGATAAGCATTAAGTTTATGCAGAATTATTTAACGTTTATTAAATCTGGCTGTGCTCTCTGAGTATTTATCTTCTTTGATTTTTCCATTTTTCAGATCCATCAGAAAACAGAGTTCTGAAAGTTATTTCTTGTCGAACAGACCTCAAAGTATTTTCCGAAAAACTTCTATTACTGGTGAACAGAGAAGGTAAGTTGATCAAGTATGGAGAACTGAAATTATTCCACTAATCCTTCCTATTTTACAATCTCCTTTCCATTTTGACATTTTTGGCGGAATTTGAATTTGTATTTCATTTATAAAACATCTATATAAGAACTGATTTTTCGCCAGGCTATTTTTCAATGTTATGTTTTCAAGATCTGTTCTCTTCAAGACCTTTCAGGATCATGGACACGGTCATGCTGAATTACTGCTTCCTGTTTAAACTTGTTTGTTGATGATAGATGTTTCTAGCAAATTCTTACATTTTGGGGGCTGAAGAAGTTTTCTTTCTTTATTCTTCCGCAATGCTGCGTTATGTATTCATCTCTCTTTTGCCCTGTCGCTTCTATGCAATAATTTTAAAGCTCATCTCGCCAGCACCTTGTGAGTTTGATGTAACCTAACAAAATATATTCAAAAGCTGATTGGTCATTGGCTAATGCTGCTTTTTTGTCAGTTGGAAAACAGACTTAACTTTTTCCGTTTAGCTAACTGATGTTTCGGTGCTTTCTATCACAATTTGTCTGTAAGAGGATTAAAGAGCAAAAATGTCTACTTTATTTGATTTACCTAATATCTAATTAAAATAATACCTGAAACATAAGGATTATTAAAAGCTTGGTTCATGGTGAAAAAGATGATTTGAAAATGTACATTCCTATCATGCGGTAGAGCCGATCCTCTTTCACCTGATTTCCCTTGATACACCTTTATCGGCGTAAAAATAACATCTGCCTAGGAATTCCTGTCTCACGTCTTTCCTGTCTAAGCACATTCCTGCCTCATGTCTTCATCTTCTCTGTGGCATTTGTACGTCAATCCGTGGCATTCATCCTAGTTGGCAATATGTGTATAAAATGCTATTCGCACTTAAGAATTAAAGAAAAATTTCTTTCAGATGATCCAGTGGCAATATTTGATTATCATAAGCCGGAACCCACCTCTATTTTGAAGATGATGCAAGACATCTTCTCGCAAAAAGAGACATCGAATATTTTTTTCACAAATGATCTGATGGTGCTTATAGATATCATTTTGCGGCAATTCACTGATCGTTGTCCCGGGGATAAGGTAGGCCAAACCAAACTTGATTTCAATGTCTTTTGAAAAATAAACCGTAAGTCATTTTAGCATGGTAATCTTGAAACCAGATAAAACTTGTTTTGGATTTGACATTTGAAGCACTTGTAAATCCATTAAAACAGTTAGATGCTTTATCGCGTTTGCAAATTGATTTTACTTTTGTTCCAATGTTAACAGTTCTTTATTTCCCCAAAGTTCACACAATGGCCTGATTTATCTAGTTTTCGAAACCTTGAAATTATAAAATAATAATATTTGATGTATTTGATGCCAAGCTTTATTTAGAACTCAAAGTTATAAAATTTAAAATTTTTGACTGTCAGGCATTTTATCAAGTAATTGTCAACGTATTGAGGCTAAAATGTTGAAGAGAAGACACCCCAAAGCTAAGTTATAAAAGAGAAGACATCCGATCAATTCAAACATAGACTGTAAAGCTATAATCGAACACTGTCTTCGCAGCGCAAAAAATCCCTTCATGTACCCTCCTTTTCGTTGACACGAATGCTTACTCCTCTTAGTTGAATCCAAAATGTCAATTCGATGCAAACATTTTTGTCCTCCTACTATAAAAAAACTTAAAACGATGTTTATAGGTAACAGCCTTTTTCAAAAAGTCCGTATAAAAAGAAGCTGTTTCAGATCAAGATGTTTCCAGGTTCGTTTCGAGGCTGCCATGACTTCCATCAATCGATTTTCAGTGTCTTTTAATTAACATTCTTCAAACCCATCACTAACAACTTGTTCCCATTTTTCCCTAGGTTCGCACACAGTTTCTGTCGTTATTTTACGACATAATTACGAACTCGAACTATAGAGAGCATCGCCATCGCTGCAACGAATTCGGCGAATGTTTCACCAGCATTCTGGTTGATGAGGAAAGCGAAATCGAAGATGATAAGTATATAGTCAGGAATATTTGCTCGGAATTCAATACGCTGTTCCCTATTTTCATTTAGAATTTTTTAGTGTCTTTGCAAGATTTACGAGGCGTGTAATACAATACGCTCTTCTTCTCTAAAATGTTCCTCGAATTTCGAGCAAACGTAAACGCTTAAGAAGGAGGCACCTAATGAACAAGCATATCAAAGGATCTAAGCATGCCTTCATTTAAATTGGCTGACAATATGTCCCATTTCGTGAATTGCATGGGTTCTTACACAGTATACAAAGGGTTTAACAAAGTATACTATACAGTACAAAAATACTTATGGGAGCTCCTACCCTTGTTGCCCCACCCACTCAGTGTTGCAATTTAAAATCACACATAACAAGCTGACATGGGTGGCGTAACTCAGACAATACTCTCAAAAGGGTGACATGTGGGAAACATTAAAAAATCATTGGAGAGCAAAGAATGCTGCAATCTCGTGCAAAGGGTTTGCTTGTAAGCGACCCAAAGGTATTATTAGTGGTATTGATATTAAGAAGCAATAATTGATGACGTTATATAGCCTGTCGGGCAATACTGAAGTCATATTCACAAACAATGTCAAAGAAGTATTTTTTCGTAACAGGGATCAATTTCTTCGCGCGTATGTGTTGATTATGTGTATTTGGGAGGTATTATAATACGTCTATACCTTTTTACGATTTGCTAGGTTTTTTCATCTCTAGCCACGTTAGTTATTTAGCTTGTGCTTTTGGTTTTGCAATGGGAAATGTAGTAGTAAGGATTCCCAAATAGTTAAAGGTAGGTTAAGATATTTGTAGAGAATGGAAGTTGAATTTAAGTATTTTCATCAGATATGTGTCTATGAATGTTAATGAGTTACAATAACCCGTTTAATGCTTTAAACATGTCTTTGGCTAAATTTGTATGGTAAAAACTTGATCAGTTCAAATCTTGCCAAAAATGTTGGAAAACCCTCACAAAATTATCACAGTTTTTCTAAGCTTTTAGTCAATGGGTTTTCTATTAATATGAGGTGTTTCACTTATGTTTGGCAAGGATTGTAGATTGAGATGCAACGCTTGTTCGCAAGGCAAAAGAAATAGGTTTTATGTTTGACTGATGTTAATTTAGTATTTTGTACAAGGCCTTGGCTGCTTTTACTGTGTCGCGCCGCACCTACCATATTTATTCGAATATAGGCCGCTGCTTCTAAAAATTTTTGGCATATTTTGCTGTGGTTTATAATCAAGAGCGGCTTGCAAACGAGGACGGCTTACAAAAGAGGACGGCTTAAAAAGAGGACGGCTTCCAAACGAAGACGTCTTACAAACGAGGGTGGCTAAGAATCGGACAAATACGGTACCTCGGCAAGTGGTAGAACCTCATTGAGATTCAATGTTCAAAATATTTTGTGCAAAATTTAAAATATACGTTTTGCATATTGACCGAAAGCTGGTGCTGAAGCAGTAATGGCCGATTTTATATGTTCTTTACGTATTTGTATATTTTCACAGGTAGTTAATATAACGTAGGCTGTTACACTATTAGCAATATGACCTTTTCTCGTGGAGTAAAATAAGTTAACATAGCTTACATTGCACTCTTTCTTTAAAATCCAAAAGTTAGTTTATTTAAGTAATCGTTATACACTTTTGCCTTATTGTTGCTTTTTGGTGCCAATTTTCTTTCAAGCAGGACTCCAGATTTCAATTTTATGGAAATCCATGACAAAACCGGAGAGTTTCTTACTAGTCAGTAATGTCCAAGGGTCAGAAATGTAATGGTCAAACGCTGCTAAAATAGTTGAAAATATCAAGTCAATAGTAAAATTGAGCACTAGAAATGATGGGTCATTAGCAATGGCAATATTAAGGATGGAACTTCGTACAAATTGTTTGGAAGCTGCAGAGGGAGTTACCAAAAAATGGTAGGAAAAGAAAAGCAGCTCTGCTAAAGATAAATTTTATTGCGTCTTTTTGTTGTCCAGACTAAAGCAAACTAGAGCAATTGTATTAAACCAGACATTTCTCATGATATGCTATTTTCGAGTAGGATATTCATATTCTTGTGCATCATGATCACATGTCAGGACAATAACATGTATACATATATAATCAGAAGTTTTGCTTTTATAAGCCATAAACGGTAGTTTTTTGTATTCTGTCTTCTTTTCTTGTTGCGCCGTGTCACACGTTATTATCAGGCGATGTTATCTTTGGCTTGCCAGGCCAGCCAGGATTCGAATATTTACCTGGTTTGATAAAGGTGGGAAGCAAAGGGTGATGGTCCGAGAAAATTATGGTGGCCCATGCAAAATTAGAGGCTCGTCCCGGCAATAATTTTTACCAACCATTCTCATTGAAACTAAACATCAACTATTTCAACAGATTCAGGAAAATTAAATAGAAAATCGCTTCTTGCCGTTACCTTGCCGTGTATTGCAAATTATTTGTTCGTTTTATTAGATGCCCGCGCTCTACAAGCACCACTCAATTTTCCCGCGGTTCAGCCCAGACCCCTAGAAAATCAATAATGACGCCATCTCTTCAACACGAGGGTGAAAGAAATTTTTTGTTTACCTGGCCAATTATTTAATTAAAAGCAAAAGAGTGTTTCAACTCATAATATCCACAGACCGTTAGCTTGAATACCAATTGAAATTAAATGACCGGTAAGTTACTATGTTTTTTAACTTCTGCTTGCCAAAATTTTTCTTAAACAAAGTCATGTAAAATGGTCAAATTGGAGTGCACCTTTTCTTATTTAAGCCTGTTTCGACAATACCTTCAAGTTTTGATAACCTTCTTCAGAAAAACTTTGAAAACCAAGGGAGTTTGGTATGGTATATTCAATTCTTTGTTTTCCTTGGCCTTAACCTTAATCACATTAGCAGACCTTAGGAGTAGACTTCCATGTTTTTGGGCTATAGTGACCGGTTTGTGGGCTACAGTAAGCTATAGTGACCCCATGGTTCAAAAGACCGACCATAAATAACATGTGCCTATTCAATAACATCATTCTTAAGATCTAGGGAATTCTCTCCAACCCTTCTACGAAAATAAGCTGGGCACTGTTCAGTAAGAAAATAAGTAGCAATAATTCAGCAAGTTAATCTGGCTGTAACACTCATTTCAAATAGAATTTATTTAGGAAATGATGCAAGAAATTAAACAACAGTAGCCTTCTACTTCTAGCACATCTTTATACATATACATTGTGGTAGATTTGCAACTTCAGTAAAAATGAATATACATGTTTTCCTGTTATCTCTTAGCAACGTTTAGAGTCTATATTAAGTTGCTGAAATGATTTAAATAACTTTTGAACTAAAAATCTGTTCATAGGCAGGTTTTCAGGGTCTAACCTTGTTTTGGGCTTTATTATCACTTTAGAATATGCTGGCATTATTTGTCATGGTATGGGCAGTTTGATTATTTCAAGGCAAGTTGTAGATTGATGAGGTACGTTGGCAGATTGATGAGGTAAAAAGAAAAAAATACTACAGTGGGTGTTTCCACATCAGCTTTGGTTATGACTATATATAATTTCCATGGGCTTTGACAAACTTCACATTAAAATTGAATTGTTTTATTCAATCTGGTTTTTATCTAAAAATCTGCTTTCTTCAGACGTTGTGAAAAAAGGATACCCCAATTTTTTAGCTTTTAATTTCAAGGCTACTAGGTAGTTTAAAATCACATGGCAAAAAAATAAAAGTATACATCTTTATTGGAAGGAAATGAGGTTACTGGAGAATGATCTATGAAATCAAATCTATTGCCACACTCAGCCAGAAAAATACATTTACATATTAAATACAACAAAATTTTTCTAGACTTTTGCATACAATTCTATTGCATAATTAGGTGATGCTAACAACATGAACAGATGTGTCAGTGATCTGGATCTGAAAAGTATCTATCTACCCAGTATCTTCTGAAGAACATTTGCACCCGATTGGATTTCCAGATTCCCATCAGAAATAGAAACAAGACGTACAAAAATAGAATGGATGCTACTGGGTACTTCCTGATTACCCACCATCCTCCTTTTCTTCTAGAAGACAAAATGATTATGGGGGTCACAACTTTGTTCTTATTAGTTAGAATAATAAAGGCAGAGCTGTCTGAATCATGCAGTGTTATCAGAATTTTAAAAACAATGTGATATAGATTTTAAAAATTGCAAAATATATGAAAACTGTAAATCAAAACAATTTGCTAAAAAATCATATAAGTCTAGGTCTGATAATATTTTGGCTGAGATCAAAGTTCAAGAAACTAGGCTGAAGCAAGGCATATTTTAAAATACCTATGAAATTTTGCCAATAAAAAGGTTGAAGATACTTAATATATTAGCAGTGAAGTCCAACAGAATTTACACAACCTGATAAACAAATTCTAAAAGCAAAAAAGTTATTTCTAATGGAACATTCTGCAAAAGAGCCAACAGACTTATCAAATAAATAAATACTAGGGAATATTGCAAACGAAAAATAACATTATAAGACACATATACATTAAGCCTCATTTGCATAATGTTGATAAAATACCTTTGTTTAGAAACTCTTTTTGAAAATACCAAGACATATTTCAGCCTTAACAAATCACTGCTTGTTACAACAAAATACTTTTCTGGCACATCACCAGCTTGAGTGTCCTTTGCTCGTGATCTTGATTGATTTCCATTCTTTACCTTGCATTTTACCAGCGGATGATCAACAATTTCACAAACCGCTATACAGCTCATCTGATGGCCGAAACTTGAATGTTTCCATATATCACCAGTTTTTGAATAGGGCAATGTAACAGCAACATCCTCACTCAAGTAGACTCCTTCTCCAAAGAGAGCATTCTTTATAAAAAGAAAAATATTATTGAATGTTTGAAAGGCTCTGCATTGCTTGAGCAAAGAAAAAGGTTATCAAACAGATAAAATTCCCTTGAACAGATCTGATGCCTAAGAAATGGATTTAATTTGGAATTAGATATTAGTTAAAATCATGCCAGTAATGGTTTCCTCTTAAATGGACACTAAAGTGGAATATCTTAAAAACCAGAAAACCATAAATGGGTTGAAAAAGCATGGCACAATTACTCAATTATTAAAAATCAAAACATATCATTTACTTGAATGACATGAGAAAATGCAAATTGGTTTTTATAAAGGTATTGTGAAATTAAGCTTGAGAATTGCAAAAACTAACCTTGGTCATATGAACTTGTAGTCCATTATGAAGAATGGAATAGAAGTTATCAAGCCTACTGCCATGGTATCCAAATTTGATATTATAACTTTGACCATATTCATCAAATTTTCTGCTGCTGTATGAATTCAGGTATTTTATTTCAAACATATAATCAGGCTTGATGGAAAAGCTTGACTTTCCAGTCTTCTGCTCCAATTCCTTGAACTAAATGACAAGATAATCATTATAAATAACCACTGTAAAAAATACTCTATTCCTCAACCAAGATTAGTGTCAACTAAAGCTGGAATTGTCTCAAATCTCTGTTTTGGACCTTAAACTATAAATTTGTAATTCTAAAACATGCACAAGATATGTCATTTAGCCATTTGGTAATTATGGAACATAATGCTATAAATGTATTTGATAACCAAATGGTTAGAAGCCAGAACTAGCTAAATTTAGATGGTTTCTGCAGTTACAGGTGGTTTTTACTTTAATAAATTTATATAATAATGTTTACCAAATCCTCTTTGCAACTCTCCACTGCATATGACCTTTCTGATATGATCCAATGAAGAAGGGTTACTGCTTCTCTTGACAACCTTGATGGGTGACTGATAAATTCTTGAACTGAAGGTAATTGACTAAATACATCTTCCTGTATAAAGTGTAAAGAAAAATGCTCTTTATTAGTTTTGATTTTTTTAGAAGAACACCCCAATTGTGTTAGTTAAAGCCATATCAATGGCAGGAAGAGCAAGACATTTTCAACTGCATGTTTATTAAACTTACTTCATTGAATTTTGTTAAGTGTGCATCATGTAATTATGTTAAGTAAGCAAAGCTACAATTACAAAAAAGTTATCTGTTATCACAATAGTTGAAACCCTCCAGCTTACCACATTGTGAATGTTTTTTGTTCCATCATTTTCCGTAAACGCTGGAGGGAACGGCAACAAACATGAGTTTTTCCTGTAGCTTAACAACGCAGCAGAAAACATTGCAATTTTAAATTCCGCGGCTGAACGATCTTCTTTTATTTTATTAATAGTCTCTTCGTAAATTTCTTGTAGTGCTGCTTCCATTTTGTCCCAAAAAATAATGTGGGCCTTTTAATTACCACCTGTTTTTAATTACCACCTATGTAGTTAGTTGGTCTATCCAAAGCTTCCTCCGCCGAACGATCCTTTCATTTCGAGATCGTAAAGGCTGCAGGAACAAACTCTATGGTGAACTGAAGGTTTCTATATAAGCCATCGTAGATTCTAATTAAGACACCTTTAAACCAGGAGCAAAGCAAAAATTGTTTCGAAACTTCTTTCTAGGATTTTACTTCGGTTGTTGTTGGTTTGCTTGTGTTTGTCGTTCTCAGTTTCGCGTGGCCTCGTTTGAAATTCCTGTTATCCATGGCTACATATTAGGGGCTACATAATAGGGGCTACATGGTTGGATACGAAATTAATCTTGTGGCATGTACAGGGGCGAACTGGCTAATTTTTTTGGCCCGGGCAAATTTTGATCAAACCGGCCCACAAAAATAGCAAATAAGAAACTCCTCGGAAAATGCAAGTAAATGTTAGTCTGTAAGGAAAACAAGTTTTTAAATTCAGTAATTGTGTGCATGGATGAATGCTGGTTAACAGAACATGTTGAATAAGTCATTTGCTGACTAAATAGTAAATAAACAAAAATTTTAACTCATTGGTTTGACTTTCTTTCTAAATACAGTAACTTATATGTTGATAATGTGATCGTTCTAGATGTCATCTAACAGGTGTTTTTCTAAGAACTCCAGGTTTGGCTGCAAAAAATTACCACGTAATCTGTTCTTTATATATTTAAAGTGGAAAAGCTTCTATCACACTCAACTTGTGACAAATAATTTTTTAATCCTCCGGAAAACCACAATGATTTTCAGCAGCCCAAAAATATCGATTTGTCAATTTCTAACCCCAAAAAGAAAACATGGGCACCCCTGTTGATATTTTATCGTGTAGCACCATTATCGTGTAGTACCTGTTGGGCTGGGTGCCATTTGACTTATGATAGTATATGCCTAATAAATTTACCATAACTTGTATGAGTTTATTGAAAGGAGCAAAAGCAAGACCCTGCTAGCTTTGTATCGTAGCTGAATCCTTTTTTAAGTCTCACAGCTTTTCCTCACGAAATTTCTGTGCACCACCTTTGGTTGAAGTCTTCTTGCTCTTTCCTTGTTCTACGCATGTCCTCTTCATTACTTCACATTACAGAGCAAATCGCTTAGTGAACTCTAATTTTTGGACTTTTAAATTTATTACATTTAGCAATAGCTTGTGCTTAGGGAAAAACATGACCAGCTTCAAGCAAAAGCTAAGTAAAAAGACATCGGGGCAGGTTAAAATCTCAAGCCTCAGCAAAACGACTGGACATTTTCACTGAACATGGACTGGACAAATGTCCAGCGTAAATGTTGCGTCGTTTTGCCACCTTGTCCAGTGTTGTTCAGCGATGTTGAATGTTGTTCAGTCGATTTTGAAGGCAGCCAAAAATGTTCAGTGCACAGGATTAAATTTCTTTTGCTCACTGATGTTGTACAGAAATTGTTCAGTCGTTTTGCCACTCTACTGAACATTGTCCAGTTCGCGCACGCGCAATCGATTAACGGTTTGGATTTGGCGTCAATTTATTTCCCATATTCAAATCTTCAACAAACTTTCCTAGTCAACACCGCGAACGAAATGGAAACAACGTGAAAATTCAATTCGACCAATAGCAGAAAAAGGCATTTAATTAGTAACGATGAATCTTCTGATCAGATAACCTTTAGTTGCGATAAGGAAAGCGATGTCAGAGAGCACGAGGACGGTGATTTTGATGAACCTAGCAGTCCTAGCCACTTTTCAATAATACACTCTAATTCATACGATAACACGGTTAGGGCCATGAAAAGTGTATTTTCAAAGGTAAAGAGATGTCCTGTTGTCAGTTTTTCCACCCGCATTCTTCAACAGGGAAAAAGTTCACTGGACAATGTTCAGTCGTTTTGCCATAACCAATATTTTCTGGATGTCCATACTCTGAACAATGAGCAATGTCTAGTGTGTGACCAGTGCAAATGTCCAGTCGTTTTGCCGGCGCTTTATGTATCGCATTGAAACAGGGATGTTACAGTATAATATGTCGCCAAAAAGGAAATACCGTCAAGAGAAAATATAACAAAATGTCAATAACATGTTCCCTGAAGAAGTGTGTATATTTATTCTTTCCCACAAAGTCTCTGAAAATTTAAGGCAAACAGATTAACGCATGGGTGTACTTTTTTGCCTCGTATTCACTTTTTAAGCTAATTTATTTTTTGCACTTTTATCAACCGGCCCTTAAACCGACCGGCCCTTAAACCGACCGGCCCTTAAACCGACCGGCCCTTAAACCGACCGGCCCTTAAACCGACCGGCCCTTCGGGCGATCGCCCGAATAGCCCGACCAGCCAGTCCGCCTCTGGGCATGTATCCTGTCTGGAAGCCCTTTTTCCATTTTTCGTGCTATGCAGAGACGCTTGAACGACCAAAGGGCAAGGGGGGCAGGTTTCAGTAAAAGAGCATTTGAAAAAACTTCCAGTTCTACCAAATTGTTTTGTAATTGTCTTATTTTTTTGATTTTTTGTAGGCGTCTTTTAAATGGACTTATGTCATAATAATTCTTTTACAGGTTTTGAGAAATATCGTCATGAATAAGACACTGACTACAGTCAGGATTTTGTATGAATCTCTCTAAAAATTACAAAAATTTGTTCGAGATCGTTTATGAAAATGACACTTTTGAGATGGGCATGTTTATGAAAAGGGCACTTTGGCCCCCTTGTCATAACGCGGCTCCCCCTGCCTCCCGCTCCCCCTTCTCCGGCGTCCCTGCGGCTATGGAAGCGATTTCTTGAAACAGGAGGCATGCATGGAACCCTTTCTACAATCGTTGATTAGATTAGAACAAGGGTCATTTGCTCCCAAAAAGATAACCTGCACTTACTGCCTGCACAGCAGATAAATTGCTTTTTGATACACAAATCTCTCTTAAGAGTTTGGGAAAGAGAAAGAGATCATAAAAAGAGGAAAGATAGAGAGACTTGGAACAGGTTCACAATGTAGGTAAAATTGATATGATTTTATGATGAAAGTATGAAAAGCCTACAGAGAAAAAATTGCAAGGATACCCGTTCGTCGAAAATGCTCTTTTCTATAATTTTAGAAGAGTCAAAGCCTAGTGAAATTTCTTTATATCTTAAAGTTTTCGGTGCATCATTAAGCTCTATGAAATGTTTTTCCTTTACAATACATTTTGCTCGTACTTTCCTTATTCAGAACGCCAAACTGAGATTAATTTTACAACTATTGTGCATGTGAAATCTCCTGTTTTTCTCTAATTTCTTCCATTCTACGAATAAGTAGCCTTGCTTGCAATAAATACCATGTTTCTAGTTCACAAACGTGAGTACTCTTGAAGGGAGGAAACAAACTAGGGCCATGAATACCAAATCATTCATATGCTAAATCTGAGTGAAGGAGAAGGGGTGAACGGACACCCCTTGCCTTTGCTGCCATGATGTCAAAAAGTCTGTTTGAAGCAAGTTTTAGTCGGTGAATCAGTATGTATTCATGCGCATCTCTCCTCGTCTCTGTCTCTCTCACTTTTTACTTATGCTCTCTACGTAGGCAAAAGATGTCAATGGACGAAGAAAGACACAGACATCTACAGTTCTCAAAGGAAGAGACATTCACAAAAAGGTATTTGAAGGTATAAGACGTTCATGAAAATTTTAGGAAGCAAAACCAGTTTCAGGAGATCTGTATCATTGAATCTGGGAGGAATAGGGAGACATGCATAACTTGTGAAAAGTGTCTTTGAAGTCAAAGTGAAAGGCGCTATTTGGTAATCAAAAAAACGTTCCGTTAAAAGCTGCTTTCCTATCATTATTGATATTTGACAAAACGAGCTCTGATCAACTATTGGTCACTTTTTTCAAGGCTGTTATTGGGCTATAAATGGCGTGGCAAGGTCATTGATTGTCTCGGTTTAGTGCTCCTGAATTGATGCAGACCTTGATACTTTAAATTCTTATGACGTACCATTCTATGCACGCAAATTATTTGCGTCATTCGCCAAAATATTTTTTTCTCATCTGTCTTTATTATAGTTTTTCCTGTTTTTGGAAACTTCTATCAGACATTTCAAGGCATGCATGCTCAAAGTAGTAGGGGAAGCTGGCTAAAAAGAAATATAAAACATGGAGACAGTAATAAGATGCTAATTAGAACCAATGATTTTGTAGAACGAGATGAAATCTATGCTAGTTTTGCATTCAGACCATTACACAATCGTGTTTATTACATAAACCGCAACATTATACAAACAAAGATCAGTTAATTTATACAAATTACTGGTTACAAAATTATCTTCAGTTTTAACAGTCTTAGAAGCCTAAATCAATGTACTGTACAATACATTTCAATATATTAAATTTATTAGCTATTTCTTTGAACAACAGGGAACAGCATTTTCAAGTAAATTTTCTGAGGTAACCCGATTCATCAATGAATCGCCGTTTTCGCCTAAGACATGCAATGTTATACTAGTGGAAACCAAATCTTAGTCAGTCATCTCTAAAATTCTTTACCTCGTTGGATAGTTTAATTTCAAAATTGTGGATTCAACGGGAAAATATTAAGGCCAAGGCAGCAAGCATATTTTTAGAAACTTTTCAATTATTTCTTCGCAACTTGGAGAATAAAGTAAGTAAAAACTTTCTTTGTCAATTTTAAGTGATATATTATATGTATAATTCAAAAAGTTGACGATTTTGAATCGAAATTTGAAAATTAAGCTATTCTGAAAAAGAATTACTACAATTCCTGGTTTCTACTCGTATCAGCATATGTTTTGATTTTGGCGATGAATTGACAAGCGACTGTGAAGCAGCATCCCCTGTCTGCGAAGGCCCGTTAAGTTGCGGCGAGGCGCACGTGTGTTCGGGCGAGCTATTCTCAGATTTAACGTCTATTTGAATCGGCAGCTCGTTCTGCCGCGAAACTTCTGCAGCATTTTCCTCTTCTAATTTCTCATTGCTCTTATCATCAGTACACGAGTCTGAAAAAGTCTTCATTTCTAACGACATATTTTCTCTTTCCTCTTCAACTTTCCGCTTCCGTCGTTTCCAGCGTTTATATATTTTCTGTATTGTTATGGCAGCATTGATTTCTTGTATCCTCTGAGCTGTTGAACTCAACGTGGGGTCCTTAGCCCTTATTGGAAATGCTGATAACAGTTTGCTCTCAATTGTGTTTGAAATATATTTGAGTGTTTCTTCGTCTGTCTCTTCTATATGCCCGACGACAGTGTGCTTAAGAGCCGCAAGCAAAACGTCCGCGCAGTGGATTTTGTCGTTGTCTCGAATTGGAATTGCTAGCTTCAAACACGCGGTCTCGTTAGGTTTAGATATTTGTAACGGAGGGTCCAGCTCGTCTAAGAAATCTGATAAACGCGAGTATTCGATGTACTGTGTCGCATGGGGATCGTACTTCTGCCAGTGACTGTAAAACATTTGAATATCATCATCAGTGACACCGATTTCTTCGTCCTCTGTTGCCTGGTTAAAATTCTCAAGAATCACAGCTATATACATGTTAACAATAACCATAAATGTAACTAGAATAAACGTGACCATGTACAACACGGCTAACCAGGGTTGACCACAGTTACCATTTGGTAAACCACGGTATGTGGGGTCACAATTTGGTGGCTGGATCATCAGCGAATCTAGTATTTCATTCCACCCTGCGGATGTTGAAAGACGAAACAACACTAGCATACTTTGGCCAAACGTCTCAAAATTGACCACCTCATCGATAGCTCCTGTTTTCTTCACGTGACCGAATGACGTCATCCCGATAATAGCATATATAAACAAGGTAAGGAAAAGCAAAGTGCCGATGTTGAACAAAGCAGGCAGCGATATGACCAGTGCGACCAGCTGCCTCCGTATGCCTTTTGCTGCTTTGAAATACCTCAGTAAGCGCCCGATTCTCAACACACGCATCACACGAAGAACATTTGGGGTGACCATCAAGTTTACATTCAAGAACTCCAGGACGATTCCTAGAAATAGAAATAGATAGAAATTTTGTAAGGGCAAGTTGAATGAATTAGAAAAGGTTGAGGTAGTATTCAGTTAGTCTGTTAATCAATTGAAAGTCATGCAGCTTTTGAAAAAATGTTGTCAGGTTTGTTGGCAGCTAAAGACTCGTTGCTAGCAATAAACCATTGCGCTACGCAAGAATCCCATAATGCATTTTTAGACAGTCTGAAATCAATTCTGGTTAATCCGTAGAAGTTTATTGCTATTGTTTGGGTCGTTGCCTGGACACTGCCACGCTCGCAAAGGCTCATTGTTAGCAATGAGTCTTTAAGGTAAAAGCTTAGCAGAAAGTACAATGTGCTTTTAGAGTCGAAATCAAAGATCATTGGAAATAGTGAGGAAGATATTGCAATGTAACTAAGCTACTTTGATTGAAGAAAAAGTTAAATGAAAATGTCGTCAATATGAATGGTCTTAGCGATTTGGAAAATTCTTTGAACACATTGCAGTGCCAGCTGCCTGCTTTACTCTGCAATAATCCTCTACAATACTTAAAGTAATATTAGAAAAAATGAACTAACCTGCAATCGATAACACTAAAACAATAAAATCGAACACATTCCAAGCACTACGGAAATACTGAGCCTGCAGTGCCAAGATCTTGAGGACGGCTTCCAGGACAAACAGTACCGTAAATCCAATGTTGCAGTATCGTTTTAAGTGTTAAGGTGCTGTAATACTAAGACAATAAAATCAAAGATTCAAGTAAACCTTTGAACTTTCCTTTACTTGGTTTCATCTTTTTCAGATATTGATGTTGATTTATTACTCGATTTATTTCGATCTATTTTTGTTGTTGGTTATTTGATTACAAAATCGTTTTCAGATCGTTGACGAAACAATGCGAATGCCTACATAAACTTAGACGTTAAAGTTTTGATGGTATGCTAAACTCATTTTCGACGTGTATCTCAAAGAGTACATGGATTAAGCCTATTCAAAAAATGGCACTGACTTTAATTAAATTATGTTCAAGTTCAACATTGGTTATACGAGCAAACATAATGTTATGTATACTTATAAAGAATAAAAAAAAGGGGAAGACAGAAAAGGATATTGAGTGCAGTTGTGATGGAGTCAGGTTGCTCATCGTGACTGATCATCATCAGGAACATGTTCAGGAGTATAAGCACCATAATGAATGTCTCGAATTTCACGCTTTGAATGAAATCAAACAGATTTGCCTGCCATTGGACCTGAATGGAAAAGACAGCGAAAACAATAGCTAGATTATTCAATTTGAAAAGTAAGGTTGTTAGTTCGTATCAGAGTACGAATCATTCTAAGAATGGAAGATGCAAAGTCATGAGTCATGCTGCTATGAACGTAAATGACCTAATAGCCTCTGAGAACTCTAAGGTCAAAGGGGTGCCCAAAGAAACAAATATTTGGTTATTCAAAACAGAACGTGTAAGAAATGTATCAAGTAGAAACATGATGCATTTAGAATACATGAAGCATGGTTCATTAAATCGTTGCTGCTTGAAATTCATCGGTTGAAAGGTGGATTTTGCAAAATGCTATAAGCACTGTTCTGTGTAAAAAATTTCTCGTGGTCTGTACATTGGACCATAAACAACTAGCCATTGTCATTGCCTGTATTTCACTAGAAAGATTATTGGCAAGAGAGTAAACACGCATACCTCTGGCCTATAGAGACTCTTCTTAGGTTTCTTGTTGACTGCTTTCCTTAGAGTGTTAAACCAAGTTCTCTGGTTGCTTGTGAGGAAGATGCTAAAATCTCCACCATCGTCATACTGGTATATGAACAAAGTTTATTTGTGAATAACAGTAATTAGAACAAAGAACAATTATGTTAGGACATGAACAGATTTTAAGTAGGCGCATTCATACCTGGGGAACCGCCTTGATTTCATTTAACAGCATCAAAACATTATTGCATAAAATATTGCATGGTAACTATAATCTAATTGTTTTGCTTGCATGGAAAGGCAAAAGGCAGCATCTTCTTTCTTTTTGGAAAAATCGTTTTCGTTTAAAAAATATGCGGTGTTTGCAAAATAATAACAATTTATTTAACAAATACTCACCCTTTTCTTCATTCTGTAGAAATTGTCGATTATAACACTAATGAAGAGATTAAGCACAAAGAACGACCCAATTATGATGAAAATCACAAAGTAGAAGTAGGCGTAGAAGTTCGCTTCGAATTTTGGTTGCTTGTCGATCTGCAAAAAAGTTCAACATCAATTTTACCAACAAGTTATCTGAGATTGTTTTCTGTTTACAGTTAATACAAAGATCAACATAACAAACAGCCTTAAAAGCATATTCTTTTTTAAGATCAGTTTATTGAAAGATCAGTTAATACTGAATGTATTAACATCTTTTTGGTCTATGCATTTGCCGGCATGTTGAATATATTAGTAACCATGGGCCAGATCTACCTCTTTAAGTCCTTATTGTGGAGCGCCTTTGTGGGTCTGCCCATAGACAGAGTTAGGTACTTGGTACGGATGACCCCTCCCCCTTTGGAATCAGACACCAATCACAGAATTTTGTGACCAAGTACAACATATATCGACCAAAAGGGGAACGACAGTGGCCATAAAAATCTAATAAGTGAGTTTCCTGCTGAGTAAACAGCTATTTCGATAAAAAGCATTGCTAAGGACTTGCCCGGTAACGTTGTTTCTAAAGTTGCCTTCTGGCAGCTCAGGATAAGGTGGGTAACTTTGATTTAACTCAGTAGGGAAAATCAATCATTTTGAAATATACTCATACCCCAACTGCATCGACAGCATCCCTCATCACCTCCATCCAACCTTCAAAGGTTGCCTAAAAAGAAGTAATATTATCCATAAAACATTGCAAGTTGAATCATTGCAAGATAATTTTTAGATAACAGATAAAAACATAAGCTAAACGAACTTTGATTAATACAACAGCCAGTCTCTGCACTGAATATAATGATTATTCGAGTCTGTGAAATGCATAAATTGGCAACATCAACAAAATGTTGAATTTTCATTTGGGGAAAAAGATGCACTTTAAGCATGGTTTATGGCGATTTTCTCCTAAAGATATAGTTAGTGGATACATGATGTACGGATGTATGAAACATTGACTTACCACTTGTAAAAGTGCTAGAAAGCCATTAAGTGCATTATCAAAATTTGCATTCGAATTCATCCAATAATGGTTCGCACTAATGCAAGAGTTTCGATCTTGAATGATTTTAGCTGATAAAATTAGGCCACTTTCATCGACACATTTGTAGAATTTTCCGCCAAAGAATTGGACTCCCATGATACTGAAAATCAACCAGAACATCGCACAGACCAACAAGACATTTCCAATATTGGGTATTGCTTGGAAAAGGCTGTTCACCACGATCTAGGGAATATAAAGAGCATTTGCTGGAACATAATAATTATTCACAGATTTCATTAAAAGCAGAAACTTTTTGCAATACAGTATTTTAAATTCAAGCTCTGCTTTGCTAAGTTTTTGCAAGTTTATAAAAAATTAAGATGATAGCTTTTAATACAGCCAGTTTTAGTTAAAGTGTTACACATAGGAAACATCTTTGATTATTAAGTATCATATTTGATACCCATTTAGGGTTTAATTGTACAAAAGTTTTTTTAGATATATAAATTTATCAAAAGTGCGAAGATTCAAAGACAGTCCCAGACTTTTGCATAACGAGAGGCGTCAGTCGGTAATGGCGAAGTTTCTTCCAATGTCTTAAAAGAACGGTATAAGGCTCACCTTTATTCCCTCCCACCTGGATATAGCTCGCAAGGGTCTCAGTGCTCGTAAAGTTCTGATAGAGCGAAATGCACTCAGGCTTCCTTTGCTGTTTGTGAAACTGCCGATAACAGCTGCGATTGAAATCTGTTAAGAACAAAAGCTGCCGTTAATCAAGAGATTTAGATTGATGGCTATATTTAACCATTAGATGTATTTACTCATTATTATAGCAAAATGCACGGTGGTGTGATGGGCTGCATGCTACAGCAATACATTTAGAATACTACGCATGGATATTTACTAGGTTTCTGCGAGTTTGCTGCATATATCATTATGACCCACCTTGAAAATACTCATTTATTGCTACGTTATTTTTACTCTCTTTCATTCTCAAAGTTGGTTGTCTCATTCTCATAAATTTTCTGTTGCGCCCGCATAGAGAGAATACGGTAAAAGATACGTTCATTGAATTGTGTCTTGCTTCAGAAAGGCCGTTGCGAGACTACATTATCTTTTGAAAATGTATAACGTAACAGTGCTCAAGACAGGGATACTCACAACAACGATGAAGAAATCCAGGCAATTCCAGGGATTTCTCAAGTATGAATACACCCCCCAGCCGATGATCTTCATGCAAAATTCTAAGAAAAACACCAAACAGAAGAAGATATTCAGCCCTTCCAGGAACGTCTCTAACGTCGGTTTGCTTGGAAGATGGATGTCTTCAAACACCTTGAAATCAAAAGATTAAATAAGCCCTTCTTAATCCAAAATTTCAATATGGCACTATAAAATCATAATACATAATACCAAAGTATTCGAGGCATCTGATATTACGTGCATTTTTGTGAAATTCTTTCATTTCAAAAGAAATGCCATTTCAAAAAGCTCTATTACAGATGGTATTATGTACAAAACTTTGTCTTAGAAATCAAGTCATCTACATATACAAAATAGAGGATGAAAATCGTATTCGAGATGAAAAAGTATAACATAGCTGCAACATTGTTCAATGAAAACACCTGTAGTATTTGAACATTGTCTGCAATATTTGCAAATGAAATTAAAACCAAACATTGAATGGTTTGTTGCTTGATATGCAGACATTCTTAGTCTTTTCTTTCACCGGGCACCTGTATTTTCGGCAGATTTTGCAGTTTATGCGAACATTTTTGAATTGCTAATGTGCACAAAATGCAGGGAATTGATAGAAATAGACCTTTGTCCTTCTGCTACATACTTCATAGTCTTTTGTTGTATTCCAATCAATGACATTTTAATTGTTTAGACTTTTAAATACGTTTGACTATATAATTTTGGCAGTCTTGGTAGTTACTTGGTCATTTTATTGTCCTCAGAAAGTGGTTGGACCTTATGACGGGCAATTGTTCTTAGGCCACAAAAATACAATCGTAACTTACAAGTACAGAGCTGCTGGCTATGATGAGCACAAGGATTCCGTTGTCAAACCATTTGTTTTCCACTATCTTTCTAAACACGATTCTGATCTTCAAGAATTCTTTTTCACGTTTGCCACAGCAGCCTGAATTCGACCACGGCAAGCTGGCAGCTAAGGAGCAACATGGGAAGCAAGGCTGAGGATCGTCAGCAGAGACAGTCTCTTTTTGGTTGTTATTTGAAGTGTCCTCTTTGATTGGCTGTAAAGTCTTGCTCTTCTCTTGGGCTATGGCTTGTGTGATTCTACGACGCTCATCGTCGTTATGTCGCACTGATGCCTTCTTTTTTGTTTTGTCAACTATTGCTGCGAACTAAGAAAATTTTATACTTAGGCAACTTGACGTTTTTGGGAAGTACAATGGTCTAAATTGATCTACCGAAAAATTAGCGGCCTGCATTCGAATGATGCATATGTTCCACAAGGCACTTAGTATAAACTCTAATAAAAAGACTAGAAAGATCTCAACTATCTGTATGTTCTTTGAGGTGGTCTCGTGCAATTTGACTGTTTAAGCTACTGTTGTTAATTCTTACCATTCCTATATCATCGCACAGTACAAAACATACGCGTTTCTTGGCAAATTACGCCTCTTCTCCCTCTTCTTTCTCTAGAGGATATACACGATGGCCTGACCAATATGTACGTTACACCGAAGAAATGTTATTGTACAACATTTGATAACAAGGACAGATGTGATTCTTACCCGTGGTCTTTTAGTTGGCTCTCCTTCTGAAAAAAAAATTTTGTTATAAGTTTCTTGCTCTAGCTAAGTTTATGCATTAAATTTCTGTGCTGTTAATGGTGATACCAAGGAGGAAAATAGAACTTTAATTGGAGTTCACCGAGGCTCCTCCAATTTTTATATCTTGGGTACGATTTTAGAAGCGATAAACTTTGCACTTTAGACCTTTTTTCTGAAGGGTGACATAGAAAATTGTTCCTTTACTTCATCCTATAATTTGCTATCTAGCATATGCTTGAAAATCGCCATGCGTGTAACAAAAGGTGGGTTATTCTTAGACCGGCAAGGTTGGCTCTTGTAACAATAGTAGATATCTGGCAATTCTATCTTAATTTTGTTTCACATCTGCTAAACACAGTTGAGTAATATTTGAAGCACGTACACAGTCAAAATATAGAATCAAATCCAAACTAAACTGCCTAAGCAACTTAACATGTCTTTTACGTCATCACGTATAAAAAGCCAGGTATAAATGCATTAGTGGCCTGATTTACTCGCACTGTGGCTTGTAGTACCATTTTCCTTTATTGAATTATGGCTATAAGAGGCTTTCACTTTATTTATTAGCTACGAATTTAGACCAGTATATCCTATTAAAAGCCAACGATTATGCTGTTTAAGATATTTCATATGCTACCACAAAGTCAGTATCGTAAGTCTGCCAAACATGGATTTTATCCGACATTTTACCCAATAAGGTTATCACACTGAAGTATTAATGGTAAATTTATAATGTATAACGAGGCACGTAATGAGAGATTCTCGATATTTCGTTTTGCAAGACAAAACGTCGTACTTTTCACAGCAAGTTGATGACCAATCTTGGTTTTTCAGATAAAAAAATCAAAGGTTTTTGTCGCAAACAAATGTAATAAACTCTCCGAAAACGAAAAACGTCTTCTTTAATAATTCATGCCATTTCAATGTGAAGGAAATTTTTGAATTGCACTCTTTCTTAATGAAACATTTCCTCTTTCTAATAACCTTTAAAATGATTTCTTGATTTTTTCTGTACATGTTTTTCTTACTGCTATCATTTATGTTCGTTTAACTGGCTTTCTGAAAATTAGTCTGTTGCTGACAATTACAGTTGGCGGAGAAAGTAAAAAGTTAAGAACCATATAATTTATAGAAAGAACCAATGTAATTCATGACTGTCAAAAATTTTAACATAGGACTTCTCAACTGGTTTTTTCTTCTTCACGTGATGACTACATTAATAGCATTACCGATTGGAGGAGGAGCTGAGTTACCATTCTAACCTGAACAGACAAACTATGATATCCGGTATGGTTTAGAAGGAGTTTCTTGTAAATATTCATGGAGTAAGCCACATTTTGGTGAAAATTTGCATGAATTATTCAAAATAATCGCACCCTCTAGTATTATCATGTATTGACTTCAATGTCTTAAGAAACAGATAAACATTTTCACACAGAAGTGGGACTTTTGTTTCATTTGAATAAACCAAAAGCATAATTTATTTAAACTTTCCTCAAGATTCTTGCAAAGGTCTTTTACAAGGTCTGAAACATATGATAGCAGCCTCGTAAGAACTATCAATGGAAAAATCTTTGGTTAACTGTTTATGCTTAGAAATGATTTTATTTTTGGAATGAAGTTTTAAACGCATGTTGCTTATACCTAATTGTATATCAAGGACATCATTTCTGCCCCTTTGCTGTAATTGATTCAGATATATCGGAGATAGAAGGTGAGGAGGGGTTAATAAAAGTGAAAGAAACGGTTTCAATTAAGCTATACCAATGTTTCTCCCAGCAGCAGTAGTAACCAGCTTCTCTTGGCAGTCAATGTGAGGGTTGAAAATGAGCACTCTAACTGCATAGAAATTGCTGACTGTCTGACATACCAATAATGTATTCAAACATACAAATGTGACGTATTCGTATATAAATGTAAGTAGCATTTTACTCACCACTGGACTGTGGTGCCCTAGCTCCAAATTTTTTTAGTACACTCTGGAGTGTTAAGATCTTTTTCAGTCGTTTGATTTGATTACGTCGTTGCTTGTCTCTTCGTTTCAATTCCTGCTCAAAGGCCTCATCAGCAAGTGAACTCAAAAGCAATGCTAGAAACAGATTCAGCACCTAAAACAAACCAAACCATTCAGTTCATTTCGCCTATGATAACTAATATGCTTTTATGACGTCACAGTTAAGATGTAACTTTCATGTATGAATGCCCTCCTGATATAGAAGGCGCTGCAGCGATCTTGCAATAATGGTAACCCCAAACCATAATGATAACAAACATGATTACTGCTTATGGGTTAAGTACTCTGCACATGACAACTGTCTTTGTTTTGCTGTGTTGTTATTGGTTACAGAGCAGTTCTCTGAGGAAATCCCTTGATATTAACATACAGATTTTTAACAATGCGCTTTGCCAACGACCGTTTTCTTTTGCTGAAGAATAAGGAGACTGGATTGAAATATTTGGCACCATAATTATCATCATAACCTTTTTACTGGCATTCAAAATGATCAAATTCACAAGTAGAAACACAATTATATTACCAGAAAGTTGCCAACGACCAAAGCTGGCATGAAAAATGCTATAGACCAAGTAGAAGTAGCTTTCATGCAATCATACAGTGGCTCAATCCACTCTCCACAGAGGATTCGAAACAACATCATGAAGGAGTGCGGAAAGTCGACGAAATTCCACCTCGGTGTCTAAGGGAGAGATGGATTTTGATTAATCAAAATGAAATAGGTATTTGAAAATGTGCATGCAAAATATTTACAAACTATGCAGCCGTGATCTGACTCAATATAAATTTGATTTCGTATATTGTTTGTGTTAGTCCTTCATCTGGGTCTTAAAGCAGGCAATAATTACCATTTTGTGTCGTGTATTGCAAATTCACATTAAAAATAAAGTGGATTGAAACGGGCCTACAATTAATCATATGCTCTCTCAGAACAAGCCTATCATTTTTGCATTTCATTAAAGCAATCAAGCTAATATTGTCAAGAAAGCCAACCTTTCCACTTGGAAACTTGTTTGGTGTGTATTCTTCTCCAAAAAGCTGTATTCCCACAAGTGCAAACATGTAGATGATGATGGCCAATATCAGTGTCAAGTGTCCCATGGCATTAATACTGCGACCGATGGCACCAAGAAGGCTCCGCATTGTGGACCATGATTGAGCAAGCTTCAATACCCTTAGCTGGAAAAATATCCAGTTGTTAGAAAAGCCAAAAAATACAGTCAAAGACAACTTTCTACTTTGTAGTTTCTAAATGAAACGTTGTTAGCATTAAAATCGGTTTGAATATTGTAATTATTATGTTCTTATTAAAAATAAGTAGGGCTTAGAAGGAATCATTTTCTAAATTGTCATTATTGGGATAGTGAGAAAAGAAAAGACAAATAGCAGTCTCGCAGAAAAGAAATCCACACAAGAAGAGAAATTAGAATCAAAAGCATGCTGCTGGACAGCATAGGATAGATCCATACAAGCCTTGAAAATAATGAAAATTAATATAAGAAATACGAGATTAAAACAGTTCAAGAAAAAGAAGAGGTTAAGAAGGAATAGAAGGAAAGGGAAAATGATGTCGATGAAGAAGAATGAAAATGGTTGAAGGGAGAAATTCAGAGAGAAGAAGAATATCGGAAAATTTAGAAGAAGTGGACAAGGAAAAATATTTTGGATAAAAAAGAAATAGAGAAAAAGGAGGATAAAAGCAAGAGGTAGGAAAAATTTGCTAAAGTAAGAAGTCCTTCAGCTGCTAATAATCTTAAAAGGATGCGGCACTTACCAATCGGAATGAACGAAGAATGCTTAGTGTACTGTTGTCTTTATTGGTAGCAGCCTCGACTAGAAGATCGATCATGCTTATTATGACAACGAGGCCATCGAATAAATTCCATCGACTTGAAAGGTACCTCCGTAATCCATATGCAATGATTTTCAAAATCATCTCAGTAAGAAAGACTGAAGTGAAAACCTGTAATTAGAACGATATACTTAAGTATCCAAGTTATGGTCACTGACTTAATTTTTTCATTTTCAAAACATGGTTTGATAGGATAAGGAATAAATGGACAACCAACAAGTGCCTGATTATTTTAATGATTACCCACGCTGTTGTTGTATACAAATACTCTTACAGTATACTGTAGCTCCATGCGACGATCTGATAAGACCCAGATTAAGGTGGCTCACATTTCTGTATTGTTGTTCTATAGATAAGTGGGTGGGCATGGCTTTAGGGTATGCTTAAAACCTTGACGCCACAAGCTATTGGAACATGGAGCGTTCCTTAAGCCAAAAGTCCGTCTGCTACTTCAGAGTGTTTTCATATTAAAACTTCAGCACATGGGATGCATAAGTTGCTTAAATTCTGTCATTATAATTTTGGCTCACGAAAAAAATAGCTAGTCCGTATGCAAGGATTTCGTTTAGAATCCCAAAGCTATATAGATATACCTTTTTTGGTTAACCTGATTAGATGTCTTAATAGTTTGAAGTATGTGTCACTCACGTGGTTTAATGCAACCAGTGCATCTTTAAAGAACGGGTTCATTCCATGATACTCTAGAGACAAGCATAATGTATTGAGGAAAATAAACGCAGTCACGGCGAATTCGAACATCTGATTTGACACAACATAGAAGATCTTCAGTCTGATCCTCTGGAATGAACTAAGTTCGTCATGATCCAAATTCTGGTATGGTCTCCATTGTAAGGTTTGATCGGAGTCAGTGGATGAGAAGTTTTTGTCTGGGGAAGAGGACGTTGACGCTTCAGACATTAATGATGACAATGACATTGCAGTGCCGTGCTGTGGAATAGGGATAGTCTGGTGTCCATTTGACGTCATTGCCAGCTTCGAATCCGTTTTTGCTCTTACGATTGCAGCTGGGTCCGGTGAAGGATGTATTGCCGAGCGAAAGACGTGTGGTGATGGTTGAGCTTGGATGGTCTGTCGTCTGCGACGCCCAAATGGTCGTAGTATTGTCTGTTGGTTTTGATCGAAAACCACGACGTCTGGTAGCCTGTCAGTTGTATGAAGGACCGGACTTGGCAGGTCGAAAAGCAGTACGGGGACAAACTTGTTGTGCAGAGAATAAGATGAAGCGATTGTCTTGAGTTGTTCATAATACTTTTCCTATGAAAAAGGACAGATCTCTGCTTGTATAGACTTATAGATAAATCATTAAGGGACATTACAGTCCTATTATTATGCAAGAGAATGAAAAGAAAACCAAGTCAGCAGGACCATATCATGTTCTTGTAGTGATGCTTATCCAACGAACCTAAGTCTCAAGGAGATATAGTCATCCATTAAGCACACCAATTGCCCTTGTAGAGAGTTTCCCATATCGTTGTTAGATCAAGTGTCACCGAAATGCTACTTTGACAGCTCATATATATAGAGTTTTTATGGCTACCTAAAATTGCACAGTCCACAGCCTCCAAAGATAAGAAATTACCAATCTGAATAAGGACCGAAGCTTCGATTGTAAGCGCTGATTATTAAGACGAAAATTATTTGTAGATATTTAAAAAGTAAAGAGACAAACTAAATGAAAAAGTAGCAAATTTTAGAAATGCGATGTGTGTTAAGGATTTTTTTCATTTTTTATTCCAACTGGTTTTTCTATAATCACAATGAATTGAAGAGGAATGTTGTCTTACCCGATTCGCGATATTTTCTGCTTCCTGTTCATATGACAATGCAACAACAGCCAGCACAAGATTGATAAGATAGAATGACCCAAAGAAAACGACAATCATGAAGTAGAATATACACCAAGATCCAGTTGATGATATTACCTAAGGAAAATCGAAATTATTTTAGCTTAAATAAGAAACAGCTCCATGTAATGTCGCGAGAGAGTCAACTTCACTTCTCAACGAGAAAAAACCTGTTAACCAGAGTTTCCTTTAAACGTGGCTCTGAAAAGACTAACATTTTTAAACGTACTTAAGTCTTTCGTGGGACACCCAAGAAAATATATAAAGAGATTGGTGGATCCAAATAGGACAGTCGGTTCAAGGGCTCCATTGGTAATTTTTTCAATAGGCAACATTGATGGGCAACCTTTACTGTTAATTTTTTTTATTCTGGTGAAAAGCGTCAGGCGAATAACTTAAGTATGCTTCAAAGTATTTTCTCCTTTCAGAGCCATTTTTATTTTCTGTATTGCCAAAAGATTGTTGTCTTAAGAGCTGCTAGATTGTGGCACCAAGCCCGATTCTTGTCAGAATCAGACTTCATAGTATCGTTGCAAGTATGAACAATCAGCAACCTTCAACAGCGATGTATGCTAAACACTATTTTTGATCTAACTAAGTTGTTTAACGACCATCTATACACAAGGATACAAAAACATCTGAAACTAAACATTGGAATATATTCTATTGTGTAGAAATGCGTGATCACATTTTTTCTTGTAAGCAAAATAATATTCTATGTTCTTGGATTTAGAAATCTTCATCAAAGATCTTCAAATAAGGAAGGGCTCATATTGATGACGTCATGAAAAAAAAAGGATCAAGGAAAATTGTCCCTAATTAGATGATGGCATTTCGTCAAGTTTTAAACTGGATGGAAATCTTCGTGTCCTTGAAAGATGGTGTTAAGAGAACATGGCAAGACATCAGGAATGCCAAAAAACATGATATCAAAACGAACTGATTATTCTCTCGGAATTGTAATTTTAGTCTGTGCCGCTGTATTTTTGATAAATTTATCAGCTTTTTGATAGATACTCACATGAAAATAAACATTTTCCCAATAGTCCATTGTAACTAACTGTACAGATGTGAGAAGCGCCCATCCAAAATGGTCAAAACTTGTGTAACCATAGTTCGGGTTCTCTCCAATGTCTCGAAAACAAGTATAGTTTTCCGGGCAGAGCCTACAAAAAATATATTAGATTAGATTAATACGACATCCACTTCTCCCTGACTGAAACTTCGGGAGTGAATACGGCATATAATGTCAGATCTGTGTAAAGCCACAAGGATGCTTTAGGGAAATTTTAGCTTCTGATTAAAAGTATTAACGGTTAATAAAAAGGCTAATGGAGATTTTTGGCTTAAACGTTTGAAATTAATAATGTTAGGTCACCATGTTTAACACCCTGTGCTTGAAGTTCCTTTGAACAGATTGCGATTAATTCTTAAGCGGAGTATTCAGGGACCGTCAAAGGATTATGCAGATCCTTCTATAAATTCCTCTGCATGATAACAAAGACATTTAAACTTGTTTTGTGCGTAATTGCATTGCTCTACTGCATTTTTTTGGGTCAGGAGGGTTGTTACTTTTGCCATTAAATTGTTGCAACTGTTGGTTGTTATGCATGCAAAACCGCTTGATCTTTATAAAACCATCATGTTTCCATATTAATTACAATAATAGCTGGAAGGTAAAGTCCATCCAGCAAATTCTTAGCTGTGAACTCCGATTATCGATATGATCTTCAGCTTATTCAACTTAACGGCTCATCAATAATTGGCTCACCATAAACAGTCATGACTTTTCGACATTTGCTTCAACAATAGCTAGCCTATGGACGCCAAAAAGGGAACAAGGAGGCGAATACCCCCCTGTTCCAGATCAATATGTCTTCAAGTATCGAAGCCTTTTCTTGAAATGTTTCAGACTGTCTCAGAAAAGCTCCTGCTTTTGTAACTTGCTAGGACGGATGTTGCAAAACAAAAGCTAACTTGACTGAGTTTGAAAAACGTTCGATCGATCAAAGATCATCATTTCAAGTATCCATCAATTTTTGCCCATCAGTTGCAAAGCTACTTTCTTAAAATCCAGAAAACATGGTCAAAAAGCAAAACAATTCCCTGTGGTTTGGGCTTGGTGATGCAAGTCGCATTATATAGATGGATCATACCGACAATCGTCTGCTTTTGCAGCAACAAAATTCCCTGGCATGTTCATTTAACCCTTAGCAAACCAAATGAGAGGTCATTATTAGAACTCGTTCCCAGCAAAGCATATAAGTTCAGTCTCAAGAACGAACCAATCTCTCACCTGCTTGTTGAAGCATTACCGCATACCATAGTCGAACCATCGGTTGGGTACCAATTAGCTGCAATATACATTTCTGAGGTCAGAATCGTGATATTCTGCATTTGAATAGTGTGAAAATATAGAAGAATAGTGAGTTGTAATGGCAAATATGAAGAAGTAGGTACTGTTATAATGTAGATTGCTGAACTGCTTAGATGAAGATTCATAAAACGTGGAAAGGATGTACAACATGTCGAAAGGATGTACAACATGTCAGAAAAAGGTTCTTCGTTTTTACAATAAAAGGACTTTTCATAATGAGTAACCCCTGCCAAAATATGGTGCGCGTTGAATATTCCAGTGCTTCGAAAAAGTTCTTTTTTTTAAGAAAAGCATAAATTCCCTTTTCGTTTGATTTTGAAAAAAGAAACGTTTCGGCGATATTGCTAAATCTTTTTTAACTTTTCCAAATACTTTTTCTCCTACAGTAATAAGAAACTGAATGCATACTTCAGATAGCACAAATCCCCGACGTTCTCTTTTCTGTACATTAAGCAAATGTTAATGGCAGTAAGATTTTTTTTAATTAAACAGCGCACTGCAAATAATATCTTACCTTTATTTAAAACATGTTGGGCGTACGGTAAAGAAGAATTTGTAGGCGTGAGGACACATTTGTTACGTAGATAGCCAGAGAAGAGCTGGAGACCAAGTAGGGCGAAAACACATATAAAAAATGTGGTTAACGCGAGCACATCAGACAGCAGCCTCATTGACTTCAGCAATGCATTCACCATAGTCTTGAGACCTAAGGAATTGGAAATGAGATAAAATTATAAACTTTTGCAGATATTTCTAGCATTAAAAGAACTTTCATTTACTTCTATTCCCGTCTTTATTTGCACCGTTATACGATTCCAGTCCTTCATTGATTTGCGAATATTTTATGTCAATGCATTCTTATTGGTGCACTGTTTTATTTCTACCCTTTCTATGTCATTTCTGGTTACTGTATCTATATAATTTCTTTGCATCGACACCCCTTTCTATTCGTTTCCTGGTTCTGCCATCTGTAAACGGTTTTCTCTTCTGTTTTCTCAAGCTACAAAGCAGTGTGGCTCATCAAGCTTCCTACATGCAATTATTTCATTATTCAAAGTCGAAAATTCTGTTTTAATGAGCAGAATTTCGTTGTAATGAATTTCGCTTTGCAAATGTTTATTTAGGTACGGGTGACCCTTTGTGACATAAATTATAGCTATGGGTTTATTAGACTGGCAGGTCCTGTATTGCCTGTGTTTTCTGAACCGCTGTTTTCACTCCGCTGACATGAATCAAACCAGAGCTTGCATTGGCTTTTTAAACAGCATGGAAATCATAGTGATAAACTCAACCTTACCTTCAACAGCTGAAATCGTTCGCAATGCTCTCAGCACTCGAAAAGTTCTTATACCAGTGAAATTTGACACCTTCGGTGTGATTGTAATATACCTGAATAGCAGAAAATCTTATACTCATTTCAAGAAAGCTATATTAAAAATGCTGATAGACAAAGATCTTATAGGCAAAAATGATTTGCTGCTATTCTTGCAAATTAAAGGCCTGTTGATGTTGTCACTCTCTTTTAAACAAATTTTCATTATGACCCTTTTTGTGCAAGAAAAAGACCTTTGGTAAAAAGAGCTTGGATATCTCTTCACTTTATAATTCATTGCTTGGCCAAGAATTTATTAAAACTAGAAACTGCTCACGTAACGTTTAGATTAAAAGACATTTAAAAAAGTTAAGCAATCCTAAATCATCATTGATATCCAGGAGATCCTATAAAACTCTTATAATTATAGCTGTCGGTGTTATCTTACTTTTGTTTCATAGTTATTGTTAATGTTTTGCATTTACTCTCATTGAGGATGAAATCAACGTTATACTAAGTTGATTATTGCAAGCTTTATTTGTTTTTCAGAAAAGCCGACCTGTTTATGATGCAGTGAGGTGGATTAAAATCGAACATATGCAGTTTTTGTGTTGCTATCAGCATGATCTCATTAGCAAGCAACACGATTTGATTAATTTTTCTTCTCAAGCCACAATTTTTCCTCTGATAAGTTTGCTATGTATAGTTTGGCAAAAGTTTGTTTTGAATTTCTGTATTAAGCTGCACAGCGGGTATGTTAAATTTTTTATATGACTGAAAATGCTGCGAATCAAGCTTCATACATATGGGGTTACGCAATAAGCTACCAGAAAAGTTCTACTGCCTGTCTGCAATTTATTCTGCTGTTCGTTGACAATGGCTTTCACCTCAAAGAATATCGTTACTTTGACTTTATGTCCGTGATATAATTGGCGTAAAATTTTCTAACGAGATGCTACCCCAATAATCTAAACCTGCTGGGGCAAAAAATTACAACTATTTGCAGATTACTTAACAATGCATGTTTTCTAAGTATATACAGTATAAGGCGTATCGCTCTAGGCGTATTAAGTATGTTATATGCGAAGCACGTTGTAACCAGGGTATGCTAGAATTGACTAAAACCAAGCACACCTTTTGCTGGGACCAAGCACACCAGTACGTTATATAAGAAAGTACGTAATAACCGAGTACATTATTACTGGATTCTACTGTACCGTTGAGTAAATATGAAATCATATGTCACTGTCATTTATACGTCTTGATAGCAGCCGTAATCTCCGATAACCTGTTTGTTACAAGACTTATCCGAATGACCAAAGTTCAAGGTGGGATTGAGCAGGGCGGAAAATATAAACCTAACCAAACATGCATTTCAATTAAATACTAGGAGTAATTTTTAAGGGTGATGGGTGGCTACGTTTCCACAGTCTCAGCTTCTCCGCCCATCAAGGTGTGAAGAAAACTTATGGGAGCTGTAACTTGCCAGTCTAGTTTCGATATTCCTGTATATAAAATCTCTTAACCAAATGTTTCTAGAGCAATTTAAAAAAAATGGAAATTCTACTTCTGACACTATCAGCCAGCAAGGTTCTTCCTTTTCTTGTATCATATGAGAGCAATATAAAAATCACCCCCACCCTCATGAAAGGCTCAAAAGTCTGTTTTTAAAACCCTTAATACTAAAATGCTAGAAGATACTTACCCTAAACAAACAACTACAAAATCTAACCAATTCCACGGATCTCGCAAATACGCATAACTATGTAAGACATATCCTTTGGCTACGATTTTCAATATCATTTCTATGGTGTAAATTGCTGTGAAGACATATCTAGAAATTAAACAGAAATTACAATTACAATGGCAGACATTGAAAGCTGCGATTTGTAAGTTAGTTTTGTTAGTATGTTAGCATGTTAGAAATAATTCGTAAGAAAAACATTTTAGGCGGCGGCAGACGCACGTTTCTGCAAAATGATGCTTGTGTCTTTCAGTATACCGTCAAAATTAACAAATAATTGCTGCCAATTGTATTTGATAAATGCAAACCAAGATTTACTGATATTTCGTCATTTTTATATCCTGTATCATTTTAAAACATGCATTGAAATAGTTCCTTAAATGCATCAAACATTTTTATTGATCGTAAGATAATGGACATCGTTCATTAATGTTAAAGCGTTCTCTTACTTTTCAATAGCAATGATTCAAAAGCAATGCAATTGCATTAATTTTTCAGGTTCATATAAACCTTACATGATCACAAAGCTAAAATATCCTTCTCTAGTCTCATTCCACCAAGGAAGAAGGAGATTTTGGAATGAACAGACTGACGACGAGGAGAGGTCGGCGATTGGGGGGGGGGGTGACGATAGGGGGTGTAGATGGGAAGAGATTAGGGTCTGTCGCATTGTGCAAAATAAAGAAACATGAGTACGATATATTTTATAATAAGACTGGTATTATTTAGACCCCAATCCCATTAAATTTTAACTAGCATCGCCCTCCTTGGCCCTGTCCCATTGCTTTTAACTTGCGTCGAAGACCCTGGCACATGAATAATGCTCATATAATTACATGTTAGAGTCATGGTTGTTTATTGCAATTGTCAGTCACCAGCACATGAAAGTAGCAACTGTTTTGAAAACGGGAATGATTTTTCTTTGTCGGTAACTGGGCAATTTCGTCTTACAATGCTTTATTGGATCAGTATTTTGGCTTTCAAACATGACAACAAGCATCGGTTTTTTTGAAGTTACTAGTCTTTATGATACCATTATACTTTTTGTTTTTATTTGATAAACACATAAATAATTATTTTGATAAAGCGCTTCCATACAATGCAAAAGAGAAACAATGTTAGGATTTTCACATCTTCAACTGTCACAGGCTTTTTTCAGAAATAATTTTAAATGAAATTATTGCGTTTATCCTTTTAGATTCGTTCCAGTTAAATTGAAACTTCGAACACAGGTGCTACAAAATGACGATTCAGAATGGGTTTGGTGGTGCTACTGCAATGGGGCCGAATTCGCTGTTCGTCAGACTCCTTGTACAGACTAGCGATTCGTGAAATTTAAATCCAGTAGAGCGCAAAGATTGATCTTTAAGGTAACTATAATTGAAGCTGATTTCAATTCTTTTTTGAAAGGATAAAAATTATCCAGGTAATCGTCCCTTTGAAAATAATAATTTGATCACCAAAAAAATACTGATACTCACGAGAAACTAACCGTGACACCGCAGAAAAACAAAAAGGTTATTTCCAGGTTACTTTTTTAAATTGGTTGATAAGCATTAGGTACGACTTTGACACTCACACAGTAATAATGCTTTTAAGGACTTGACGGTAGCACAGATCATTGCGGAGCAGAAGTTATGGCCTGTAACGGAGGAGGGCCTAGAGTGAGCTCTGCCGATCGGGCATCCTAAATTCAAATATTCCACAACTTTAAAAGCCAGTTGCCTTATAAATTTGTTAGAAAGATAGTATTTGTTCCAAAAACGGACTGCATGAACGACCATAATAAGGGTAACTTGTTCTTATGACATTACAGCCTACACCATTCCATGAAAAAGTTCATTTACGTAAAGCTTTTAGAAAGATTTCTCCACATCAATTCTGTACTAATCTAACAATACCTTTTACAGGTTAAACGTTTATTTGACAATACAAAAAAGAATGGGACCATCATCATGCAACTTATTTTGAAAGGACCCCTGTTTCTAACTGTGTAGAGATAGCTACTTACTCCGCCTCTTCTGGTGGGTTGTCCAACGCCAAGAAAATGCAGTTGATGAGAATTGTCAGCACAACAAAAAACTCGAAGAATCTGGAAACATCTGGGTCAAGGAAAGCTTTTTACAAGGTATTTTTAGCAATACTTAACAAGTATTTTTAGCAATATGGCTATCTACTGCATCAATACGTACCCACCGTGTCACTGACTTACACCTACAAAATAATCAATATGTTTGCGCTTTTCATATTCATTATTTTACTTTTCATTTTTTCGAGAAATTATCACTTTGTTTTCTTAGGAAAGCGTTTCTCCATCAGCTAATTAAGACCAAATCAGATACCAAAACTGCCGCAGCAACATTTAGCAAAACAAGTATAATTGAGGTGGTGATAAACTAGTTTCCATACCATTTACTTCAGAACATGTATTCACTAGGACAGATACAGATAAATTTAGCAATGAAGCGGAAATCCTGCCCTCCTCCAACCGCAATTTTGGTTAATTTCAATACTCGTTAGTTACTGGTGGAACATTGACTGGTTTTAATTTTGTAAATGTCTTTAATGAAGTTTCACAGCTAAGAGTTAAGTTTTGAATCCGTTAAGCAATTCAAGAATATTGTTTTTCAAAACAAAAACCTGTTCAGTTTTGGCGGAATGTAATCAAAGAACAGTTTTGGGAAGAGAGATTAAACTGCTCAGCATCATTCGGCTTATAAAATTTACTGGTTAGTAGATACTCTAAAGTTAAGCAAGAAGTAGAAGACTTAGACAAAGCCAGATAAACTTGGCAATTTCAAAATCTGACAATACATTATAAGGCTCAAGATGTTAGCTTCTATGTCTAGAACATCAAAAAACATGTTACGTATATATATACTTGGAGGGACGTGTCTGATTCAGAGTTGAATCAAATTTGGTATGACATTTATTGTCGCGTTCATAATTATTTCATAAGCAAGCCGCAAGATATTCAGTTTTTGAAAAGATACTGGTTGGTGATTATCAAAATGGACAGCTTTCGAATGGGGTTCTTCGGGCCTAGCAGCCATAGTGACCTGCTTTTGTTGAATCTGTAGACGTATATCTTTCCCAGCCGTTGAGATAAGACCAGGAACGTCTGAAAAGAATGAAGACTTCATTAGAGGGCATTTATTATCATATGCGTGTATAAAGCAAAGAATGAATTAGTGATGAACATAGCTTTATCATTTTAGTTGAATAACGTGTATCAGGGAAGCATAGTAGTTAAAGATACTAGCCCTTTGATTTATAGTTTGATTTTAATGGTCGCTTAATGGACAAAAAAGGAGCATCAAATAGTTAATCTGTTACGCTTTCCATACCAATTCTGAAAAGACAACCATTTCCTTAACAAACTGGCCACTTTTTACAGTAGTGAGTCTAGCTGAACAACAATTGGAGAGGCCATTGGGAGTAATATTGTAGAGACAACGCGGCAATGGTAGTTTAGGTCGTTCAAAGAGTTTTGAAAAGCTTTAACAGTTCTGTTCGCCTATTTAAATAATAACAAAGAGTGCTAACAATTCTACAACATGTGCTTTGTCTATCCATAAAAATTTCAATTGGGTAGGAAGCAGCTTGGAAGATGTGAATGCAATGAAGCTAGCCACTGTTACAAAAGCGAGGAAACTTAAATGCAAAATAATTTTCATCCATTTCGAGTTTAAACTTTGCATCAGGTCAAATGACAATAGAATTTACAATATGACAAGGGATAACAAAAGCTGTTTCATATTTCTATAATGCAATATAGTTGATAGGATAAAATTTCTTCAAGGGTGTTATCTAAATAAGGATAATTCTGCCATGGAGCTAACGACAAAACAAGAAATCATCCCAGCAACCTAGACAACGCTGTGACGTTATCTGATGTGTGTTTGCCGAGTTCTCTTGCGCGTTCGATCTTGTTATGAAAGACTCTAGCAATGAGGCTGATAGAGTCTAGGTTTATGCACTAGCAATTTGAGTGCACTAAAGAGACTGTGCAAACGAAGCTTACTCTTGTTATTGACCTTCCCATTTGTGGTTAAACCTTGGTTTTAGCCATCCATGAACCATTTAATCGCAATTTTTAGCAACCGATTTATGTAAAAGCCGATCATCTTCGCTTAAGGTTGTCATGCACAAGAAAGTTCTACAGCAAAGCAAATATTGATATTGCGATCTTTTCTGCGATGCCAAAGTAGAGATGCCAAGAAGATGCTTTGTTTTCGATGCAAGTTACCAGAAGGATTTGCTTGTCGTTGCACAGATTTGATTGCGATCAGTATTATTAATCAATTTTCAAATTCTCTAGACAACATAACATTCTTTCTTTTCTCTGCTTCCGTTGTCTTCGCTTAAAGTTGGTAAATAAACTCTTGATTTGAAGTTTCAGGCTTCCAAAGTTGTGTATAGTGCATCTATTTATGTTGCAGTTTGCTAACTATGGATCTTCGACGGTTGCAAGCATGTAGAGACATTTTACTGGATACCAGCATGTCAAGTTAAATTCGTATTCATAATCAAAAGCTGAGTAGCTGATTCGACTGGTTCCTCCATTGAATCATATTTATTGAAACTCATAAAACTCGGGAATCCTCAGCCTGCTGGAGCCATGCATTTGCCTAGCAAATTACCCGTCATTACGTTTTTGTATAAATGCATACGACGGGGGTAGTTATTCCCATCCAACCATGGTAACGGCTTGTTGCTATATGCTGATCGATGTTCACATGCATCTAGTACAATGTCCTGCATGTTAAACGGGGGTTTACTAACTTCGATTTAAAAGTAGGACA
>NW_027019384.1:4620747-4675148 GCF_013076305.1 Rhopilema esculentum
GTTCAGTTTTGGCGGAATGTAATCAAAGAACAGTTTTGGGAAGAGAGATTAAACTGCTCAGCATCATTCGGCTTATAAAATTTACTGGTTAGTAGATACTCTAAAGTTAAGCAAGAAGTAGAAGACTTAGACAAAGCCAGATAAACTTGGCAATTTCAAAATCTGACAATACATTATAAGGCTCAAGATGTTAGCTTCTATGTCTAGAACATCAAAAAACATGTTACGTATATATATACTTGGAGGGACGTGTCTGATTCAGAGTTGAATCAAATTTGGTATGACATTTATTGTCGCGTTCATAATTATTTCATAAGCAAGCCGCAAGATATTCAGTTTTTGAAAAGATACTGGTTGGTGATTATCAAAATGGACAGCTTTCGAATGGGGTTCTTCGGGCCTAGCAGCCATAGTGACCTGCTTTTGTTGAATCTGTAGACGTATATCTTTCCCAGCCGTTGAGATAAGACCAGGAACGTCTGAAAAGAATGAAGACTTCATTAGAGGGCATTTATTATCATATGCGTGTATAAAGCAAAGAATGAATTAGTGATGAACATAGCTTTATCATTTTAGTTGAATAACGTGTATCAGGGAAGCATAGTAGTTAAAGATACTAGCCCTTTGATTTATAGTTTGATTTTAATGGTCGCTTAATGGACAAAAAAGGAGCATCAAATAGTTAATCTGTTACGCTTTCCATACCAATTCTGAAAAGACAACCATTTCCTTAACAAACTGGCCACTTTTTACAGTAGTGAGTCTAGCTGAACAACAATTGGAGAGGCCATTGGGAGTAATATTGTAGAGACAACGCGGCAATGGTAGTTTAGGTCGTTCAAAGAGTTTTGAAAAGCTTTAACAGTTCTGTTCGCCTATTTAAATAATAACAAAGAGTGCTAACAATTCTACAACATGTGCTTTGTCTATCCATAAAAATTTCAATTGGGTAGGAAGCAGCTTGGAAGATGTGAATGCAATGAAGCTAGCCACTGTTACAAAAGCGAGGAAACTTAAATGCAAAATAATTTTCATCCATTTCGAGTTTAAACTTTGCATCAGGTCAAATGACAATAGAATTTACAATATGACAAGGGATAACAAAAGCTGTTTCATATTTCTATAATGCAATATAGTTGATAGGATAAAATTTCTTCAAGGGTGTTATCTAAATAAGGATAATTCTGCCATGGAGCTAACGACAAAACAAGAAATCATCCCAGCAACCTAGACAACGCTGTGACGTTATCTGATGTGTGTTTGCCGAGTTCTCTTGCGCGTTCGATCTTGTTATGAAAGACTCTAGCAATGAGGCTGATAGAGTCTAGGTTTATGCACTAGCAATTTGAGTGCACTAAAGAGACTGTGCAAACGAAGCTTACTCTTGTTATTGACCTTCCCATTTGTGGTTAAACCTTGGTTTTAGCCATCCATGAACCATTTAATCGCAATTTTTAGCAACCGATTTATGTAAAAGCCGATCATCTTCGCTTAAGGTTGTCATGCACAAGAAAGTTCTACAGCAAAGCAAATATTGATATTGCGATCTTTTCTGCGATGCCAAAGTAGAGATGCCAAGAAGATGCTTTGTTTTCGATGCAAGTTACCAGAAGGATTTGCTTGTCGTTGCACAGATTTGATTGCGATCAGTATTATTAATCAATTTTCAAATTCTCTAGACAACATAACATTCTTTCTTTTCTCTGCTTCCGTTGTCTTCGCTTAAAGTTGGTAAATAAACTCTTGATTTGAAGTTTCAGGCTTCCAAAGTTGTGTATAGTGCATCTATTTATGTTGCAGTTTGCTAACTATGGATCTTCGACGGTTGCAAGCATGTAGAGACATTTTACTGGATACCAGCATGTCAAGTTAAATTCGTATTCATAATCAAAAGCTGAGTAGCTGATTCGACTGGTTCCTCCATTGAATCATATTTATTGAAACTCATAAAACTCGGGAATCCTCAGCCTGCTGGAGCCATGCATTTGCCTAGCAAATTACCCGTCATTACGTTTTTGTATAAATGCATACGACGGGGGTAGTTATTCCCATCCAACCATGGTAACGGCTTGTTGCTATATGCTGATCGATGTTCACATGCATCTAGTACAATGTTCTGCATGTTAAACGGGGGTTTACTAACTTCGATTTAAAAGTAGGACAGGTTGTACTTAAATATTTGGCCGCTCTTGCTTACAGAAACAATTCCGTGACAAGTAAGTAAAGCAGAATATATGAGATTGGATAAATGGCGCTAAAATGATTGCCTTTTAAATGTTCATCGACCGCCGCGTGATTTCCATGTTCATTTTTGATACATTTTCATTTCTCCCGTTAAATTAATACGCCCCAGGTTCCTTTATCAAACTTCACTTACATCTAATGGATTATCTGACAGACTTCTGTATCATATCTATTTTTAATTTAACTTGAGAAAATATACTTTAAACCTGCGTTTGGTATTCACATTGGCACAATGCTTCTTATTGATATGTGCTTTAATTCAGTTAATGATTTATGATTTAGGCTGTCTCGGTTTGCTACTGTTACCGTGCTGTTACTTTTATGTCCCATCCTTTTGATATCTCTTGAAACTGAAGATCCTTTAATATGACGCTATCTGAAAGTGCTATATTCGAACTCAATTTTACCGAATCGTCCGAATTTTACCAAAAATCAATCGACCATTTTAGTTTTCACCAAGCAAGTGCCGTGTGATTGAAATCAAGTGTTTTGAAGGTGATATGTTAGTAAAATCTTATCCACGAATCCTTTTATAAAAAGGGGAGAAATATTTAAACAAATGAAGAAAATTATTAACCGATAAGTTTTTCTGGGGTTTTTCGAGTAAATATCGTTTATAACTAACTTCCTCTCAGAATCTTTTTTTATTACGTACGAAAGTTCATCTTTGCCGTTTTTGAAATTTTTGTAACAAAACAACCCCTGTCTTACTTGGACTGATCGGTCCACTGTGAACTGAGTTATAAACATTAGCTTTTCCCCTTGAAATGTAGTATATTCCTGACTGCTTTTGGTAGCAAAAGAAACACATCATTTTGGTTTAGATGTTAACCACACCCGGCGCAAGATCAAACTTGATCAGTTTTATCAATTGATCAAATGTGGAGAAAAAGAAATCGTCAAGTTCAAAATAAAAGGCCGCAATTATTGTTTCGGCAAAGATGAAACTTAAGTTCTCTTGCAACATATACACTCTTGAACAATAGAGCTTTCATTTTCTTTAGAAAGCACTGTGTTATGTATGAAAGCAATATTTTCCGAAACCCAAATATATCCCAATAGTTTGGGCTACCATAAAAGTTATTGAATCGAATCGAAAAAGAGAATTGGAAGAAGCTTGGATACAAGTGCAATTATTACATCACTTTCTTTGCCTTGATTTTGTAACAAAATTTCAAAACATTCTGAAAAATACGCTTTTTTTAGTTATCGTAAAGTGACCATCAACTGTAAAGAGGCCTGTCAATCTAAGTATGCAGCAGCTCGTGGACTTATGTTGGATGTTTCCTCAGCTTCAACTCATTAGCGAATATAGTTTTCTCACTGCTCACGATATTAAAGCGCGGAAAATAACACTTCTGATGTATTTATCGTGCTTACAAAGACTTTGAACTTCAACCAGGTGTATTTAATTGCTTTCAGGCTTCTTTTTATCAGAGTACAGAAAGGAAGCACCCGTACGTCTCGGGATTGTGAAGGAGATAGAATGAAATTCAATCACCACACCAGTGCAATACACCTTGTTTTTGCTCACTTGCTAGTGTAAAGAAGAACGTTTTCCTTGATAACGCTCTCTCTACTTCTAAGTAGAAAGAATATCATTCCAAAGTATTATTTACTTTTTATGCCTTGTTTTCCTAGATTCATGCCCTGACCACTTTAAGTAAAATAGCAGAACATCGCTTAGACAATTCCAGAGCACTTAAGACAATTCAAAAATTAAAACACGTCTACCCCCAATTGAAACAATGTTCATTTACTGTTAAATGAGGCACGATGTTAGAGTGTATGTTCTTCTATTACCAACTTCTGAACAGTTTGTGTCATCCTCCATACTTTCCCTATATCGTACTAATGGTTCCCTATTCAACTCTACCCTTTAATCCGTCCTCAAATCTGTGTAACGACAAGCAGACTTTCTGGCAATATGCATCCAAAACAAAGCATCTTTCTGGCATGCTCTATATTTTCCCAATGTTTTACGTCTTGTGCCAAATTTTATCGTTGCTTCGAATATTTTCCCCAGGTAAGTGAAAGCGAAGGAGGTCGACAACCCTCCTTGAGGTTGCTGTAGTAAGCCCACTAAGATGAGAAACTGATGTTATTACTTTGGATTTTTTTCGGTAAGAATCTCGCTAAAACTTCTTTGCAACATTAGATATTTCTAGCTATAGTTTGGATGAAATTGATGAAAAACCAACACCCTTTTTGGTTGAGGACCAGTCTCTTAACAAGGGAACTGGTGACTAGACTGTTGCCATGACATCAAGTTGAATTTACACAGTCTCATTTGGTGCATTTTCATGCTTGAACAAAACCTGAGAAAATTTGTTTTTTTTCCGTCATTTGCTTATGCGGACGAATTTAGACTTTTTAGCAAAGCAAAATAAAGCTCGAATATGCCAGGAACGAATGGCGATAGCTAAGATAAATGAAAATCTTCGTGACATATCCGTAAAGTCACACAGATGTAAGTAACAGAGATTCGTTAACAGAGATGTAAGTACTTGAAGGTCGAAAAAGTTTTGTACTTAAAGGTCGGTTTTTTGTGGCAACGGCCCTCAATATCGCAGTGCTTAAATCTTTACAAAGACATATCTTTGACTACAATTTGAGCTTAGCAAAGGTTCTTTTACTCTAAAAAACGAGTCAGAGTCAGTTCCATTCAAGTTACTGTTTTGAGGAGTTTTCTCTGAGATTTGATACCTTTCAACTTGATTTTTATGGAGCTTGTTTTTACTATATTTTTACCAGAAACCTTCAGCTCTCATAAGCTGTCTTAATGACCCTTTGCGGCTAACGAAGGTGTCGTTTCTGTCAGATAAATTTGGGACACCATGTTCCAACACATTTTGAAAATCCGCTTTCCCTTCAAACACCATTAAATGACGTCACATTGATCAAGTTTTTTTATAATGAAATTTCTTCCCAAAATAATTGCCAGACCAAAAATGCGCTTATAACGTCAGAAATTCTCTCCCGAAAACCATACTTATCTCAAATCCTTTACTTAAAAACCAAAATTTATCAAATCAATAACTTTTATTAAAAATTAAACGGGTAAGGAACTGCTAACCCAGACTTATCTTTGCCTGTTTAATTCAAAAGGGAAAACTCGCTTTTTTGCATTGCTGATAGCAAAAAACACCAGCTTTGGCAATGTTTAATTTGCTTAAGCACATTGCATCTTGCTTCACAGTAAATGTAGATAAAATTCGGTGAATTGTTTGAGGTCTTGCTGCTCCATGGAGAAGCCATGGCTGATTTTGGTTGATAAGTAAACTGCAACGATGAGCTCTGAAATATTCACGACCTTCGCAAACAGAGATTTGCTGGTCGTTGTGATGCGTCGTTTAGTAATGTACAGGCCTTTTCTAATACTTAGAGTAGCATTGTCAGTAAGTTTCAGTCCAGTACCAACTTTCCTCCCCCTTGAAGCACCATTTATAAACAAAAGCTGAAGTGAATGATCCATTCATTACAGGCCATTGCAAAATGAAATATCAGCTTGTTTGTGATGGATTTATACCTGATGTTTTTATTAAATTTTGTGGAATTGATAAATAGAAAAAGTGAGAGCGTATCAGCACAGAGAAAGATCGTGTCATGTAAATAGTTTGTGATAACGTTTCGATGAAGAATAAATGACAAAGTGATAGACCAGTCACGATCAATGCAAGTAAACAAAGTATGGCATATTATCAGTGTGGAAAATCTAGAAGTTTAAAAAGAGAAATGTTAGGGGGGAGTGGAGAGTTTTGCTTTCTCAATTGTTAAAGCAATTTAAGACCTCAACAAGTTTGCAGGTGGAGGATAATGGTGGAGACATTTCTTGGGTGATGCAGGCGCGGATCTAGGCCGGTTGCACAGGTTTAAAAAAACCGGTCAAATTCTGAGAGCTATGTTTTTCTGTAAATCTTGAATTTTTGATCTAAATTTCAATTACAACAAATGCTGCATTTCTCCCTGACTGACTACAGTTCTTCTGTTTATATACTGAATTGAGCCCCCACAAGCATCTTTTATCTCAAAGTATCCAAGGAATTCAAAATCGATGTGACAGTTTGGAGTATGTTATCTATGTGCCAATATTGAAAACGGTGGCTATTGTTTTCTGAAAACCTGTGAAAACCGGTGCCCATATGTTTCCCTTGTGCGAGAGAAACCAGTGGCTAAAAAGCATATTCGATATCGATATCCATAGCTAGAAAGTCTGGACGCTTTAAAACAAAATCATACAAAATGAAATACAGATGCAAATAAGGATCTGAGGTTTTGTGTTGAGGGAATAGACTTTCTTTCTCGGAAAAAAGCATGAAAAGAATCGAAGTTGCAAGAAGAGGATCAAAGGCCATGCTGAAACGGAGTAAAATTCTGACATATCAGATGAAAATGTGGGCAAATTAATCATATTTAAAAGTTGCTAACCTCATTAGCAACTTTAAGCAATATTTATGGACCAATAACACACAAGGCTGTAATGGGGTAAAGCACCCCGAAACCGGTCAAAATTTTGGCTAGATCCGTGCCTGTGATGATAGATCCTTTTCAGATTAATGAGGCCTTTTATTTTATCATTCTTTACACATATATTGCAACATAATATCTTTATAATATCTAAATTAAATTGAGGATTTGTTGTTATTGAATTTGAATACTTTCGCATTTTCATTTATTTATGTTTTTACTACTTCATTTTTATCTCTAATAGTGTATTTCTGTATTTTTCCTCAAATTGTTCTAGTTATTTCGTCCTATGCTGTGAAACATGTTTCTAATGAATGTTTCTTAGGTAAATACTCTCTCTGTTTACCCGTCCATCATATGATTGCAGAAATGAAATGAAATCATCAAACCAAGATTTGCATAGTTTTTAAACCAAGCAAAGCCCGTAGCGTAGCCAGGGTGGTAAGATTAGGGTTATAAAGACCATTGAGCGATGGAAAAATTGGGTTCCGCACCGTTTGAAACGCCAAAAAACGCCCCTTTTCAACGATACATTTGTCATTAGGGGGCGTCTTCTGGCCATGGCTATTTGACATTGTGTGCGTAGTAATCCAATAGATTGAACTTTTATTCAGTAAAATTGTAGTTCCTAAGAATAGCAATTGGAAATACCGCTTTTATCTAAACCCAAAATTGGAACTTCTTGTTGCATCAAAGTGAAACCATACTTGTGATAGTGTAGTTGACTGACCAATCCATTTTAAGCTCAAGCATTTTAATTATAACCAATAAATAAATTTCAAAAAGAGATTAAGATTTGATAGATCTCCCTGACAGCTATGTCAACGAAATATTTTAGAGAGACGTTCTCTCTATCCACCCAACTTTATTGTTTCAAAGATCTCCCTGAGAGCAATGTCATTTTAATGTTTTAGAGAGACGTTCTTGCTATCCACCCAACTTTATTGCTTCAAAAATCTCGCTGAGAGCAATGCCATCGAAATGTTTTACAGAAACATTCTCGCTATCCACCCAACTTTTTCGAAGGGATACACACTCTTGAATATAGTTGCTGCAGCTACTATCAAACTATGAAAATCAATCATTCTCTTTCTTTTTGTTTTTATATCTTGTATTTGCTCATAATATACAAATAATACAAAAGTAAGCTACTGACATGCAAAAGAGATAATTTATTTTTTAAGAAGACAACAAGGAATGCATTGATTATCCAATATGAAAAATGCAGAATTTTGCTGTTCATTCTTGCCTACAATCGCTGCATTTTGAACATGCCTTTTTGAGTGCGAATCATTTCACGAGATTATTAAGCTATATTTCAAAGTTAAGGCAAAGGTCTTTGCAGCAACTGTGCGCAAACTTTGCCCAGCCGTAGCGATGGCTGTCCCAACTGCAATGTTTCTCACGGAAACAAAGAGAGGACACGAGTTCTAATCGGGCATCAGTCGCAGAAACGGCTGTAGCGGGGAAATTCACGAGCGAAAATGGGATCTCCATTAATAGCGCTAAATAATTGACGAGCACATAGACAGAAAATGATTTTTTCCATCTGTGAGGCGATGACGACAAACATTTTTAGCAATGTATCTGGAAATATTCGCACAAATTGTCCCATAAATCCAATAAACAGACAGGAATAGCTCAAGAGAAATTTCGGCAAACTTTAATAGGGATATAGAGTACGAGGTTAAGCAAGTTGGAATCTCTGGCCTCTCTTAGCCGTTGACAATAACCCTCTCTCTTCAACAGCAACTTGAGGTTAAGCTATCACTGAGTTTGCCTTTATTCTCCATGTTTATGTAAATCGGGTCGAATTTTTTATCAATAATCAATTTTTTTAACATTTTTCAAAAGGGATGTATATGTGACGGTTTTAGTGAGATTTATATATTTCATATCCATAAGAATATACCTGCAATCATAAAAGACAAAAAAGTTAAGCAGAGCGCGAAAACCATCAAAAGGAATCAGTGGAAGAAAATTATTGCTGTGCGATTTCCCGACTCTAATCAATACTGCTAGCGGCGCAGAAGGTTCTCCTTTTTAGCAGATTTGTTCGATGTGATGCAAGTCTTTGAGTGCGTGGGCATTGTGTGAAGTTAGTTTGTCGCCTTGAAGATTTACATTTGAGTGGCTAACAGCTGCACCTATCTAAAGCTAATATCAACGATGCTCTTCAGAACATCTAAATCACCTTGAAGCATATATATCTGTTATAACTGAAACAGAATATGCCATCATCACCCCTATTCACGCAAAATGCTGTTTTTTATTCCTTTCCTAAAACATCTTGATAAAAGATCCTGATAATACTGACTTGCAATATATTTTGTTTATGAAATGTGGCTTTCCCTATAACAGCGCTCTTCATCTTAGTATGAAGTTACATTGAACAGTGGATTAATACATCGGTTGCTATCGCACTAAGAATGTCGTGATGAAAGCACCAATGAACTTGCATTGCTACGTTTTTGCAATGTGAACACAGGATGGTGGACAATGTTACCTTGCCATGGGTTTCTGTTACCTTGTCATGGGTTTCTGTTACCTTGTCATGGGTTTCTGTTACCTTGTCATGGGTTTATGTTACCTTGTCCTGGGTTTCTGAGGCATCTCATTTCAGTAATTATATTATAAACCTTGTGTCACAAATGTTTGACCGCTGTCCTTTGTCAATGAAAATATTTTCAAAAGCGACGAATAGATTCATTTTCAACACAGATCTAACTAAAATAGACCAGAATGTCAAAGTACTGAACTATAACCTTTAAGGTATGCCTTTAGTTTTTAGCATTTTTAACAAGGTCAAACGCTCACCGATCTTTTTTAAGCTTTAAACATTTTTAACGTTCATATATTAGATTACGTCAATACCCTTTAATAGATTTCTTATTTACCTTGCTTATATCTTTAAATATCTAGCTGAAAGTTTTGTCCTTTCTTTAATCAAATAGGTAGTTTGCTAGTTATGCAGACAATATTTAATGCTTCTGTTAAAATTTCCGTCACAATGTGCTATTGCTCAAAACGGCTTTCTAAATCTGGTTTTCTTACTGAAGTTATTTCGAGCTTTGACATGTCTAACAAAAGCAAAAATAAGCTCCCTTTGGTATCATTACATATTACTTTTCGTCTTGTTCATTTTGACAATAGTCTTGTTCATTTTGAGGACATTATATTGTTGTTAAACGCATTGTTACACGACTGAAGTTGTAAGGTGTTCTTCGTGATCATAATATGAGCAAAGGCCAGCGCTTGATGCCGCAGTTTATGATTGTGAGAGAAATGTGACAAGATTTTTAGGAGCATGTTACCTTTGACTCTTCTAGTTGGCCAACATCGAAGACGGCACTTCTTGACATGGCGGACAACAGCGGCTGCTGCACTAAGCCAAGGTTCTCTTCCTTTATTAACTCCACGGTTTTTCATGTATTCGCAAAACAAAACAGCATTTCTTGGGTAAACAACTTATGTAAAAACCCCAATTTACAACAAAAAGTACGGTGAAAAGCTCAACTCTAAAGCAGCATCATTTGCAAGAGTAATGTGATTAATCTAATGATTTCTAAATTTTCAAGACTCCTCTCAAAGAGAACAGGTAGAAATAGAAGCAGATGTCTACAAGGCGAAACACTTTGCGCGCTCAGAATCACGGGCTTTTACATGAACAGGTGGGTCGGCTTTGCCCGTCAAGCGGCGACCTTATTCGCTCAGATATGGCAATGTCAAATCAGCGCTCAATTTATCATGGAAAATGCCCTATTGAAGAAGCTCCTGGACTAGTATTATTTGACTGCTTCATAAAAATTTTAACGACGTTTTTTCTTCGTATTCTAGATTGATTTTTCCAATGATTATTATAAATCTTTCCATAGTTGGATGGACGCTTTTCAAAGCAAAAGCGGTTTTGACGTAATACTACAGGGTATAAGGAACTTGAGGGTACGCTAAAAGGTCCCTAATAATTTTGAGGAATAACAGGAGGCAGGCAATGCTATTCTCCCATTGGGGAACAAAGTTCAAGAAAAATCTTGCAATAATTCTTTTTACGGCATCGGCATTTCATAATGGATAGGTTTAATGGTGCCTGGTGAAGGCCCTTCATTGATACTTTGGATAGCTTTAACAGTAGAGAGATTTTAATGGACCTACGATATTTTCGAATATTAAAATGAATTGAACGTTAAAGTCATCTAATAAAGAGTTGATTCAGATTGAAGTGTACTTTAGCAGTATAGTAGTGTTAAAAATTATTACCATGAGTCAATGATATTTTATTCTATAATATAATTTTTATCGCATCGTACTGATATTTAAATTGCCGCTTAATGAAAATAAGATGTATCATTGATCGTGAGATGTATCATTGATCACGTGGACTTAAAGGGTTAGCGGTATGGTAGGTATGAAGTGTGGAAGTGCAAGGAGGAAGATTGCAAAAAAGTTTGCAAGGCTATTTTTGAGGGTAAATGATACTGAGAAGGAAAAAGAATGGACTGTACACTTAGTGAGCAAAATTCTTACACAGACTGAAACAGAAATGGCGGCACTGCAGCAAAATGTTTTAGCGAGCCAAAATTTCAAGTTGCCATAGCAAGGTTAAAAAATGACTTTTCAGTTGGAATATATTGGAAAATTTATCAAGACTTGATGCTGAAAACAGTAAATGCAAGAATATTATTGATTTTTTGCCTATTTCTAAACAATATCGAAATTTGCAAAAACACAAAAATTAAGCCATGATGATTGAAGTACCTGTGAAAAAATTGCAATAAAAAATTTCATCTTGGCATCAATTGGCGATATCTGATTACAATGAACTCGGGAGTACTTACTTTATGCGTAGGTGTCTAAGAAATTTTTTATTGCAATTTTGCAGTTGTAGACACCGTGTCTAGAACTGCTCATTTTCCTCACTTTTTGGATAATATGCTTAACGTGTTGGTCGGGCCTAATCGCAGCGGCCGCTTCTTAATATGCTGCAGCAGAATTTAGTCAATAGAATGTGTCACAGATCGTCAACTCCATCTTTTCCAAACGATTGCGATGTTGTAATGGGAACAATGAAAATACCAAAATTCATAAAATGAATTCGTCCTCTCATAAAATGAAAATACCAAAATTCTCGCGATAAACAGGTTCACTCAAGTGCCTAATAAAAAGCCAAGTATGCCAAGTAGGCTTAATAAAATGGCTTAAAATATGCCACTTTCCACCAAATACAAGACCATTAATGACCAACTTGGTACTCCAGCACCTAAATGTGATATTGCAAATGTTTTTCTGAACTTATCAATGCTATGTATTTATAAAATGCTTCACAAATGTTTTAAATATCGATCGCTTTGCTGTTACAACGCGGACACCATTACTCATTTGTCAAACCTGTGCAATACTTTTGCTCACTAAATGTATGTGAAGGCAAGTAGTGAAGGCAAAGAAAAAGGCATATTAAGTAATAATAAGATTTACAGGAGGTAGAAGAAAGAAAAAAGCCAGAGGAAGCAAAGAAAGAATAAGGCAAAAACAAAAGTAAAAGACGATGGAGTATAAGGGGAAGAAGAAGAAGATGAAGAAGAGGAAGAAGAAGAGGGAGTAGAAGAGGCAGAAAAATAAAAACAAGCAGACGTTGAAGCAGAAGAGGAAGAAAAGTAAGAAGAAAAAAGAAAAAGAAAATGAAGAAGAAGAGGAAGAAAAAAAAGGAGAAGAAGGGGAAGAAGAAGAGGCAGTAGAAGAGGCAGAAAAATAAAAACAAGCAGACGTTGAAGCAGAAGAGGAAGAAAAGAAAGAAAAAAAAGATGAAGAAGAAGAGGAAGAAGAAGAGGAAGAAGAAGTAGTAGGAGTGGAAGAAGAAGTTGAAGTGGGAAAAGAAGAGAGAGAAAAAGAAGATAATGAAGAAGAAGAAGTAGAAGAAGACGAAAAAGTGAAGAAGAAGAAGATGATAAGTAAAGTTGTATCAAATTTTGTTTCCCAGAAGCAGAAAAACTAGCCGGTAAGGAAAGTGAGTAAATGAACAGAAACGATTACGCACGAGGAAAGTAAGCCATTACGGGTAAAAAGGTAGAACGAAGTAGAGAGGAAAAGAAGAGAACGAAGAAATGATTGAAATGGTAGTAGAAGTGGAAAAAGCTTCGTGCAATTTAGAAGATTTCCATTCTTATTTGATTTTTGCTTGATTATAGCTATGATTAGAAAGCTGGACATCCCTGTTTTCTGCTATAGTTAATTGAATGACTTTCAGCATGTTTAAAATTTGTTGGAAGATTGTAAAACACTTGCTTATTCGCGTTATGATCAATGCATATTAACGTTTAAAGAGATTGATGTTTTATTGAATTATGAGCTTATAAAAGCTGTTGTTTTATAAATCTACTGCTGCATATTGAATAGAGAGTCAGTATCTACAATCACTGCCAAAATTACTTGGAACACCTAACACTTTCCGCTGTGCTTTTCTATTTTTCATTTGTTTCTTGAATACTACCACTTCCGCCCCCCCCCCTTTCCCCCCAAAACAATGTTGAAAGTACGAAAAAATATCAAACAATCCACAAGACAAAGCGTACTCCGTAACCCCTTTCTTTTTTCTATAGTAAATCAACATTGTTCCTAGGGTGAGAGGGGGATGGCTGAATTTGTCTTTGAAAACCTACGTTAGTGTTCCAAGACTTTTGGCAGTGAATGTAACACCTCTCAAGACATTGGCTGTTGGCATAAAGGTTAGGTGAGAGAAATATTGATTAACTTTTAACTGAAAATAACTGCAACCGTCTATTGTTTCAGGTTTTGTGAGACCAGACTGTTTCAAGCAGTAATCCAAACAGACGCGTTTTTAATGTTCAGGGAAAATATTGTAGTCACTTTTGTTAGTTTAGCTGTCTTGAAAGAACTCCGCAAATGATTTCAAAATCATTTTTCAAGATCTATCTTTGTATTCCTGCTCCTTTCTATTTTTGCTATATGGGTTTAGCTTGCATTATGCTCATGGACAGGATAATGAATTATAGAGAATTGGCAGGGAAAGATGCCACGTCACGGCTGCTTTCCCGCGCATTTCACTCGGGGCTCGAGTTTCGCAAAGGGGCTTGGTACCCACGATAATTAGATGAAAGTTACAGAAAATTCACATTTTTTACCTCTATCTTCTAGACACTTTTTGTTTTTAGAACAGGACAGTTCTAGGTTGCTACTCTGTGTTTCGTGCTTAATGCGATAGTCAGGCAAATTTAAATGCATGTAGCCTGATGATCGTATTAAGCGTGAGACTCGGAATAGCAACCTAGAACCGTCCTGTTCTTCACACCAAAAATGTGAACAGACCAGAAGTACTGTAAACAGTAATTCCATTACTTCTATCTCCTATATATTGATGACGCCATAGGTTTTGACAGCTGTCTAAATTCAGTCGCGGCTGCTCTGGGGGCTACTTGAAAGTGGAAGTGGAGCAATTCCTCCATTTTGTGTTCCATTTCATTAAAACTTGTATCCTGCTACAATCTATGGTATGACGGCATTGCTTCAAAGAGTGAATTTCTTAACCCCCTTGTAGCATTAAAATTCGAAACGTTTTCTCCCTCCGGCAACCCCAGGTAGTCACTTCGTGGTGTGTTTGCCCTCACCTGCACCTTTTGTATATTTGGAATGTCTGATGTTGGCGTTGTAGGTTTGAAAAGTGGTACAAATTCAGCCATTGTCTTAGGAGCAATCTCCCCTAGATACGCATTTGCTTCAAGCCCTTAACTTCAATCTTCTTCAATGATATGTCGGGGCAGCCTTGATACGCAATCAACTTTCTTAAAAAATCATTGTTCAATCTGTTCCTTATTGTTATTGTCTCAAATCCTCTGCTTCATATTTTCGGTTAACCATGGTTGGTAAGTGCAGATTTTACCGTTACTTTTTGCATCTTTATTTGGGGTAAAAATTATAACATTTATTATTCAAACATTGATTTTTGGTTCTTTGATGTTCGCATCAGTTTCTTGTGTCCCAAACACGATGAGTCTTGTTCAGAGACAAGTCTCTTTCTACGCTGAGTAAATTTTGAATGTACTGGAACTTCTTGATAAATAAATCTACCTAGTGGTCTAAAACTTTCCACAACCAAACTCGTTAGCATTTCCCAATTCATTACATCATCAATTTACTGTAGAAATCAAGACTTTTTTCGGGATTCTATTAAGCTTTTTTGACTTTCTGACTTTCTTCTGGATTCTATTAAGCTTTTCGTAATTGATGTTTTGTCATTTACATTTCTGCAAAGCTATCTGCAATCTGGCATATGGCTGAAGCAGGTCCCAGCACTGATGAATTGGTTTAGACAAGGAGGCAATATGGTGAAGTATTGACTGATACTATGTTAACCCTGATAATCAGAATAAATAGTTAATATGATTATTATGATCGTTATGATCACGATCGCTATAGTAATAACTAATAATCATCTTCATCGCCCTTGACATCCTCATTATCCTCTTTATAATCACCAGTCACCATGACATCTATGCTGATAGCATGATGGTGCTTTTTAGTCCGACATTTCCTTGGTTGACCCATCTTTATGATAAAAAGCACGTTGATTGGATTCAGTAAGCTAAACGCCTACACCGCATCAGGTTTAATCTCGTATAGAGCTCTGCTCACTCTGCGTAGCTCGCTGCTGGAAACATGGAAGAATCTAGTCATAATGCCTGTCAAAAGTCTTGGAACACTGACCTCAGTTTCCAAGGTAAAAATCAATCATCTCCCTCTCCCCCACGGAACAATGTTGGTTTACTAGTATGAAACGGGTTAGGATTTTAGGAAGCACTTTCTTTTTTGCTTCTTTTATGATATCTCTCTAAATTATAAACATTGTTTCTAGGTGGAAGGGGGCGAAAATAGTAATTTTTTTCGGAAAAAGGAATGCAATGCAAATTGCTAGGTGTTCCAAGTACTTCACAGCTTCGGCATGGAAGAGTTCCACCTCGTCCATCGAAGATTTTAGACAAACTGACATTCTTAGCTTGCAAAATTTTAATAACAAACATTACTTGAGATTTATAAGCAATTATAAATTTTCAGTCTGCAATTGAAAAGTAGCTCAAATAGACTGCTGGTGGAAGTCATCGAAATGTTTCTATGCACGAATAGATTTACGTCAAACCAAATTTTAACGAGTTTTTCATACAAAGTTTTAAGCTATCTGTCATCAAACTTAAATGCTACATACTGAAAGTCATTGAGCGTCACTTATTACGCTATAGTATGGTAAAGATTTATTTACATGAGTTTGTTTGTGTTTGCGCAACAAGAGGATGATTGTACCTGAGAAAGCTGCTTTAAATTTGTTATTAGCTTGAGGTCAGATCAAGAGTTTTAGGAATAGCCCATATGAAAGTTTCTGCTAGAAACGTTTAACAACGCAAGTTGCCATTTGAAATGGGATGAATGGTTGCAAGTCTTGGACCAAAGATAAATTGAATATGGTACCAAATCGGATCAATGTTAATTAGAAAATTGGATAGTTAATGTTTTATTAATCAATCCAACCAATGTTTATCGTAATCCACGTCATATTGATAGGGATTATTACAATTTTAATGAGCTTTAACAGAGTACGGCTACAAAAGCTCTGGGTATGATATTCCTGTCAGGGTGAGCCCAGCACCAGCAAGCTGGCAATGGTATATCGGCATTCCACATTTACCGAAAACAGTTTGGTATATGGTTATGGTATGCCTGTTAGAGGGAAGCGCTGTGGCCTAAGCCAAGCATGCTGACCCAGCACTGCGCGAACTTTGATGGTGCTACTTAATGAATTATATATCATGTCGTTAAACCACATAGGCAAAGCGATATCTGCATTGATAGAGAAATGCATTCAGACGGTCACTTCATGCTCCAGAACTTTAAACAGTGCAATGGATGAAGGTGATATGTCGGCTGTTATGCATAGTTAAAAGTTGCTTTGCGCAGCGTTGCATTCTTTGTTTTACCGCCTTCTCGCATTGCTATTGTATATGAATTCTCGGTAAAACATTCCCATTCCACCCTTTAGACCTTGCTTCCATGCACGTGATCAGTATTCTTTGCTTGGTACCGCCAGTATGGAACTTTTCTCTCAATAATTTGTAACAACCCATGTTTGCCTAGTAGACTCTCCCCATTATTCACAAGAGGTATTAATTTTTCTGTGAAACGAATGATTCTCTACTAAGGTTTTCAAAGATATTGTTGCAAACGGTTTTATCAGTTCTTTCTATTTCTGATCGCAAGTAATTGAAGAATCTAAAGTTTTGTGCGTACATCAAGCCCAATTATTATATCTAAATACTTTGATATGGATGATATTAAGGAAAAAGCTTGATGACGGATGTTATTAAGGTAATAGCTTGATGGCGGATAATATTAAGGAAATAGCTTGATGACGGATGTTATTAAGGTAATAGCTTGATGGCGGATGATATTAAGGAAATAGCTTGATGACGGATGTTATAAAGGTAATAGTTTGATGACGGATGTTATTAGGGTAATAGCTTTTTAAAGTCTAAATTGTGTTCCATATGTTTTTTCTATTTTAAGCTTACTTTTTCACGGGGATTGTACAATTAAAAAAAAATATGTTTAAGGAAGACACACTTCAGGATCAAATTCTTACGCTAAATTCCGCAAATTTATTAAGCCATTTTTGAAAATTTTGCCATTAAAGCAATTCCTTCAAAAGCTATGAAAATACTGCGGTATGTCCTAGTACATCAAAAAAGTCGACGAAGCTAAAACGTACTTTTATTTTATGTCAAATGGCAAGCAACCTCGCTTTGAAAAGTATTTTAAAATTATCCACTTTCGTTTTTTCGTTAATCAAAGCATTTTCGTTTTGAAACCTGTTTCAAAATATTTCTTCGAGAATTCAACTCCAAACCTTGGCATGACCGCCAAATTTTCGCAGTTCAAATTTATCTTAATTCCTTTGTTTCACAATAGCAGGAAAAGTTATATCGTACTACTATCAAAGCATATCATATTATTTAGTTATTAATAAATTATTTTAGTGCTAGCAATGTTGATTGCAAACAAGCAGCATAATGAAATTGAAATCAATAATAGACTTGGTTTAAAAAAACTGTCGATATTACTTCACATTGAAAGGCCTGATTCACATAATCTGAGGTTGAAATCGATAGCCCAGGATTGTATTGACCTTCCATTTTCGAAGAGACTGAATCCAATACTACTTGGATATGGATTGGGAAGGAGGCTACATATATTTTGTAACCAGGGCCTTGAGCCTAGCGCACACTGCAAGTTGTTGTCGACGATACCTGTGATGTACGTTTTTAGAGAACATTTTAAGTTAGCGCACACCATACAGTTTTAATTTTCTTTTCCAGTGGAGAAAGGTCTCATTTTTCACAGCAGGAATAACTTTACCGTCGTAATTATATCTTATCAAGCTGAAGTTCTGTGCTTTGAAGTAATAAGCTTGTGGCAATGCTGGTTATTCTAGCAATTCAAACGATCGTTAGAATAAGAAAAACTTCCCAGAGTACTAAAATTCTTGGTACGCCTATTGGTTAAAAAAGAATGCAGCACAGTGTCTAATTTTTCATTCAAGAACTTGGTATAGTTCAAAGGTCGTTTCTGCCTCGGTCCCATCTGCGGATATTTTCCGACTGACTAAACCAAGTTACTCTCAGTTTTTGGAACGAGATTGACTGAAAAGTATAAATATTAATCAGCCCTGTGTACCGAGGCTAAATATTAGTATTTATTAAATTTAATTTATTGCAAAACTCTATTTGACTACATTGCATTCCCCATTGTTTCTGACTGTTATTAGGGAGAGGTTGTAGAGATGGTTAGTGAACAGAAAGAAGAGCGAGACATGTGTTGCTTGTCATTAAATGGTCTTTCATAGAGGCATAAGAATATTGTTGAGTATTTTCGGGGTGATACAGCCCCAATACAGCACCCCTCCTGCTACCGACATTCCTAGTCAGTTGATAGTGACTTCGTGGCACATTATGATTATGCAGCCGTATTGGTATATATATTTATTTTAGTTATTAATATGCTTTCAATGTACACTATTATTAGAGGCTACTTTTGGAATATATTGAAAAATTTTGCGACCATGCCCTTTAGATTACCCTAAAATTATCCATTTGTTTAAAATGTTTTACAATTCTTAAGCATAATTTTGTTATTTTTGATTAATCCCATTCCAAAACGGAATTAATTAGTTTATGAGACCCCCTAGACCTTGAGCCCCTGGGGCGATTTGCCGCTTTGCCCTCTCTCTCGGCAGCACTGACTTCAAGAGAACGGACACCTCCCTACAATATAGTTCTTGATCCTTGGCGTCCAATGTAAGGAGGTTGTACTTTTTAAGACAGCATATGATCGAGACAGCATATAACCTGAGCGTGTAAAATGCTAACTGTAGCTAAATCTTTCAACTTTAGTTAAAACTTTGACGCCCCTCTAACAACGCCGACCGAGATATATGTGATGCTTAAAAAATCGCAGCAAAATAGGTGGATTGCTATGAATTTGCTATAGGAAAATTTAACAGGTGTGACCTAGCCACGAAATTTGGGAAAACGTTGTTTTTCAAGGTAGCTGCTCACATGATTGTTTTGAAGACATCAGTTTCATTAAACGGCTATTTATTATTAATGTGCTGCAAAGTGCCTTTATGGAAGGTGTGGATCTGCTCGCAATGTGAAAGGCTTTTTATTTTATATAGGTTCACTGTATCGAAATTTATATGTTGAATATGGAAAAATTGTATACATTGACATCAAATGATTTGGTTGCTTAAAACAAAACTAGGCAAAGAAGTCTGGTGTTGGATTCATGGTGTCCAGGATTGTCAGACAGGGGAAAGAGGGTTTGACAAGTTATGAATTTATTGTCTCGATGAGAAAGGAATTGTTATGAAAATCGTTTAAATAAACACATAGCCAAATATAAAAGTATAAAAAGAAAAGGAAAATGAGATTATTATTAGTTTTTAATTATATCTTTGTGCATGATCATCTTGATTCCGAAATGTAAAGCTCTGTTCAGTTTTTGAAAAATAAATTCCTGCTCGTAAGTCAACAAGAACATGGCGAATAGTGTATACAGAAAATGGCAGGTTCAAAAATGTAGAGGTGTCCGTTGCCTTTTCTTGATTACTCTCAGATTTCACGAGTCTATCATAAAAGGTAGAAGCAGAAGCAGTACACAGAGCAGACAATGTTTTTTCGAACTATTTCAGTCTTTATTGCGTCGTTCTCCATACGCCTTCCTCCTGTCAAATTTTATCATTATTGAATTACACGGGAACGCCCTTTGGTAAAAAGCGGGTTTTGTAATGACACAAAAAGTGAGAAACAAACATTGCTGAAAATGTGTGTATTTAAGAAGCAAGAAGCATGTTAGAAAGGAAATTTAAGGTAGAGAAAGTAGGCGAAATTTAGTTAAGAATGCACTCGATACTCTTATTTGTAACAGCTTCCAGAAAGTGATGATGAATGCAACAGATGCAATGGCAAAATGTTTTCCAAGACATGGTTTAGAAACAAGAGTTTGCTCAATTGTGCACGACCTGTTTATCTAGCAATACTTAAGGTCAAACACAAGCACGTCCCAGAATGGTGGGTGTCTTTAGTATGAAAATACGGTGTCGTAACAAAGTATATAGTTTGCGTCCTTAAGTCCTTCTTTTGTCTTGTTCATACCAACGTCCACCAAGAAAACTTATACATAGAATAAAAGATTTATTGTCTTCAAGATAATTTAAATGAAAATATTGCTATAGACTTACAACGTTAGTAAAACATCAATTGACTACGAACCATTGTAAGTCCTCGAAACCAGCAAAACATTAGGTTGTTCTTTATCAAATATTGTCTTAAAGTACTTCATGTATTTTTCTACTTAAATAATTGCCAGTAACACAACTGCTCAAATTGAAGTTTAGCCGCGGCGTAGCGTCTTCTCAACATAGACGGAAATGAAAGAAGCGACTGGGCTCAAAATCGAAAAATTGACATGAACTGAGCCAGGCACTTCAATGCGCTTTGCCTTTCCGGATATTGCAAGCGGTTTTCCCTGATGAATTTTATCGATGCTGTTTACCACTCGCAGTTGTGCTGGGAAATATTACTCCCGTTTTATTCATGATTTTAAACAAAGAATTCCAACTTTCAACAATTAAAACGAAATATTATATCAATTATGTTTTCTCAGGAAAAATCAAATTCAGAATTATTGCGGTATCTGGCAGCAAACGTTTTGTTTTTCAAACAATACATATTTATCAAGCAGAATAGTGCCACAAGGTGACCTGATTTTTTAATTCTCTTCAAGTCACAATCCGCATTCAATTTTCGCTTAAGGATTTATATCAACACAAAATGAAACAGTTTAAATAAACACAATAATTTCAAAGCCTGTGTTATTTCTTCTGAAGCTTAAATTTATTTTAGAGAAGATTTCTTCTTACTGGATAATATGGTTTATCCGCCTTGAATGACGTTATTTGAATTCTGATATGACCATTGAAATCAACTGAAACTGGTGCTCGAGATGTTCTAAATAAAAACCTTTTGATTTCTAACCAGTATCTTACGAAATTAGTTAAAACCTTTTATTCGTTTGCAATTCCGTTTATTCATATGCCGCTTGCAAACTGTGCTACTATCAGCCAAAGGATTATTTGCGGAGGAGACAACCAAACGAATCGTGGTATAAAAGAACGTACCTTGTTATCGTTGCGGACTGTATCCTTCAAAAATTTCCCAATGTAATACGGGGAGATGCCAAGATCAGCAAACGTACTGCCAGTAATAAATTTTTTATTATCGACCACCGAGTCATTGGAAATTTTTTCGCTAACACTTTCTTTTGTGAGCAGTTCGTCCTGAAATGCCTTGTTTTCACTATCGATTCTTTCAAAGCCACTACTCTCTTCATTTTTGCTCCCTTTGTCCTCCATCTTTTAGTTTATTTAAGTAAAAACATTTTTATTCTCACGTGGCCTCCTCGTCCGACTTCCAAGCAATATCCCGCGCTATGAATACCATTCTTGGTAACATCACAATTATGACAAATGCAGTGTGACGTTTGATTTAGCGAACCTCATCGCAAGCCCAGAGCACTTGAAGGGTTTCAATTCAACTGTCATAAATCTATTTTCAACTTCACCTGGTTATGCCTTTGGCCTATCAGGATATTACTGCTTTAAATGGTGGCAGTTTCGATGCACATGCTGCATATGGTAGGTTGTTTTACCAAGCACATCCAAAACATTATCTTACCAGGGGGTTGCTTCCGGGTGCTCAACATTCCCATGGCAACTAATTGTAAACCAAGTTTCTCTAAAAGACAACTGGATTACCATAATACATACTAATGGTAATTATTCCAAAATCTACTTATGAAACGAAGTTGCATTGACTTTATTTCTTCTTTCTGGATAGGTTTGCAAATAGCTAGGCCTTAAGTCAATCCCTTTACTACAATCAAAGTGATTTGTGTTCAATCGCCATTCAAATCTCCTCTCGAAATTGCTGAGGACCATGTTGGAGATGCCACCTGCCAAATTTTTTCATGTATTCATTCTAAGCTATATCTATCCCGTTTCGAATATTTAGCTATTCACATTCCTTTTGTAATTTACCATTCACAATATCCAAGCTTTATGAATTCTCGCTTGGTGGTGTATAGTCTAGCTGGTTGTCTATAGAAATAATGTTTTGGTTACAAATCATAATTCCATTTTTGAATTAAATTTATCCGGTTTTTTGTACTCTAGAATCACAGAGCCCTTGTTTTAGTTGCATCCAATTTCTTTTCTTGCAACGTTTTCCAGTTTGATTTTTATTGAAAAATTAATTTTTCTTGCATTAAATAAATTGAATTAAGTAAATTGTTCGGACAAAGTTAAATATAACCCAGAAACTTCATTTGGTCACAATTCATGCAATGCAAAAAATTTTCATAAATTCTTAAAAACCTCATTCTGAATATAAAATGCGGTTCTTTATGGGCTAGTGTTCTTGATCTTCACCTTCTTCATTTTAACTGTATTTTGCATGTTTATAGCTGTCTAACTGTTTAACTGATAAAGCAAGGACAAGATACCCCCGTGAGCTAGAAGAGTGTCTCAATCCTAGCACGAATGACCGCTAAAATAAATATTCCTTCTCAATCTTAAGGCAGTAGAGCCAAACATGTCAGAAACAAAAATGTGGCTATTTACAGTCGACTTACCTACTTTTGCCTATTTAGAACGCACAAGGTCTTTGAAATTTGCCTAAGCAAAGTAACATAGATTAGGGTTGTTTGTGCTTCTATTCTAGTTTGCCATTCACCGACTTCGGAAATTATGGCCGTTTGCACTGTATGTGTTATTACGTAAGAATGGGCTTGAGTGCATAGCGTTTTTGGTATACTCGAAATGTTTCCAATAAGGATAAGGGGTAGCAACCGCTGGCACTTTGTACTTGTCCTTGTCAGGTATGTGAAGTAAACAAGTTTTCGGCTGATTTATCAAGGATATCGAGAAGCACCAGTAATAGAGACATTTGTTTCTCTATTTACTGGTATTTGGCAGTCTCGTTTGCAAACATGGCCCTGAGAGCTCTTTAATCAGAGGCTAACATGTTTTTACACATATTCTCGATGTTGATAAAATCATATCTGCCTGGCAAAGTTGCACAATAAAGCATTATTCCCGAAATTCTAATAGATATACCTCAGAGATTGTCTGCAACGATGCTTGCAAAACTGTCGGGTCAGCCTTGCGGATAACTTTGTTTTGAGTTCCTTTTAATGCGATTGCACATGTGTTATCGTCTGGGCATTGCTGGGAACATTGTCCTTATAAATGATGTCGAGAACGCTATCTCTTAGACATCACGGCAAACTCAGAATGTCTTTTACTTGACTTTCTTCTCTTTGATAATCGCAACAAAGAATTTGCAAAAACAGACAGTAGGACTCCAATTGTGTTCCACGGGGAACTGTGATTAGTTGATGTTGTTGTTGTTTTAGAATTATCTATCAGCAAGATATATCAGCATTTGCTTGGTGGTTAGCATTCAAATAAGACCATTAGAATTTGAATACCGAAGCATAGGCTTTGGCAATCGTTGAATCGAAGCAGATACAAATCAATCAAGTATGATCAGCAGATAAAAACTGTGCTTTGTTTGGACTTTCTTTTAACTGAATGGTTGCTTGACAGGAGAAGGTTGAAAGTGGGAGTTTCCAAAAACTTCAGAGGCTTATTAGAAAACTGTAATGCAGAAACATCACTGGCAAGGCCCAGCCTCATACTCGATCTGCCTCGTTTAAATTCATCATAACATGATATCAAATCATTTTTATTCAATAGGAAAACAAAGAAATATTTTTTTGGAATCGAACCTTTGTTTCCATAGATAATGAACGAGCTCAAATTAATGTTAGCTGACATCTTGGCTGAGAACAAGTTGGGCAAACACTGTTTTGCATACCTCATTGCCAATGTAGAATTTTATCAAATAACTTCAGTTCAAATATTTTCAATTCAAATCATAATATCTGAGGATATATAAATGTAGAATAAAGTCTTATCACTTTTCCAGCAATTATAACAGAAAACCGTTCTCTTGGTGAAGGAGCAAGATAGATTAAAGGAAGCAAAAGCTTTTCTTGGCTATTTCATTTCAAATGATTTTCCAGCAGAAAATTGAATAATTAGTAGAAGGGTAATTTAGTTGGAAAAGGGTCGAACTAATTGTCTAGCACTTTGTGTTCATGGCTGTCGACACATTCTCGATGGCAACTTTAATCATATTCACAAATTGCTCATAATGCAAGAGGCCATCGCTATTTCTGCAGTTTAACTTTGATGAAAATAAATTGATGGGCTTTTTAAGGAGTGTCATTTAAAGGATGTCGATTAAACATCACAATTAAAACTGCCATGATGGGTAATATTGCAATTAGATTTTAGAGCTCTTTATGACAAAAAAATTTAAATTTGCTTCAATACACCCGATACTGTATGAGAAACAGACCGACCTGTTCATGTTTTCGTTATACTTTGAGCCATTTGCTTGAAATTGCTCAAAAATTAACTGCTCAATTTGCCCATAGATGATTTTTCGTCAGAAAAAATTGAGAAAATGTTTTAGCCAAATCCATTATTTGGTCTTGCTTGCATTAATCACCTCGGTTTTTTAAGCTTTTATTCAACATATCACCTCACTCACTGAAATATCTCAGAAAAAATATTTGGGCGTTGATTTTGATATGCTTTCGAAGAGTCGTCGTAACTTTCAATAAAACGTAGCAGTTTTATGTTACCTTGTTTGTACTTATGTGTTTAAGCTTGCTATATGTCTTTTTATCATTTGAAATTGGTTAATAATATAGTCGTTAATGAGGCTTTGGAGATACTGAGAAAATAAATAAATATACGAAGTATGAATATCTGATCTGTTTTTTTTACGGATACACAGTGGCGTGGATAAAGCTTTGGAAGAGGGGAAGAAAAACCTCCCTGTTGCGCTAAGCTGCTATTTGGTTGGAAATATCTCATGGTTGTCTTTTTTATCAAAGTGTTACATTTTGAGACGAAGGATATAAAAGCTGAATATAGCGATTTCTTTTGGTGTTCTGAATAAGATTGGCAATCTTTTTCGATTAGGTATCGAATGCCCTTTTTAGAGAAGGAAAAAATCTTAAATTCCTATAATTATGTCATTTGGCTGGAAAAAGGTAATAAAACGTATTTTTCTGTTTCCTTTCCCTTCAAATGCTGTCATGTTCTGTTCAATGCTATTAAAAAATATTATTAGAGTTCTGTCGAAAAATCCAAATCTCTCACCTTTTCCTGCTTACACCCCTGCAGTACGTAAATTTCCTAAAATACATAGTAATCTTGATTAATCCCAAAAGGTAATGATGAAAGTACTTTGCATTGACTAAGATTGTTGGAAAAGAAAATGTTTGGAAATATTGATGAGAACACCAATTGCAAACAATTTGTCTTCTTCTTGCTCTCACAAACCTTTCACCTATTCATTTCTAGATATTCCTTTCGTGCTCATTCTGCTCATTCCGTATCTCAATCTGTTCCTTCTGTACCTTTCAACTTTCGTTTAATTCCTTTCTCTCACACTCTTCCCTTTATCCCTCATGATCTTTCCACATCTTTGCTTCCATTTTCTGTTATGTTTCTTTTTTCTCCTTAAATAAAGCTCAATCTATATTTGACATTCTTTCTTTTGGTTCTTCTTCCTTTTCCTGCATTGAAAAACTCTTTTTCAACGTTTTCTACGCTTTGTTTCCTACTCTTCGTTCATTTTCTACGTTTTCCTTGTCTCTTTGGCAGTTTCTTATTAGGCATTAAAGTCCAAAATTTTAGTTTTCTTTTCACCACATTAGCCTTTCAACTTCATCTTTCTCTATCACTGTTGTCAGCTTTATTCCTAATACTTTTTTTTAAGCTTGTTCTAATTATGTTAAGTTCTCGAAGTTTTATTTCATTCTCTTGTTCACTCTTCTAGACTTTTTTCCTTCTAGCTTAAAGTGAATTGTCTACTTCTTTGCTCCCTTCAACAAAATAGTCAGCATTCTTCATTTCTCTTCTTATCTTTGCTTCAATTTCCTGTCACGTTTTCTTTTTCCATCTGTTATAAAACTCAATCTATGTTTGAAATTGTCTCTACTGCTTTCTTTCCTCCTTCATGCATTCACAAACTTTTTTCTCTGTTCCTACTCTCGTTCATGTCTACGTTCTCCTTTTCTCTACTCTAGAGCAATTTTTTATTAAGCCCACATGTACAACATTTTCGTTTTCTTTTTGCACAGTTCAGCCATTCTCTTCTTCACCTTTCTCTATCACAATTGTTTACTTTGTTCCTCATACTTTCTTCTAAGCCTATCCCTTTTTGTATAGGCCTTGACTATTTTTGTTTCTTTTCCTCACCTTTCTCGATATTCTCGTTTCGTTTTATTGAAAATTTTTCCAGTCATTTACTTTCATTGCTGTCTTCATGTTTACTTTTTTCTATCCTTTTTTCTTTTTCTTGTAGAACGCAATCTTCATTTGATATTCTTTATTGTTTCCTTTTTCTCTGCTTTGCATTCACAAACCAGTTCTCTACGTTCCTAATTCCTACTCTTCGCCTAAGTGTACGCCTAAGTGTAAGTGTTTTTCTTCTCTCCAGGGCAGTTTTTATCAAGCTCACATGTCCAGCACTTTTGTTCTCCTGTTTTCTACAATGCGTAGAAAATTCAAGTTTCCACTTTTTATACAAACAATCATGATCTGTCAACGTGAATACTTTCATTGTCAACTAGTGTTCTAATACCACCTTTTGTTAAACCTCCTTTGATTCCATTTACGGATTCCATTTAACGGCCAGGTCATTTAAAACTATAAGTTTAGTGCAATCCATGTATGAAAGATTTATTCCTTGATTAAATAGTAATCCTAATTTTGTAGGTCTAAGGTTTTTTGAAAGAAAGTAGCCTCTAAACGCTTGATTCAACAGTCATTAGTCTAATAATGTGCATGAGGCTCTTGCACTCAACTCAAGATTGAAAAAATGACAATGATTATTGTAATTTTTATATATTTATAACAAAAATAAAGATATTGATTATAATTGATATGCCTGTTCACCTAGTTTTATCTTTAACAGGGGCGGATCCAGTAAAAAATCTGACTGAGTTCCAGGCCAAGCCTAGGATAATGCATTGATGATTGTGCCTAAGACAACATTTTTGCATATTTATGCATTTTGGTACCGGAGGGGGATAGGTACTATCTACTCACTAAATATCGATTCTAACTTTCTTTCCGACAGAAAACAGTGCCTCTGTGAAAATGTCTGCAACCCCTTCCCTTTCTAAATACCCTCTTGTTTGTCTTGGATGCCACAGCAAAGCTTTACCTACGTAGACATCAGTCACCAGTCTATTTTTCAAAATATGGTGTTCCCTTGCTATAACGACTGCAATTTAGAATAAAGGTAGTTAATGCTCCTGGAAAATTAACGATACTTCCTGGTTTTATCTCAAACGCTTAATAATCTGCTAGAATGCTCCGAGGGTCGTGAAAATAAGACATCTGCAGTCGCCATTTCGAATTCAAAATTTTGCAGTTCTACAACAGATCAGAAACGATAGGTAGCCAATCAACTACTGGCTATTGTACAGCTCTCTTACAAATATGGTATCATTTCCGAGTTCCGGATTCTTTTTGACTGAGTTCCATCGACTATTATTGTGCACATTATTGACTTTCGAGGCAGAAAACGTTTATTTCCGAGTTCTAGGATTGACTGCTGTTGTCCTCCAGGGACGTAACTATTGGGGGGGTTTGGGGGGGTGTTTCACCCCCCCAATCCTGAAAAACAGCATTTTGCAGGGCAAAGCAGAAGGAATTAGTAGTTCTCGCAGGGCAAAAGATATTAGAAATCAAGTTTCACAAAATATCTTAATTCATTTTACTTTCTTATCAAATCGAAAACATATGTTAGTTTTTCCGATTTGTTGTGGTATTGTAAAGTGATTTTCTTATTTCCGTGCCCCTCGCGAAGAAAAAGTGACACTGCTTGGATAAACGGTATCGCATCATAGCATAAAATGAAAAGTGGCAAGCTTGCTCAGCATTTTTCTTCTGAAGCACACCAAGCAGCATTGGCTGATTTTGCTAGGTTTTCAGTCGAACAAGGACATATTGACATTCAAATGAATAGGCATCTGAAGGACATCATCATTCAGGAGAAGGCTGACGAAGAAAAATGCAAATCGATAATGAACATTTTGTTTGATATTGCTAGAACATTGGCAAGGCAAGGAATTGCTTTCAGAGGCTCCGCAGGAGACCAGAACGGCAATTTTGTCCAGTTTGTGAATCTTCTGTCCAGGCACTGTCTACAGATGAAAGAATGGCTTGATAGCAAACGATTGAAGCCTTTCAGTACGAAATACATGATTCTAGTTCACAAAATGAACTTTTAGAGATCTTGGGGGAGAATGTTAGAGAAAGAATAAAAGATGAGATTGAGTGTGTTAAAATGTTGTCGGTTTCGGCCGATACAACACCCGATGTTAGCAATAAGGATCAAATGGTTGTGGCTGCAAGATATATTGGTAAAAAAGGAATTGCGCGCGAGAGAGTCGTGGAAATGAAAGAGTGCAATGACAAACATGGAGATAAGACAGCAGAATGTATTTTCAAGTGTCTGGAAGCAAATGAAATTAATGTGAATTATCTCTGCTTCCAAACATACGATTTCGCAAATAATATGTCTGGGAGAATTGCAGGGGCAAAGAGGGTTCTACAAGATATTCTTGAAAGACCAGTCCCGTACATTCCATGTCAAGGGCATCGATCTAATACTTTCAAAGAGCATTGTGCAAAACAAAGTGCCATAATTACGTCGATATACGATAATCTTCAAGATATATATGTTTTCTTCAGTGCCAGCTCCAAACGAAACAAAATTTACAATAAAGAAGTTCAAGAAGTTGATGAGTACTCCTTGAAACTCCGCAACATGTCTAAAACGATATGGGTCTACTCTTCAGAGTCGATAGAAGCAGTGTGGTGAAGTTTACAAAGCATACTCAAAGCAATTGAAAAAGTTGTCAGTGACGACAGCACAGAAATGAAGGGTAAAAGTGAAGGGTAAAGACATAAAGAAAAAGTGTCTGTCATTTGACTTTCTTTTTGCATTGATGTTCATGAGATTAATTATGAAGAAAACAAAGATTTTGACGATGCAACTCCAAGCAGAAGAGCTTAACATCCTAGATGCGATGAAGTTAATTGAAGCAACAGTAGAAAATCTTAAGAAGATTCGCATTGATAACAAGGCTATGGATGAAGAGTTGGATGCTCTAAACGAATGCGCTAAACAGCATGGAATAGATTCAGCAGCTGAGTTTAGTGGAAATATCGACTCAGGTTGCAGCCAAGAAAGATTGACAACGGTCCAGAAACATCAGCGGAATTTAAATTTAATTCCTTCTACAGAACAGAAATGTGTGTTGTTCTCGATTCTCTGATAGCAGTGTATGGTGAAAATATCAAGGCACGCTTAAAAAAAATTGAGCCATTGGCAATGGCGTTGCAGGCACCACTCAAAACGATAAACCCAGAAACAGTCCACGATCTTTATAAGCTTTTCCCACCAGGCTTTCCTATTGAAGCAGGGTTTATATTATGTGAGCCAGATGTTTTTAAGTCAATGATTGAACAGCAACAGATCCAGCCAACTTCCGTCAAAGAGGCTGCCAAATTTGCATATGAAAACAGACGACTTTTCCCAACGGTTTACAAATGCTACAGCCTTCTTTTTACAGCACCTGTGTCTGTGGCTAAAGACGAACGAACCTTTAGCAAACTTAAGATTGTTAAAAATTTGCTGCGATCAAGGATGAAAGATGAACGATTGAATGATCTCATTCTACTTGCTTGTGAGAAAGACCTAACAGACACTATCCCACTTGATAAAGTATTCAAAGTATGGCATGAAAAAAATGAGAAGAATTTCAATTAAGTAAATTAGTGTGAAAGTAGACTAATTATTGACTTTTTTTATTGCGATTGTTGGTTTGTGTTGCTTTTTGAAAATAATATATATACTTATGTAATAAATGCATAAGTACAGTACATCCATACTTGTTTTACAGGAAAAATTTTGCAGGGCAATAGTGTTTACACCCCCCAAAAAATTAGTGAAGTGACGTCCCTGTTGTCCTCCACCAAGTCTGGAAAATCGTTTCAAATCACGACAGAGAAGAAGGAAGGAAAAGGGCGAGCGAATTACATCAAACTGGCAATTTTAAGATTTTGAATTTCTTTTTTCTAGGTTTCACTTTTTTAGTTTAAATATTACTTATTTCAGGAAACACTATTTTTAGCTGTATGTATGGAAAACTGACTGAGTTCTGTGCACCAAGGAATTTCTGGATCCGCCTCTGTTTAAGGCCAATCTTTTCTCATTCTTATAGCCTGCTAATTCGTGTTTCCCTTGTATTATCAGCTTACGTTAATTTCTTGTTTTTTTATAATTTTTGTCTGAATAGCTTCATATATTTTAACAGATTGCACTGTGCAGCATGGTTATGGGTTATGAATATGAGGAGGCGCCTTCTGATATCACCAGTGAGAGGCAGGGAGAGGCAAGATGGCGTCGAAAGTGTTCAATGTGCGCTCCCAAGATGACAGAGAAATGGCGATGATCACTGATAATCGTGCAGCTGAAATGGTGAGTAATTTAAGCTCTTCTTTGCTTCAATTTACGTTTTCTGTTTAGATGACAATGGCTGGAGTCCTCTATCGATGCACCAAGATGATAACTCAGTTTTCTTCCTTCGATTTTGAAAACTTATTTCGATTCGATTATTGAAGGAAATTAAACATTGAAATTAAGGGTCAAGGTTTGATGAAAATGATCCATGAATCCTCTACATCTTTCTGGTTTCCAAAGTTTGAACCTCTGCCCCGGAGTTATATTCATACAGAACAGAACAACATTAACAATCAGAAGCACACAACCAGGCCCCAGTTAGATATACAAGGATATACGGCGTGAAGTTAGTGGCATAGCATGAGCAATATCAAGGCTTACAATACGAATGTAGAATCATGCACGTGGTTTATCAAATAAAACTAATAGACCAGGTGTATATTACGGCAAGGGTAAAATCTCTCCGAACTTTTTGCCACCATGATATTTAGCTACCTTACACTTTGGTTAATGAGAAAATTTTTGGTAAATGCCGAATACCTGCTGCGTTTACCAAATAGGGGAATTTTCCCAAACTGGGGGTTAAGGGCAGTTTTGAATCACATGCGCTGCAACCTTTACTGTATCCCTGTCTGGATTTCTTGGCCTTTTTACGACGAGATCTTGGAAGTGAACAAGCTATCACCCAGAAGTGCAAAAATGCATTTGTGATAAGTGTGCACAATTGAGTGCGCATCAAATTTCTCAGTGCTTCTTGAGTGTGTGCATACTTTTTCTGTTTACGTCAATTTTATATCTCTGGGAAATTCTGATTTAAAGTTGAACTATGCTTACCTGTCACTACCATCCTGTTAAAATTCCTAAAGATTTGGCCAATAAAGAGATAATTTAAAAAAAAATAATCATTATTGAAAAAAGGCATTATGTCTAAAAAGGCCTAAAACATGATCTCATAAGCAGAGCCACGGAATGTCTAGGGAATTTTATAAAAAATTATTTCCATTAATTTTAAGAATGGAATTTGTTTGTTTATAGTTGAATGAGAGTAATCCGTTTATAGAATGGAAATAATAGTGAAAAGTGACAATGAAACAATTGAAACAAAGTAGTATTGAAACAATTGCAAGAAAATGACTGCAAACAATATTATGCAGCGTATTCTGCAGCCAATCTAAAGAAAGAGGTCACAAAAATTCTCTGCTCGTTTTGCTCACAAGGGTGCCTTTCTTTTTCAGTTTTGACTCAGCCCCACTGAAAACTTTTTGCAGGCCCTAATCTAAATTGGATCACTCAATTTAGAATGACACTTTCTTTTCCAATCTCAGTTGCGGACAAATTTAAAAAGTCATTTTGCCATAGTTGAAAAAAAATTTCTGATTTGAGCCAGTTCCAGAAACACGCCTAAACCATGCCCATCTTTCGGGTGTGCAAGAGTGCACCCATTATTTTACAAAAATATCTCAAGAATGCAGCTGCCATGGAATCCGTACTGGATTGTATCTACCCTTATTCTACTTCGAAATAAAATGATTGAAAAATCGCAAGGACTTGACAGAGAATATAATAGTGATGCACAGGACAGAGATATGATACAGGCCTTCCCGGGAAAGGCGTGCGACCGCACTCGTACTGGCTGGTACACGCCTCCCCTCACCGAGGAGTGCGTTTAATCGCATGCCAATTTTTGTAATCATTCATTCGTTTTTTAACCAAAGCGTTGGAAACTAATAAGGTGACAAAACCTCAAGAAATTATTTTGTGTTTTTCATTTTGATGTGTTTTGCCAGTCTTGTCCACTGTACTGGGTCAACTTGATCATTTTGAAGAGCTGTTGTGGCGAGGCTTGAATGCAATTAAACACTGACCAAATGACCGTAGCATCAGGGCTAGTAGTAGTCAGGGCAGAACAAATTTTTTATCATAGACCTGTGTTAGCATGCACATTTTTCTAAAATACCTTTTTTGAATGGAAAATTAAGTTGAATTTTTAAACAAAAGGCTTCCAGTTTAGACAAGATTTGTGCTCATGTATTTCTTCTAATCTAAGTTTGGCGTCTTCAGCAAGAAAAGTAAAAGGGTCGCAAAAGAGCGCGCCATATTCCTGAAATGGGGCAACAATGACATTTTAAGGCTATAATATTGAAGTCAACAATAATAAGCAATATATATGTAACAAAAATTTGAAGAAAGTTGTGTGCGAAATATTAGATCATCAGGCATCCATCATTCTAAGGAGCTGCTGTTTTTTTAAGCCTTTGCCAATGGCCCCTTGCTGGAAATCCCGCTTTCTGTACGCTATTCTTTTACGCCACTGATTTCAGTACCAGTTGCTATCACCAGCTGGGTTGCAACGCTAAACAACGCTAAACAACCCTCCCCAGAAGGGCTTGCGCAATATGGCATATTTGTCCGATGAGGTTGTACCGTTCTTCCACAAATTGTTCAAAGTTGTATCGTTTTCATATGAAAGCAGAAACATTTGGAAAATGGCAGGTTGTGACAAAGGCATGAAATTTTCAAGGGTTTTTGGGTCCAAAGATTTGGAATTCTCGTGCAAATGAAATAAAATAGTTCTTATAAAAGTTCTTATAAAAGATTGTTATTTCGAAAATCAATGCGCCTGTAACGCTTGCAGTCAGTAACTGCCATAATGCAATCTTATAAATTGCTTCATGTTAGTGTTTATTAGTGCCCACACTATTGTCAAACTAACAGTAAAAAGGCATTATTATTATTATTATTATTATTATTATTATTATTATTACACTTGGAGACAGAAAGATAGCGCTTTGGATTCAAAGAAAGAGAAATCCACAATAGAATTGTTCTGTTTAAAGCGTTTGTACTGTAACGTTTCGTGCCGTTTTCAAATCATGCCATTTTCAAATCGTGCTGTTTTCAAATCGTACCATTTTTAAAACCGTTTTCATATACCTTTTGATGAGACACAATTGAAAGTTGGGGTCAAAATTTTAACTTTTTTCAAGGGTTTCATGAAGACATGAAACCATGATGGCAAGAGGGATTGCCGGTAACTACATCTAAAATACTTTCAGCATCAAATTTAGTGAAGATCTCTGGCAATGTCATTTCCCTTCCTTTATCGTTTTGCCACCAGAGGTTTTTTTGCTAAGGTTGTATGAAAACTGAAGAAAGGACTTAAGAATGGGGGTATTTGAAGGCTCCATATACTATGTAATTAAACATTTGTAGAAATAAGACAAAACACCAATTGCACTCCATCACACGCCTACAACAGCTTAGGGGTGCTAAATGCCACGCTTGTGCTAATTCATTCCCAGGAAGGACTTTGATATAATATATATAGCTAGATATATTGACTGATGGTCACATTAAGCATGAAACTCAGAATAGCAACATATAACCCTCTTTTTCTATGCACCAAATAACGTAAAACTAGATCAAAAATAGCTAAATAATAGTACAAAATTTTGGAATAACCTCAAACGACAGGACCCATGTTCCATGGACAACATGTCATGTGCTCTAAAGTAGATAGAAACAAAGAACTGATAAAAGTCTGCACACAGGTATCACGGAGAGGCTATCCTAAAATGAGTGACAAAGAAGATTCTACCGAAAAGGTGCTCTGATTAAAGATTTGGGCCCCTTCTTTTTAAGGTATCAATTTAAGATTTTATATAATTTGCTATCAGATTGCATTTGAAAACTTCTTAACTGTAATAATATAATCATTTTATTTCGAAGTAGAGTCAGGATAGATACAGTAAAAGTTGCAGCGCACATGATTCAAAACTGGCCCTAACCCCCTGTTTGGGAAAATGTTCATATTTGGGAAACGCAGCAGGTATTCGCTGTTTACCAAAAATTTCTCATTACCAAAGGGTAAGGACAACTAAATATCATGGTGGCAAAAATTTCGGAGAGATCTCACCCTTGCTATAATATATGCCTGGTCTATATGAAGACTTCTGTAGATTTAGACACAGTTGATTTTATTTTTCAAAGGGTATTTTCTCTTCAGTCAATCATCGCTTCGATTTTGGCATTGTGGTTTCTTTTGCCTGAGAACCTTCTTTGATTCTACACTAGAAGTCAAGTTTTCAGCAACCCTCATTCATTCGGATATTTCAGCATGTTAAAATGGTTTATGAACAGATCTCAGAGGCAGGACTGCCAAGAGTAATCTGAGGCCTTAGGGGTAAACCAAAAAAGTCATGTTTTTCCATTATCAGGCATACTTTTGCTATGTTTCATTGATTTCATTCTTCAAATGGAATTCATTACTTTATGAGGCCCTGGGGAAATTTGCCTCCTTGCCCCTCCTCCCAGTGGCCATACTAACTGGGGATACAGGATGAGTTTTTCAATAAACTTTGACTTTTCCCCAAACTTAAGGTGGAGATTGGGTGGCCCCAGATATGCAGACAGTTGTCTGCTAGGCTCTAGATCTAGGTGCAGACAGGGAGTTGTTTGAAATTTTCGGGACACCTGTGACACCCATAGTGCTATATGTACCTATTTTGAATTGCTGAGGGCTTTTGGGCGATACTTTTTAGGTCTTATCCCTTTTTGGGTTGTGCTGCATCCCCACATCCCCTGCACCCCCTGCTAGCAACAGCTCTGATAATAGTAAAAAAACAAATAATTAGATTTCAAATGATATTTTACGCAAAGAACATTGACAAAAAGCAGTTGATCGGCTGAAAAATGTTGTGGATTATCAAATATTTGGGAATGCTTGCGCTCAGGCCGACCCCAACTCCAGTCTGAAAATCCTAATTCATTCAGAACAGATTTATAGAGCTGCACTTGAGCTGCAATTGAGCTGCACTTAAGCTCCACTGGATCCTTGCATGTTCTTTCTTATTGTTATTTTTAATGACGAAAGTAGACCGGCAAAAGTGTGGTGTGGAGGGGCTTCAGTATTTGATCCAGCCTAAATCCTTGCAAATAGAAATAACTAAGTATTTATAGAATTCAACTTTTTCAATTGGTACCTCAGAAATGTGGTATTCATTTTGTGGGGTATTTCTTTTTAGAATTTGTCATAATAGCATTTGCTAACATTGAATTCCATATTCCAATGATGGCTACATGCATAAAGCTTGCTCAAATCAATTTGCAAATCATAGTAAGGTAGGGGTGCCAATGTCTTCCTGAATGCTTGTGTCTCTTTTGCTGAATGCCTTTTTCAAAATTCACAGAGATTTTTGGAAGGGTTTGGTCTCCTCTCCCTGAACAAGAGAGCAAATGTTTAGTTTCACGAATTCCAAAAAATTACCATGCCCTCTTTCTTTTAATCCTGCTATGAAGAGCACAATCATCAGCAAAAGATTTATGTCTGTTAACAATTTCATTTAAGAATATTGAGAAAAATAGAATAAAAGCTTTTACAACTTAGAAAGCTTTTAATTCAAAGAAACTTTTGGTTGAGAAGTGTTGAGAAGAAGAAACAATGGCCTTCTTTTATACTTCGTAGCAACACCTTGCTTGTGCAAAATTTGCATTCCATTTGGCCATTTTTTAAACCCAATACACCTGTGGCTTTGGCCTTAAAAAAGACAATGTTATGTTTAATTGGGTAGTGAGCCTGCCTACAATGAGCAATGAGCCTGCCTACAATGAGCAAAAACTCCAAAGATGTGCTATCTGTGCCAAAAACAAAAGCCCAAAGGACAGCAAAAATCTTGTCCCATATTAATTGTGATTATAAAGGGATAGAACTGAGATAGAAGGCATTGCTTAAGAATTTTTTTTCAAAGAGGTAAAATATTGTAGGCAAGCCAAAAAAAACTGCTCACCTGCAGGCAGAAATTTCTAAGTATCATTTACGAAAATTTCAAACTTCAAAAACTTTACCTTGTGACTTCGAGTGAACAAAGCTACCTTAAATACAGCTAATTTTTAAAAAACCTTCTTTGTCAAAAAAATAGTTTGCAGGTTTAGATGTTTCATTGATGGTCTTGAAAGGCATTGAGTCATGATAAAATGGATTGGGTATACCCTTAGTGACAAAATCCGCTGAGTCATGATTTTCATGACTGCCATGCTATTGGTTGACCTGGAACTGTTCACATGAACTCACCTCGTACTGATTGACAAAACAATTTCCATCAATAGCAAGTTGTCAACAACGGATGCAAGTATCACATGAAACAGCAGCGATCACGCCGAAACCAAATGACCCCCTATAGAGAAGGCCTATTTACCATGACTCAATGCCTTTAAAATTTGGAATTTTTACACATTAGTTTGGTTGGCATTTGTTTTGTCAAACATCTTTTCGTTATTTAGTAAAAACTTTTCTGAAAAAATTTAGAAAGAGTTATTTGCAAGTCTACAACAAGTTTTTATGATTTGGATATTTTTTTGCTAAAAGTGAAGTGGATCAGAATTACTGTGGGTACGAATTTTTTCTTTAGCATGAATATTTTTTAAGCAAAAATGTTTCACTGGTACAAATAACCACAAATATGCACCCGTTTATTAGAATTCAGGCTATTTTTACAATTTAGTGTTCAAGCAGAGCAACTCTGATACAAGCAAATAGCATGTAATCAGACAAACATCATAGTAGTGATAACACTGACACTTAAGCCAGGCTGCACGGAAGTGATGGTTTTGATACTCCCTGTATGGGGCCATAGGGATCATAGGGGTCATTTCATAGGAGTCTGGTTTTTTAGGATGTCTATGTTACAGGAAGTTCTGTAGCAAGGAGCTTACACAATTTTTTACAGCTCCTTTTGTGAATGGGGCATTTATTCCAAATTGGAGAACATGCTTGAATTTTTGTTTTTGTCAGCACATTGATTAAATTTATATTGGGGAAGATTTTTTACATTTTTCCTCTGCTCCAAAAATCTTTTCATGTTTCTATGGATCATTAGGTGTGTATCAACCTAGTTCACCCTAACTGTTTCAAAACCTTTGATAATGGTTTTAAATGAAGAGACAAAATTGCTCCTTTTAGCTACAAGAACCTCAAGTCAGTTCACAATTACTCGATTAGCACAGAAAAAATGATTAACAACTGCTGCTTGTGCTAATTAAGGTCTTAATGTGGAGAGTTGGAAAAATATTGACAAACCTTATCAACCTTTTCACCTGTTATCAATCAACCCTGCCAAGCCAATCCAAGGCAGCCTCTTCCTAGTCAAGGCATGCCAAGTATTGCCTGGCAACCCCTACCAAGCCCTGTTCTACCCTGTCCAGCCAAGCTGTAGCCAGCCAAGCTCTACTCTGTCCAGTCAATCTCTGCCCTGTCCAGCCAAGCTTTACCTTGTCCAGCCAAGCCAAGCCCCAGTCTGGCCCAGTCAAGTTAGAATTAGACTGATTTCAGGTTTCTATGAATTTTTATATTATTCTTTTAGGTAAGTCAAGGAGAAGATACCTAGCTAAATGAAGTAAGAAAATGATAATCTGCAAGACCTTGGTTGACCCTGAGACCCACAGAAATGGAGGACTTGAATGTGTTTTTAGTAAGTAGTGTTGTTTTTCTTTCAGAACTGTTCTTAGAAACCATTTAAATGGTGTAGAGTGATAAAGTCAGCATCACCAAGCTCATAATTGATACACCTGCAGTAGGGTTTGTTGGTTACAGCCATTCATCAAACAAATTAAATGTTTAGTTGAAATCTGCAGTTGTTCAAGCCAGCACCAAAATTGCAAGTAGCTTTTTGTTTAAGTTAGAATCATATTTTAGGCAGCTGAAACTTGCTTTAAAGTATTTATCTAGAAGTGTAAATCTTCATGAAATAAAGGGACACCAACTATGAGGTAAAAATATGAGGAAAACCAAAGATAACTAACTGGTGAATTGCAGCATAGAAAGAAAGTTTCCCACAGCTGTAATACTTATCCCCTTTTTAGAACAATTAAGTGCTGATGGCATTCCCTTCTGACCCGCTCTTTGTCCTCTAATCTGAACACATTGATCCTTGCTTGTTGGATATTGGATTTCAAGACCTGTTTTGATGTAGCTATATTCTCAACATTTTTGTATTGTCCAAATTCCATGTGATGTCTCAATCAAATACACAATAGTTTCTCTTTTGAATCAGTCGCTTATGAGCCATGTATTTGTAAACAATTGTAAATCTAATGATTATTACTTTAAGATTTATTTTAAGTACAATTATTTGGAAGGTGAAAGTCAATAAATTTTGCTTCAATTCAGTAAAAACATTTTTTGGTAGTCAGTAGTAACAAAATGATGTAAAAATTTAATTTATTTATCTTTTTATCTTCATTACCTTAGAGTTAAAAACTGAATTTAAAAAAGGGCATTTCCATCATTTTCCAGTTACTTGAAGTGTGTGGCACCAAAATCTTGCTTAAACCCCTCCCTGCCTTTTAAAATTGAAAAGAACAGTTTCAACAATGCAGTTTCCCATTCTCTGTACCACATTATCCAGGAACACAGCCTTTACCAAAGAAGGCCAAGACCAGGAGGGATGGTTGCCCTGATTACCCCTGTTGTTCAGGCAACCTGTCATTGATATAGTGCAAGTCTTCTGCAAGGTGCAAGTATTAAGATTTATCACTCACCATTTAAGCACCCTTGTGATTTCTTTGACAAAACATCTATATTTTGCAGGCTATACACTCTTTTTTATAAGAACCAGTAAATTTAAGTTCAGGCAGACTGTTCTTAATTTTTTCAAAAATCTGAGGCTGGATTGTTCTTAATTTGTTCTAAAATTTATAGGGTGGAAGCAGTTCAATTGCTAGCTTTTTTGCTCCAGGGAGGTGCTCAGACCTCATTTGCCAACAAAGTGAGTGAGACAATCTTCATTTGCTGACAACTGCAGCGGTTTTAGAGACTGCAGGGCATGAGGCCAAAAACATATGCGGCCCTTGTTCTTTACAATTTCTATTGTAAATTTTAAATTGGCCATGGCCCTGGACCCTCTTTAAAACCACCAGTCGCTGACAAGTTTGAAAATTCACCGAAAAAGCACCCATACATGGCTAAAAATCCTCGTTTTTTCGATAAAACTTTGTTGAAAATTCTATTTGTCAGTAGCTGGGACTCAGCTTGTTCTAAATTTGTTCTTAACTTTTGACCAGTTTTGATGCTCGTTTTTCTTTTAACATTTTCCTTGTGAAAAATAGTGTATGACATATTTTTTGAAGAAATTAATCATTGACAATTAATCAAAAATCATTGACTCTGAAAATCAGTTTTTATGACCAGGAAAATAGATTTCCTAAGGGCAAGCAAAACAATTGATAAAAGCCTTTTAAACTATTTGAACTTGTTTTATTTACAGTGAAGACAAATTTTAGCTTGAAGATCTTTTTTGTTGTATTTGCAGGTAGATAGGCTCATAATTTCAATGTATTAGGTTTTAGCAACTATTTTTCAAGTGTATGCATAGATATGATATATGGTGAATTAAACATGAGAGAGAAAGATATAAATTTTTCCAAGGCTCTTCTCTCTTTTGTTGATAAACATCATATTCTTAAACACAGTCTGTGCGTGTGGGGGCTGTGCTTGGGGTTCATTGCAGCCACCCGGGGTAAATTAGCTCGATACATTATTTGCTCGATTTTCTTAATCCCGCTTGGTATTTTTGGCCTATTTTTCTTCTACGCTTGGTGAGCTTTCGCGTCTTTTTCTTCCAGCAAGACACACTGACAACGCGTTGACGCCGAGAGATAATCCTGTTGAAAGTCACCATGGAGATAGTTCGATCCCTCTCCTACTTTTAATCTTAGTTTTTTCTTCACGGATCTTTCCCCTTTATTTTATCTATCTAATAGAGAGATTTTACAACTGTTGCAATGAAGCTTACAAAGTTTTATTTAAGTCCAACAGGTTTATTTTGTATCCAAAAATTTCAATCTGACAGGGTGTTTCATGGCCCATACCATAGTGGACAAGTCTGAAGTAAAGAAAATTTTGAAAATTCTTAAAATTTCATTTTTTTACAAGAAATAGTCAAAAAAACATTTAAATGCACCATTACTAACCAGCAAACAGATCTAAAAATTACATTACAGTATAGCAATGGTGAATTTGCAGCAGTCTCTGGTAAAGCAAAATATACTAGCGCTTGTTACCCTGGCTTACCAAGCGGCCTTGTGGTCCAGTGGTATTAGTGGGTGACTGCTAATGTCAAAGGTCACAAGGTCGTGGGTTCGAATCCCGGCTCAAGCGCTGTTTTTCCTCCAGAAAATTCAAGCGGCAATCACATGGACAGATGGACAATGGAACAATGCGAAACAATGGGAAATGCGGAAACAATGGGTCATTCAAAATGGGAACAAAGAGTTGGGATTCGAACAGGCGCATGCGCTTCCCGGTGGGCGGTAGTCCCCGGCTCCGGACATCCGGAGCCGGGGAAGACCGCTTACCGGGGATACCAACGGAGTCAGCAGGCTGGCCTCCGACTGAAAAGTCAGGGGGACATGCTCGTCTCCAAGATGAAAAGTAGGGGGACAGTCTGCACTCCGAGAGAAAACACAGGGGGAAGGTTCAAAATTTTTCTTCGAAAATTTTTTTACAAGTATAAAGGGTCCCCCACCCCGCCCCGCCATGCTGGGCCTCTCCCACGGAGTGCCCCAACGCCCCACCTGCACTGCAAGACCCTGATGAGCCCCAACCAGTCGTTCTTCGCTCCATCCATCTTACCATCTCTCCAGGTTGCCCTTTATCTCTAAGGTGAGAGGATTTAATTTCTCCTACACCATCTCTTCCACTGCCCGTCATTTTAACAAGTATATTGTACAACAAAGAACCAGTACCAAAACTCATCTCCTAAGGCCTAACCTAGCCTATTTTTGAGGGGTAAATCATATTGCACCATTTCTCCCCGTTGCTGCAAGACACCATTGGCTTACTGGGGGCACTGCCCTGCAAACCTAAAACAGACAACCTAACCGGCCGAAAGATCACACTGCTTTTAGGGAAAAAAATTGAGGATTTTTGTAAACAGTGCTAAAATGCGCACTCCTTGCAGTTTGATCGGTGTGAGATGTGAGAGGTGTTGCAGACCCGTTGACCAAGACCACCAAAGCCTACCTACCAGCAACTTTGATAACTTGACTAGTAAGGCCACTGTTCACAACGTCTACGCGCCACCCAGCATTTCTCGTCATTGCCCGGTACGTGCCAAGCACACAGAAAAATCGTCCCGTTGCAGTGTTATGGACGAGGGGGAATTTGGCAGCGAATGGTCGAAAAGAGCCTAAGCGTCGGCAGTTCATCACGCAATATACTAATCATAAAAAAATAAAATGGTTACTTAAAACGCGGAGAGAAATATAACTCAGTAAAAATATATTGCTAAAACAGGTTACAAACAATGAACTCAGAAGTTATACTTAACATAGATTTTATTAAAAAGTTTTAAGAAGAAAATAACAGCAGAGGGTGGTGAAAAGACAAGACAATTTTAATCCACATCATGACAAAGAAGGTTTTTGTACCTTCTATGGATGTAAAAATCGCTTTTGGAAAAGCAGGAATGAAAAAAAAATAATTTTTAACACCCACGGATAAATACGAAAACCCTTGATGTATAGCAAACTGAATTGCAAAAGTATTTAGTTTCTCAGGAATTCAAAACGTTTTGGATAAAGAAAAAGAAAGAAATACATCATTAAAATCCGAAAAACATTTGGAATTGAAAAGGGAACTTTGACAAAATTTCCGGGCTTACGAACTCTGAAATCATTGACCCTAAAAACAGTTTGAATAAAAAACTTTTCCAAAGAGGTGTATACTTTAAACAGTGTTCGCGTGTAATGTTTACCGCAAAATTAACGAAAAAGGATTGCAAGTTTTCTAATTTAGTACAGAAACCAGCGCTAAAAATTAGATGGGAATTTTTTTGAAAAATAGGAAAAGCATTAATTGGTTTTAAAAATGTTGAGGAAAAGAAAAGGTATAAGATGAGAAAGAAACTAGTTACAGTTGAAATAAAAATATTATTAAAAAGGGCTAGTTAGAATAAATTGCTATATTATACAAACAAATATAATTATAGGCCTACTTAGTGAATTTAGAGTAGATTAATTTAAGTTTGAGTTGTTTAATGATTAGAGATATCATCTAGTGCTACAATTTTTTATCTATTCATGCATGTTTGAACATAGTTTGAACTAAAGGACTACCTTGCCGAAAAACCTCCTGTCCTGAAAAATTACAAAATTTGATCTTAAAGCTAGTTATTCTGGAATAATAAATTAGATAAACATCAATGAATTTTGTAGTTTTATATTAACTTGAGGCTATTACTTGCGAATATTGTAAAGAAAAAACCTAGTTCACCAGGAAATAACTATCTGTTTAGTTTATTGGATCTAACCTTTCATTTTAACAATACAAGCTGTGAAAGTCACAATAATAATAATTATAATCATTATTTCGATTACAATTACAAAATATTATCAAATTATCAATAATAATATCAATTCTTAGATCTTTATATCAATAAACGCAACAACATTATTCGCTTTTATTCAACGTTATTATTATTATTATTATCAGTATTTTTGATTTATATCTTTAAATGCATTTTACGCGATTAATCTAAATAAAAGTTTAAAAAACGATAACTTAAAATTAGTTTTTATTGTAACTTGAAATAATTGCTAATACATAATTACTTAATTATTTAACCCTATAAAATGCAAAGAAAAATTCTTACACTAATAAATGATAAAAGGCGCACATAAACGTGATGAACTGCAAGGTTACCTATTCAACAGAACGTTTCGCCGTACCCTTGACCGATAGGGTAAATTAAATAATAATAAAAAGATCTACATATACCAAAATCCCTCGCACCCGACTAGAGAGCCAGGACGGATCAGAAATTGCTATCCTTACAACACAACCCCGATCAACACTTTTAGTTGCTAGATTGCAGCCTTTCGTTTCCATTGCGGCACTCCCATTCACCAAGACATCGTTGCAGCAAAGAGAGTACTCTAATACAATATGATTCACTCGCCGTTAAAGTTACCTATCATTGAAACAGCCACCGAAAACATTGCCCCCACCCAGTGTTTGGAGGTAAACAAAGCTAAGTATTAATGTCCCAATGATGAGTTTAGATCCTGATTAAATGTGTACAATATACAAGCAAAGATGACAAGCAATAAAAGAGATAGTGGAAGAGAGGTAATAAATCCTCTTACCTTGGAGATGAAGGACAAACTTGAAGAGATGGCAAGACACGATGAAGCGGAGAACGACCAGCTGGAGACCACCAGAATCTTGCAGCGCAGGCAGGACGTCGGAGCACTCCGCGGGAAGAGGCCCAGCACGGCGGGGCGGGGTGGGGGTGTGTCCGCACAAACATTCACTTTTCCCAATCCCTAATACAAGAAGCCGTAAAGAGAATGTGCAGACACTATGCAGGTGCAATACCGTATTACAGAGCTTTCTGGCTTAGCTTTTTTTCAAAAACCCATAAAACAGGGTAAAACTGTGGGATCGGACAAGAAAAGCCAGGAAACCGAAAAAGTTTTGGAAAATAAGGAATAATTGAAATTGTCTAGAGAAATGAGGATTAAAATGCCCAACGTTTGGGAAGCCAAAGATCATTTTAATAGGAAGATCGGCTTTTCTGAGACAAGAAAGAGCCCCAGGGTTTTTTTAAAAAACGTGGGGCAAAATTTTGGGAACTGAAATAAATCTAGAAATTAAAAAAGGGTTGTTGAAATTGGAACAGGTAGCTTTTGGAAAAGATGAAGTCAAAGCCCAAGTTGTTTTGGGCGCACAAATATAAACTTGTAAATAACTCTCTAAGATAGGGAAAAAGTTGAACACTCTCGAGTTCTAGAGAAAAGGTTTTTTGCAGAAAAAGGCACTTAAGTCTGACGTTGATAATACTGCAGCCAAAATGGATTCCTGTGGGGTAAAAGGTTTTCTTTTAAAAATAAGAAAAAAATTTTTCCGGGGTTCTTGAAGGGATTTGTGGAATACCGTAAACCCAAAATTTGTGAGGCAAAGTATCAGTAGCGAAACCGTATTATAAACGGGGGCCACCCCAGCCATAGGCTCTATTCTACGGGTTTTGCACCTGCATTAAATTACTTTTTTAAAAAAAAAATAAACAACGAATTCTGGATTAAGAACTTCCTCCTATCAGCTGAATTTGAAACCCTTCATTTTTCCAAATTTCATTGGATGGATAAGAAATGGGGGATGAAAAGGGACAAAGTGACGCACGGTCCAATCACGTTCGCACGGACAAATATGCTCTTCCGATGGAGGATAGTAGTGAGTTTCATCTTTGATGGCGTACATCCTTGCTTCCTTCTATCTTTCAGACTTTTGGTTGGTGATGTAATAGAGGGGTTTGGTGCTGGGTGATGTAGAAAGTCGCATATGAAGTAGAGAAGAAAGCATTTTGGAGACAGTGTTGTAGAAAAACAAAAGACATAAACCTGAAATAAATAAGCTAGAGCCCGGGAAACATGACATTCTTGTAATCAAAAACTAGAGGGAATACTAAACCCTGCCCAAACCCCGTCTTGCTCGAGGGAGATTTTCAACCCTTGAAGAATTTTGAAACGAAGGATGAAAAGAGAACTCTGTTTAATAACTGAATGAAACCTTTCCTGAATCAGGGGAAATAAGCATATTGAAGCGTTTTGGTAGAAAGAACTAGGTAATAAGGCCAAAGAGAAAAATTTGGAACATTGGAAAGAAATATTCGCACCTGACTTCAACGTGAGAAATGAACGAAATGTTAATAAATCTCGTATGTTTGGTGAACACTTGCTTTTCTTTAGACATCAATAGGACGCGTAAATACCAATAGGACAAGTATGTTGAATCTTATTGTACCAAAAACTTGGGCAAGAAATAATAGAAAGAAAGATGGAAGGAAATACGAGTTAGAAAAGACTAAAAGAATTATAGTTTGATATCAGAGAGAGAGTTGAAGAGAGGGTGTATATGAATTGAACATCCTTTGAACAAGTGGTCCTTAGTCCATGTTGCCTTTGTCCGTTCACCAGTTCTAGGTGCCATTCTTGTTGCTGTCCAAAATTGCTCTCACGACCCTCCTGTTAACATCCCTGGGGAAGAATTCTTTCACGACTTCCTTTTATTTTCCAAACTGAAATCTGATTGTAAATGGCGGGTGTCTGTCCAGCTGCAAGGCATACATTGGTTTCGTAACATCAGTGTAACATCTTTGATCCAGTTTGAAGCACAGGCACCAGGTTACAGACACATGACGTCACAGCAATTTAGCCTAAAGAGTTGAGGGTCCCATCCCTTTAAAGTGAAATTCAGCTGACTGGTAAGAAGTTCTAAGTTGGTCATTCAAGCAGCTTTTCCTTACTTACTACAATTTTTCTTCTTTGCAAAATAGTTCATGATCCTAAATTCAAACTTAATCATGATATTTGTCTTTGCAAATAAAGATTGTTGATTCCTATCCTTATTACGATCTTGTTGAAAACAATCTAGAAAAAACAACGACACAAGGGTCAGGGTTATGGATAGAAATGGATGTAAGGAAACAATTCTAATAAATCAAGGTGCCTAAATTCTTAATGCAATCGCGGAACCTATGATACGGTTATACAAATTTTCTTCATTTTTGCTTAAGTATTTTCCAGCTGATAAAGCAAAAATAGTGATAGGCTAGGTGATTAGCAAAATAGTTTTTACCTCCCTTAAAAACTTTTCCAATAGGTAAACTAAGAATTGTTTTAGGGAAACTTTGTTGGTATGAAGCACAAGCAGTTATCATTTTCATAAAAATCAAATTAGAAATTATGTTAACTATAGAGCCTATTCGCACCTAAGCCTCATCTTAACTGGACCTTAAAATTGAAAAAAACATGGTTGGGCTTAAGAAAAAGCTGCTCAAACGACCTTTCCCCTATGATATGGTGGAGAAAAAATACAGTCAATGCTGGCAAGCATATTTAAACAGAGTGAACCAACAGTTGCCTATCACTGTTCAATACTGAAAGTGTCGATACATGCACAAAGACATTCCAGTAACCGCTTTACCTTGCCCAACGTGAAAACCTACGCGCTTTAGATCCTTCAAATGACCCTTTACACGCTTACTTCTCCAAACGCGCAAAAGGATGGAACTTTTTGCAAAGTATCAAAATGCCATCAAGCATACCCACTGGGAAATGACCAAAATTTGCTCTAATGAGCGTTTTGGAACCGATAACTTGCCAGCAAATACTGAATTTCTAATCCATTCACAATCTTTTTTGTGTGTACATGCAAGACTATAGTAACAATCTTCCGTTTTCTCAAGAGTACTTCAGTCCATCTTCACTGCTCATCTTCTTGTGAACATCTTCTTGTTGACATCTTCTTGTGCATATTCTTTTTCTGCATCTTCTTCTTGTGCATCTTCTTCTTGTGCGTCTTCGCATTTGACATCATTCCTCAGAACAATTGTCCTTTGAAAATAATACAGAGAAGGTTGCCAACAGTGATGGATACGACAGGCAATACAAAACTCAGCAACGAATTTAACAATGAACCAATATTAGTATTTCTAAACTATTACCTAGGAATCTTAGGATCCTTCAACCATCTTCTAAGAAACAACACGAATCCTTTTTGTTTGCTTCATGACAAAACAAGTGTCGTGTAGCTGCAAAAATAGGGAAAATTTAAAGGTTAATATATTTTGCATTGATAACAAATATTCATTGAACTGCTAATTCACAAATAGAAAAGAACAAGTTAATAGCAAATCCCTGAAGTCTGAAGGTCTAAAGTCCCTCAGCAGGTTTGTAACCTCTATAGTGGGTTTAATACCTCCGGTAGAAGATTTAAAACACCATAATGGGTTTGATAGTAATTCTGTTCCACAAGGCACGGTTTCCCCCGTACACCTTGTCTGCCTTTCAAAAGGGGTTTTTAACCTCTTTTAATTCTTAAGAATGTTAATTCAACGAATCTACATCTCCATAGTAAACATGCAGCCTTAAATCATGATTAGCCTACTCTTAAGAAGGTTTTGTGACACTAACGAAGGTGTGGTGCCCTGTAAAGAAAGGCTGCCCTACAAAAAGTTGATACCAGCTAAAGTAAGAAGCTTTGATTATCACTTAGGGGGGTTGATACCCTCAACAGTATTAGCTGCCCCTTGAAGTGCCTTTTGACCCTTTAGTACCCCTACAGATGGTTGACACTTAAATAGATTATTTTCTCCCTAGAAAGGTTGCCGCTACTGTAAAGGGTCCGATTCGAAGTCTCTTCAGAAAGTTTCTTTTCCTTATAAAAGGGGTGATACCTCTATAGAAGGGGCGGTGCCTCTATAGAAGGGGCGGTGCCTCTATAGAAGGGGCGGTGCCTCTATAGAAGGGGCGGTGCCTCTATAAAAGATTCGAATAGTTTGGACGGCGTGGGTCTCAAGTACGCTTCATATTTGAAATAAATGAAATTTCAACTCACCATCATTTTGCTAAGATGTTCTATCGAGTTAAATGTTATTCCAGACTATTGACCAGTTTTGTTCTGCATTCCTGGAAAAAAAGCAAATAGAAAAAGAGGCACATTTTTTAAATAAATTCAATATACCATGGTTAAACATGAAAGATATCTACTTAACATCGATTAACGTCGATTGTTTTGTCTGAAGTAACTAAAAATTAATGTAAATTATTTTGTCTAAAGATAATGAATCAGTAAAAGTTTTGTTATGTTTTCAAAAATCACATAGATATTTTGAGAGAATGTGTATAGAAGAACAACATTTAGTCAACAAAATCTGTATTTAAGGCACGGTCAAAAATAATATGCACTTAAAATCTTAAAAACATAAATGCTTAATTTACAAAAAAAATTTAAAGACAATTCTTCTTTGGAACAACGTTTTAGTAAAAACGAAACTGGAAATTTATCCTAAACATAAAATAAAACAGGTAGCTTTACAAAACATGGTACATTATACCGGATGGAAGAACAGGCTTAAGAAGTGGCAATTGACAATTAAGGTCCATCGAGGGTGAGGATAAAAATGCAGGATATGATATTTCTTGAAGGCAAAAAGAAGGAAGCGAAACACCAAACAGCTTATCAAGACAATCCAGGATTAAAGAACATGAAAGTTCAATGAATCACACATTCTACTACCAAATGTTCTCAAAAATTAAAACACTTTAACAATCAAGAATTTATTGAATCACTTAAAGATCAATCGTTAAATTTGCGGTTACACGAATAAAAGCAACAACTTACATCGTTCTTAAACGCCATTTTCTCGGAAGAATTCAATTCTAGCAGATCGTCAGTCTCTTTAACCTCTTTCTTGAAAGTCTTTCATTTCTTTCTTACTCTGTAAACACAGGAAAGGCTTGACTATATTCTCCATCAAATACTCGGTGTATTCCCCTTATCAAACATTCGGTTTCCTTACACAGAGCTGATACCGTGTTTCCTCGTACTTTTCTTAGAACTTCCATCATCTCTTTTTGATACAGTTGGGGTTTTCTTCTTCCTTGAACAATTCTGATCTGTTCCAATTGCAGCTCGCTCAATGGGCTCCAACAATCTTTACTTATCAAAGTTGTGTGTGATACATTCATTCCAATTAGCTTCCGTGCACTGTCGATAAAATAAAAATGAAAAATTACAAGAAATGCACAGAGCCCTGATAATATAGAAAAGAATAAAAAAGTTCAGGTGAAGAATAAAAATAAAATCTGACAGAAAATAACATTGAGAAAAATATTTGCACACAAATGCAAACCAAGTTGACGAGAGATCAAAACAGAAGATTCATTTATATAAAAAGTGACAGCAAATACTACAAAGTCCAAGGTTAAACCTATGAGAATAACCTCGAACTTACCACAAAAACGAGCAAATAATTCCATCAGCATGTTTTAATAGCAAAGAACGGCAAACAATTTAGGCAAGAAAATTCTAAAAATCCCTCAAAAATAATTAATAGGTAAAAATTAAAAAAGGTAATTTAGTTTTAAATTTGTGGTTACATGAATAAAAGCAACAACTTACATCGTTCTTAAACGCCATTTTCTCGGAAGAATTCAATTCTAGCAGATCGTCAGTCTCTTTAACCTCTTTCTTGAAAGTCTTTCATTTCTTTCTTACTCTGTAAACACAGGAAAGGCTTGACTATATTCTCCATTAAATACTCGGTGTATTCCCCTTATCAAACATTCGCTTTCCTTACACAGAGCTGATACCGTGTTTCCTCGTATTTTTCTTAGAACTTCCATCATCTCTTTTTGATACAGTTAGGGTTTTCTTCTTCCTTAAACAATTCTGATCTGTTCCGATTGCAGCTCGCTCAATGGGCTCCAACAATCTTTACTTATCAAAGTTGTGTGTGATACATTCATTCCAATTAGCTTCCGTGCACTGTCGATAAAATAAAAATGAAAAATTACAAGAAATGCACAGAGCCCTGATAATATAGAAAAGAATAAAAAAGTTCAGGTGAAGAATAAAAATAAAATCTGACAGAAAATAACATTGAGAAAAATATTTGCACACAAATGCAAACCAAGTTGACGAGAGATCAAAACAGAAGATTCATTTATATAAAAAGTGACAGCAAATACTACAAAGTCCAAGGTTAAACCTATGAGAATAACCTCGAACTTACCACAAAAACGAGCAAATAATTCCATCAGCATGTTTTAATAGCAAAGAACGGCAAACAATTTAGGCAAGAAAATTCTAAAAATCCCTCAAAAATAATTAATAGGTAAAAATTAAAAAAGGTAATTTAGTTTTAAATTTGTGGTTACATGAATAAAAGCAACAACTTACATCGTTCTTAAACGCCATTTTCTCGGAAGAATTCAATTCTAGCAGATCGTCAGTCTCTTTAACCTCTTTCTTGAAAGTCTTTCATTTCTTTCTTACTCTGTAAACACAGGAAAGGCTTGACTATATTCTCCATTAAATACTCGGTGTATTCCCCTTATCAAACATTCGCTTTCCTTACACAGAGCTGATACCGTGTTTCCTCGTATTTTTCTTAGAACTTCCATCATCTTGTCTTTGATAGTTGGGTTTTCTTCTTCCTTGAACCTTCTGCATCTGTTTCCAATTGCAGCTCGCTCAAGTGGGGCTCAACAATCTTTACTTATCAAAAGTTGTGTGTGATACATTCATTCGGTTTCCTTACACAGAGCTGATACCGTGTTTCCTCGTACTTTTCTTAGAACTGCCATCATCTCTTTTTGATACAGTTAGGGTTTTCTTCTTCCTTAAACAATTCTGATCTGTTCCGATTGCAGCTCGCTCAATGGGCTCCAACAATCTTTACTTATCAAAGTTGTGTGTGATACATTCATTCCAATTAGCTTCCGTACACTGTCGATAAAATAAAAATGAAAAAATTACAAGAAATGCACAGAGCCCTGGTAATATAGAAAAGAATAAATAAAGTTTTGGTGAAGAATAAAAATAAAATCTGACAGAAAATAACATTGCTAAAAATATCTGCACACAAATGCAAACCAAGTTGACGAGAGATTAAAACAGAAAATTCATTTTTATAAAAACTGACAGGTAAAAGTCTAAAATCTAGTATATGAATATAAAATATTCTTCAAAGTTACAATGAAAATTAATTACATTTCTTCATCAGCAATTTATCACATGTTCGAATTTCATCAATGAAAAAATACAAATTTGTTTGGCCATTCTTGGTAACTTCTAGGCCACTGAAAGGTCTAGCCGACTGGTTCATTAAAACTACTTGCTTGTTACGACCTTTTTAACGAACCAACTGTACATTTCTCTTCTGATTTATCAAGAAATCGTCAATATAAAAGTTTTATATATTTTTGTATCTTAAAAAACTCTAAGAAAGAAATTATCTCGTTAAGGCACAATATATATGTTTTTAAATTAGACACTCTCATAGGTAACATTAAGTTTAAAATAGCGTTGTTGTGCCATAAATCTAGCTTTTTCTTTACTTTTTTCTCTGCGTGGTGCACTTTACGGTCTTTTTTTTATAGATATTTGTTACAAAATATAAAGTCATTTAAATCTCCTTCAGTATCTCTTTTCTTCTTGTAGAAATCCTATGAGTGCAATAGGTACTAATTGTGTGATATTTAGTGATATCCCACTTTCACTATTCATTTATTAGGCTCGTTGTAGGATATCAAACATGGTAATCTAAAAAGTTAAATAAATATGACTTATTGCACCGAACATCGCCATTTCGCACTTATGATGACTATAACATATGCTTCAAGTATGTAAAATGGACATCTGCGGCAATAACGACTGAAAAGTTTGATGTTATTGCATGTGTACCTACAGGCGCAAGAAAACTAAAAGGAGTCAGTTGACAATAATTAAATTTGTTTTTAAATATTAAGGATTGAATCACTGTTGTTTATTCAGTATTGCGTTTGATCTTTAGACAATCATTAACTAAAATTAGTTTTTTGTCATATAAGCAGAGACGTTGATTTGTAGTTTGCACGTAAAACTACTTTTGGGTGAAATTTCTTTGTTTGTGTGCATTTGGTTTCCAAGGCAAATGGTGTGCTATTATGAAACAAAACTTTATTTTTTCTGTTAAATACAAAATACACAATTTTTAGTAGTTTTTAAATGCGAAAAGTCGTAATTAAAAGCAGCTGTTTCTCTCCAGCTGTCTATTATTCTTGAGAGTCACTAAAAATGTACATCATTTGAGCTCTGGCTCAGTTCTTTAAAGACCCGTTGAGGAGACGCTAATCCACATGAAAAGTTTTTCTTAGCACAAGGATAGATTTATCTGATTAAAAGAAATCGGTGGCAAATGAGACAGAGTTGGGGATGGAGCAAAATACGAAGAAATCTGAGGTGAATTCAAATTTCAAAAGCCAACTAACGGAAATGGCACTACGATCTTACTTGGCAAATTCCACTATCCATGGACTTTCAAAAATTGCGGCATCAAAACATTGGAGTCTGAAACTTCTATGGAGTTCAGTAATTATTGCTCTTTTTGCTGCAAGCGTCGCCAATATTTATAGCCTTGCTGGAGAATACTTTAAGTACCGAACATATTTGCTAATAGAAGAGTGTGCAAATCATACGGCTAAGTTTCCCAGCGTCACTATTTGCAATGCAAACAACTTTCAAAGAAGTAAGGTTCGCGATCTGATCGAGGACCCGGAGGCGCGTTTTCAGCACTTCTTGAACATTAGCCTTGATAAGGGAGCGGTAGTAAATCTGTTGAATTTTCCTAATGCAAAATCTTTTATGGATCAAGGCAGTTTTTCAACTGCAAAAGCCACGCAGTCGGCTTCAGATATGCTTTTTCTAGAATCCATCGAGGGTTGGTGTAGATTTGGGCATTTCAAAACTTGCAACCAAAGTGACTTTAAAGATTATTTTTATGGCTTGGAGTCTGGATTTTGTAAGACGTTTAATCCAGACGGTAAGTTCACCCAGGTTGTTGTGGGGCCGTATGGAGGACTCCTTTTAACTCTGTACCTGAATCAAGACGATTATATGAGGCTCCTGCCATTTGATAATGGAGCTGGTGTATTTGTGAAGGTGCATCCACAGGATGTCTTCCCTTACCCAGCTAATGACTGGCTTGCCGTTGAACCAGGGACTCAGACACATATATCAATAGAACAAAAGATCATGCTTCGAGAGCAAAAGCCGTACAAATCTGAATGCGTTAATAGGGACGAAGACTTGATATACCCAGGCCGTTATCATGTCCAAAATTGCTTAAAATCTTGCTTTCATTTGAAACTTTATGAGAGCTGTGGCATAGTTGAGGCTTCAGTGCTTTACCATTTAGAGCAAAAAGGGAAAAAATTCCCCTCTCTGCCAAGGAACATTTCAAAAGACCCTGCTGCCTGTGGGCGAGAGTTTTACGCAAATCTAACTGCAAACAAGGTATTTTGTGATTGTCCGTTACCATGTTACGAAGAAACTTTCAAACTTACTGCGACGAGCTCTCGATGGCCCAGTGAAGCAGACATGCAGTATTACAAGCAAGTTCTTTCCAAGGTATTAAATCGAACCAATTTGTCAAAGGATTTTATTTCTTCCAATTTTTTGCAGCTAAAAGTTTACTTCACATCTTTAAGCTACCAGAAAGTTGTGGAGACACCAGCTATGATGCCTTGTACGCTGGCTGCTGGTATCGGCGGGTCACTCGGGCTTTTCATTGGTGCCTCATTCTTCTCAATTTGCGAGTTACTGACATTCATTTGCACAGCAATTTTTGGTCGTTGTCATAAACGCATTGGTCACCTTGATGGGTAATCAAGAGACACAGACCTTGAATTGGCGACCATCAATTGGCGACCAGGGCATCAGAGATGTGGGAATGGATGGAAACTTGAGTAGTTACTGAACAATGACATTAGTAATGATAAATTTGATAGCTTATATCATATCATATATTATATTATACTTTATTAATTATATTATATTATATTATATTATATTATATCATATCATATTATATTATATTATATTATATTATATTATATTATATTATATTATATTATATT
>NW_027019384.1:4675248-4715467 GCF_013076305.1 Rhopilema esculentum
CCTCATTCTGTTTCTTCTAGTTTTTTTAATTTATAAAACTTTCTTCTCCCTTCAACATCTATTAATTTATTTCCCTTCCTTCCAAACCAAGCTCTGTTTTGATCTTAATTTTTCGAATTCGGCAATGTCCCCCTCATTCTGTTTCTTCTAGTTTTTTTAATTTATAAAACTTTCTTCTCCCTTCAACATCAATTAATTTATTTCCCTTCCTTCCAAACCAAGATCTGTTTTGATCTTAATTTTTCTAATTCGGTAATCTCCCCCTCATTCTGTTTCTTCTAGTTCATTTAGTTCACAAACCATTTTTCTCCCTTCAACATCTATTAATTTATTTCCCTTCCTTCCAAACCAAACTCTTTTTCGATCTTAATTTTTCGAATTCGGCAATGTCCCCCTCATTCTGTTTCTTCTAGTTTTTTTAATTTATAAAACTTTCTTCTCCCTTCAACATCTATTAATTTATTTCCCTTCCTTCCAAACCAAGCTCTGTTTTGATCTTAATTTTTCGAATTCGGCAATTTCCCCCTCATTCTGTTTCTTCTAGTTTTTTTAATTTATAAAACTTTCTTCTCCCTTCAACATCTATTAATTTATTTCCCTTCCTTCCAAACCAAGCTCTGTTTCGAACTTAATTTTTCGAATTCGGCAATGTCCCCCTCATTCTGTTTCTTCTAGTTTTTTTAATTTATAAAACTTTCTTCTCCCTTCAACATCTATTAATTTATTTCCCTTCCTTCCAAACCAAACTCTTTTTCGATCTTAATTTTTCGAATTCGGCAATGTCCCCCTCATTCTGTTTCTTCTAGTTCATTTAATTTATGAAACTTTCGTCTCCCTTCACCCTCTAATAATTTATTTACCTTCCTTCCAAACCAAACTCTTTTTCGATCTTAATTTTTCTAATTCGGCAATCTCCCCCTTATTCTGTTTCCCCTAGTTCATTTAATTTATAAACCTTTCTTCTCCCTTCAACATCTATTAATTTATTTCCCTTCCTTCCAAACCAAACTCTTTTTCGATCTTAATTTTTCGAATTCGGCAATGTCCCCCTCATTCTGTTTCTTCTAGTTTTTTTAATTTATAAAACTTTCTTCTCCCTTCAACATCTATTAATTTTTTTCCCTTCCTTCCAAACCAAGCTCTGTTTTGATCTTAATTTTTCGAATTCGGCAATTTCCCCCTCATTCTGTTTCTTCTAGTTCATTTAATTTATAAAACTTTCTTCTCCCTTCAACATCTAGTAATTTATTTCCCTTCCTTCCAAACCAAGCTCTGTTTTGATCTTAATTTTTCTAATTCGGTAATCTCCCCCTCATTCTGTTTCTTCTAGTTCATTTAGTTCACAAACCATTTTTCTCCCTTCAACATCTATTAATTTATTTCCCTTCCTTCCAAACCAAACTCTTTTTCGATCTTAATTTTTCGAATTCGGCAATGTCCCCCTCATTCTGTTTCTTCTAGTTTTTTTAATTTATAAAACTTTCTTCTCCCTTCAACATCTATTAATTTATTTCCCTTCCTTCCAAACCAAGCTCTGTTTCGATCTTAATTTTTCGAATTCGGCAATGTCCCCCTCATTCTGTTTCTTCTAGTTTTTTTAATTTATAAAACTTTCTTCTCCCTTCAACATCTATTAAAATATTTCCCTTCCTTCCAAACCAAACTTTGTTTCGATATTAATTTTCTTAATTCGGCAATCTCCCCCTTATTCTGTTTCTTCTAGTTCATTTGATTTATAAAACTTTCTTCTCCCTTTACCCTGTAATAATTTGTTTCCCTTCCCTCCAAACCAAGCTCTTTTTCGATCTTAATTTTTCTAATTCGGCAATCTCTCCCTTATTCTGTTTCTTCTAGTTCATTTAATTTATAAAACTTTCTTCTCCCTTCAACATCTATTAATTTATTTCCCTTCCTTCCAAACCAAACTCTTTTTCGATCTTAATTTTTCGAATTCGGCAATGTCCCCCTCATTCTGTTTCTTCTAGTTTTTTTAATTTATAAAACTTTCTTCTCCCTTCAACATCTATTAATTTTTTTCCCTTCCTTCCAAACCAAGCTCTGTTTTGATCTTAATTTTTCGAATTCGGCAATTTCCCCCTCATTCTGTTTCTTCTAGTTCATTTAATTTATAAAACTTTCTTCTCCCTTCAACATCTAGTAATTTATTTCCCTTCCTTCCAAACCAAGCTCTGTTTTGATCTTAATTTTTCTAATTCGGTAATCTCCCCCTCATTCTGTTTCTTCTAGTTCATTTAGTTCACAAACCATTTTTCTCCCTTCAACATCTATTAATTTATTTCCCTTCCTTCCAAACCAAACTCTTTTTCGATCTTAATTTTTCGAATTCGGCAATGTCCCCCTCATTCTGTTTCTTCTAGTTTTTTTAATTTATAAAACTTTCTTCTCCCTTCAACATCTATTAATTTATTTCCCTTCCTTCCAAACCAAGCTCTGTTTCGATCTTAATTTTTCGAATTCGGCAATGTCCCCCTCATTCTGTTTCTTCTAGTTTTTTTAATTTATAAAACTTTCTTCTCCCTTCAACATCTATTAATTTATTTCCCTTCCTTCCAAACCAAGCTCTGATTCGATCCTAATTTTCTTAATTCGGCAATCTCCCCCTTATTCTGTTTTTTCTGATTCATTTAATTTATAATACTCTCTTCTCCCTTTACCCTTTATTAATCTTTGTTCCCTTCCTTCATCCCTTTACCTTCTAATAATTTTTTTCCCTTCCTTCCAAACCAAACTCTTTTTCGATCTTAATTTTTCTAATTCGGCAATCTCTCCCTTAGTCTGTTTCTTCTAGTTCATTTAATTTATAAAATGTCTTTCTCCCTTTACCCTCTATTAATTTATTTCCCTTCCTTCCAAACCAAACTCTTTTTCGATCTAAATTTTTGTAATTCGGCAATCTCCCCTTATTCTGTTTCTTCTAGTTCATTTAATTCATAAAACTTTCTTCTCCCTTCAACATCTATTAATTTATCTCCCTTCCTTCCAATAAAAGATCTGTTTCAATCTTAAATTTTCTAATTCGGCTATTAACCCCTTATTCTGTTTTTCCTAGCTCATTTAATTTATAAAACTTTCTTCTCTCTTTACCCTCTTTCAATTTATTTCCCTTCCTTCCAAACCAAACTCTTTTTCGATCTCAATTTTTCTAATTCGGCAATCTCCCCCTTATTCTGTTTCTTCTAGTTCATTTAATTTATAAAACTTTCTTCTCCTTTCAACATCTATTAATTTACTTCCCTTCCTTCCAAACCAAACTTTTTTTCGATCTTAATTTTTCTAATTCGGCAATCTCTCCCTTAGTCTGTTTCTTCTAGTTCATTTAATTTATAAAACTTTCTTCTCCTTTCAACATCTATTAATTTACTTCCCTTCCTTCCAAACCAAACTCTTTTTCGATCTCAATTTTTCTAATTCGGCAATCTCCCCCTTATTCTGTTTTTTCTAGTTCATTTAATTTATAAAACTTTCTTCTCCTTTCAACATCTATTAATTTATTTCCCTTCCTTCCAAACCAAACTTTTTTCCGATTTTAATTTTTCTAATTCGGCAATCTCCCCCTTATTCTGTTTCTTCTAGTTCATTTAATTTATAAAACTCTCTTCTCCCTTTACCCTCTATTAATTTATCTCCCTTCCTTCCAATAGAAGATCTGTTTCGATCTTATTTTTTCTAATTCGGCTATTAACCCCTTGTTCTGTTTCTTCTAGTTTATTCAAATTACAAAACATTTTTCTCCCTTCAACATCTATTAATTTATTTCCTTTCCTTCCAAACCAAACTCTTTTTCGATTTTAATTTTACTAATTCGGCAATGTCCCCCTTATTCTGTTTCTTCTAGTTTATTTAGATTACAAAACATTTTTCTCCCTTCAACATCTATTAATTTATTTCCCTTCCTTCCAAACCAAACTCTTTTTCGATCTTAATTTTTCTAATTCGGTAATCTCCCCCTTATTCTGTTTCTTCTAGTTAATTTAATTCACAAAACTTTCTTCTCCCTTCAACATCTAATAATTTATTTCCCTTCCTTCCAAACCAAACTTTGTTTCGATATTAATTTTTCTAATTCGGCAATCTCCCCCTTATTCTGTTTCTTCTAGTTCATTTAATTTATAAAACTTTCTTCTCCCTTCAACATCTATTAATTTATTTCCCTTCCTTCCAAACCAAACTCTTTTTCGATCTTAATTTTTCTAATTCGGCAATCTCCCCCTTATTCTGTTTCTTCTAGTTCATTTAATTTATAAAACTTTCTTCTCCCTTCAACATCTATTAATTTATTTCCCTTCCCTCCAAACCAAGCTCTTTTTCGATCTTAATTTTTCTAATTCGGCAATCTCTCCCTTATTCTGTTTCTTCTAGTTCATTTAATTTATAAAACTTTCTTCTCCCTTCAACATCTATTAATTTATTTCCCTTCCTTCCAAACCAAACTCTTTTTCGATCTTAATTTTTCGAATTCGGCAATGTCCCCCTTATTCTGTTTCTTCTAGTTTTTTTAATTTATAAAACATTTTTCTCCCTTCAACATCTATTAATTTTTTTCCCTTATTTCCTAACCAAGCTCTGTTTCGATCTGTTTTTTTCTAATTCGGAAATCTCCCCCTTATTCTGTTTCTTCTAGTTCATTTAATTTATAAAACTTTCTTCTCCCTTCAGCATCTATTAATTTCTTTCCTTTCCTTCCAAACCAAGCTCTGTTTTGATCTTAATTTTTCTAATTCGGCAATGTCCCCCTTATTCTGTTTCTTCTAGTTCATTTAATTTATAAAACTTTCTTCTCCCTTCAACATCTATTAATTTATTTCCCTTCCTTCCAAACCAAACTCTTTTTCGATCTTAATTTTTCTAATTCGGCAATCTCCCCCTTATTCTGTTTCTTCTAGTTCATTTAATTTATAAAACTTTCTTCTCCCTTCAACATCTATTAATTTATTTCCCTTCCCTCCAAACCAAGCTCTTTTTCGATCTTAATTTTTCTAATTCGGCAATCTCTCCCTTATTCTGTTTCTTCTAGTTCATTTAATTTATAAAACTTTCTTCTCCCTTCAACATCTATTAATTTATTTCCCTTCCTTCCAAACCAAACTCTTTTTCGATCTTAATTTTTCGAATTCGGCCATCTCCCCCTTATTCTGTTTCTTCTAGTTTTTTTAATTTATAAAACATTTTTCTCCCTTCAACATCTATTAATTTTTTTCCCTTATTTCCTAACCAAGCTCTGTTTCGATCTGTTTTTTTCTAATTCGGAAATCTCCCCCTTATTCTGTTTCTTCTAGTTCATTTAATTTATAAAACTTTCTTCTCCCTTCAGCATCTATTAATTTATTTCCTTTCCTTCCAAACCAAGCTCTGTTTTGATCTTAATTTTTCTAATTCGGCAATGTCCCCCTTATTCTGTTTCTTCTAGTTCATTTAATTTATAAAACTTTCTTCTCCCTTCAACATCTATTAATTTATTTCCCTTCCTTCCAAACCAAGCTCTGTTTCGATCTTAATTTTTCGAATTCGGCAATGTCCCCCTCATTCTGTTTCTTCTAGTTCATTTAATTTATAAAACTTTCTTCTCCCTTCAACATCTATTAATTTTTTTCCCTTCCTTCCAAACCAAGCTCTGTTTTGATCTTAATTTTTCGAATTCGGCAATTTCCCCCTCATTCTGTTTCTTCTAGTTCATTTAATTTATAAAACTTTCTTCTCCCTTCAACATCTAGTAATTTATTTCCCTTCCTTCCAAACCAAGCTCTGTTTTGATCTTAATTTTTCTAATTCGGTAATCTCCCCCTCATTCTGTTTCTTCTAGTTCATTTAGTTCACAAACCATTTTTCTCCCTTCAACATCTATTAATTTATTTCCCTTCCTTCCAAACCAAACTCTTTTTCGATCTTAATTTTTCGAATTCGGCAATGTCCCCCTCATTCTGTTTCTTCTAGTTTTTTTAATTTATAAAACTTTCTTCTCCCTTCAACATCTATTAATTTATTTCCCTTCCTTCCAAACCAAGCTCTGTTTCGATCTTAATTTTTCGAATTCGGCAATGTCCCCCTCATTCTGTTTCTTCTAGTTTTTTTAATTTATAAAACTTTCTTCTCCCTTCAACATCTATTAAAATATTTCCCTTCCTTCCAAACCAAACTTTGTTTCGATATTAATTTTCTTAATTCGGCAATCTCCCCCTTATTCTGTTTCTTCTAGTTCATTTGATTTATAAAACTTTCTTCTCCCTTTACCCTGTAATAATTTGTTTCCCTTCCCTCCAAACCAAGCTCTTTTTCGATCTTAATTTTTCTAATTCGGCAATCTCTCCCTTATTCTGTTTCTTCTAGTTCATTTAATTTATAAAACTTTCTTCTCCCTTCAACATCTATTAATTTATTTCCCTTCCTTCCAAACCAAACTCTTTTTCGATCTTAATTTTTCGAATTCGGCAATGTCCCCCTCATTCTGTTTCTTCTAGTTTTTTTAATTTATAAAACTTTCTTCTCCCTTCAACATCTATTAATTTTTTTCCCTTCCTTCCAAACCAAGCTCTGTTTTGATCTTAATTTTTCGAATTCGGCAATTTCCCCCTCATTCTGTTTCTTCTAGTTCATTTAATTTATAAAACTTTCTTCTCCCTTCAACATCTAGTAATTTATTTCCCTTCCTTCCAAACCAAGCTCTGTTTTGATCTTAATTTTTCTAATTCGGTAATCTCCCCCTCATTCTGTTTCTTCTAGTTCATTTAGTTCACAAACCATTTTTCTCCCTTCAACATCTATTAATTTATTTCCCTTCCTTCCAAACCAAACTCTTTTTCGATCTTAATTTTTCGAATTCGGCAATGTCCCCCTCATTCTGTTTCTTCTAGTTTTTTTAATTTATAATACTCTCTTCTCCCTTTACCCTTTATTAATCTATGTTCCCTTCCTTCATCCCTTTACCTTCTAATAATTTTTTTCCCTTCCTTCCAAACCAAGATTTGTTTTGATTCTAATTCTGTTTCTCCCTCTCATTCTGTTTCTTTTATTTCGAATTTTTAAAAAACTCTTTCCTCTCTCAACACTTAATCATTTTTTAGTTTGCCTTCAATCAAAACCAAGCTTTGTTGCCATTCTACTTTTGATAATTCTGCTATCTCCCTCTTATTCTGTTTTTTTAATTCATTTAGATTACAGAACTTTCATATCCCTTTACCCTCTATTAATTGTTTTCCTTTCTTTGCAATCCAAGCTCTGTTTCAATCTTAATTTTTCTAATTCGGCAATCTCCCCCTTATTCTGCTTCTTCTAGTTCATTTAGTTTACAAAACTTTCTTCTCCCTTTACCCTCTATTAATTTATTTCCCTTCCTTCTAAACCAAACTCTTTTTCAATCTTAATTTTTCTAATTCGGCAATCTCCCCCTTATTCTGTTTCTTCTAGTTCATTTAATTTATAAAACTTTCTTCTCCCTCTACCCTCTATTAATTGTTTTCCTTTCCTTACAATCCAAGCTCTGTTTCTATCTTAATTTTTCTAGTTCTGCTATCTCTATCTGATTTTCTTTGGAATCAAGCTTCTTGTCGATTTTTCTTTTAATAATTCTGCCATCTTCCTCTTATTCTCTCTCTTATGCTTCATTCTATTTACTTCCTTTTTTCTATGAAGCCTTTCTTTCGTATTTCTTTTTTCGCTTTATATTCTGCTTCTTCTCTCATTTTTCTTTTTTTTGTTTTTTGTTCCTTTTATCCCTAATTTTAGTGATTCTTTTCTTCTTTACGTTCAAGACATTCGTTTTCCCTCCTCTTTTCTCGTTTTTTTTACCTTTCCTTCGATTTTGGCGATATTTTTCCATTTTTCTAGCTTCTTCCACTTATTTTTTCCCACCTTTTAAGACAGCTCTCTTGCTATTCCCTTTTTCCCCTTTCGCTTCATATTTCCTTATTTGTTAAAGTTTTCCCAAATGCTCTTTCTCCATCTATTTCTTATTTAAAAATTTGTGTTGCCTTTTTATTTTCTTACCTTCCTCGTTCTTTTTTCCCTCCTTCCCCCTTTTTTCTTCCGCTCTTTTCTTCTCTTTTCTCCTTTTCCACTAGCTATTGATTTTACTTTTCTTTTCTTCTTAGACCCTCTTCTCATTTTTTCTTTTCTATGTTCCTATTTTGTATTTTTTACTTGATAAACTCCATTATCTCTTTTCTTATCCTTTTCATCATCCCTTTCTTTTTCACTCTGTTCCCTTTCCCTTGTTTTTTCATTTCTGTCGATTTTTCAATCAATGTTCTACATTTTTATCTCTCTTTCTTCCTCTTCCAGACCCTCATTCTTCTTTAAATTGCCTTTTCCTTTTCTTCCTCTTTTTATTTTCTTCTGCTAAATGGCTTATCTAGTTCCTCTTCTTTACTTCTAGTTCTCTTTGCTATTTCTCTCCATTTTTTCTTTTATACGCTTTTCCTTGTCGGGTTTTATTTTTTTGCGAAATGTCTTTTAGTTATGATCTTTTTTATGTCTTTTTATTTTACTTCAACTACTCGATTATTTTTCTCTTTTTTATATCATATTATCATTCATTTACACCCTTTGATCTTGTACTTTCTATTCTTGTTTCCGTGTCATACTTCTTTAGTTCTTATCTTTGTTTTTAAGTGTTCCTTTTTCCTTTTAGTATCCCTTTTTCCTTCAAGTGCCCCTTTTTCCTTTTAGTGTCCCTTTTTCCTTTAAGTGTCCCTTTTTCTTTTACTGTTAAACGACCTTCTCTGTTCTTTGTGCTGCACAGACAGTTTCGATTTCTTTCCAGTAGTTTTATTTTATCGCTTTGTACCAATTTTTAAAATACACGCTTGTCAATTGAATTTATTTATTTACCTATTTATTTCAAAGTTTTAACCATTTTCTTGTTGTCCAGGTTATATGGAAAGGAGCAAATCTTTGATGAATGTGAAGGCGCCTCTTTCTGCAAGAAGTAAAGATGGCGTCCAATCTAGAACAACGATTGCAGATCTGATTTCCACGGCTTCTGTCAAGATATCTGTAAGTAACGTAAAGGCATGTTTGCCGAATTTTTTATCACTAATTTCCTTTAGTTGATTTGAACTGATCGCAATCATGAATGAAATGTTATCAATTATTTTTGTTGCTCATTTTTTTTAGAAGATCAAGATCTAAAAAAACAGGCCTAAAAAGTCGAAGGCCCCAGTCTGAAGATGTAGTTACGACGTAATTAAATCTGAGAGATTAGTGACCCCTTATGAGATGAGCAATTTGTTCTCCTCCCCTTTTTTATGATTCCGATGTATTTTGAAGAACATTTTCAGAGTTCTCTTGGAACAACTGATCTGATCGTTGATATTTTTGGCAATTTTTTTTGCAGCCAGGTACACGTTTTTTATATCTTTTCTTATTTATAAGAACAAGGCTATTATTGCTGAGGCTTGATTTTCACATTTTTCTGATAATTTGAAGTTCTGGTGTCTTAATGTTGTTTTCATTTCAACACTGATTTTTCTTAAAGTGGCACTGACATGAAAAAGAAAAAAACTTCATAAAATCCATTTATTAAATGTTAATTTAGAGCTGGCAGTGAATCGAATAATGTAATTATTTCCTGCATATCTTTTTGTTAACATAATTTTTTAAAGCTCCATAGTATTGGGTTTCTTCAGTTTTTGTGCGAATAAAAAAAAAGCGGCCAAAGAGGAATTTCAGGAATTTGTGACATGTTCTGGTGTGTTCGTGCACCGGCAAGGTCAATTTATTGTGTACTTTTGAAGGATGGCAGAGATCGGGCATAGCAAAAAACGACCTAAAAACGGCAAATATTGTTGTGCTTGTGCACTAAACGATTACAGGCTGTTAGGATAACAGTCAAATTCCCGGAAATCAATCACAGAAGTTTCCAAAAGATGGAAAAAATTGCATCATTTGTGGGTACAATTCCTGAGAAGACACAGGGCCAGTTTCAATCCATTGTCTTTGTCTGCGCCCACACACGTTACGTACAAGAAGTGCAAAAACCCTACCAAGTTTCAATTGATTTTGGATAGTCTTACAAATTTGAATCAAAGGGAAACAGACATTCGACATCGCTCTTATACAGCTTCAGTATGGAACTGGAATGAGGGGTATTTCAGATATTTGCACAAAACCAGTAAAACACGATGAGACCCCAAATAAGGGGTGTCTCCGTAGTCTCATAAAACTAGAAAAAAAACAAGGAGGATTTAAGTAACTCTTCAAAGATTCAATCAGTTTGGAACATTTTCAAGTGTATTTAGAGGCTCTTTGTCTTCAGACAGGGGTTTCCTCGAAGCTTGTTGTTGTACAGGGAATTCTATTATTGCAGTTTTTCGCTTTAAATTAGTATACACTCGAAAAAAGGTGGTTTTTATGTTTTGTCAAAAAAAATTCTACTCACCTTTTGGTATAAAGGGCATCCTGTTAAGAAAAGAATAAATCAATCAGCAGAAAATCAATCCAGGTTTTTTGCTTTTGAATAACTATTTGTTATCTTTATCTGAATCAAAATCTGAATGATTAGTGAAGGGTCGGCTTCACCACAACATGTTCACCAATTATCAGAGGAAGGTGGTAGTGGACCATTTTCATCAGGTTGTAACATCATTTCAAAGAGGATGGAAAGCTATTTGTAAATTGTGTTTTTTAGTAGCGAATGGCAATTGGTCAAAAGCGAAACAACCACCAATCAAAACTTCAATATATTTAGAGCACTTGTTTAAAAAACAACAGAGGCTAATGTCTATTGACAATGTTTCAAATTCCAATACTTTGACAGGTAGCCAAAAACTTCTAAACCATTATTAGCCTCCTTGACATGGATGCAAATATTTGAGCAATGTGTTCTTGTGGAATTTCTTAATAGACCTGGGTAATTCTTTCAATTAAAGATTATTTGGTTTTTAGACAACCCTTTGATTATAGGTAAATTTTTTTTCATTTGAAGCCAAACTTTTTTAATGATGTTGGAGATTGGACTTGCATGTGGCTATGATAAAGTTTCATTCATTTTGTTTGGAAATAGATCTTTTGTAAAAATGGTTTTGGTTAACTCGGGCAACTTATCCTTTTGCATTTGAGCAAAACAATCATTTTGTCTGAATGGACTGTGAACTGCAAAACCTTGCATATAGTCGAGTTTAATGTCTTTTACTATCTCTCGGTGTAAACGCAGTGAAATAAAAGCAACAAATTCTCTCTACTTTAACATCAATTTTTTTTTGGTCACCCACTTCTCAGTTTCTTTACTACTGGAACACTCTCTAGAAATCTTTTGGATTTCTTGTAGCTGTTGTGTGGCTGCATCTAACTTGATCACCTTTTTACAAAAATTAAAGACCACTCCTCCATAAATATTTTATAGCAATTCCCCTCTCATTCAACAAATGTTCTCCCTTAGACTGTATTCACACTGCACAGTCTTTTGAAAGCGCCCCCAGTCGCTATTAGATAATTCCTATAGAAACTATTGTAGTGTTCAAATTGGCAAATATAAAGATGCTAGTTAATACAAGTTTGTTTGTTAGTTAGCTGCCAGGTTAACTACAAGCTCATTCACTCAAGGAATTTCTCACTGTAAACGATAAACAACCTGCTTTTAGGGGCTTTTTGAAAAGATGGGGTGATAGATCCACTGAATTCTCCCTCATTTCATCATCAGTTTCATGATTGTACACCCTATTTTCCCCAATTTTTGTATTTCAAATTTGGCGGTATCTGAAAAACGTGAACATATGTTAAACAAAAGAATTCTTATGAACAATGCTGTTGCACATGTTTTAAATAGCGGCCAGTGTGAACAGCCAAATGTGGAAGCAAGCAAGCATAAACTCGCACTCTTCAACAAGCACCCAGTGTGAAAGCAGCCTTAGGCATGGTCTGCAATTTATATAAACAAAAATGTTTTTGTTTAATATTTACATTTCTAATTTCTAACTAAGTTTTCTATGGCATCAGCAAAATTCACAAACTTTTCTCACCAAACTTTGCTATGAAATATGCCTATTTCACCTAATTCATGCATTCAAATGTTTGAGATTGTCAAAAAGCTGAAAAAATGCCACTGTTTTGAACAAGTTGGTGCAATATTTTTGATACCCTAGTGCATTTGCTTTTTGATACCTTAGTATTATTTGTTTTTTGAGTCTCTGTTAATAAAGTTGCCTCATCAATGTTCAATTCAGCAATAAAGTTCAAAGTACTATTCTGTTCTGATTAAAAAAAAAGAATTTAAACAATACCTTCCAAAGGAGTACTTGCCTGGTCTTTAATTCATGAAAGCATGAGGAATGTTGATGAAATCAAGCTGTTTAATATTCCTTGAATTTCTACAGGAAGCCAGTGGCACGAAACCTCATTTGTAAAGCCAGTGGCAAAGTTTTCCTTGCCATCAGTTGATTTGGGTTGGGCAACAGATACATGGCATAGTGCTCCCAAATTTTTCCTGGCCTTTGTTTATGCATTTTTTCAAATTGTAGTAGACCTTCCAAATCTTTAATAACAATAACAATTTGGTTTCTACATCGGATGCTTGCAAAAAAGGATTGTCTTCCTGTCAAATTATAGGCTGCCCAATAAAGCCAAAATGCCATAATGTTGAAGAAACCAAATGAGACTAATACAAAGAATGCCTCATTTCTTTTGTCAAGAACAAAATTATGTTTTTATATGTTAGCTTCAGATCAGAGACAATGTGCCACTCAGTGGCGGGTCCTGTGTGAATAGCACATAGAAGAGCATGTCTTGATACTTTTTGAAGCTGGATGTGCACTACACCATTCTACATCCAGTGTGAATTCTGCTTCAAATATTGTATTGCATAAAGATAGGTTTCATTGGTTCCTTATCAGTAAATTTGTTTTCTTACACAAAACTTTGCCATTTTGCAAAAGAAAACTAGATATCTCCTCTGTCACTTTAAGGAGTAGAAATGCATACAAAATTGTCTTAAAGATAAAGAATGTTTACAAGTAGGCAAGTTAATCTATTTTTTTGCCTTGTATATATACTCGAATATAAATAGATAAACAATGAATTCTTCAAGGAGTAAATAGCCCACACAGACAAACGAGCAGGGGTCTTTTTAGCCTGCATGGGTTTTTTTCCTAGAGAGGCCTGAAACAAAGCAAAGTTTTCTGAAGCCTCACAAACCATCTTTAATCATTTTGCAGAAATTGCTCTAAGCCTATTACTTGGGGTCTGTGGCCTCTAATTCCAACTTCCAACTTAGCACTAATGCCTTAAATGTAACAATCAATATGTATATGCAATTAAATTTAACAGCTTATTGCATTAACTGGAAAGATTATTGACATGAAGACCTATAAGGTTTATTTTAGAAATTACGCAAGATGAAAAGCCAATCAGCATAACTCAGATCCCACAATTTTTCTTTTTAATTTTGCTACTTACCTCTAAAGACAGTTTAAAAATTGTTAAATTTAACAAGCCATGTTTTCACCTGTGCTTCTTTTAGTATACATATATTTTGACAGCTTTTGGCAGATAGCTTGAAATGACAGATACCATAAAAGTGTCTGTAATAATGCAGCTTTGTCTAGGATTATCGTTTTGGAGTTGCTTAATAGACAAATGATTCAAGCATGCTGATTTTTTCCATTTCCCACCCTAATTTTCTATTTTTGCAATCTTTTCACAAAGCTCTAACTTAAAGGAGTATAGGGGAAATTTACATGGTAGAAAATATTCTTTTTCATGGTTATCTGAACATTTGATGAATCAAAGCTTCATGTACTCAAATTCTCATTTTGACTAAGCCAGGGAACTTGTTTGCAATGCTGTAGAAGGGACTTTTAGCTAGGGCACCTGTTTACAATGCTGTCAAACATTGACGTACACTTACCTGTAGAAATATCCCAGCATGGATGTTATTAATAAAAATTAAGCTAAGAAATTGAATAGGATATTTTCTGTTTGAATGAAATTTCTGAAAGGTAACAGAAAAATGTAAGAAAGTAATGTAGCATGGCCTGTTATAGAAGTTCTTTATGAGTTTATAAGTTGAAGGTGAGAGGTTTATGAGATGGTATTATGCACCCAATCAATTTAGAAATGTGTGTCATTCGACTAAGTTTTTTAAGTTCATTAAGTTCTGTAAATAGTTTTTGAAATCAGAATAGTGTAAAACTGGCCTATTAATGTAGTGATGCTGACCATGCTGACCATGAGTGTATTTGTGTTACCTTTTAAATTGTCAGTGCCCAATGTTGAACTAGATAATAGAAGGGGGTGATCTAGAAATTTCTTTTAGGGTTTGACACATAACCACAAGGCTTTTTTGATTGTCTGATTTTTTCCTCCTTCCTGCTTGTCCAAAGTTTTCTTTGCATTCACATATATAACTCTGCTTAAAGAATATGTTGTGCCATAATAAAAAAACTCTTTTTCATTATCAAAAGCGATTTTAACTTCTTTCGGTAATGAGAGAAAACTTTCTTGTTTGGGGGAAAGAAGTCAGAGCAATGAAAAGTTAGGTTAATCTTCTCCCTCTCTAATTTTCCTTCACTAATTTTCTTACTTAGTTCCATTCCCTGAATAAATTTTCATCCGTGCAATGAAATTTACTATTCATTTTAACAACAGAATTTTTTTTAAAACCAAACCAACAGCTATTATTAGTACCATAATTCTAATTGTTACTTTGCATTTAAGTTATTTTCTTGAAAACAGCTACCTTTATATTTGTGCTTAGAATTGTTTGCAGAAGGCATTTACAATTTTTTATTACTATTCGTACATTTTTTGCAAGTTTAAATGATTCTGTAATAATGCCAATATTTTAGGTTGAATAAGAGAAAGGAAACCTGGCTAGATGAAGTATAAAACTTGTCACCTGAGGACCTTGGTTGATCTGGGATGTTAAAGAAAAGAAGGACTTGAAGTAGTGTTTTAGTAAGTAGTGTCGTTTTTATAGTCAGGATTATTCTTAGAAATCCTCTAGTTGGTATGGCACAGTAAAATGTTGGAGAAATCTGGAATCATGCAAGTTTTTCAAATCCAGATGTTGATTTGCATGAATTCAATGTTCAGATTAAATAAAAGGCAGTTCCATGAAAACCAATTGATACAATTAAAGTAAGAAAAAATAACTTAAATATTGATAATTCATTTTCATTTTCAATTGAAGGGTTAATCTTGTTTGGGACTTAAATGGAAAATTTGATTTACTGTCTGCAGTTTGTTTGCATCTGAACCTTGCTATGAACAACCAACAATATGAATCAGATCTTTGAAAGTGTAAAAGTTTTGTCAGCTTTTTCATGAAAATAAGAGGGTTTTAGACCAAACAACTGTATCATTGTCATTATCATCATCATCAACATGGCACTTTATTAGGTTTGCTGTACCCTCTTGTATTAGGTTTTCTGTATTATCTTGACATTGTATATATAATATGTATATGTTATATCCTATAGAGGCATGAGCCCAAATTTATTTTGCCTTGTGTGTAGGGAGTATAAAGTGAGTATAAAGTCTTATAATTGGGAGTATAAATAAGATTTTGCCTTTTAAAGAGATTACTGAAGTCAAAGCAGTGTAGCGAATCTCACCCTGTGATTTTTTCTTATTGTTCCCTTAGCAGTATGCCCCCTTGTAGGGTTTTTAAAAAAATCAAAACTCCAATTTGTTGGTGCAATGGTCTGGTGCCTTTAGGGGTAACGTTTTTGTGAACTCGGTTGGGCTTTGAATTGAGGCAATTTCCAACTTCAGATTTAAGGCAAAGAGTTTCAATAAACTCACAAAATTCTTTAAAAATGGTATCTACACTAATAAAATTTGTTTGAGGGTCACTATTTAAAAAATGCTTTGATTGGGCTATTTGCCTTGACTTCTTATCCCTTTAAAAGGAATCATAACCTCTACCTACATTGCACATCCATGGCACAAAGGTGAACAAGGGCGCCCACAATGGTCTATCATGTACAATGTGATAAAGTTAGGGCCCTGGCTGTCCGTGAAAGAAAGATTTTTCCCTTTGCTCTCATATTCGTTTTCAGACCCCCAACAACTGACTGAGTATTGAACCCCTTTTTCAATTCAATCTTATTTTATCCAATCTATTGGTATCTTAGGAGTGACCTTTAAAAATGACTGGATTTAGAGGCAAAACATTAAGCTTAGAACCTGTCATCTCTTATTTCTACTTAAGGTCCTTTAAACTTAAAAGTTTTCTTATCACAACACAAAAGTGCCCCTTCATTCTCAATTTTTTATGGTGTCTAAGCATTACGTGAGAAATAACACACTCTTTTGCAAGTTTTTTTCTTTTTATCTGAAATATAATAAGCTAGGTGAAAGAAATTTTGTCACCCCTTTGCAAAACTTTTTCCTTCTCTATTAAGCGGGACAATACAGTCTTCAGTAAGTTGGCATTTAACTTGTTTGGTTTTTGGGTTTATCCAAGCACACATTCAAATTTTTCGTAACCTTTGTATTTTTTAATTATCAAAGCCTAGAAAACGACATTATTTTCTTCTTTGAAACAAACAAAAATGTTTTTAACTATTCTGCTGCTCTTGCATCAACATTTTTTTTAGAAATTTTTGTAAAATAACGCATATATCATTATGAGATTTGATATATATAAAAGAGTTTTGCTCTTGCTTACTGATTCGTTTTCTGTTTAACTTTTCATTCTTTGATGTTTGTTTGCCACGTTTCTATAAATCGCACAGGATTATTAATACTTTACGTCATCCCGTGGCCCAGTGGTTGCGCGTTGACCCCTGGAGGTCAATAGGTTAGAGCCCGTGGGTGCGTTTAATTTTCGTTTTACTAGAAATTTTTTCTTTTAATTCTTTTTTTAAGTGCTGATTTAGTAGTTAAAACTTGTGAATCTGTGTGATTCTGAAAAACCTTTAAAATTTAGACAACTTTAGTTAAATGCATTAGTCTAGGTATCCTAAACAGATCCGGGACAGCCTTAGGTTACATGGTAATAAAATCTCTAATATTCGCAAAAACTGTTTTTCTGTTCAAGAAGTTCATAATTCATTCATTCCATCATTCTAAGTGCCTAGACAATTTTCAAACTCTGTTTACTTTGAAGAGGAAGGGAGTAGACTTGCGATCAATCGCTGGAAAAGTAAAATATACTCGCACTTGTTACCCTCGCTACCCAAGCGGCCTTGTGGTCCAGTGGTATTAGTGGGTGACTGCTAATGTCAAAGGTCACAAGGTCGTGGGTTCGAATCCCGGCTCTAGCGCTGTTTTTCCTCCAGAAAATTCAAGCGGCAATCACATGGACAGATGGACAATGGAACAATAGATGGACAATGGAACAATGCGAAACAATGGGAAATGCGGAAACAATGGGTCATTCAAAAGGGGAACAAAGAGCTGGGATTCGGACGGCGCATGCGCTTCCCGGTGGGCGGTAGTCCCTGGCTCCGGATAACCGGAGCTGGGGAAGACCGCTTACCGGGGGATACCAACGGAGTCAGCAGGCTGGCCTCCGACTGAAAAGTCAGGGGGATATGCTCGTCTCCAAGCTGAAAAGTAGGGGGACAGTCTGCACTCCGAGAGAAAACACAGGGGGAAGGTTCAAAATTTTTCTTCGAAAATTTTTTTACAAGCATAAAGGGTCCCCCACCCCACCCCGCCATGCTGGGCCTCTCCCACGAAGTGCCCCAACGCCCCACCTGCACTGCAAGACCCTAATGAGCCCCAACCAGTCGTTCTTCGCTCCATCCATCTTACCATCTCTCCAGGTTGCCCTTTATCTCTAAGGTGAGAGGATTTAATTTCTCCTACACCATCTCTTCCACTGCCCGTCATTTTAACAAGTATATTGTACAACAAAGAGCCAGTACCAAAACTCATCTCCTAAGGCCTAACCTAGCCTATTTCTGAGGGGTAAATCATATTGCACCATTTCTCCCCGTTGCTGCAAGACACCATTGGCTTACTGGGGGCACTGCCCTGCAAACCTAAAACAGACAACCTAACCGGCCGAAAGATCACACTGCTTTTAGGGAAAAAATTAAGAATTTTTATAAACAGTGCTAAAATGCGCACTACTTGCAGTTTGATCGGTGTGAGATGTGAGAGGTGTTGCAGACCCGTTGACCAAGACCACCAAAGCCTACCTACCAGCAACTTTGATAACTTGACTAGTAAGGCCACTGTTCACAACGTCTACGCGCCACCCAGCATTTCTCGTCATTGCCCGGTACGTGCCAAGCACACAGAAAAATCGTCCCGTTGCAGTGTTATGGACGAGGGGAAATTTGGCAGCGAATGGTCGAAAAGAGCCTAAGCGTCGGCAGTTCATCACGCAATATACTAATCATATAAAAATAAAATGCTTACTTAAAACGCGGAGAGAAATAAAACTCAGTAAAAATATATTGCTAAAACAGGTTACAAACAATACACTAAGAAATTTTTACTAACATAGCTTAATTAAAAAGTTTTAAGAAAAAAGGGCAGCAGAGGGAAGAGGGAAAAACAGGCCAATTTTAATCATGAAAAAGAAGGTTTTTGTACTGTTTATGGATGTAAAAATCGCTTTTGAAAAAACAGAAATGAAAGAAAAATAATTTTTAACACCCACGGATAAATATGAAAACCCTTGATGTAAGGGGGCAAACTGAATTGCGTAAAGTATTTAGTTCTTCAGAAAACCAGAACGTTTTGGATAAAGATAAAAAAAGAAATACATTATTAAAATCCGAAAAACATTTGGAATTAAAAAGGGAACTTTGACAAAATTTCCGGGCTTACGAACTCTGAAATCATTGACCCTAAAAACAGTTTGAATAAAAAACTTTTCCAAAGAGGTGTATACTTTAAACAGTGTTCGGGTATAAAGTTTACCACAAAATTAACGAAAAAGGATTTTCTAATTTAGTACAGAAACCAGCGCTAAAAATTAGATGGGAATTTTTTTGAAAAATAGGAAAAGCATCAATTGGTTTTAAAAATGTCGAGGAAAAGAAAAGGTATAAGATGAGAAAGAAACTAGTTAGAGTTGAAATAAAAATATTATTAAAAAGGGCTAGTTAGAATAAATTGCTATATTATACAAACAAATATAATTATATGCCTACTTAGTGAATTTAGAGTAGATTAATTTAAGTTTGAGTTGTTTAATGATTAGAGATATCATCTAGTGCTACAATTTTTTATCTATTCATGCATGTTTGAACATAGTTTGAACTAAAGGACTACCTTGCCGAAAAACCTCCTGTCCTGAAAAATTACAAAATTTGATCTTAAAGCTAGTTATTCTGGAATAATAAATTAGATAAACATCAATGAATTTTGTAGCTTTATATTAACTTGAGGCTAGTACTTGCGAATATTGATAAAGAAAAAACCTAGTTCACCAGGAAATAACTATCTGTTTAGTTTATTGGATCTAACCCTTTCATTTTAACAATACAAGCCGTGAAAGTCACACAATAATAATAATTATAATCATTATTTCGAGTACAATTACAAAATATTATCAAATTATCAATAATATTATCAATTCCAAGATCTTTATATCAATTTTATGGTAAGTAAAAGGGATACATCAAGGAAATTCCCGCCCCAATAATTGTATTACGTATTAAATTACTTTCAACAACATAATTCGCTCTTATTTAACGTTATAATTATTATTATTATCAGTATTTTTGATTTATATCTTTAGTTGCATTTTACGCGATTAATCTAAATAAAAGTTTAAAAAACGATAACTCAAAATTAGTTATTATTGTAACTTGAAATAATTGCTAATACATAATTACTTAATTATTTAATCCTATAAAATGCAAAGAAAAATTCTTACTCTAATAAATGATAAAAGGCGCACATAAACGTGATGAACTGCAAGGTTACCTATTCAACAGAACGTTTCGCCGTACCCTTGACCGATAGGGTAAATTAAATAATAATAAAAAGAACTACATATACAAAAAACCCTCGCACCCGACTAGAGAGCCAGGACGGATCAGAAATTGCTATCCTTACAACACAACCCCGATCAACACTTTTAGTTGCTAGATTGCAGCCTTTCGTTTCCATTGCGGCACTCCCATTCACCAAGACATCGTTGCAGCAAAGAGAATACTCTAATACAATATGATTCACTCGCCGTTAAAGTTACCTATCATTGAAACAGCCACCGAAAACATTGCCCCCACCCAGTGTTTGGAGGTAAACAAAGCTACGTATTAATGTCCCAATGATGAGTTTGGATCCTGATTAAATGTGTACAATATACAAGCAAAGATGACAAGCAATAAAAGAGATAGTGGAAGAGAGGTAATAAATCCTCTTACCTTGGAGATGAAGGACAAACTTGAAGAGATGGCAAGACACGATGAAGCGGAGAACGACCAGCTGGAGACCACCAGAATCTTGCAGCGCAGGCAGGACGTCGGAGCACTCCGCGGGAAGAGGCCCAGCACGGCGGGGCGGGGTGGGGGTGTGTCCGCACAAACATTCACTGTTCCCAATCCCTAATACAAGAATCCGTAAAGAGAATGTGCAGACACGATGCAGGTGCAATACCGTATTACAGAGCTTTCTGGCTTAGCTTTTTTTCAAAACCCATACAACAGGGTAAAACTGTGGGATCAGACGAGAAAAGCCAGGAAACCGAGAAAGTTTTGGAAAATTAGGAATAATTGAAGTTGTCTAGAGAAATGAGGATCAAAATGCCTAACGTTTGGGAAGCCAAAGACCATTTTAATAGGAAGACCGGCTTTTCTGAGACAAAAAAGAGCTCCAGGGCTGTTTTTTTAAAAAAAAATTGGGCAAAATTTTGGAAACTGAAATAAATGTAGAAAATAAAAAAGGGTTGTTGAAATTGGAACAGGTTGAAAAAGATGAAGTTAGGCCTAACTTGTTTTGGGCACACAAATATGAATTTGTAAAAGAAAAACCTTTTCTAAGATAGGGAAAAAGTTTAACACTCTCCGAGTTCTAGAAAATGATTTCTTGCAGAAAAAGGCACCTTAATCTGACGTTGACAATACGCAGCCAAAATGGATTCCTGTGGGGTAAAAGGTTTTCTTTTAAAAATAAGAAAATTTGCCTTCCAGGGTTCTTGAAGGGTTTTGTGGAATAGGCGTAAATCCGAAATTTGTGAGGCAAAGTATCAGTAGCGAAACCGTATTATAAACGGGGGCCACCCCAGCCATAGGCTCTATTCTACGGGTTTTGCACCTGCATTAAATTACTTTTTTAAACAACAATTTACAACGAATTCTGGATTAAGAACTTCCTCCTATCAGCTGAATTTGAAACCCTTCATTTTTTCAAATTTCATTGGATGGATAAGAAATGGGGGATGAAAAGGGACAAAGTGACGCACGGTCCAATCACGTTCGCACGGACAAACATGCTCTTCCGATGGAGGATAGTAGTGAGTTTCATCTTTGATGGCGTACATCCTTGCTTCCTTCTATCTTTCAGACTTTTGGTTGGTGATGTAATAGAGGGGTTTGGTGCTTGGTGATGTAGAAAGTCGCATATGAAGTAGAGAAGAAAGCATTTTGGAGACAGTGTTGTAGAAAAACAAAAGACATAAACCTGAAATAAATAAGCTAGAGCCCGGGAAACATGACATTCTTGTAATCAAAGACATTAGAGGGAATACTAATGAACATAAAAGAAATTGCCCTGCCCAACCCCCGTCTTGCTCGAGGGAGATTTTCAACCCTTGAAGAATTTTGAAACGAAGGATGAAAAGAGAACTCTGTATAATAACTGAATGAAACCTTTCCTGAATCAGGGGAAATAAGCATATCGAAGCATTTTGGTAGAAAAAACTAGGTATTAGGGCCAAAGGGAAAATTTGGAACATTGGAAAGAAATATTCGCACCTAACTTCAACGTGAGAAATGAACGAAATTTTAATAAATTTCCTATGTTTGGTGAAAACTTGCTTTTCTTTAGACATCAATAGGACGCGTAAATACCAATAGGACAAGTATATTGAATCTTATTGTACCAAAAACTTAAGGGGCAAGAAATAATAGAAAGAAAGATGGAAGGAAATACGAGTAAGAAAAGACTAAAAGAATTATAGTTTGATATCAGAGAGAGAGTTGAAGAGAGGGTGTATATGAATTGACCATCCTTTGAACAAGTGGTCCTTAGTCCATGTTGCCTTTGTCCGTTCACCAGTTCTAGGTGCCATTCTTGTTGCTGTCCAAAATTGCTCTCACGACCCTTCTGTTAACATCCCTGGGGAAGAATTCTTTCACGACTTCCTTATATTTTCCAAACTGAAATCTGATTGTAAATGGCGGGTGTCTGTCCAGCTGCAAGGCATACATTGGTTTCGTAACATCAGTGTAACATCTTTGATCCAGTTTGAAGCACAGGCACCAGGCTACAGGCACATGACGTCACAGCAATTTAGCCTAAAGACTTGAGGGTCCCATCCCTTTAAAGTGAAATTCAGCTGACTGGTAAGAAGTTCTAAGTTGGTCATTCAAGCAGCTTTTCCTTACTTACGACAATTGTTTTTCTTTGCAAAATAGTTCATGATCCTAAATTCAAACTTAATCATGATATTTGTCTTTGCAAATAAAGATTGTTGATTCTTATCCTTATTATTATCCTATTGAAAACGATCTAGAAAAAACATCGAAGGAAGAGTCAGGGTTATAGATAGGAAATGGATGTAAAGAAACAGTTCTAATAAATCAAGGTGCCTAAATTCTTAATGCAAGCGCGGAGCCTATGATACGGTTATACAAATTTCCTTCATTTTTGCTTAAGTATTTTCCAGCTGATAAAGCAAAAATAGTGATAGGCTAGGTGGTTAGCAAAATATTTTTTAACTCCCTTAAAAACTTTTCCAATAAGTAAACTTAGAATTGTTTTAGGGAAACTTTGTTGGTATGAAGCACAAGCAGTTATCATTTTCATAAAAATCAAATTAGAAATCATGTTAACTATAGAGCCTATTCGCACCTTAGCCTCATCTTAACTAGACCTTAAAATTGAAAAAGACATGGTTGGGCTTAAGAAAAAGCTGCTCAAACGACCTTTCCCCTATGATATGGTGGAGAAAAAATACAGTAAATGCTGGCAAGCATATTTAAACAGAGTGAACCAACAGTTGCCTATCACTGTCCAATACTGAAAGTGTCGATACATGCACAAAGACATTCCAGTAACCGCTTTACCTTGCCCAACGTGAAAACCTACGCGCTTTAGATCCTTCAAATGACCCTTTACACGCTTACTTCTCCAAACGCGCAAAAGGATGGAACTTTATGTAAAGTATCAAAATGCCATCAAGCATACCCACTGGGAAAAAATCAAAATTTGCTCTAATGAGCGTTTTGGAACCAATAACTTGCCAGCAAATACTGCATTTCTAATCCATTCACAATCTTTTTTGTGTGTACATGTAAGACTTTAATAACAATCTTCCATTTTCTCAAGAGTACTTCAGTCCATCTTCTCTGCTCCTCTTCTTGTGAACATCTTCTTGTGAACATCTTCTTGTGCACCTTCTTCTTGTGCACCTTCTCCTTGTGCATCTTCGTTCATGACTTTGTAGACCAAATTTTGTAGGCTAAAATTTAAAAAGGATGCAATGAAGGTTGTAAGAAATGGACATCTACAATAAACAGAGACATGTAAAATTATCAAAACCCTCGCAAGAAAATGTCAAGGGTCATAAAGTAATGTGAAAGCCAATTTATAACTCACTATTGAACAATAAAAAAACAAGAGTCATTCTTTGCAACAAAATCAACTAGAAACAGAAGCCTCAAAAATTTTCAACTTTCTACCAATTATTTCCTCTAGGGCAAATATCGTAGCTTTGGTGTACCCTTGTGAGTGCCAACTTCTTTGACACAGTGCACTTCTCATTGAAAAAAATAGCAAGTAATTACCGTTGAATATCTCTTGGAATAGTTCTTCAAAGCAGTAAACGATCAGGCAGACAGGCTTCAAGTCAATTTTGATTAAAACTTGGCTTCATCTTCTCTGTGCAACGATCCTATGACTGGTTGGTCCATGCTTTACCTTTCTACAATCTTGCAAAAATCTTTGGCATGCCACAGCAGACCATAACCATTTGGCAAAAAGTTAGCTACATCTTCTCTGTGCAACGATCAACTGACTGGTTGCTCCATGCTTTACCTTTCTACAATCTTGCAAAAATCTTTGGCCATGCCACAGCAGACCATAACCAACTTCAAGACTATTTTGGCAAAAAGTTAGCTACATCTTCTCTGTGCAACGATCAACTGACTGGTTGCTCCATGCTTTACCTTTCCACAATCTTGCAAAAATCTTTGGCCATGCCACAGTAGACCATAACCAACTTAAGGGCATATTTTGACACCTTTAGTAACATGCAAAAGATCTTTGTCCAGCTCTGCAAATAAAAAACACCAAAATATACTTTCGAGGGACTAAAATACATATGCAAGAACCAGATAAATATATTATTCTGATAGCTACAAATAAATTTGTCATATACAATAAACAGAGAAATATTAAATGATCAAAACTCCGCAAGAAAACAGAATATAATAGCCAAACTTCATTTTTCAACAATAAAAAAACAAGAGACAGTTTTTGCAACAAAAATCAACTCGAAAGAGAAGCCTTAAAAATTTACAGTTTTTTACCAATTTTTTCCTCTAGGACAAAAATCGTAGCTTTGGTGTACCCTTGTGAGTGCCAACTTCTTTGACACAGTGCACTTCTCATTGAAAGAATAATAGCAAGTAATTACCGTTGAATCTCTCCTGATATAGTTCTTCAAAGCAGTAAACGATCAGGCAGACAGGCTTCAAGTCAATTTTGTAACAACTCGGCTTCATCTTCTCTGTGCAACGATCCTATGACTGGTTGGTCCATGCTTTACCTTTCCACAATCTTGCAAAAATCTTTGGCCATGCCAAAGAAGACCATAACCAACTTCAAGACTATTTTGGCAAAAAGTTAGCTACATCTTCTCTGTGCAACGATTTTATGACTGTATGGTCCATGCTTTACCTTTCCAAAATCTTGCAAAAGTCTTTGGCCATGCCACAGAAGACCATAACCAACTTCAAGACTATTTTGGCAAAAAGTTAGCTACATCTTCTCTGTGCAACGATCAACTGACTGGTTGCTCCATGCTTTACCTTTCCACAATCTTGCAAAAATCTTTGGCCATGCCACAGTAGACCATAACCAACTTAAGGGCATATTTTGACACCTTTAGTAATATGCAAAAGATCTATGTCCAGCTCTGCAAATAAAAAACACCAAAATATAGTTTCGAAGGACAAAATACATATGGAAGAACCAGATAAATATATTATTCTGATAGCTACAAATAAATTTGTCATATACAATAAAAAGAGAAATATTAAATGATCAAAACCCTGCAAGAAAACAGAATATAATAGCCAAACTTCATTTTTCAACAATAAAAAAAACAAGAGACAGTTTTTGCAACAAAAATCAACTCGAAAGAGAAGCCTTAAAAATTTACAGTTTTCTACCAATTATTTCCTCTAAGGCAACTTATGAGTTGGCTACCCTTGTGAGTGCCAACTTATTTGACACAGTGCACTTCTCATTGAAAAAAATAGCAAGTAATTACCGTTGAATATCTCTTGGAATAGTTCTTCAAAGCAGTAAACGATCAGGCAGACAGGCTTCAAGTCAATTTTGATTAAAACTTGGCTTCATCTTCTCTGTGCAACGATCCTATGACTGGTTGGTCCATGCTTTACCTTTCTACAATCTTGCAAAAATCTTTGGCATGCCACAGCAGACCATAACTATTTGGCAAAAAGTTAGCTACATCTTCTCTGTGCAACGATCAACTGACTGGTTGCTCCATGCTTTACCTTTCCACAATCTTGCAAAAATCGTTGGCCATGCCACAGCAGACCATAACCAACTTCAAGACAATTTTGGCAAAAAGTTAGCTACATCTTCTCTGTGCAACGATCAACTGACTGGTTGCTCCATGCTTTACCTTTCCACAATCTTGCAAAAATCTTTGGCCATGCAACAGCAGACCATAACCAACTTCAGGGCATATTTTGACACCTTTAGTAACATGCTAAAGATCTTTGTCCATCTCTGCAAATAAAAATACCAAAATATAGTTTCGAAGGACAAAATACATATGGAAGAACCAGATAAATATATTATTCTGATAGCTACAAATAAATTTGTCATATACAATAAACAGAGAAATATTAAATGATCAAAACCCCGCAAGAAAACAGAATATAATAGCCAAACTTCATTTTTCAACAATAAAAAAACAAGAGACAGTTTTTGCAACAAAAATCAACTCGAAAGAGAAGCCTTAAAAATTTACAGTTTTTTACCAATTTTTTCCTCTAGGACAAAAATCGTAGCTTTGGTGTACCCTTGTGAGTGCCAACTTCTTTGACACAGTGCACTTCTCATTGAAAAAATAATAGCAAGTAATTACCGTTGAATCTCTCCTGATATAGTTCTTCAAAGCAGTAAACGATCAGGCAGACAGGCTTCAAGTCAATTTTGTAAAAACTCGGCTTCATCTTCTCTGTGCAACGATCCTATGACTGGTTGGTCCATGCTTTACCTTTCCACAATCTTGCAAAAATCTTTGGCCATGCCACAGAAGACCATAACCAACTTCAAGACTATTTTGGCAAAAAGTTAGCTACATCTTCTCTGTGCAACGATTTTATGACTGTATGGTCCATGCTTTACCTTTCCACAATCTTGCAAAAGTCTTTGGCCATGCCACAGAAGACCATAACCAACTTCAAGACTATTTTGGCAAAAAGTTAGCTACATCTTCTCTGTGCAACGATCAACTGACTGGTTGCTCCATGCTTTACCTTTCCACAATCTTGCAAAAATCTTTGGCCATGCCACAGTAGACCATAACCAACTTAAGGGCATATTTTGACACCTTTAGTAATATGCAAAAGATCTTTGTCCAGCTCTGCAAATAAAAAACACCAAAATATAGTTTCGAAGGACTAAAATACATATGCAAGAACCTGATAAATATATTATTCTGACAGCTACAAATAAATTTGTCATATACAATAAACAGAGAAATATTAAATGATCAAAACCCTGCAAGAAAACAGAATATAATAGCCAAACTTCATTTTTGAACAATAAAAAAAACAAGAGACAATTTTTACAACAAAAATCAACTCGAAAGAGAAGCCTTAAAAATTTACAGTTTTTTACCAATTTTTTCCTCTAGGACAAAAATCGTAGCTTTGGTGTACCCTTGTGAGTGCGAACTTCTCTGACACAGTGCACTTCTCATTGAAAAAGATAGCAAGTTATTACCGTTGAATCTCTCCTAGAATAGTTCTTCAAAGCAGTAAACGACCAGGCAGACAGGCTTCAAGTCAATTTTGTAAAAACTCGGCTTCATCTTCTCTGTGCAACGATCAACTGACTGGTTGCTCCATGCTTTACCTTTCAACAAACTTGCAAAAATCTTTGGCCATGCCACAGCGGACCATAACTAACATCAAGACAATTTTGGCAAAAAGTTAGCTACATCTTCTCTGTGCAACGATCAACTGACTGGTTGCTCCATGCTTTACCTTTCTACAATCTTGCAAAAATCTTTGGCCATGCCACAGCGGACCATAACTAACATCAAGACAATTTTGGCAAAAAGTTAGCTACATCTTCTCTGTGCAACGATCAACTGACTGGTTGCTCCATGCTTTACCTTTCCACAATCTTGCAAAAATCTTTGGCCATGCCACAGTAGACCATAACCAACTTAAGGGCATATTTTGACACCTTTAGTAATATGCAAAAGATCTTTGTCCAGCTCTGCAAATAAAAAACACCAAAATATAGTTTCGAAGGACTAAAATACATATGCAAGAACCAGATAAATATATTATTCCGACAGCTACAAATAAATTTGTCATATACAATAAACAGAGAAATATTAAATGATCAAAACCCTACAAGAAAACAGAATATAATAGCCAAACTTCATTTTTGAACAATAAAAAAACAAGAGACAATTTTTACAACAAAAATCAACTCGAAAGAGAAGCCTTAAAAATTTACAGTTTTTTACCAATTTTTTCCTCTAGGACAAAAATCGTAGCTTTGGTGTACCCTTGTGAGTGCGAACTTCTCTGACACAGTGCACTTCTCATTGAAAAAAATAGCAAGTTATTACCGTTGAATCTCTCCTAGAATAGTTCTTCAAAGCAGTAAACGACCAGGCAGACAGGCTTCAAGTCAATTTTGATAAAAACTTGGCTTCATCCTCTCTGTGCAACGATCCTATGACTGGTTGGTCCATGCTTTACCTTTCTACAATCTTGCAAAAATCTTTGGCATGCCACAGAAGACCATAACCATTTGGCAAAAAGTTAGCTACATCTTCTCTGTGCAACGATCAACTGACTGGTTGCTCCATGCTTTACCTTTCCACAATCTTGCAAAAATCTTTGGCCATGCCACAGTAGACCATAACCAACTTAAGGGCATATTTTGACACCTTTAGTAATATGCAAAAGATCTTTGTCCAGCTCTGCAAATAAAAAACACCAAAATATAGTTTCGAAGGACTAAAATACATATGCAAGAACCAGATAAATATATTATTCTGATAGCTACAAATAAATTTGTCATATACAATAAACAGAGAAATATTAAATGATCAAAACCCGGCGAGAAAACAGAATATAATAGCCAAACTTCATTTTTCAAAAAAAAAAAAAACAAGAGAGTTTTTGCGACAAAAATCAACTCGAAAGAGAAGCCTTAAAAATTTACAGTTTTTTACCAATTTTTTCCTCTAAGGCAAATATTGTAGCTTTGGTGTACCCTTGTGAGTGCGAACTTCTCTGACACAGTGCACTTCTCATTGAAAAAAATAGCAAGTTATTACCGTTGAATCTCTCCTGGAATAGTTCTTCAAAGCAGTAAACGATCAGGCAGACAGGCTTCAAGTCAATTTTGATAAAAACTTGGCTTCATCTTCTCTGTGCAACGATCCTATGACTGGTTGGTCCATGCTTTACCTTTCTACAATCTTGCAAAAATCTTTGGCCATGCCACAGCAGACCATAACCAACTTCAAGACTATTTTGGCAAAAAGTTAGCTACATCTTCTCTGTGCAACGATCAACTGACTGGTTGCTCCATGCTTTACCTTTCCACGATCTTGCAAAAATCTTTGGCCATGCCACAGTAGACCATAACCACCTTAAGGGCATATTTTGACACCTTTAGTAATATGCAAAAGATCTTTGTCCAGCTCTACAAATAAAAAACACCAAAATATAGTTTCGAAGGACTAAAATACATATGCAAGAACCAGATAAATATATTATTCTGACAGCTACAAATAAATTTGTCATATACAATAAACAGAGAAATATCAAATGATCAAAACCCCGCAAGAAAACAGAATATAATAGCCAAACTTCATTTTTCAACAATAAAAAAACAAGAGACAATTTTTGCATCAAAAATCAACTCGAAAGAGAAGCCTTAAAAATTTACAGTTTTCTACCAATTATTTCCGCTAGGACAAAAACGTAGCTTTGGTGTACACTTGTGAGTGCAAACTTCTCTGACACAGTGCACTTCTCATTGAAAAAAAATAGCAAGTTATTACCGTTGAATCTCTCCTGGAATAGTTCTTCAAAGCAGTAAACGACCAGGCAGACAGGCTTCAAGTCAATTTTGATAAAAAACTTGGCTTCATCTTCTCTGTGCAACAATCCTATGACTGGTTGGTCCATGCTTTACCTTTCTACAATCTTGCAAAAATCTTTGGCATGCCGCAGCAGACCATAACCATTTGGCAAAAAGTTAGCTACATCTTCTCTGTGCAACGATCAACTGACTGGTTGCTCTATGCTTTACCTTTCCACAATCTTGCAAAAATCTTTGCCCATGCCACAGTAGACCATAACCAACTTCAAGACTATTTTGGCAAAAAGTTAGCTACATCTTCTCTGTGCAACGATGAACTGATTGGTTGCTCCATGCTTTACCTTTCTACAATCTTGCAAAAATCTTTGGCCATGCCACAGCAGACCATAACCAACTTCAAGACAATTTTGGCAAAAAGTTAGCTACATCTTCTCTGTGCAACGATCAACTGATTGGTTGCTCCATGCTTTACCTTTCTACAATCTTGCAAAAATCTTTGGCCATGCCACAGCAGACCATAACCAACTTCAAGACAATTTTTGCAAAAAGTTAGCTACATCTTCTCTGTGCAACGATCAACTGACTGGTTGCTCCATGCTGTACCTTTCTACAATCTTGCAAAAATCTTTGGCCATGCCACAGCAGACCATAACCAACTTCAAGACTATTTTGGCAAAAAGTTAGCTACATCTTCTCTGTGCAACGATCAACTGACTGGTTGCTCCATGCTTTACCTTTCCACAATCTTGCAAAAATCTTTGGCCATGCCACAGTAGACCATAACCAACTTAAGGGCATATTTTGACACCTTTAGTAACATGCAAAAGATCTTTGTCCATCTCTGCAAATAAAAAACACCAAAATATACTTTCGAGGGACTAAAATACATATGCAAGAACCTGATAAATATATTATTCTGATAGCTACAAATGAATTGTTCATAAACAATAAACAGAGAAATATTAAATGATCAAAACCCCGCAAGAAAACAGAATATAATAGCCAAACTTCATTTTTCAACAATAAAAAAACAAGAGACAGTTTTTGCAACAAAAATCAAGTCGAAAGAGAAGCCTTAAAAATTTACAGTTTTCTACCAATTATTTCCTCTAGGACAAAAATCGTAGCTTTGGTGTACACTTGTGAGTGCTAACCTCTTTGACACAGTGCACTTCTCATTGAAAAAAAATAGCAAGTAATTACCGTTGAATCTCTCCTGAAATAGTTCTTCAAAGCAGTAAACGATCAGGCAGACAGGCTTCAAGTCAATTTTGATAAAAACTTGGCTTCATCTTCTCTGTGCAACGATCCTATGACTGGTTGGTCCATGCTTTACCTTTCCACAATCTTGCAAAAGTCTTTGGCCATGCCACAGCAGACCATAACCAACTTCAAGACTATTTTGGCAAAAAGTTAGCTACATCTTCTCTGTGCAACGATCAACTGACATGTTGCTCCATGCTTTACCTTTCCACAATCTTGCAAAAATCTTTGGCCATGCCACAGTAGACCATAACCAACTTAAGGGCATATTTTGACACCTTTAGTAACATGCAAAAGATCTTTGTCCAGCTCTGCAAATAAAAAACACCAAAATATACTTTCGAGGGACTAAAATACATATGCAAGACCAAGATAAATATATTATTCTGATAGCTACAAATAAATTTGTCATATACAATAAACAGAGAAATATTAAATGATCAAAACCCTGCAAGAAAACAGAATATAATAGCCAAACTTCATTTTTGAACAATAAAAAAAACAAGAGACAATTTTTGCAACAAAAATCAACTCGAAAGAGAAGCCTTAAAAATGTACAGTTTTCTACCAATTATTTCCGCTAGGACAAAAACGTAGCTTTGGTGTACCCTTGTGAGTGCCAACTTATTTGACACAGTGCACTTCTCATTGAAAAATAATAGCAAGTAATTACCGTTGAATCTCTCCTGGAATAGTTCCTCAAAGCAGTAAACGATCAGGCAGACAGGCTTCAAGTCAATTTTGATAAAAACTTGGCTTCATCCTCTCTGTGCAACGATCCTATGACTGGTTGGTCCATGCTTTACCTTTCTACAATCTTGCAAAAATCTTTGGCCATGCCACAGTAGACCATAACCATTTGGCAAAAAGTTAGCTACATCTTCTCTGTGCAACGATCAACTGACTGGTTCCTCCATGCTTTACCTTTCCACAATCTTGCAAAAATCTTTGGCCATGCCAAAGAAGACCATAACCAACTTCAAGACTATTTTGGCAAAAAGTTAGCTACATCTTCTCTGTGCAACGATCAACTGACTGGTTGCTCCATGCTTTACCTTTCCACAATCTTGCAAAAATCTTTGGCCATGCCACAGTAGATCATAACCAACTTGAGGGCATATTTTGACACCTTTAGTAACATGCAAAGAACTGTGTCCATCTCTGCAAATAAAAATGCCACAATATACTGTTGAGGGAACAAAATACACAAGAAAAAAAAGATAAATATATATTATAAATAGATAGCAAGTAATTAGAAAATTGTAGTCAATTGATAAAAATGTTCTTATCAATTAAGAAAAAAAGAGGGTTTCTTGGCAACAAAAGCATTTGGTGAGAGAAGCGTGGTGAGAAAATTTTTTCATTGTTATAACTTCTTAGATGAAAACTATATTAATTTCAGATTAAGCTTGCAAGTGCAACGTCCTTCAATACAGCAAAAACAATCAATTATTATATCAAAAACTAATAGCCAAAAATTACCGTTAATAGTCCTTTAGAGCAGTAATACATCAAGCAGAAAGGCTTGAAGAAGTCAACTTGCAAGCCAATAAGCTAAAATAGAAGTGATGCTGTGAAAAGGATTTCATGATAGAATATGCAAATGGTCATTCTCTAACAATGGCTGCCCGGCGTTTTTGACTTCTATTACTTGAAATTGCGTTTGGAACAAAGAAATCTCTGCTGGAATTTCCAAAGCTGTTTCCAGGAATGGAACAAAAATTCAAAGGGAAATTCGTCCCTTCCTGAACTTTGTTAAGTAGTTGTGCAAAGGATGAGCATGAACTTCCTGACCGTGAGCATGCCAACATCTTGGTTGCTGAGATGGAACAATCTACTGAACAAAATGCTAACCATCCAAGATTAGGTATAGATGACTTTGGTCTTGTATCTGGGTCCAAAAGTGATGTTGTGACACTCTTCAGCCTCTATAAACAACACTTTCGTTTTATCTGCATCTCATCTCAAAGGTAAAGTCCTTTGATGAAACAACAGAAAGAAGATTATTTTCTTTCCACAATCTTGAAATGCTCTTTCTCGTTAATCAAGTCATGCACCAGTAGACCATAATCAACTTTAGGCAAATTTTGGTACCTCTAATAACATGCCAAAGATCTTTGTCCATCCCTGCAAATGAAAAATGTCATAATATACTTGTAAGTGTATAAAATAAAAAACATAGAAAACAGAAATATATTATTCTTAAGCTTTAGATGCACTTTTCATAAACAATAAATAAAAAAATAAAAATCTCAAAAATACCTTTATGCGAATAAGAAATAATAACCAATTCATAATTGGTTTTTAAACAATCAAAAAGAAATAAGAGTAATGAAGTGCAAGGGTATTAAAAACAAGCGAGCTCCAAGAGAATGTTTTACTTCACCGCAGGAAATGTTGATAAAAAGGGGTTTATTAATACTGTTTAAGAAAAAGATTTTATTTTGGAGTGCCTATCATGGATACAGTTCAGGTTAAGTTGCCTGCCGTACAAGGACTTAAACAGTTTAACTGGGGAAAGAATTATAAATTGTCGGTAGAAGCCTGTGATTAGCTGGGAATTGCAGTAAATTACCTAAAGGATAACCTGGCAAAAGTAGATATAAGAGTTTGCTTTGCTGAATAGCAGACATCTACAACAATATACTGCTTTAGTCCCCGATGTTCAAACAGTCAACCTGCTTCAATATGCATTGCTCATACAATAAGACTGCCACTTAAAGTGCTTACAGATTGTTGATGACAACAATATAAAAAACTTTCCAGAAAGTGCAAGGAGCCGTGGGCAAAGCTCAAAACACACTAAACAAAGACAAAAAGAAGGAACTTCCTCAATAAATCACCAAACTCAATGAAAACTTCCAAGGCAGTGTTTGTAGGAAACTTGGTATAATTGTAGAAAAGACTCAGATTCCAACAAATTTTTATCATGGAAAATTAAGGAAAGGGGCATATTTTGTTGCAGATTTCACAACTGAGAAGTTGCTGAAACTGCAAAGACAATGACACAGGAAAAGTTCATTAGTGATGCTAATACAAGGACTCATACGAAAACTGCAGGATGTTATTGGAAATAATTATTTCTTGACCACAAGGAATAGATAGTAAGCATTTGATCAAGGAGTTGATGTCAACCACTAGTTAACACACAGTCGATTGTGAAACAGTAATTGCAGCTAAAAAAGTTGAGCAAGTTAAGATGACCATAGAAGCAATAGTAGAGTTTGTGATATCAAGATAAAATAATAAATAAAAAAATGTGTGACATGTGAGTAGAAACATAGTGAATAATGAACGATGGGTAGCATACAATGCAGATTGTGATAGATGACTGTAGCCTTAAAGCAGTTGTGGCCACCCCACCCCTGAAATATTTTGGAGGACAATAGTTATTGTTTTAAAACAATGAAGAAATGTGACGTCATCATTGCAAAACAACAGTTTTGCCCCCCTTCCAATATTTGACCAAGTCTCTGCCCCTGTTTTAAGTTCTCAGAATGGTACATTATTGTAAAATGGGTGAAACATCCTCATTCTTTCAGAGCAAGACTGTAGAATGAATTTTATGTCGTCACAGAGAGTGAACATTTTCCTCCCAGAAAGTCTTCTGAGTGCGACACCCTTTCACAATATGGCAGACATAATGAAGATTTTATGCAAAAATAGTACCAAGAACTTACCAAGAACCAAGAATTTATCTTCTCCAGATCAGTTCTTCCAAGCATTAAACAGTCAGGCAGACAGGCTTGAAGTCAATTTGCCAATCAATAGACTTTTTCTTTTCTGTGCAACAAACAAATGTTTGATTCTTTCATGCTCAGTCCTCCACATTCTTCATATAATCTTTGTCCTTCGTCTTTCAAGTCACACCATAGTAGACCATGACAAAGTTGAGGGCATATTTTGATACCTCTAGTTACTTGAAAAGAAGCTTTGTCCATTTCTGCAATTGAAAAACGCCACAATATACTTTCAAGAGTACAATACACAACATGGAAAAATGTTATTTTTAATAGCAAAATATGTGCTTTTCAGGAACAGCCCCTGAACAAAAATAATAGCCTCAGTCACGAAAAAATTCATATGAGCAAGAAAATATTCCTGCAACATCATTTAAAAAAATTAAAGCTTGTTGTTGACATTTCGACAATTGAGCTGGCATCATATCAAATTCCTATTGTTGTACAATAAAGTACTCATTTTGATGGCAGTTGTTGCAGTCATTTTTATGTACAAAGAATGAGCACATATAGTTAACAGTTGAAATAACTTTTTGCAAAACATACTTTTGCTACAAATTTTTTTGAGCTAGACACCTTTTGAAAAATTAGGCCTTCCTTGAAAAATATTTCCCTTTGTGTTTGATGAACAACCTCTCTCAGGCATTTCAAGGGTGTGATGATGTGCAGTCAGAATATTACAAAATCAACAATGCTGAATAAAACTTTTTTAACAAATATTTTGAACTGCAAAAATGTACCAGCTATTAAGCAAATGGGATAATAAGTCTGAACTTGGTGGTTCTTTAGATTCACACACTTTTCCCAATATATTTCAAGAACCACAAGTGTTAAACACTCCAAAATAATGTATTGTTTCTGCTCTAGGCTGTTTGGAAGTGGGAAAAGTCATTTTGCAATTTTTCCAGTTTGGTTGTTTCTGTTTTATCAGGTCTAATATTTTGGTGTTTACTTGTGCAAAATAAAGACAAAAATATGTTTATGATACACAAGCAAACATGTTTGAGTCTGGAATGAATGTACCCATTCATTTATTCTCTTCCCTCATGCATATAATTTTTAAGCAATGTAATAGTTGTAATGTAATAGGTGTATACAAAGAAGCTTGTCAAAGCATAAGAAAGCTTATCAAGAACAGAAAAAGTTAGTGACTACTCTAAGAAGAATTCAATACTCTTATTACTCTCAAGTACCAAATAAATAAAACATTGGAAGTAAAAGAGTGTAATAAATGGTTGTAAATGGTCTGAGGGCTGTCGGAAATGATTTGATTTGAACACAGAAAAAGAAGTCAACACAGTACTCATTTCCTTTCTCACACACAGGTCAGACAAAAAAGGGGAATCAAGATAATAGCTATGTAAATAAATTTCTAGAAATAATTATTCAAAAGCTTGTATAAAACATTTTTTTTCAGGTCATGTTCCCAAAAATATCTGGTCATGTTCCCAATCATTTTATACTCTGAATAAATGAAAAAACACCAAGATCAATTAAAAATTCTGTTCATGACAAATTCTTGTAAAACATTTGTTATGCAAAATTTAATGGGAATATTTGCCAATAATCCTGTTTTATTGAGGGTTTATTGGAATTTGGAAAATTTTTCATCCACCTTTTTATTCTAGACTGCCATGTATTTGCCATGGCTAGTAGTCCCCTGAATATTCCTGACTCAAGAGTAAGTTATAGCTTCAACTGTTCTTCATACCACATGTGTTTTGCTCTCCAGTCTGCGAGTTACCATCGAAAAGAATAACAAACTCTCCATATACCGGTCTGGATTTCATGGCAGTTTTCGATAAGATCTCGGGAGAGCACAAGCTATTAGCCAAAAGTGTAGATGTGCATTTGTGATAAACGTGCACATGTGACCCAATACTTTTAGTTTGACTTTTAGTTAGGAACTCAGACTAACAAAATGATAAAGCGCTTTAAACAATTGCAAGAGAATGACTACAAAAATTATCTGATGTGTAGCGTGCTTGATGTAGATGTGTAGCAAGGGGCCTTCTTTTTCAGCTTTCCCCAGGGCCACAGTGACCTTGTTTACACTGTTCCATACAAGTTTGGTTTTTGTAACTTCCTTCTGTAACTTTATTGACTTTGTAACTTCATGGTTTGCCCTTCCGTTTACATTAGCACTGTGGAACCCAGATGATTTTGCTCTGCCATCTGGTACAGTTTTGAACATGCTATGAAAGCAGACAATTTGTGCACCATGTTTTCATTTTTTAAACAGGATAGTGAAAACAGGTCTGAAACTTTTTGGCAGCCCTTATCTCAAGAGGATTGAACATTTTTTCCAATCCAAGTTGCAAAAAAATTAAGAATTAAAGTCATTTTGCCATATTTGAAAAAAACTTAGGGCTAATGCAGTTTCCCACCTCTTGGGCACTGATCCTTACCCAAACCCTATCCTTATGTATGGAACCACAGGCTGAGAGGTACCAAACTGCAATAGCCCCCCAAAACCATGCCCAAACCGTGCCCATATTCGGGTGTGCAAGAGTGCACTCATAATTTGACAAAAAGTTTTCAGGAGTGCAGCTGCTATGGAATCTATACTGGTCCATATACAAGGCACCCTTGGAACCTTAGCTTCCTTCAGCTAACTTTTTTCAGCTAATAATTTTATCAAAATTTGTTTTTTTTAGTTTACAACAAACGTCTGATAGTATATTCCGTGAGATAATTGACTTAATTTCTATATCATGCACCGCGGAGCAGGGGGGCTGGAGGATTTAGAGCCCCCCCCCCACTTTTTGCAAAAAAATGCCAAACATTAATAAACTACTAGCAAAGCCTCTTTTTGTAAGGTTTTAGCCCCCCAAATTTTTTAAACCCCCCACTTTTCTTAACGCCCCACGATGCCTGTATCTTTTGAATCCCTCTTTTTTCAATTTAGTGAAACCCACACAACCAACCCCTCAACAAATGATCAAACATACTTTTGGGTCATTCCATGTCAAAACAGCACATATTTTTCAAATTTGTAACCCACCACCTCAGATTTTGTTCATTTTTGGTACATATGAAGGTATGAACAAAATATAGAAAAACCCCAAATTTCAGCTCTATATCTTGATTGGTTCCTGAACTAGAGGATTTTCAAATCCGCACCTTGATAGGCATTAAATTTTCAGCGACGTCCTTTTTAACCGTACCGGTTTATGCATAAATGCCTCTAAAATTTGATAGAATAGTCATATATCCTTGAAAATTGATAACTAAGGGTAATCAAATGTGCTGATTTCAAAAATGCTAACAGTTTTTAGCTGTAGATTATAGAAAGCTAAAAATTTTGACCTTGAAGCATGACAAGTTGTTTCGCAAAATTTGCGAACCAGGGCTCAAAGAACCCCAAAAATGGAGATGTAGATGATATGATATGGAACTTTGGAGTTCATTTTCAAATTCAGTACACCTGAATCTATCAAAAAGGATTAAACCCTTTGTTTGTATATGAAAGAGTGCCAGAATATAATAACTGGAAATCAAATGTTCATTTTGGCAATTTTGGTTATGATTATGATGATTACCATTTGGTTATGATGATTATACATGATGATTTGGTTATGATTATTGCTTTTATAAGAAATTTCACACCAGGGGCTGTTTTTTTTCTGGTTTTAACATTTTGAAATACCTTGTCTATAATGCTTTACATTATTTTTTGCTTCTGTATAGCTGGTAAAGTGATAAGAAATAATGCAGACTAGCTTTCCAGGAAACACATAAAGTTAAATCATAATTCAATGGTGCTTATTGGATTTCTATTTCATTGCCACCTTTTACAAAGCACACATCTTATAAACTGCTTGATTTTGGTTTTAATATATGTTAATTGATTTAAGAAATTTGTTGTAAATCCAAGACATGTTTTAAACAAGATCCTTACTTCTACACCCCTGCTTTATTCTGACTTAACTGTGTCTTAGAAATAAGGAGATTCTGTTTGTCAAGGGTGTGTTTTTCATGCAGGGTTTCTATTGAAAGTAGGTAAAGGTAAGATTTCCTTTCAAAGGAAGTTAAAGGAAATCGCTATCAATTCATCATTTAATCCATGTAAGGATAATGTTTTTCACACCTCTTTGCTAATCTTTTGAGGAAACAAAACAAGTTGACAGGAAATGACAAAATTTGTTTTTCTTGAATCCAGTTGATATAAATCACTCTTAAAGTTCCTTTCACTTCATTTACATCTATCTTCGTCTATGCTTTCCGTTTGAAAAACTGATCATGGAATCTGAAAAGTGTGACTTTGGTGTTTATTTGGAGGAAGACTGCCACAAACTTCATCACGTTCGTAACCCTGGAATCAAGCTTTTTAGCAGTATTGATTCAGAGGCACGAGATGTATTGCTGTGGAGATCAGGACTAAGAGATAACATCATCGATAGCATCTGCTTTCATCATGAGGCAAAGTTTGGTTCAGTGTTTGAAAAAAGATTCAACAAATGCTGTGATCCATTTAAGCTACACAAGAAGCAAGTAAAAGGTGGGCACAAAATCTCAACCGAAATTGCAAAAGATTTTATGGAAAAGGGAATACTATGTGTTCCAGGATGGCAATTATGTAGAAACTGCTACCAAAAACACTTCCACTTTTTAAAAGAAAATGCAAATGACTCAGACAATGAAATGGATTTCTCTGAAATTGAAAATGAAGTTGCACAAAGCTCTATTCGTTCCAAAATCAATGAGAGTTTTGAAGCCATTGGTGAATCTCCAATCAAAACTCATGGTATGCCAAAACACAGGCGCTTAACATATGCCAACCAAAAACTAGACAAAGCAGCAAAATTAGTTCAGCACCATGTTGCAACTGCGATAGGTGTATCAGCAAATGAGATTTCACTACCAGTTGGCGATGTTCCTGCAGAAATCGAACAAAAAGCCCAAGATTTAGACCACTTAATGGAAGAAGTAAAAAACCAAATGGCAGTGTCTACATTTCGAAGGAAGATACAGCTTTTGACACTGACTCCTAAATCATGGACTATAAACCATGCAGCTTCTTTTTTTGATGTCTCACGCTACCTGGTTCAAAAAGCACTGAAATTCAAGGATGAAGAAGGAATTTGCTCAATGCCATCTGCTAAACAAGGCAAATCGCTGCCAGTTACTGTTTCAAACCAAGTAAAACGATTTTATGAAGACGATCAATTTTCAAGACTTCTTCCAGGGAAAAAAGACTATGTCAGTATTGCAAAAAATATACACATGCAAAAACGTCTGCTGTTGTGTAATTTGAAAGAATTATATCAACTATACAAAAGCAAATATCCAGGGTGCAAAGTGGGTTTCTCAAAGTTTTGCTTCTTGCGGCCAAAATGGTGTGTAAATGTAGGCTCAAGTGGTACTCATGCCGTCTGTGTATGTGCCATCCATCAGAATGCCATTCTTCTTGCTGATGCTACGAAAACTGGACTGACATACAAGGATCTAATAAACATGGTTGTTTGCGATAGTGACAATAGAATGTGCATGTTACACCGTTGCCCTGCATGTCCAGGGAGTGAGGTTCTCAAGACATTTCTGGAAAGTCACTTATCAGATTTTGATGATGAAGT
>NW_027019384.1:4715567-4933083 GCF_013076305.1 Rhopilema esculentum
TTTTAAGCTTCTGGAGGTTTCCCGGTGCGAAATGCCTTCTGTTTGTTCAAACAAAGCTGAAAATGTTGGTGGAAAGAGTTACTTGTTAACCTGCATAAAGTTTCTATTTGAAGAAGAAAATTGAAAGATGAATGACAGTTCAATTCAAGAACATGGCAGGGTCATTCCATGTCAAATCAACACAGCCTTCACTTCTGTGACACCCATGTACTCAGATTGATTCATTACTTTGGTCAGGTAGTCCCTTTTATAGTTTGAAAATACACAGAAAATTTCAGCCCAGTACCTTGTATTGTTTCCGAGTTATGAGATGTTACATATTGATGACCACACCCTTATGCGAAGAAAGCCACCGCCCATTTTTTACAAGAAATGGCTGTAGAATAATGGTCTGCTATCAAGTACTATACTTAAGATCCTGTTGAAATTATGCAATCTGATGGAACTTGCTATGGAGATTCCAAATATCACATGCAAAATTCTGTAAACCTCACAGTTATCATTCTACAGCTGATTTAAATTGAAATAGTTGGTTAAAAATTTCGCAAACATTACATTCTTTAAGTGTAAATAGCCAAAATGGGTCCAAACAGATCATAATGAAATTTGACATCAATCAAGTTGACATTATGCTTAAACAGACTATGAAGTTTGGTGATGGTGTTCTGTGTGCTTTTAAAGATACAAAGGGTTTAAAAAATAGGTTTATTGTGTTTTTTGTGCACAGACGCTGACATACTGCTATGTTTCAAATACACATAATTAGCATTATTACTTGGTCTTGACCTGAAAATTTAGAATCAAAGTGTAAGAGAAATATCATAAATACAGACAACTCATTTATATCCAGAAACTCTGGAGTCATGAATTTTGTGCTAACAGAAAAAAGGATTTTGTCATAGAGCCGCTTTTAAGCCTACACGGTGAATAATAAAATAAGGTTTAAATGTTAAGCAATAATTGAAATGTTTTTAGATACAGAAAGGTTTTTAGATGTTCTTGAGAAGTTTCGACAATATCTTTTCATCATCATTGCTCAACTTGTATTGCCTTCCAGTGGACGTAGACAGGACCTGTAGATTTTGAATGACTTGTTCATCTGGTAACCAGCAAGTGACTTCTCTCTCTGGCCAAAAATATGACCTTGCGGGACATTTAGGATGGAGAAATCTAACCTTCACTTCACTGTCACCTTTATTTGTTTCTTCAATGAAGCCAACCCAGTATTGGAGATCATATTTACAAATTCAAAAAAAGTTAATTGAAGTTGAAACCTTTCTGAAGCCAAAATTTATAAGAAAATCGAATTTTGATGAAAATTCTTTATCTGAGGATGTTAGCTTTGTTCCAATGCATGTCTTGGACAAAGGAAAAATATGATGATATGACCTTGTTCCAGGTACAGTTTTAGCCATTTAAAATCTTGGTTTCAATTCTTGTTGAACTACATCTGAATTCTCCTTTTCCACAAATAAAAACTTTATCCCATTAACCTCACTTTGGCAGAAATGAAACAGTTGATTTGCTGTTAAAATTTGGTTATCATATGCTCTTTGCAAGCTTGCTCTTGTTGCAATTCTTTTAACTGTGCCACCCAGTCCATCGCAAGCTGACTTGCCATGACTTGTTGCAAAGAATGACCAACAGCATGTGGGACCAAGATCTGAATAGTGATGGCAAATATTTACAAAATTTTTGCAGTTCTTGTACTGAGCTGCACAACCGTCTGAAAAGTATTCAATTCTATTAAAGTTTGTTTTTTGTGCTTTTATGTATTTGACTGTTTCTTGAATTATAAAATACACCAGGCCAACATCATGATCTAGATCATCAGAGATAAAACACAAGGATTCTGATACCAAATCTTGATTTTCTTTGGTGTAAAGAACAACGGGGTGAAATGTGCATTGTGATTTATTCCAATGGAATCCTTGTACTTCGTCTTGAACAATAAATTGATAGTTTTCAGCAAAATCAAGAATAGCAATTACTTCATCTTCTTTCAAATTTGTTTTTCTTTCCTTTAGATATTCAGCCTGTTTTTTTGCAATGAAGGAATGCTTTGTGATGTTATCAAGCTTTTCCACAAGTAAATCATAAAAATCATCAACAGTAGCTGTCTGCTTAATCATTTCAGTTTTGTCAGTACTGCACCATTGATTAAAAATTATTTGCTCCTCTTCAGAAAAATCATCTCTTTGCAATCCAGCTACCTGCTCACTGTCCTTATCTGTCTCTGCTTCACACATCATGGTGTCACTGTTGTAACTGTCTTCTTCGAATTCTCCTTTTAATGTTCTTATCAGGTAATCTTTTAAACATCTTGTTCCTGGACAATTAACACACTGATGTATCATACACTCTCTGTTGTTTCTGTTGCACACAATCATTTCAATAAGTTCATGATAAGATTGTTCCAAATCTACTGCCTTCAGTAGCAGCTTTACATTCTGATGAATTGAACAAACACAGACTGAGTGAGCACCTGAAGACCCAACTGTGACACACCACTTGGGTCTCAACATGCAGAACTTGGAGAACCCTATCTTTACCTCTGGAAACTTAGTTTTAAAGACAGCATAAAGTTCATTCAGATTCATCATGATCAGTCTTTTTTGTCGATGTACCCCTCGTGCAATGCTAACTTTCCTACAACAATGTAATCTTTCTTTCCTGGCATCTGCCGACTAAACCAAGATTGACCAAGATTTTGGTGTCAGGGTTAAAATTTTTATTATTTCTTTTCGAGATGAGGCCCTTATCTTCTCTTTCATTAGAAAAAGCAAGACATCAAAATCTTGTGCTTTCTGTTCATTTTCGGTTAGTGTCTTTTCCTCCTCTGAACTTAGATCCAATTCTCTAGGCTCGACATCTATCGCCTTTGCCATTGTAATTTGCAGATCCAGCTGTTTTTGTCTGAATCTAGATTGAACCTGAGCTATCTTTCTCTTTCCGTGGGCAACTCTTGAATGAGATGCGACAGCGTGTAATTTTAAAGGGCTGATGTCTTCTTCAATTAGAGATGAATTCAAGATCTCTCTGTTTCTGTCACCATCTAAATTTGCTTCAAAGTCAAGTAACTCTTCATCCGAATGTGGCAGAGCTTCTTCATGTTCATTAATCAATGTTTCATTAATATCTTTACCGCAGCTGGGACAAATTTTCTTGCCTGGAACAATTGATATTTTCCTCTCTTTGAGTTTTTTTGCCATCTCTAAAGTGACCTCACGCAATGACCCTTTTCCTTTATGGCTGTCTTTTTCCAAAGGGTTGCAGCATTTTTTTTGCCCAAGGTGGAACTTGTTGAGCAGCTTTTGTTCATGGTGTAGACATATGTTATGACCTGTTATATTTTCAACAAAATTCGTTCGTAAGATAAGAGTCTCCTTTGAAATATCATCAAGAGTATCAATTTATTTTAAACCTTTCAACTTGATTAATGTAAGCTTATGACAGGGGTCCTTCAGATGATACCCAATTGAGCAGGTTTCCTTTGAAGCTTCCATTTAATTCAATACGCAGTGTTAAAACTGGCCAAAATTTACCATAGTTTGCTGTTTCCACTTCTCAGAATCTGATTTATGACTTAGCAAGCATGGGTTTTATAGTTTCAGGCAGCTAAATTTAGGTATAATTACATCATAACACATGACACCTTCAGATCTGAAACTAAACTTGGCCATTGCATCATTTCCATATAAATTCTAGCAAAATGTGACAAATTCATGCCCTGACTTGCCTCTCAGCTTGCTTCTCATCAATAGCTGTCAACAATCCATTCATCCTATGGGTATGACATCATACCCTATTTCCTCTTGTAAATAATCTGCCTAGCAACAATGTTTACATAAAACAGGGCACACTTTTACAATACTTGTAAGTTCCTGTGATAAAATTTATCAGATTAGTTTATGCATTGATATTGTATCAAAACAGGCAAGGTGGCACAGGGAATTCCAATAAGTTTTCTATGATTTTATTTATCTGTTTCCTTTTCAATGTGTGTTGTATTCTCTGAATATATCCTGTTTGAGTAGATTAGCCATAGGCTAGTTTATTGCAAAGATGAGAGAGTTAAATTGCTTCTTACATGATAATAGTAACATTAATGATCAAGAAAAGCCATATCCAAATTCAAAGCTTTCTACAATATCATCTGTACCCCCTTTTAATTGTTTGTTGTAGGAAAAAATATGGACAGACCCTGAACTTTCATACACAAGTATATGTGAATTATGCTTGTTATTCATTTCTATTCTTTAAATCTACACAAGAAAAACTAAGCCATATTTTACAGGGTCATCCTACCCTCTTTATACTGTTATTATTGGGGTCCTGTTTGCTTTAAAGCTACAACAAAATATGCCTCTTAATAACTGATATATAAATATAAAGTAGTGCTAATTATTATGTGTATTTGAAACATAGCAGTATGTCAGCGTCTGTGCACAAAAACACAATAAACCTATTTTTTAAACCCTTTGTATCTTTAAAAGCACACAGAACACCATCACCAAACTTCATAGTCTGTTTAAGCATAATGTCAACTTGATTCATGTCAAATTTCATTATGATCTGTTTGGACCCATTTTGGCTATTTATACTTAAAGAATGCAATGTTTGCAAAAAAATTTTAACCAACTATTTCAATTTAAGTCAGCTGTAGAATGATAACTGTGAGGTTTACAGAATTTTGCATGTGATATTTGGAATCTCCATAGCAAGTTCCATCAGATTGCATAATTTCAACAGGATCTTAAGTATAGTACTTGATAGCAGACCATTATTCTACAGCCATTTCTTGTAAAAAATGGGCGGTGGCTTTCTTCGCATAAGGGTGTGGTCATCAATATGTAACATCTCATAACTCGGAAACAATACAAGGTACTAAGCTGAAATTTTCTGTGTATTTTCAAACTATAAAAGGGACTACCTGACCAAAGTTATGAATCAATCTGAGTACATGGGTGTCATACCTGTGTTGATTTGACATGGAATACCCCACCATTGAATTATGATTTAACTTTATGTGTTTCCTGGAAAGCTAGTCTGCATTATTTCTTATCACTTTACCAGCTATACAGAAGCAAAAAATAATGTAAAGTATTATAGACAAGGTATTTCAAAATGTTAAAACCAGAAAAAAACAGCCCCTGGTGTGAAATTTCTTATAAAAGCAATTTGGTAATCATCATAATCATAACCAAAATTGCCAAAATGAACATTTGATTTCCAGTTATTATATTCTGGCACTCTTTCATATACAAACAAAGGGTTTAATCCTTTTTGATAGATTCAGGTGTACTGAATTTGAAAATGAACTCCAAAGTTCCATATCATATCATCTACATCTCTATTTTTGGGGTTCTTTGAGCCCTGGTTCGCAAATTTTGCGAAACATCTTGTCATGCTTCAAGGTCAAAATTTTTAGCTTTCTATAATCTACAGCTAATAACTGTTAGCATTTTTGAAATCAGCACATTTGATTACCCTTAGCTATCAATTTTCAAGGATATATGACTATTCTATCAAATTTTAGAGGCATTTATACATAAACCGGTACGGTTAAAAAGGACGTCGCTGAAAATTTAATGCCTATCAAGGTGCGGATTTGAAAATGCTCTAGTTCAGGAACCAATCAAGATATAGAGCTGAAATTTGGGGTTTTTCTATATTTTGTTCATACCTTCATATGTACCAAAAATGAACAAAATCTGAGATGGTGGGTTACATGACCATGCTGTTTTGACATGGAATGACCCTTTTCTTCGCCAATTTTTTGTGCTTTGGAAAACTTTTTGAAAACTTCACAAGAAAAAGATATGGAAAAAAAGTCATTTAAAACTGTTACAAAAAATTAAGAATCAAACCTTGCATTTTCTTCAGGTTTTGTTTGGTTTTCAATTCTCGGCGTATTGCGGTGTTTCTTATTTGCTACATTTGTTTAGTCTGTCGCCATTTTTCTCCTTGCCTTGCCATGCTCCAATTTCGCAATGGTCCATGGGATATCCTCCTCCTCACTTCCCGATTCGCAATAACTTTCAATCATTTACTCCCAATGAGGTATTGTTAATTCTATATTAATTAATTATTTATAACCAACAAAGTACCACTGTTTTCAATGTTGCCCATAAAATCCCATATATATATTAGCGCCTTCTCTAATAATATAGCTAGGGGCTATGGCCCCTACATTCCCAATGACTCTGACTCGGACTCTCATTTCGGAAAGGCTATGCCATAAACCAGACTTTCCTAATGACAAAACATATGATGTACTCCAATCAGTTCTTTAAAAGGGCTAATATACCTCTCTAAACAACCTCTCTAAAGCGAAATATGCTTCTCAAGAAAGATTTTGCTTCTAGAATTACATCTCAGCATTTAGTCTAGGAGATCTGAAAATCGGATTTTTTCTTTTTAGGGAGCTGTAATACCCTTGCCCATTCTTTTAAGAGTTTTTCTGTAGCTTTTGGACTTGTCGGAAAAAGTTGAAACTGCAGCACTTTGGGCAGGCTTGGACAAGAAGTGCCGCAAGGGCCGATGCTTGGCCCTCTCCTCTTTAATGCTTTTATAAATGATATTTTTACTACCTTCAAATTGGATCACTGTGCAATTTTGCTGATAACAGCACTCTTTCTGCTATTACAATTTAAATAGGTGGTAAAGATATAGAAAGATTTTAAATTAACAATGATTTTTAGTAATATTTGATAGCAAACTTTACTTGATGTTGAGGTTGACGAAAATCTCAAGTTCGACACTCAAATCGATAAAATCTGAAAAAAGCAGCCAATCAGTTAGATTGGCTAAAAGCGAATAACAAATCATATGGGAGACAAAAAAAGATAATGAATTATTAATTCTGTTATATGTAAGATGTCATTTTAGTTATTGCTTATTTATATGGATGTTATGCAGCAACAAGAGAAAATAAATGAAAGAGCATTACGAGTTGCGTACTCTGACCATTCATCCTCCTACAAAGATCTAATTGCCAACTTGATGGAATCTACTATCCAATTAGAATCATAACACTTGAAGCAAAAAAAACTCTCAACGATCTATATCATATTTTATCCATGGTCAAAAATCTGCACCTCACTTCAGGAAGAAATCAAAGCAGCCCATAATTCAAAATAATTCAAAAATCTAACTACAAATTTTTTGAAATTGCTTCATATTTGTTTGAATAAATGCTTTCCATCATTGAAACAACTAACACTAAATAAATCATGTAATATCCTTTACAAAACTCTTTCCACATTCACGAAGTAGGAGAAAAAAGAGGATAAAGGAGACTTTTGCCGTGTAAATTTCTATTTTACCCAATGCCCAATTCTAATTGTATTCCTTTTTTATGCACAATCAAAAAAGGACAATTTTACAAGAACAAAATTACAATGATAAGCATGCCATTGGAAGCATGATAAGCATGGCTACCAATTGACCTTAAAAAACAACAATACAATATTGCCAAAGGCTATATCAAAATCTTGTTTATGTCCGTGAATCCTTAATAAAACTAACCAATGACCCAGTTCCAAGCGGATGATAATGCTCGATGGTTAGCAAAGACAGAAAGCTTGAAAAAGAGAGTGGGCCCAGGAGCCTCTCAGCTGGAAAATCTTTAAAGATAAAGCCTTTTGAAATGTCTGAAAACCACAATTTCATCATTACAAGGGATGCAATCGATAGACACTTTTGTTCAGCAGCGTGGCTTGACCTCCCAGACTAGGGGATTCAGGGTGATCAACAGAAACATTTTCCTATGAACATACAGATGAAGAAATATTTAGGTACTATTCCACCTATCAAACTATTCCAACCATGGATTTTGTAGATTGACCAAAGATTTACCGACAAAATAATGCAGATTTGATAAGGGGACACTCCCTACACCACCCCCGCTAGCCACGCCCCTTTATTGCTGCTAGAACATGAACCACCATTGCTTTGAAAAAGTTATTTAAATTCCAACGTCAAAAGGTTTTCTCGATAAAAGAAGGCTTATTTTGAAGGGGCTCTTTTTGACAAAAAGAGGCACAAAAATAACTTGAAAAAGTGGGGGACATGATCAACTGAGGCCTCTTTCCCCCTAGCATCTTTGAATCCAAAATAGTTGTAAGGAACATATAAAGAAAAACAAAACTCTCTCAAAAAAGGCAGTGATGTTTTTTTCTGGAAAGTACAATCATTAAAAAGCACTTAGTGGAATTAATTTTTCCAAATGTGGTGTATCGGCACAGTTAGAATTTCAAAGGAATAGAATCGCTAAAAAGATACCGCGAGTGAAACGATGCTGTAAACATTTCCATAAACATAGTCTTCAGAGAGCTAAGTCGTGAATTGTGTCAAGGCTTGTGTATTAATGTTTAATCATAGATTCAGATTGGACAGCCTTATTAAGCATTTCTTCGCAACTAGACCTGCAAAAGGCAATCACACTCTTGCTTTCGATTAGATGACACGATCTACGAAGCAATGAATAATTTGTTAATTGATTTACAAAATGATATAATGCATTCAATTCCAGCCATTTCTTTTATTCAGTATGTGTTAGTATAAAAGATGTTTACAACCCAATTCGACCTTAAGCCTTCAAATTATTAAACATATCGTCTATGTAAACAATTATATCTACCTAAGAATGCAGGCACCAACTTCATTTCTCCCTCGGTGTCACCCTAATCTTGAATGTCGTAATATACAAGATTCAGGGGTGATTGCCAAAACCCAGGGTGTAATTGAAAATGTTTAGATGACCATCACTGGGCTAATTCGGTACTTTTGAGGTGAATTGAGTTTTGACGAGGGCAGACCTTTTACAAGCCAATCAAGAAATCGAATAATTGCGTTAAGAATAAACAATACGTTTCCTGTGTGTTTTTGCACGACCTATTTGTAAACAGACAGTTGTTTATATTTTTCTATAATAAAATCGAAAAGGATGATAGGGCGACAGCGGCTGGACTTCGCAGATGTCCTTTGTGACTCGACAAGCAGGATAACACAATGATATCAAGGTGATAATGAAGAAGGAGAAAGTTTATAAATGCATAATACCCTGTACTGTTGATAAATGACAAGGCAAGAATGGATTGGAGATAACAATTAACTCCGTTGCCACTGCTCAAAAGGCGCGAAAGATATTCGAGCAAAAAATCTTAGTAAAAGGGTCTTGGTCTCTGCGTGATTAAAAATTAAGATTGCAATTAAGGCTCCCATTTTCACATTCTAATTTAAATTGGATATATTCTCCTACAGTCAAAGTATCCAAGTGGAATCCCGTTTTTGCTTAAACGACACACCTTGTCTTCACAAGTCTGTTTATGTTAACAACAGGTACTGATAATATACTGTTGCCATCCGAACTCCACTTCACTGCTTTCCGATTGGCTACGACCTTTATTACACAGATCGGCATGCTGAACCAAAGGAGTTTTAACAGAGAGACACGCATTTATCGGTTAAACAATTGACGCTGAGACTGGTAACGGACAATCTAAGATCCGTCTTTACGATTCAATTAGACCAATTATAAAGCAGCTCGACGTAGCTCACAGGTGGACCCAGGCTTCTTGCAAAGCAAACAGCATGAATTTAGCTCGACTTATTACGCTTATGATATGTTTGTTTTATGAAAGGGAAACTTCGAAAGGTTTCGACAGGAAACCAGTACCGTCTTCTCTCGTATTCTAAGTCGTATCAGATACTGCACTGCATCGATGAACAACGTCCACGAAGTTTATTAAACTCGAAGAGATTAACAGAAAATAAACGAGACCGCGACGTGAAAAGGAAATCTGCACGGTGATGGAAGTGATAATTATTTTTATCGCGCTGCTCGCTGCACTTATCCATTGGCCTTCTGGTAAGTTATGCTAGGAATAATTAAAAGCAACTTTTCTTGTTTCTTTTTGCATTTGACAACAATGCTATACCTACTGGTAAAAGTAGCTACTGCTATGGTATCGCTGGTTCAAATCCTTACGCAATAGCAGAAAGAAAGTTAGAAGAGTTATTATGTTGCTGTAAAAGACGATGTGGTTTAGAAATTTTTGTTAATCAAAATGTTATAAATATGCTATTATTGATTTATTTTCTTTAACAAGATTATTTTCTTTACATACATGATATAAACTCATTCTGTTTGTTAATTCTTGCCCTCACATTACTGTTACTTAAAAACACTATAACGCAACACAAAGGGGTATTTCAAAGGCTAAAGTTTTGTTTTAGGTTAAGCATACCGTGCTTTATTCTAATTCAAAAGTTAAGAAATACAAGACAATTGTTATTGTTTCTCTCCAAAGACTGATTTTTACACTAGGAAATATCTCAGAAAGCATTTATGAAAATTTAACATAAGCAACTAAAAGCCTGCACTTTAACTCGGGAAGTTGTTTGAAGTCGCCTTTGCAAACTGACGTTAATTTTCTAAGGTTTTTAGTAGTGATTGTATGACGGTCACAAAAGCTTGCATGGTATTCGCCATTAAGCTGTCAGCTTCGATGAGCGCTTCTCAAGCATACAATATTCAGGTCGTGTATTGTTTGAAAGACGTTTTTTAACATTTTTAACATACGACTGTATACAGGTTATTGTGTCTGAAAGCCAGCAGAAACTTTTCAACCGTTCGCTTGCACTATTTTCTGCTCTTTCTGAGCTCTGAAATTACAATACAACTGAAAGCTTGTCGCAATCCTTCTCTAAAATTTGTGTATTGCCTTACCAAAATTGATATCATTCACCTGAAGTTTGGTCTGATTAAATGGTGTTTTAAACTTGCTTCAATGCATGAAGGCTTTTTTCACATAACATAAGTGTTCCAGGCATGCACAAGTTTGACGAGTTTTTTTTGGAGGACAGACTACAAACGAGTTAGGTGAAGAAAAACTTGATATTTAAATGACAATGAACCATACGCAGTTGTGTCGAAATTCTCTTACCTATTACAATCCTGTTTGAAAATTTCACTTTTGTTAGATTTGTCTTAAAAAATCTAAATCGCGAGCTACGGAAAATTGATGCTTGATGCTATTTCCTGTAATGTTGGTCTCCTATATCCTATAGCCATCAGACAACGGATATTTTTTCTATGAAACTATTTATTCAAAGTTGCAAATGAACCTAGACGAGAGAATTTTGCACATGAACCTCGTACCTCTACATAGACCACAGACTCTGGCTTTTTAGGCATAGAATTACGTGAAGGCCAACGACGTTTTCTTCATTGGTGGATGCGTTTGCGCGGCATCAATTATATTCAATCACGTTGAGCATGGCTGATAATGTTATTCAACAACAGTTTTTGCAAATAGAAAAGTCTGAAAACTTTGCAGTCATGGGGTGCAGTAATCTTTAGGATAAAATATATTTTCCTCAGAAGTTTCCCACGAATAAAGTTATTTTGAAAGAGAAAACATGGCGTCCAAACGTAAACAGAGTCTGCTCCACAGCTTGGCCTGGTGCAAAAAAAACAGTAAGCTGAAAGTGATGCCAAAAGGGCATTTATCTATCCATTTGCCAAATTCTGAAACCTTTCAAATTTTTCTAAGGAAACGATGAAAACAAGGTTTGGCCTGAAAGGGTGTCTTGATTCCCTTCGTTTCATCGACCTTCTCAATGTAGTTAATCTTGTAACCGCCATTTTTTCTCGACTCCAGTTAAAGAGCAGTAGAACAAACATTTATATTTTATTAAAAGTATTCGGATGCAAAGTGTACTCCAGTGTTTCCTGCAAGTGTAGCATTTGACATGTGGATGCTGTAATATACCCTGTTCTTTAGAATGAACTCCTCTTTCGTGCACAAAGGGGTTTACATTGATAAAATCCGCACATCAAACCCACACGACGAATATAGCACCAAAATTGTCATGACGTCATGTGGTCAATGCAACAAACTTGATAGATAAGACCTTGCAAGTGAAAGAACAAGCTAGACTCGACACAACCTACACCTCAAGCAGCCCGCACCAATCAAAATGAAAAGACACATTAACAAATTAACTTTTTATATAATGTAAGTAGCAGGGACATACATACATTAATTATATAGAATTATATTATTTAGCAATGAAAAGATCATAAATTGCCTTAACCACGCAGTAAATTTAATGTGTAAAAGAGCCACCATTCAAACTAAAAATCCGCTCTTTTTTGTGTTTGGCTATTGATGTTCCTCAGCACGGAAATGTAATAAATGTTTCTAATTTGACTTAATCCAAGAATGATAATGGAGACTCATTTTCATCCGATAGAATTCATAATTTTGGTTCACAAATTACCAGAAAAGCCAATACAAGCAACAAGCTTGAAAGGATTTCTGAAATAAGTTAATGACAATTTATTGGCTTTTCTTTAATTTCTTCCATACATCGATCATCATCTGCCATCTAAAACCCACATTATGTGGCTAAAATCTCCATAAAGTGAAAAAACGTCTGCATTTCAACTGTCAGGAGTATAGAGGTTCAAGCTCCAGAAGAACGCTAAAGGGAGTGAAAATGCAGATGAGCAATCAGTCATTTAGAATTTTTGGCAAAAGATTGATACTGTTATTCCAGAATCTACCCTGTTAATCCACATCTAGCAAAATTGATCTTTTATTAAAACATCAAGCAGTGATTTTTACCTGTCAATTTAAAATTAACACGTTACTGTCTAGATTGACTCTGTAGGATTAGTGGACGTTATCTATGATTCGGTTTGCTTCCACTTCATTTTATCACTCGGCCTTGTACAAAGGGAGATCTACAGCCAAAGAGTCCAGGGAGCAAGGGCCTTAGTGACGTATGAAGCATTTATAACTTTGGCGGCACAACCAGGGACGGATTTAAGCAGCAGGGATTGGGGGTGGTGTGTTAGACAGTGATTGAAGCCACATTCTTCATGTGTCTGGATGGAAGTGAACTTTAAGATTAAGAAGTGCATCTTTTTGCTACTATTCTTCATGTGTCTGGAAAATAATGGAAGTGCCCATTTTTAAAAATTCAAATTCTAACTTTAAGATAAAAACTATAAGAAGTTAAAACAATAATTTTTGCATCTTTTTGCTACTACTTCTACCAAAAAATGCTTTCCATATGACGCTAGCTAATCAGTTCTCCTAGACTCGTCTATCAGATCCTGATTAACTTAAAAAGCTCTCAGTTCATGGTAACTATTCTTAATTCCATCTAATTTAAAACGATGAAGAAATTGCAGAATTTTATCTTGTCAATCTTTGCAAGCTCTGAAGTGTTTTTCTATTTCTGCTTACTGAATTTAATAAGATGTTCGCAACACAACCAAATCTTTTTTTGCTTATTGGCACTTTGCCATTTTGCCACGAGAACCTGCTTTTCCAATGAGCTTTCCGAACATGTAGGTAATTCAAAGTGTAACATGTATGCAGCATAGAGAATGTATATTGAGCAACTTAGATAACGTATAAAGGAACTGCAATGAAAAAGCAAGATGTTTCATGCTAGAGATTGTTAAATTGAGCACGGAAATACTTCTTAATTCATACAAAGGATTGATTTGATTATCTGATTTACGTTTTAATGTAAAGAATTCATCAGACCTACCAAAGTAGCTTTGTTCATCGAAATAATCAATTACTGATAATAGTAATGAGATCAATATTTGAAATACAACTGGATTGGTAAAGGAAAGCTAGGTAAGTGTGCGTCACTAAAGACATCGATATTGAAATAGATTGAATTCGAGAGACATTGACATATTCCTTATGCATTATATATCTTCACTTACATATAGAACGAGTTGAGAAATCGAGTTCAGAAAAAGCTTCTAAAGATACCTATTAAGTTGCAAATATTTTAAGAACCTGTTATGACTAATAATGTTGCTAATAGTTGGCCAAAACCCGTGCCAGTGGAAAATTCAGGAAAGATGTTTTTATTGTCATAGGAAAACAAGACTGTTACAAAATATAGTTATTGGCATATTTAGTATAAAAAAGCGAACACATCTATCTGTGGCATTGTCTAGCTAAAAGTTTCACCAATACAACGTCTAATTATGAAATCATATCTCTTCACCAGCTTAACTTTATATCAATTCATGTGAAGATTAATGTTGGAAGAAAGAAGGATTCTTCCCTAGAAAGTTTATATTGTGCAGAAAGATTATAATGTAATCGGATATTTCTTCATACTGAATCAAATTTTGATGCAGGAAAAAATCTCCTCAAAGTATAAGGAAATGCACATCTTTGCCAACAAACAACACCTTGTCAGCAAAGCAGATTTTTTCCAGGAAGGAAGAAAAGATAGCATCTTCTGAAAAAGCGAATATGGTAAAGAATAATCTACCAAAAAAGTCGCGAATGAAACCCTCAAGAGCTTTTCCTTAAAATAAAGATATAGCTCAACGTCAGTTTACCAGTGTTGATATAATGTTCTGCCAAAAAGGAAAAGAATATCATCATAGTAACTTTCTTGTTATCTTTTTATCCTATCTTTAAAACTTCAACGTTTTCTTGAAAGCCTTAGATGTTCGCCAAATGTTATGACTAGTGTTTAGTGTACAGGTATTTACCGCCACTGATCACCAACAAAAAGTACGTTGTTTCTGCTTTGCATATCCGAAATCGAAGGTGTTTTACAATTTGTTAGGCATTAAATTGACGTTGTTCACATACACTTCAAGGCTAGATCCCGCAATGCAACTAATTAAGACAAGTTCTTGCCAGACAAAAGAATTTGAAAAGAATACACTCGAATTCACCCGTTCCCATATGCAAAAGTTCACAATTTAATAAAACTCTTGGCTATGTTTGTTTCAATTGAAATTGTGAAAAGTAATGGCAAAACGCTGTGTGCGCCTAGAAAAGGCCCTATGAATTTTTGATTTGATCAATGTTTTAGCTTTATAATGCAACCCACACAAGCATGTAGCTTGCAAGCTGACCCTTGAAGCTGCATGCGGCATTTAGACATGTGAAAGAAATTTATTGGATATGACTTTCAACTTTTGGTTGGTGAACACAAAAAGGCATGCATTTGCTTCGGTTTACGTTTGGTCATGAATGGAACCATGGTCTTTTAAAGAGAGTTCTTGAGAATAGACAAAACTGGAGCATTACGAAAAGTATATTATAGATAAAGGAAACCAACAAGCAATCTTGACACCGAGGCAGATCTAAGAGAATTAGACTTTGCGCCGCTGTATCTCAAAAACGTGCATGGTATGATGTCTAGGCTGATTTTGTATCTACTTCTTACAGTTTGCCTGACGAGTGAAGCAGAAGTTGAACTACTGGAACATCTCTTTAATGGCTACAACTCGGATGCTAGACCAGTGCTCAAGGATTCAGATGCCGTCAACGTCACACTGGGCATCACCATAAGCCAGATTGTCGATGTTGTGAGTGTTTTTCTTGTTGTATGCATTGAAATGCAGCAAAGTTATATATTCGCTGTGTTTAGCAACTATGAAAACTGCAATAGTGTTCTCCCCACTAAGAACCCGATGTCAATATCTGAGATTGGCGAATCATGTGATTGAGGTAGCTCTATGCAAGCTAGATATTTAAGGTGATTATACACTGATTTCAATTTAACCATACCAACTTCTTATATCTCACACTCTATGTTGTTTATTTGATGTGTCCAAGTGATATGGTTGGAAATAAATGTATTAGTGATCATTAACGAATAAAAATCTCAAGAGAAAATTTCATGAGCAAACCGCACTATCACCTTCCCCCTCCTACAGACAAGACCTGCCATTCCTCTGCTTATTTCAACTGCTTCTCGGGGCTTTGCCTCCTCTTCTTCCCTTTAAAAACTGTTTGGATGCTTCTGTGTACATTTTTTTGTATAGAAATGAATAGGGAAGTAGTTCAACACGAGTTAACTGGCAACAAAGTAAACAACAAGTTTACTTTTAATTCATTAATGAAATCACGTCCAGGGCGAAGTTAACCCACAATCCAAAGTTGTCTTTCTGCCCCCACATCAATCTCGCTTTGCAAGCAAATTCAAGAACATCAGGAGTGAAATTGACTTTGCAACAAAATGTTTTCATCTGCCCCAAATAAACTAGTTTTGCAAGCAATTTTAACAAGGTTTAGGATGAATTTCATTCAGAAACAGAATTTTTCCATCTGCTCTCAAATCAAATTCGCTTTGCAAGCAATTGGAGGTTAAGGAATAATACTTATAAAATTCTGCAAGAAATTTAAATGCATTTTTCTCGACCAGATACAGTACCCATGACCAAAGTTTTATACTTTTAATGCAGAATGAGTTCCTTCCTTAAACTGTCCTTTTTGTATTTTAGGATGAAAAAAATCAAATTTTTACAGTCAGCGTTTGGATGAGACAGGTACTTGATTTATTGTAAAAAACTTGAATGATGATCTACTTTGTATGAACAGGGTGCATATGAAAACATGACGTCGACACGTTTTCCAACTAGTGGCAGATGTTTTTTATCGCTCAAGGCGTGGACCAATATTATTATGCGGATGGAGACGACCTAGCAGAACCACGGCTTATCAATGAGTGATCTACTCTGCCTAGCTATAGCTAATGTATTTGATTAAAAATGAATAAAAACGGCTAGTTTTGCAGACATCAAATTTTGTTGCACGGAAACTATGTGTACTTCCCAATTGAAAAATCTTGTTTTTATCTCGTTGCTAGTTAAGTTGTGACATTTGCAGCTCAAGACTCAGTCAATTTGTCGGGCTGTGACTGTTTCTAAATTTGTTTTGAGCCTTCAAAATGCTTTTCAAATCAGTTCGTTTGGCAACACAATCCAAAATGATTTGAAGCAGGAAATTATACTTAATGGAACAGCGAGAGCTTTGCTTCTCTGCAAGGCCACAAACTCCCTAACGTTTCGACAAAGTAATTATATAGACTCAACTTGTGCTACTGCCGGCCTAACTTCTATGTAATGAAAACAAAGGTTACAAATTTCGAATGTTAAACTTTGTGATTTGCATTGAAACTTGCAAAAATCAAGAACAAGAGAATCTAAACATAAGGTCAATGCAACCTTCTTATTAATGAACTCCAAGAAAAACATGAAAAGCATTTACTGTTTATGAAGCTGTAAAAAACAAAACATGATTTAGTCAGTGAGGTGAGATATCCAGCAAAGAAGAACTTGTGAAGATGCTACCATGACAACGTTTATAAGAACAGTGTTGCTAGCGCGTCAGCATGTCAGATGCTTTGTGTCAAAAGCGTTCTTTAGCCTTAAAGATAAGATTTTTACAGTTACGGGACCAATTTAGCCTGGGTCACAACAATGAGTTCAGGAAGATCGAAAAGATTTGTTTAAAAAGACGTTTATGTGTCAGTCAAAACTTTAACAGGCACAGTGACCTGAACATATTTGCTATAATCAGCAGCAAAAACCTTCTTCAACAGTATGGAAATCTATAGTTTTTTACGCAATAAAATTAACCTATTACAGAAGCATCAAACACTTTTGCTACACACTTATGCATAAAGCACATGGTGAAGCAATACATCGAAAAATCATTGTTCAATTGAATAAGAAGTACGTAATAAGAAACAAGTAAAGAAGATTCAAGAACTGAAGTCAATTTTGCAAATAAGAGGTTCACAAATCTGTGAAGACGTTGAGGCCATGTGCATAATGATTCTTGAGTCGTTAAATTTGTATCATTTCTTAGAACCAAATGACTTTATCTCCAGCGTAAACAATTTTGATACTGAGAGTGTGAAACATGTCTCACTAAAACCACTTTGCTTACAAGTGAAAATATTTCTACCTTTTTTACAGAAATGGAAAAACCCTCTTTTAGCATGGGATCCTAGTCGATTCAACAACATTTCGAGTATTAACGTACGCCCAAAGAAGTTATGGTTGCCAGACATTGTTTTATACAACAAGTTAGTTAAACTTTTACTATCTTAAACTTTTATTATCAAAGCCTTGCCTGCCTATCTGTAAATCTAGCAATAAATATGCACACTCGATGGCAGTATGTTATTTTGCTGTTGACCTAAGACAAGAATAATCTCTAAAAGATATCCTTCAAGCCTACTTACATTGCCTTGAACTATTTTGACAGTGTTCCGCGAGGCTTTTTGATAATTTGCAATGATTCGTCGTTCTAAAAATATATCTTTGAAAATTTGGCAAATAAGAGGTTCAAGCCAAAACTCTTAGCTTTATCGGTGCTATTTTGTTTGACAGAATACGTTGGCCAATCAAACTTATCACGTTTCCTCTGTTTTGTCGTCTTTCAGCTTATTACGTCCCCTTTCAGCTTTTATCAAACTTTGTAAGCTACAATTGGTGTTGGAAAAGATTCTAGGAATATACTAACTAATTACTTATAAGCATAGATAAGGTCCCTACAGAACAATAGATAATGCATGTAATTTGAATGGTCACATACCAGCTCTACGGTTCTCCCGTAAAACTGAAAGACAAACTTTGATTGACGGTCTGTGATACAGGGCTCGTACTTGCTAGGCAGGCTTATAAATTTGAATGGCACCAGCGTTAATCAAATGCTTTAAAGGAAATCGATAGAAACTTAAGTTGATTGGGACATTTGTCAATCAGCTATTGGCCAATCAATAAACGTGCGAAAGGTATTTCGCTCATTGATTGGCCAGTGTTCATTGACAGAAGGCTGCAGCCCCCTTAGTAGCATTCGATTGCCTTTAATGTATGATTTGTTGTGATATGGTAGCACAGAATCTTTATTCTGTGATGGTAGTATGACTTACAAGAAGGGGTAGGGACATGGTCCTGACTGTTCTCTTCTTAACGCATTAATAATTTATATCAATCATTCCATAATCATAAAATAATTAACAAGCTCTTAGCCTTGATCTTTGATACTATGGTTCATGATTTGTTGTTGCTCTAGTGCTGATTCCGACATAACCTTTGGAGGCAACTTCGATCGATTAAACACTCGCGTGATATTATCGCACAATGGTAATAGTGTGTGGTTGGCTCCCGTCATAATCAAAAGCAAATGCCAGATCGATGTGAAATACTTTCCGTTTGACGAGCAAAGCTGCAGCCTAAAGTTTGGTAGTTGGACATATGATGGGTTTCGCCTGAATCTTGCAAAGGAGGCAGAGAAAGCTGACTTATGTAAGAATAAGCGGTGACACTTTTTTTGCGAGATCTTACATACTTTTGTCGAAATTTACTGACATGCACCTTTCCTATTAATGAAATTATGCCGGCAATCGCCAGGCCCTGTTAAGTTGGATTCAGATTTTGGCTTGGCAATGTTTTCCTTGTCAGTGTCACAGATTATCGAATCAGCATATCTTTTTATAGTTCCTTGGCAACATCGGCTGCATTGGACTTTTTAAGATACTGACGTAGCGAACCACAGCTGCTACTATCTTCACCCTTGTCTTCTTCACTGAATGCCTCTAGCTCGCTTATTGTCATTTATAAGATTATAATTCATATTGTAGCTAAATTCTTGAAAAATGCAGAGTGGCATCTCGTTGATGTTCCAGCTGTTCGAAATGAAGTGAAGTACTTTTGCTGTCCAGAACATTACCCTGACGTCACATATACATTCATCATGAAAAGAAGATCTCTGTTTTATCTGACAAACCTCATTTTCCCCATGGTCCTCATGTGTGCCTTGACTATTTTGTCATTTCTTCTACCAGCAGAATCAGGTAAGAGACATTTGCTAATAATCCACCAATGGCCCATACTTTGATAGACAAAAGATTTTGCTTTCCATGTCGTTGTAAAAGTTAAAAACATAAAGCCAGCAGTAATGACAGTGGTTTCTTTGAAACAGGGTAGTTTGTGTTTCTAAAATGGTCTTTTCACAAAATATGCAGTTTCAAGTTGGAAAGATCGACACATGTCTTGCTGTCTTGCAAATAGTGATAACAGTGAGCTCCGAAAATGATATGAAGCAACGTCTATTGGAGAGGGAGATGAGTAAGATGCAAGGGAGGGAGAGATGAGATGCAAGGGGGAGATGAGATGCAAGGGGGAGATGAGATGGAAATAGGGAGATAAGATGCAGAGGTAGATGAAATGCAAAGAAGGAGATGAAATGCTTTAGGCAGTTTGCAAGCATCTGGTGAAGTGTACTAAGGCTTTTGGCAAACGATGAATATGGCTTCATCTGGTGTAAATACTTCGAAAGTTCTATGGTTTTCGCTGGACTTTATGGTCCTGGTGTTGAATATAATACATTACTTATTCCAGAAATAATCTCGTCACTAAAAGGATTTGATCTAAGAAAGTATTGTTCTGCTGAATGCATCACAAATACCAACTCCCCTTGATGACTTAGCAAAAATCAAAATCCTATTCTGGGTGTTTCTTAATCAAAAGAAGGGGTCTTTAAAGTGAAAATGGAGAAAACACATTGAGAAATATACATTCTCTAGTGCTGCAACAATGTGGAATGAGTGAGATTGCACAATAGTGTATTGGCCACAAATTGAATAGAAAGACTTGTTTGGAGATATTCTTTAATTGAGCAGCTTTTTTATTGACTGCTATATAAACATTTGACATTGACACAAGATCTTAATCAAAAATAGGGTTATTAGTAAATTGAAGAATTGTTCTTAGTAATTGTTTAAGACCATGATCGCTATACTTGTGGGACGTTTTAATAGAGCTGAGAGACAGTAAAATTGGTTTGCAGCACTTGTAATCCAGATATCAGTTAAAGTGCTGGATAGCATTAACTCAAAAACCCATTGTAAAAGCAGATCATGCCCCAGGATAGAACAGTCATCGTGGTCGAAGACCAAACATAGAAATCTGGAGATTCAACCCTTTCTGGAGCAAGTTAGTTCAATCACCTTACATGATTCAGAAAACTGAGCCACTACAAGATATCAAATAGAACTTTTTCTAGAAGAGTGAAAGAACCATAACGATCAAGCCATATTTATAGATCATTTTCAAAAAAATGATTCGTCTTTTCACATTTCCTTATGAATAAGTAAAGATATAGAAGACTTGATAAATCTAAATCTTATCACGTGGGTGGAACCTTGAAATATTCAATAGTAATTTCACTATGTCGTTGAATTCACTTTTTCAAAGCACAAAGCTGGAAAGATGCTGGGCTGACAAAATACCTGATTTTTGCAAACAAACATTTTCAAAAATAGGCATAAACAGAACAGCTGTAGACAGCTGCTCGTGTTTATAAAATTTGCGAATTTCTAATTGCCTTTAAAACAATGGCATTAAAATTTTCAATGACAAATATTCCTTACCTACTGAAACAAGCTCGAGAAACTAATTTGGTACGCAATTCTATCGGTCGATCTCATGCAAGCAGAATAATGGAGGCTTTCCCTTTGGAAATGCTTCTTGTGGCGATTTACGTAACAAAGGCCTCGCCTCAGTTTAGAAAGCAAAGAAGCCTAAACTATTGTTTATAGTGCCTTTGACGTCATACATTATCAAGGTTGGAACATAAGGCACTGGTTGGTCATTGAGAAGACAAATATGGCATTGACGAAAGATCTTTACATAACAAATATTCTTCTATAAATCAAAGCACAAAACCAGCCGCAGCATACGGTGGATTTTTTACATCCCTTGAAAATTCTATCTAAATATCGATTAATTTTTTAAATATCTGAAAAATGAGCAAGATACAAGCATGCATCAAACACAATAACGAAACATTTTATCAAAGCTTCTTCGAGCGGATTTTTGTGTTGGCCAAAATTCAGAGATCATAAGACCTTTTTTATTATAATTGATCTTTTAAAAGCACATCTGGGAAGAAATAATTGCAGAAACCACATATCAAGCCGAATTAGATCTTCATCTCTTCATGGTCAATATTATCAACCTTTACTGTCAGAGACTTAATGTGTCTTGCTAAAATTAGGTGTTATATCAAGAAGACAAATAAAGCAAATCAAAGTTTGATAACAGTACGTCAGAGTTTTGAAGAAAAGGTTGTTTCAACATTGAATTGTCACCTGGTGGCAGCATTTCAGCTAAAGGAATAATGCAGTTGGGAATAATTGATAGAAATACGATAAAAAGATTTCTACAAAATAAATCTTCTACTAACTTTTTGCATCTGGAACTTTCCCAACTTCTCGGGCATTAAGATCAAATTGGCTGGTAACTACCGTAGAAACCTGCATAAAAAGCAGCTGGTTTGAAACTTTTAAGCCGCTTGAATAGATTCTCATTTGACAGACACCATTATAAATTTCAATCTTTATGTTTCTCAAAAGGTTTTTATACGAGGTTTAATTTTTGGAATCAAGTACAAATGACATCTTTCCTGCAAGTGACTTTCGGTGTTTTCGATGTAATCGATATAAAGCAAAAGAAATTATAAAAGAAATGATGAATGCACAAGCAGCCATTAAATGTCTATAGAATGACTTCTGCAGCATAGGCTGCATTCTAGATAAAAGAGAGTTTCAAAAATTCCAATAATTTAGGCCCATTATAAATACAACATATGATGCTGATACTTCAAATGTGCATGCAGCCTTTATAGATAACTCACTATAATAATTTCGAGTCCATGCTTTTGCAGGTTTCTACTGTATTGCTAATGTTTGTTAATGTATTATGTATAGGAATGATAAACACGATCACTTTATTCTACTCCGCTTTAAATTTCTAGGTGAGCGAATATCTTTGGCAATCACATTGCTGCTTGCAATGACAGTGTTCATGCTAGTGGTTGCTGAGATGATACCACCAACAAGCGAAGTAATACCACTGGTCGGCATTTTCTTCAATGCAGCCATGGTTGAAATGGTGCTAATGATTGTCAGCCTCTGTGTTGTCATTCGCTTCTACCACAAACAGTCCACTGATCCACCAATGCCGCAGTGGATGCGTAAATACGTACTAGATAACTTGTCATATAAACTGAAAGTGAGATCCAAGAAAACTGCTCGTAACAGCGACGAAAGCGTTCGGCCACACGTCGAACTAGTGTACCTATCCAACAATAAAAGTAACGGCAGACTCGATCTACGAGTTGATAATAACGCCGCGGTCATTCAGCAATCTGGACCAAAAAGAGCCATTTCTAATGGAATGGCGAATCGACGAAAGGAGAAGGGTTACTTGATGGACGGTGCAGGTAGCACTGCAAGTGCGAGAAACGAAGGAATGTTTGAAACTGGAATCATCGCGAAAAAGCTTGATATAATCATCGAAAAATTGTCGCAAAAGGAACGGGATGAAAAGTATCGCCAAGAGTGGCGTATTGTAGCAATGACATTCGACAAATGCCTTTTGATAGTGTTTTGCTGCATTTCAATTTTTACAATTCTTGTTATATTCCTGAACTCTCCAGGGTATGTAGTATAATAACTGGAAATGGGTACCGGCTAGCCAAAAGCCTCAAACCATAAAGTGAAAACGAGACTCCACCTGACAGAGATTGCTGAGATAAAGTTGAAAGAGGACTGGGTATCACTGACAATTTTTGTAGTATGACCTGCAATACCACAAGTTAACTTTTGTGCAAGAACCAATAAACTTGGTGAAGGTTTGGTTTGCTGCATATCACCTATGGAAGACCCAAGTTTATGAGTTTAAGTCTTATTAATCTGATAAAATCTTTGCTCTTAGATGGCGAAAATTATTGAATACTTAACACCTAAGGCAATACTCGAATCATAAACATCTAACTAATTGAATGTGAACATCATTACGGCTGTATACATTTAGTTTTTATCTCAAAGTCAATTTGTTTGGAGATCATAATAAGTCATAACAAATTTCTGAGATATGTTATAGGAAATATTTTATAATAATCTGTGCATGGTGTTTAATTTCAGGGTAATGAATTTTGAAAAATGCTTAACGCATAGAACTTTAACCAAAAAATAACTCGTTTAGAAGAATCAAGTTGGCTTTTGATTAGGGAAATGATATTTGCTGTCATAATAAGGGTTGTAATATCATGCTATTTCTAACTGGTTTCATTCATAATTCAATAATGCACTTTTGCTGCTAAAGTCGTCTCCCTCTCTCTTTTTCTAACTGCCAGTACGTTCAGTTTGTCCTGTATTCAAAGTCAATAACTTATTGCACTAAATAAAGATTTGATAATCACCCAAGAACAGCACGATCCAAATATATGCTGCCTTTAATGTGACCACTTATTCAAACAGCTTGTTTTCGCATGCCTAAATTGAAATGAATTGCAAAGTACTTTTCTTACTGACTTCTGAAAGAGTTGAATGAATTTAAATTAAGCAGATAATCAGCAATTCAAAAATGGGTTTTGCAATGACATCGAGATACTGCTGGCTAAACGGCGAAAATACATTTTTATCACACAATTAAAAGACTTCAGTATGACATTTCCGCTATTTCGTGCCTATTCCAATCATATATCTATACGTTAGGTTTCTTTCAATGGGCCCTTCGTCCATTTAAAGGTTTCGTTCCTAAATATTTTGCAAACTCTACGGTAAATTATAGTATCCTGTCTCTGTTTTGTACTGGATTAAGATTTGGTGAGTGGTTAATACGGATTTATTATCATCAACTTTTACTAATAACTTAATTTGGAAATGATTCTTTACATTCGGTCTGGCTTTATCTTCGATGAAACGATATAATCTTATTTAACTTATAACAATTGAAGCAGAATGGTCAGTTATATAGGGGAAATGTCTAACAAAATTTGAAAAGATATGGAAACTTTGTTCGTTAAGGAAACTGGTAGCTAAGCTTTCTATCTTTACTTAAACAGTTGATAAAACTATAAAGGCGTATGAAATGTTGTCTCAATTTTACCTGCTTAAGTCTTATGACGCTCATATTTAGTGCCAGGATCTCCTTCCATAGCTTCAAAATACGGCAAGTATAAAGCAAGGGAAAATAAAAACGAGCTTGTGTCATTTGACAGCCCATGGAGTTATGGATTATGTTTAAAGAGCATGAAGTATCATTATCGTTAATGTCGAATCTATGCTCAGCTTAGATTTGGTGAAAAAGTTTATACTTTAATCGGCTAACTTGCACCTGACATCCCTCTTTTTGTAGCTTCCATGGAACAGAATTCCTTTGATAACAAGCCGTTTTTTAATATAAACCAATTAAACTCAAGTCACACACCCAATTAAAAGAAAATCCATATGAAGATATTAGCTTCGAAGGATCAAAACTATGTTAATTTGAAATCATCCCACAATCAGCAATATGCACGAGAACTTTCAAACGCAAGCTAAACGCATGTTTTCAGATCCTTGATAGCTGAACCATTTGAAGCTCTCAGTCTTCTAACTCATCGTTTTCAAAGTTCAACTTCATTTTCATTTCTTCCCAGTAGTGTCTGGGGGGCTCAGGGGGGCTTAGCCATTTTGTTAAAATTCAGGAAATTTAGGGGTGCTCAGCAAGTGGGTCCTCATTTAGTTGAACGAATTCTTTGTTGGCAATCCTTTATTTTACTATCGATTTCTCATGAATGTGCAATTGCTTATCAATCTGTTTGTGTCATCGGATAGTTTAAATGATTTCTACACACAACTTATACAAGCAGATTTCTATAACACAAATCCAAGTATATTGGGTGTGGTAAGGGTGTAATCATGGGTGTGGCCTTTGAATTTGCCTACAGTACAGACCCTTTCATAACTTTTAAGGGCGGCACCCCTGTTTATCCCTCATAATCTACCTCATTAATATTAGCTTCATCCAGAAAAAGACAGTGGATCTTTGTTGGATCAATACTACCCTTATTTCTCATCCCCATTTTCATGTACGCCTCGCCGAAATTACGTGAAAAAATTACGCCCTATAACTTAAAAAGAAAAAAAACACTAGCTTTCTCGTTCCAAGCTATTTTGCTAACTGGATATAAACGATATGACAAGGCTAACAGTAATATTTTCTTGCTGACGCTTTTGAAATATAAAATCTATATGACATGACAATATAAGGCGACATTACGAAATTAGAGAAATAAGGAAGTCAAGTGAATAAGAAGCCGACCAGTGGAATAATTAAGGCAGAATAATATGACATTGACTAAGTTGATTGTTTCTCGTTTATTAGTTTTTAGATTAAATTTTTTTCATCCGCAGAAGCGACAGCTATGAATAAGTAAATTTTGGTGAATGGAGCTTGTGCAATGGACCCTAATCGGTGAAATATGCTGCAATATGCGACCAGTTCTTTTCCAGTTTGCAGAAATAGGAAGAAAGGCGCCAACTTCGCACAATTTTAGAAATACAAACCAGATAATTGTACAAGGAGATAAACAATAACGAACTATGAAACTGAGTTGTTAGTTAAAGAGAAAACATCTTTTAAAAAAACTACATTTGCAAAAAATAGCTCTTCTTATGTAATAAATTCCCTTTGTAACAATTAATTCTGCTAATTCTAAACAGTTTCGATAGAAATTATTGTTTATCTGATTACCTCAGAAGATTGGATTACGAGATCATATTGGACACTTCCTTTGACAACAATGACGTAATACTGATCTTTTCGCAATTAACGATAATCTTTGCAGTGTTGTCTTCGCCGGAGAGTTGGATCGTGAGAAGCACAAGTGTACTCGAAGAAATCAACTTCGCAGCGAACCTGAAAAAGCAAATACTTATCGGTAAGGTCAAGGGAAATACCTCGATCTTGTAGGTCTAGAAACACTGTTAAAACAAGTGATTCTGTCATCGGTCAACATCTTCTAGACAACCCAGATTATGCAAAACTATATAATGACGACATGTTTCGGATAATTGGTCGTCCTTCCATCTAGCAGTTTTGGAGTCGATCTACATACAAACGAAAAAGCCGCCATTGTGTAGACAGAAGGAGTTCGTTTTCTCTCTTGGACTCCAGTGGCAATTTTTCTTTAGGCTCGCGGCACTGATTGGTCAACTATACCGATCTTGTTCTTGCGTTTTTCTGATTGGCCTATTTCGATCCACAACTGGGTGAATATTTTTTATCGTGTTCTTTTGGACCCTGATTCTGACGTTTTATGCTCTGAGGAGTGTCAAACAAAAAAGTTTTAGTATGTTGTAAAATGTTTGCTTTTTTCAAAGCCATTTTGGAATTACCTCTGGAAGTTAAGAAATTTGGTTTAGCAAAATTTATAAAATTGTTGGTGAATCAAGGTGTAGCCCAGAAACCTCAACTGAATGTCAGACACTGCTTACGTTTGCAGAATTCACCATTCTCAAAAAAAACACGTGATTGGCTTAAAGAACATAATACAGCATAGAAACGCGAAACGCCAAAAATGAAGGTCAACGCAGCAAGAACAAGGAAAAAAGCAAGACCTTATTGCAAAGCCCTTCTAATCTTAATGGAATCTTCTACACGCGGAGATGGGCTATTTGAATCAAAAGTTTATAGGAGCATAAACATATTTTGAAAACCAGACAGCTATATCGGTAAAAATTGACAGTTGCAAGGGTAGCAGACTTATTGGAGTGAATTTGTCACCTGTATACAAGATCTTCAGTTGAAGGGACCAGCGCAGTGTTAATATTTTGTGTGATTTTAGAAATTAAAGCTTTTGCGTCTTTGAGTCCATCAGCCACCACAGTTGATATACAGCTTTCAGTCATTCCAGTTAGCTTCGCTGGAAAAATTAAATATATATTGGTTATGGCAAATATACACTAAAGAAATTATTACAATTCATTAACAAAAGATAGCGTAATAGATAGCTCCTATCGTTACGGCTAATAAACGTTGTAAATCTACATTATATTAGCATGACCATGCTAACAATAATATCGAGTATGGCAGTATTCTTAATTTCTTGAATTAGTCCATCGGAATATTTGCTGAGATGGGAATTCTTAATTTTCAAGTAAATTACATAAAAGGGAGAGCCTCTTTTTAAAGAGCAATCATTATTATTAAAATTCTAAATCAAGGCGATCCTCAAGTGCGCTTCACAATTTACTGTTTCACAATACTTAAGTAACAAGAGATGTGTAAAGGTCGTGACGGGAGTAAGTATAAATTGTTAGTAACTGGAAGCCGACATCAAATTGAATTGACACCACTCTGCTTAAGTTTAAAATTCAGCACATCTTTAAACACCAGTATGTTATAGCAGGGATATATGACTGAGCAGGTACAAACGGCGAGGTCATTTCTCAGATCTTCAAGATCGTAATCCGATCGATCCATTATAGGTTTAAAACTGTTTTGGCTCCCGACAGCCTATGCAAAAAGCAACATATGTTCTACCTTTCTCGGATATGAATTCGTCCTGAGAAATCGGATTTCTTTGAACTAGTTCGCCAACAGGAGGTTTGACTGTTACAGCAAATTTTCGAGTATTTGTGCTGAAAAGACAGGTCAACTATTCAGGTGACTTTCTGTGTACACGAGACTAGAATTTCTACGAAAATTGGGGGTATAGAATTTTATGTCAGGGTGGCAATACAAAAAATGTCGATATATCTTGTAAACTTGCAAAAAATACTTTATGGTAACTTGAAAATGAGGGATGCAGCTCCTTTGAATGAGGTAGAGCTGTGTCGACTAAAATATGAAACATCAGCATGTTTGTAGGAGCATGGGGGAAGAAATTAAATCTGCATTGGCCAACTTGGAAACGTTCCAAATCGTGGAAGCAACATTTGCATATTTATCATTACCAGGCAAAGAAATATGACCACATTTAATGATTACAAGAACATTGCGAAGAGAGATACAAAACAGAGAAATATCATGGGGAAACTTTGCCGAATGCACAAGCTTAGGCATACCAAATATCAAAATTGGCAGGTTGAGTTGTGTCACGAAAATCGATGCCAATGGATACTGCCAGGGTTTGTGAGGTATTGAGCACGTCTAAAAATAAAACAGATTACAGAATAAGGATGCGTAGTTAATACAAAGGAACTTCGTAGCCTCTAATAAATTGATTTCAAATTTCAAAGATAGGCAATAAAAATGAAAACTTATGATATAAAACAAATGCCTTAATGTTTAGAAATATTCTTCTACATTATACAAAGACAGCTGAAGAAGAAAGGATGTTTAATGTGATTTTACTTCAAAAAGAAATTACTCCAAAGTATCTCTTTGCGCAAGAAATGCAGATTACAAACCTATTTCCTGAAAATCGTGCATTTGTAGGCCGGCCGAAAGCCTCTGAAAATGAAATGAACAAAGAGGTAACATCACTTCTGGATGAGCCAATTATCAAAGTATCCAGAAATCAAAACATGAGACATATTTCCAAATTTTGATCTTAGGCTAAAACATTTATCAAAATGAGAAAAATCAAATTTTTTTCTGCATACCAAAACAGCATTTCGTCAAACAATTTTCAGAGTGCGAAATGTCGGAAAAGTTTAACGGAAATAAGTGTAATAATATTCACTATTTTATGTTTAAAATCACGCAATCCAAAAGTTGTTAAAGATTTTACAATATCTACTCTTTCAATGCCGCTCTAAAATAGTGCAGCATAAGACATGACATAGCTCAAATTCAAAAAGCTTAATTAACAAAATAAACAGATATCTGCAAGGCACAAACCTTACTTCCAACCGAGATCTTCTGAATCGGTTTTGCAGAAGTATTCTTAAGAATTAATTCAATAGTGACCATAGAATTTGAGTAAATGCAAGGAGCTCTCGTGAATCTGTACTCGATGCTGAGTCCTTCACCTGCTATTCGATTTAAGAGTTCGTATGTTTTTTGCACATCTGTAGTCTGCAAAAGAATCAAATATTGAATCAATTAGAAACGTGATACCATATCGTGAAAATTAAGAGAAGCGGAAGAAGAGAAGATCAAATTTTGATGAGTTAGGGAAGATCTGTCTATTCTATCATTCGGCTAATCAGGTGTCATTCTTATTTACTCATTTATTCATCTCTATATTTGTTTACTTATTTATTTATTTATTTGTAAAATTTTAGACAAAATTCATCTTCTAAAGGACAATGTGAGTGCTTTCCTTAAAATTTATATCTTAAAGGCAACTTGTCCCCTCAGTGATTGGCTAATATGGACAAAAGCTTATCCCGCCTTAACGGATTACGCTGCTAGCTTTGGCTGGCCTAGCTTCGGTAGTGGATGACATTTGAACCTGCGAGCAAAATGATATCGGAAATGGCAAGCAGATTTAATTACTGGAATTTATTGATGATAATGGAAGCATTTCTTTTCCCTGTTGACATGTCTGTCGCAGAAACCAAACAGGGAACCAAATTTTTCTAGCCACAGCTTCACTACAATAGGAACACAGCCATTTTTGGTTAAAAAACTCTGGAATCAAAGTTTTCTCTGATTGGTTTAAATCGTTTAATTATCGATCAAGCTCAACGGTGCGTAAATTTCACTCCCGTGAAAATAAAATTGAGCACAATAGGGAACAGACTGCCTTTAACAAAGTTCTCTCACAATTGCCCTTTTAAACTTAAAAAATATTACGCAGTCGAACACCCTAAGATGCGAGTTAAAAAATTGGCGGTGCAATGTTTTTTATCATATTAGCAATTCCAAGTGAATTACACCTAAGTGCAAAAAAGGCATAAGCATCTTGCACGCGTGTAAGCAAAGGGCATAAAAATGATATTGAATCTCGATTGGAGTTTTGAATGGCAAGTATCACTTTATCATATTCAAAATAGGAACACACACACCAAGCTGCAACAACATTCTAAAAACTAAAGCATACATTTCACTTATACAATAACAAAATTCTAAACCTGGTAAAAAAAACTCTGAAAACTGTTGAGAATAAGCCAAAAACCTTTTTACATCTATGCAGACGGATCGCTAAGAGAAATTCCCTTTTAATTATTCTATCTAATTAGAGAAATGTTGGCTGCTAGAAGAGAAGAAGCATACACTACAAAATAAGGACCATCAAACCTGAGGATTTATCGAGTAGGCATTTGATGACGTCAATGACAGAGCTTCCATTTCCGAAGAAAGAGATGGAGTCAACATGTCAGTTGATGTACTGTCAATCGCCGGGAGCTGATCTCCGACTGAAAGGAAACATACTTAAGTAAGAATAGTATGAAGACTTGATACTTAAATAAAAGGCAGGACTCATTGCCAGCTACTAAACAAACATCACAAGAAATACTAAGAAATGCAGCTAGAAGTATAGAAAAATATTGTGAACGCAGCACTTTCTTGGCTAATTAAATGCTGACCAATTTTATAATACAGAACCTGCCGAACGTCTTGCAACACCAATAGTATCTTTGTCATTCACATTTCATTTCTTTCCCCTCTCCCTTTTAAACAAAATGGATTCTTCTTCATAGAAATACACTATTTGAACGAAATTTGTATGCTAGAAGCTATGGCTATGATGTAAAGGGGTGGAGTCAAAACAGATCGAGAATTGACTGAAACTGCTTAGATGTTCCAAGTTCTATTGGCAAGCACAGTAAACAGCATTTAAAAATTGTGTTTAAAAATGTTTAATTTTGTACATCGAATATTTTGGATCATATTATTAGATTCAACGCTCATTTACGTGGCGGCTAAATACAAGAGAAAATAGTTGACGATTTGAAAAACATGATAATGCAAGAATGATTGAAAAAAGGAGAGGTATCATTGATATAAGATAATCTTGCACGTTCAGTTCCTTCTCCCCGGTTGTTATGTTATCCAGAGTAGTGGCATTTGTAAATAATCAGTGAGAGTATTTCATGAAAAACAGGACGGGAAGTTCGTCCCACTTTTCAGGAACATATTCATATAACCCCAGGAAAAAGACTAAGTAAGCTTGATCCACAGCCGACGATCTGATCGTTTCTTATAAAGGAAAAAAATAAAGATTTTCTAGGTAAATGAAGATGCATTATCGTTGCAAACGAATCTTAAAGTCCGTTTGTGTATTTTTTTATAACCAATGAATAAACTTTGCCAGGAAAATTCCAGATAAAATGGCTAAAAAAATGAAGATTTTGATGTAGTAAACAGAATCTTTTCCAATTTCAAATAAAAAAGCCTTACTCTTATCAAAGCTGGAAGTTTCCGGCTCATTCCAGATCATCTTAATTAAGCATGCTTGTGAAATTTCATGTTTTTCTCTTTATTTACACCTGATTATTAATTTTTAGACAGCTTGGTCCTTAATCTCAAAACTGAATTTATCCACTATCTTATTCTACTCAATTTTACATTTAGTCACATTAACGCACGCAAAACCGGCGACAAATCAATTAATTCCAGAAACCCAATCACTAATGAATTTGTCAACTGGCAGTAAGCGTAGAATGCCATGTCATAAATGATTCGCCTTCCAGACTTTTTGAATGCGAAAATTATGGTGTATTTCACCATGAGGAAATGACTCTGCGAAATGGCTTGTTTGTGCTTTTACTTGTAATTAAACAAGTAGGCCAGGATCCATATTAAAATCCAAATTGCATTAGGCCTGAATCTATATCAAAAATCTTGCAATAAACAGCAGTGGATATAGAAATCCGTCTCCTAATGAAAGTTTTTCATGTATAAATTAGATCAAACAACTGCAAAACTTAGGTCTTTAAGTACTCAACGTTAAGCAATGAAACGCCATTTTGATACAAAAAATTGAAATTAGACAAGGTGATTTATATTATAAACTAAATAGAAAATTACTTACTTGAATCAATATCAAGAAGTTGGTCATATGAAGACTTGTTCCTTGTAAAATCTTTACCATCAGACTTCTTCTTTGTCTCCTAGAATGATGAAGAAATAATTCAGATTGTCCTTCGATCAATGAAAATTTTGGGCTCCATCATTTGACAAATGAACTGTACAGGAAAAGTGTATCTGGTAAAGCTCCATTCTTCTTGGTAAAATGTTGTTCTGTATGCAACAATGATTTAAAAATCGGTCAATTGACTAAACATATATATCTTCTAACAGCTATCAATTATATTGCTCTCCACTCTCTATATTGTAATTGTACATAGCAAACTTCAATATCGTTGACGCTCTTAAAATAGTGAATAAAACCTTTGGCTGACTGCATACGACATACCCACCTTTGGTTTGGTTTTTTTCGTCTGAACTTCTTCTTCTTCTGAAGTTTCTTCCTCAGACTCTGACTCATCGCTCGATTCTTCTTCCGACTCTTCATCTTCCTCTTCTGAACTTTCAACTGCTGCTGCTTTGCTAACCTTTTTTCCTATAAAGAATTGACTGGTTAGTCAAAATTTAGAAAGGAAGACACATAATCTGCATTGCATACAGCTTCTTTCGTTAGCTTAGCATTTAATAGATAGTGTTCTGATCGATTTGCGCTATGTGTATACCAAAGATAGCGCACCAAAATGATAACAAAAAACACCATTTGAAATGCTGAACTGACTGTTGAATACCTTCAAAAACTTAGTACGTACCAGCCTTAGCAGTTTTGGCATCATCTTCTTCTTCGCTGTCTTCTTCTTCACTAGCTTCTGAATCTACATCCTCATCTGTAGCTTCTTCTTCTGAATTTTCTTCATCTTCTTCGCTTTCCTCTGATCCGGATTCTTCTTCCGATTCTTCGTCGCTCTCTTCTTCTTCGCCTGTTTAAATCGTAATCATAAATTTTTCACTGTTTAAAGTACTTTAGAAACTAGGAAACTTAACAGCGTAAAGACATTAAGGATGCATTTATAAGCTTAAGTGACATATAGGTTACAAACAATGATAGCAAAAAGCACAAAATATGGCAATCAACGGAGATGATTCGCGGCATCTGACAAACATTAAAAGCACATACCTTCTGAATCGGAGTAAAAGGAGGACTTCTTCTTTGACTTCGTGACCAAAAGTTGATTACCCCAAACTTTATCGACAACCTACAAAAGTAACATTCTCATTCAAACTTATGACTGCTTACAGAAAGCTGGTCATAAAACAGTAATATTTCTTATCTGAATTGTGTACTAGAAAGTTGTGACGATGGACTAAGATATGAAAAGTGACGAAAGATATAAAAAATTGAGACAAACATAAGCCGTCGTTTACGGTGATCTCTTTAGATCTATCCAATCTATAAACTAAGTCTCAAATTAGTCTTTTGACAAATAAGAAACTTTCAAAAATGGATCAATTTTTTACACTCAGCAGTCGTTTTGTCGTCAAACATTTGGTCTGTATGTAGACTTGTAAAGCGTGGAGAGTTCAAGAGACAAGTTAAACTGCAGTTGTATCTGATTTGTCCGTAACACTAACTTATTTGTTTTTACAATTCAAAACTTAAGACAACTGGTGAGATTCCCATCCATACCCATTCTTGACTGGAACCACTCTTGAATCATACAGGAAATCTTAGAGGGGAGTGTTCTAGATGAGTAGCGAATCTAAATTTGTATGGATCAACAAAGGCCCCTCAAAAAATATCATAGATGTCTTTTCAAAAAAAACTACTTAAAATGCATTCCTTATTGAGTTTAGAATGATTAAAGCAATGGCATATTAGCAAATGCACCAACAAAGCGTTTGCTAAAATGTGCACTGACATGTCCACAATTGGCCAGAAAGAAACATAGAGCTTTATGTGAAAGTCAGCAAACAATGAAACTAACCTCAACATTGCGGACAGTTGGATCAGGCTGTGTCGCAGGGAAGTCTGGGAGATCCTGGTATCCATTAGCCCTTGCGTTGATCATATGAGAGAGGGAGCTAAGCTGGTACTGTCCACGATCTATAAAAAGAAATAATTACTTCAGTTAAAGAGCGCCGGGTGAAGATACAAAGGCCTTTGAAAGGTACTCTGATGAATTTTGCTCTGATGAAGCCCCCTATGCCGGGGCGAAATATTAGCCTTTACTGATTTATATGTTTTTATTGTTGTTTATTCTCGGCGTATTGCGGTGCTTCATATTTGCTACATTATTATCGACTTTTCGCTGCAAGAACTCCTTGGAGCCCGTCGAGCAGCCTGCTACAGTGGCCCTTTTTTCATTCACACTTTGAAAGGTAGTTCTACAAATTATTAGTCAAAGTCTAGCGCATTGTAACGATCTTTTTCCAAAAGTAATTGCGACTTGTGTTTTCTTGTCACAAAAATCAATGATCTGCAGGGGCTTGAATTACAAAATATTGTTTTTTATGACAAAAACAAACAGTGTGACAAAAATGGCTGTGCACTTGGCAAAAATCACTTTGTGCACTTGGCAAAAATCACTTTGTGCACTTGGCAAAATCGCTGTGTTCGCTAGGCAAAAATCACTTTGTGCGTTAGGCAAAAATCACTTTGTGCGTTAGGCAAAAATCACTTTGTGCGTTAGGCAAAAATCACTTTGTGCGTTAGGCAAAAACCACTTTGTGGGCTTGGCAAAAACCACTTTGTGGGCTTGGCAAAACCACGTTGTGGGCTTGGCAAAAGAACTGTGCGCGCTAGACTCTGTAAAGCAACTAAACGAACTGCTTCTGCTTCTGAATAAGTTGCAGTGTTTTGAATAACATAGCAGTTAACAGAAAGAGTTTTTTGTAGCTTGCAAAGTTTAGTATTGAATATTCAGGAGTTTTAGAACAACCATGCGATATAGAATGACTAGATGTTTTCCTTTATTCATGTAGGAATACTATATGAAGCTTTGTGTTTTCTTTTTAACTAACCATAAACAAAAAAATTTAACATAAATAATTAAAGCTACAAATTGGCATACTAAAAGACTGTTATTGTCTGGATATAAATTGAGGCACGGAAGTAAGACATCCTGTTGTTTCTTGTGTAATGGCCGATGATAAAAATATTATGGAAGACCCATCCCACCAACGATTTCTTTGTTTAATTATATGAACGTGTTGTGATAACAAATTTGTTCAGTGATAAAGCACGATTTGCATTGACGAATCGAAGTAGTTGCAGTGATAATTTTTGATAGAACTTTTTGATAAGAAAAGTTTTTAGAGCCTCTTTAAGACTAAAATCATTAAAGAATATTTCACTAAACTTGTCATTATGAAGTTAGGGTACTCCAAACTCATAGACGGGTATCCATCTACGTATAAAAAATCGTTTCTCCGTTCTACACCTGCCTTTCTTTTTATAACATTACTCCTTTAAAAGGTTATTATTCACACGCCCTATAACACGTTCAATGCAAAAACGGCCTAAAAAAAATTTTCTGGGAGCAAAAAATGGTATGGTAGGGAAAGTTTTCGTTAGTGGTTCAATCCCTGAAAACTCAAAGCTGATAACAATTATACAAAATAAGCCCTGAAATGCCTTCTTATCTCACTGCAATTGTCGAATAATTTGTTATAGTCTTGTCATATTTGTCATAGTTACAGTCTTGATACTTAATCCATTCACATAAGGATTTAATTGCATTAAATATGATAACAATTAAAGGAAACTTAGTTTAACAAAAAGTTATGACTTCAGTTAGAAGGTCTCAACAATCCCGGCTCCATCAATCTGAAAACGAGCCCCTCCCAGCATCTAAGTATCAGCCCAGCTACAAGAAATGTAAAGCTTCTATGATATACACTATCTTGAACTAAAGTAGGTTGTTTTGATGGTTGTTTGTTCATTGCAAGCGACTACTGCACGTCAAGTCAACATGGAGCCCTACTACCAGAGAGGTATGACATAATTCTGCTGAAAGGTGATGACTTTAAGCAACAAACGTACCTTTGAATATTGATTCTATCACTGGAGCTGGTTTCTCTGACAAAAAGAATTTTTTCGCTTTCTTCTTTAGCCCACCCTAAAAAAGCACACAAGCAATATTGACATGAATAAAAACATGAACTACCCGAAAACAATGGTATCTTAGTGTAGCAATAGAAGGAGACTAATGAATAAGATGAGTTAGGGGTTACAGGTGGGGTGAGCAACTCAAGAGACAAAGTACACAGTTAGTGTGGAGTGGCAGCTATGGTGCAGAAGAACTCTTTTGTGTAAAATTGATGACCATTATAATCATAAAAGAATTACAGAAGTCTTTGATAGATTTTTTGATAGCTATTGTAGATCACTACGGCTAAGCAATGGGGACAAAGTCTCACAGCATTCTAATTTAGAGTATCGCAATACAACGTTGGCAAACCTCAGTATTTTCTCCTGGAAAGAGCAAAACCTTTATAAACCGGGCTCTATCTCTGATGTCATAATTCTGGTCATATTTAGCCAACTGGAGAACATATTGACAAAGCAATTTTGTCTGAAAAAAAAACAAAAACAATTTAGATAAATGGGTTAATTTGCCATATATGATGCTAAATAGCTTAGCAAAAAACATTAACAATTTTTTCTAATACAATCAGCTAATCTGTAGATGTTGTCTGGTGGTTGAAAATTTACATTAACATATTTCCTGCACATTCGAAGACAACCAAAGCTATAAATAAATTGACATTGGACATAAATGAAATCTTAATCAACATACAGTCCTTAACAGCCAGTGTCAATATCGTGCATTTCACACCCCCCCCCCCTATTTTATATAGATACTTTAAAAAACAAGAATTTATCTTTTAATAGGACGAGGGGGTTAAAGTTTTTACTTACATATATGCAATCCGTCATATGTTTACATAGTCATGTTTTAACTTGGGCAGATGCCTACTTCAATAGGATGTTTATCAAAGCATAAAGACAATGACCATTTGCTCACCTGTTTGGGGTTTGTTAAGAACAACTTAGCGCCAAGGGTGACAATCTGCAATTTCACAATATCTTCCTGAAAAAGCAAACCAAGATAAAGTAATTCAATATTTGTAAATTTGCGCAATACATGTGAGAAATGTGCAATTTAAGACAAAAGAAATGAAAATAAGTGAACAGCTAACACTATCTTATGAATCATGACAACATCTTGCAGTCCACTGGTTATCGAGACCGTGAGCCACACGAGGTACGATATTTGTATATTGTGCAGTAAAATACTCTATTGTTATTGAAAATTTAGATTGTACCAGCTGTATCGCCTAGAACTGAATAGTTGAATAGATATGAAAAAGTACTAGGAAGGGAGGGTGTTACATTTTACTCTTGAAAGATGAGCTGCAGATATTTTAGGATTAATTTACATATGACCAATCTTTGAGCTCCCGCCATTTTTTCTACACTAACTTCGACGATTGTTTTAACACTAAATGGCTTATCTGAGTAAAATATGCAATTATCCCCATAACTATATGGCCTTGTTTAATCAAATCAATTTCAAAAGATATAAACTCATCTAAAATATCCAAGACAAAAGTTCCAAAAATACGTTAATTTCTATGTAGAAAAACAGTTTACAATCAATGATCAAAAGAAGAAATGTGAATACATACCTCGTTGATAAAGTTCTTCGCCATCTTTCGCAATACATCAGGTGCGATCTTCGGCACATGGTCCGAGTATTCTCCAATGAGCCACAAAATGCTCGCTCTTGCCATGGAAATAGATATCTTATCGATGATCTTGGCCATGTGCACGATGATATCCGTGTGCTCTTTTGCCTCTTTTTGCAACAGCTTCTTGATAACCACAACACTCTCACCAACTACCGATTCTACAAAAATATCGCAGTAAAATGTATTTTATTATTAAACGAGGCAAATATTTAAATATAGACGCTTTAAGCCATGATACCGAAAATAATATGTATGTTCTAACTCAAAAGAATCGTGACAGCGAAATAAGACATTTTACATGGAAAGCAGAGAAACATGAGGATAAAATATCACCAAGAGATCTGAAAGACTGTAGATCCCCTACTTTAAAAGAATTTTTGGAGACAAAACATGTTGCTTAAACAAATAAACCCTGTCTTTAAAGAAACTTGTGTTCATTTTGACATTATTTTATGATAAAAACATTTCTTGAAAGTGCTAATCTTTGAAGCTTAGTTTTACCTTGCAAAAGACAATTCTCGCAAAATTCTTAGGTCATAAATCTTAACCAATGCTAGTTTTTTTGTCTACTTACAGTTTTTTAAAGATATTTCTAGAAATTGAGTTTCGAACATAATTTGAGAAAATATACTGGAATAAACAGTAGTGCAGAGGTGCGATGTGTTTGAGTGGGTTTGAAAAAGGAACCGGATAACTTTGTTGATAGAGCAAGTACGTCGAGTGTCACTGGTATAATTGCTACAAGGGGAATATCAGTGCCACTTACTTATCTCAATAAAGAATTGCCTTGAGTTAACAGTTTAAACGCTGGACGCAAAGCGATAATAGAGGAAAGCATTGGTGATCAGGCGTGCAAATTCATAGTCATCCTTACCATCACGGTTTGACAGCAGTCTGACTAAACCAGCCAGGCATGTATCAGTGACCTCTGGGATATTCGATGCACATCGCCCGATTGCTTGTACGGTCGAAACAGCGAACTCTTTATCTGAACTCGTTACGTAAGTCTAAAACAGAATATGGCATGTCAGTCAATCTCCAGAATTTGTTAGAATATAACATTTCTATGAAGTAGATATAGAAACATCTATTAAGATTAAAGGCATTTGACACCGGTAAAAGTGGCTTACAGCCACTCGACCACGAGCGGTTGACCAATCAAATTTCGCATAGAGAAAAACACGTGAACAGTTTCCGCCTTTCTGCAAATCGGTGAAATCCTAGAGTAGCGTGCAGCGGTCCCATGTGAGCAGTTTCCAATTCCTTTCTTGTGGGCGTGCTCTGATCAATTGGGCCTAAGTTATTTTTGGATTCGCTGTACTTATGCATGTCAAATGCCTTTAATCCTCCTTTCCTGATCCAAAACCAACAAACAATGACGTGTAGTCATAAAAGAAACTGAATGTTTTGCTATACAAATTTGGCTTTCAGCCTTTCAGCCTTAAGAAAGACAATCTCGAACATACTTCTTCAGCCTTCTATTGCTCAAATCTATAAAACATAATTCTACAGCATTCAATTTTAAAACACTCAGCAAAAACTTCAAACGGAAAAACATACCTGAAATTCTCTCAGGATGACAGAAATATTAGACTCTGTTGCAAGATTTGTTAAGATCTCCAACTGTAAAGAAAACTTAAAATTAATACCACAAAACTTTCATTCACAGTACCAATAAGAAAGAAAAAACTACTGAAAAATTCAATTTTAGAGATGTCAAATGCTTTTTATGAATTGATAGATTATATTTTGAGAATTACAAGAAAAATTAGTTTCATGCAGAAATTATCTTTTGACAGAGACAGAAAAATGACAAAAAAAGGACTTCAAACACATAACAGTTAAGTATACTTTTCGAAGTTAACATGGCTACAAAAATGTATTATTTGTTGGTGCATAAAGCAAACAATGTCAAGCTCCTTGCTTTCAAAGAACAGGCAAACATGATGAAATCTATAAAATTGGGTTCACAGCTCCAGAATAATTGAGACTATCATACATAATTTCGGTCAAAAAAGCTACTATGCAATTAAAATACCTTCAAAACCCGGACATTAGTTGAATCGTCAGAATGAACGAAGAAACTTTTCAAATACTGCTGAAATAGCACCTGAAACAAAGAGGCATTTTTGGTAATCATAATTAAAACAAGTAGTATAATATGTTATGATAAAAAATTAAACTGTGAAGAAATTACATCATGTACTTTCTACAAGATTAAATAGGAAGCTACGTGTTTCTAACTGCGTACAAAATCTTAATACATTTTGTTAAGAATATGGAGATTCATGGTACCTCAACTTGCAACCATTTTCAATTTGCTTGATAAATTCATTATGACAGGTGGCTACTACAGCATAAAATTCTCTTATAACTTTTATTTATTACGCACAATTTTCTATCTACTTGAGAATTGGACAAAAATTAACAACGAAGCTTGATCTAACGTTTAGCCCGTAAGCAAATTTGACCTTTAACAGAATTACTTTTTTTGGACAGTCAATCATGTAGTGTGATCATTTTGAGCAATTTAAAAATATTGAACATACCTTTCGTGTGACACTCATCGTTGCAATATTGCTCAAAATTACGGTCTGGACTTCCCTGTAAGAATAGATTTGAATAAGTAAAGCAAAGAAGTCACAAGAGATGATTTCATAAATTCTTTAATATTTCTACTATGTAAACTTACACTTCAACAGTCGGCGCGACCAAGAAAATATTAGAATTTTCAATAAAAATGTAGAGGACCACTTTGTTGAGAAAAGGTTGAATAGAGCCAAGGTAAGAAGGTATATTTGCTAGCTTTTATTCGGCTCCTTTAGTAGCAAATACCGTGTTTTATTCAAAAAACATCTTTTTAGATCGTATATCATACATGCTAAATCATTAAACATTTTGAACACGTTATCTAGCAGTTAAGTTAATGGAGGAAGTTACATATTTCTCCGTACCACAGCGAAATATGTTGGAGTTTCTGTGCGTACTTTTGTGTCTCTGCATTACAATAGTAGAAAATGACTTAGGATAATAGATTGTTCTATGATGGAAAACGTATCTGGGTAATGACGTTAAGTCTTACCTGTGACTTCTTAACAATCTGATCATTGCTCTCACAACAATATGAACCTCACTTGAGGGTGCACAGTAATAGTACAGCTTGACAACCGCCATTACAACCTCAAAAAACGAAGTATCGTTGAATTAGAAAAAGATTTGCATAGTTTCACTGCCCTTCAATCTCCAAAATGAAACCAAAAGTGGGATAGATCTTGTACCATACCGACAAGCATTGATAATATCATTTCATTTCCATTTCATCCTATATTTTTAATTATCGAATAAACAATAACTGAATGAATAACTAAAAATAATTATTGTCTGGAAGAAACTATGGTGGAATGAATCAGCGTCATGGGAAAGTTTTCAACTGCACATGACATGATGGCAGAGCCTGGAGATAAACATAACAGTATGTAACAAATTGACACGAAAACATACAAATCAACGATCTTACAAGAAAGCTGTACATCATATGATATAAATATAAAACCGTTGAGGACATGTATGAAGCGACAAAGAACAGAGGGCTGGTTTGCAAATATCATGCTTGGGCGATACCATGCCACCAAACTGCACTGAATATCAAGACGGTTTTCGAGCAAAAATGCATTTTGCAAAGCATTTACTAAATATTGGGTCTTATTCAATTTAGCTCTCAGATTTGTTTCCTCACCGAAGCATTCCTGCTTTGGAGCAATGGCTTAGCCGACCGCAGCAACAACCGGTGATCACTGTCCATGACGTAAGCTTGCTTTTTCTCCGTCGTTTCTTTCTCCTCTTCAACTCCATTATCTTCAGACTCCTCAGAGCTTGGGTAAAATTGTTCTTCTTTTAAATTATCCTAGGAAATTAATTAAAAAGATGCTTCAGTACATTTTCTGACAATACATATTTCGGGAAGTAATCAAGTTTGGTTAGGCCAACATATGCTTGCAGCCTTTGATAGTTTAAAGTAGACAAAACAACTTCTATATAGGAAGTGACTGACATCCACATTTTCAACTAAACCAATAAAAAGTCAAGAGTATTTCTAAAATCGTGACACTTAATGACCAAGGTATCGCTATCGTTGTAAATGACCACAATGAATCAATAGCTTTATCAATAGCTTTACCAAATAATTATCAACAGCTTTATTATTAATAGTGTATTAAAAAATGGCTTGAAAAACAAATATTATAAAACCTGCTTTAGCTTCTCGTCTGACACTCTTAAGAGCAGAAAAATCTCAGAATAGTGATCGAAATATCCAGTTGTGGATCGAAATAGGCCATTCAGAAATGCGAGCACATAGCTGTAAAGGCTACCCATTAAGTGCAGCTTGCCTACACAAAATATTACCACTGAAGTCTAAGTGTGAAAATAAACCCTTTCTGTCTAAACCTTGATGGTTTTTATATCTTTATGTAGATGGATTCTAAAACTGACAATGGTCTGAAACATTTCATAGAAAACATCCGAAATATTAGTTTATTAGTTAATATCGAAGCTTGTGCAATACAATTTCTTTTAGAATTTGACCAAAGAAGTTTTACATATTGAGATGATGTAAATGGAACTTTGTGGCACTTGTTTACTGCTGTGGAGCATAAACCTTGGCTATGAAAGTACAAAGACAGCACACCTCGTTTTTATTTGGATCTAGAAACTGAGTTCTTGCATATCTTGTCAGCATGTTTATAACAGCAACCTGTCCCCATTCATCGATGTCAATCAACATGTTGCACAGCTTTCTGAAGTTCTTGTGAACCAAGTCGATTCTGTCAGGGCAAACTTCTTCAAAAGCATAAACAACACTCCCAGCGACTAGCTGTGAATAAAAAGAGACATCGTCAACTTAAAGATTTCGTTAAGCTAAAACTTAGAATCCAGTTGCATGTCTGAGGCACAGCAGTAGTATTTGCAAGTACAAATGCGAGAATTTCGCGAATGAAGAATCCGTCTTGACAAAAACCACTAACAGTGGACTAAAAGTGGAATTGGATATTAAGGAACATAATACTTTCACGAAAGCAAACATTAGTCTTTGCATCTGATTGATAAGTTTTGCGATTAAAGAGAGAGAGAGAGAGAGAGAGAGAGAGAGAGAGAGAGAGAGAGAGAGAGAGAGAGAGAGCTCTTACTGTAGTTTTGTCCTGTAGTAGTTTTTCAATAATCTCTACCAATGCATCTTTCTGATCTGGATCAAGACTAGGAACAAAAACAAAAGAATTAACAAAGAAGTAAGAGTAAAGAAACTTGTGATAATACCAGGACACATGCAGCGTGTCTCAAGCCTATTGATGCAAATTGTAAGTGCTATAGAATAATATAAAGATGTGAGTACCTATAAAGCTTTGCGATGGCATTGGCAGCTGTTTTTCGTACATAAGGTGACATGTCCATAGAAGCCTGCGACCGAAACAGATAGGATTAATAACAAGACACTTTCATTTCAAGAAGTGGATAAAGATTGTGCATCAATGGCATAGACAGGTAAATGTTGAGAGGGGTGTAATATAAGCATGGTTTCTGGTAAAAACTTTCAAAATAAGTGATAAAATTGTAAACATTACCTCTTTTAAGCATATCATCATTATTGGGCAAATCACAGGAACTCTGATGCTTGATAAAACTCTCAATGCACTTGCTCTGATAAGCTGGTTGGGGTCCTAAAAATGTTCTCTTTTTTAGTATCAATAACAAGAAAAATTTAATACGGGAAGTTCAATTTGATAGAAGCTTTAAGAAAACTTTTTTAATCAAGTGAAGCAACTACCAAGGCTTGGAAATTCATTATTTCAAGGGGCAACATCATAAACAACTGGAAATGTTGTGATGGGCTCTTATTTGTAATATGTATGAGCTTAGTTACAATTTACATAATAACTCAGCAAGAAAACATTTGACTATCCTGTGCACAGGATATAAAAAGCATACATTGAACTGAAAGCAGTGTGGTAGGATGGAGTGCACTATTTACATTTCTTTATTCCCATTAGCTTAATGGGTGGATGCGACCCTTTCACTGTTCAATTTCCCTTTTTACTTCTCTAATATGTTTAAACTAAGAACTCATTTTCAGCTGAGTCATCTGAGGGCTGTCTGCGAGCCGGGAAAGAGCCAGGAGTGGCTACCACGGCTCCTGCTATTCAGTACCAACCTTTACTTATACACAGAAATTAGGAAAGACTTTTTCTCTAAAAATGGCTATAAGAAATCCACTGGAAAAAATTTCTAAGATCAAGCAACTCAATTCACCTTCAAGGCACGTTGAAAAGTACTGATTGATAGCAATGCAAGATCTTGTTGTTCTTCAGCATATCTTACCAAGTACACATACACAAGTTTCTTGACCTAGAAATCATAGTACTAGCTTACAGTCATTAAAGAAAGATAATTAGCTTTTCAATTGGAATGAAATACCAATTGCATTTCTTATACTCATGATTAGCTTAAAAGCCAATATTGGTGGGTGAAAGTGAGCATACCAGCCCTTGCCAGTGTGGGTCAAACAGCTTTTTCCAGGAAATTTTATGCTCACACCCCTCTGAATGCTAGAAAACAGCCTTTTTCGGTTTGAAATTTGCTATGTCATTGGTTTTGCTCTTATTTGTGGCTGACTTCTCAGTCAACACCTGATCATCTGGGAAAGCAGCTGCTCCTTGCTTCCAGCTCACTGTGCTAGTCCTAATGAAGCATTTAATATATAAATATACATTAAAATATTCTACAACCACTGGCCTTCAATGCACTGAAAGAAAATTTGATGTTTATTAAGCTTTGCAATTAAACTATTATTTTGTGAGACTTTAGAAATATACACAAAAAGTTTGAAAATTCATGTAATTTTCTAGAAAAAACATCAAAAGATAGCCAGATCAATTTTTATTACAAAGGACAAAAGGGTTAGGTATTGACAATAGTACAGCTCATTGAAAAAAAATTATTTAGATTTGTTGTTTCCCTTGTAAACATATCAGCCGCTTTTAGAACTATAAGCAAGATTATCTTGACACTGAATTACAATATATGAAGACAGGTTTCACACTGAAAAATTTCAAAATAAATAAAGTTTTATTCCATTGGCATTAGTCAGCTTTATATGCAAAATGAATACATAATCCCATTTCTTGAAGAACAGAAAGAATTAGGTTCTTTGCTGTTGCATCTCTCCAGCAACCCTGTAACAATCAACTTTTATAAAAAAACTCAAATTTCTGTAATGAACTAAATGACTTAAACTTGAATGTACCTCAATATTCTTGGATACAACATTTTTCACAACAGCAGGAAACAATTCAGACACATCTTTTCCTTGTGCCATCATCTGTAAATCAATAAAACTTTCCATCAAATAATCACAAAATGGTAATATGCTATAAATTTTTATTGAAATATACTTTTGTCTAAGCCATAAAAGGGAGACATATGCAAATGTAAAATATTAAACACATTTCATCTTTACAAAAGAAGATTTTTGCCTGAAAAAAGAAGTTCAATGGAAACAAGATTATATATATGCAGGCATACCAAGTTATATCTAAAGGCTACAGTTGCATAAAGTGTGAAACTCAGAGTAACAACTTAGAAGTGTCTTGTTCTATACACCAAATAGCATGTACAGCTCTGGTAAACAATAACTTTCCATTAGCTTAGATTAAAAAGTATTACCCCAATGATCCTTCGCATTGCGTCAAGTTTTGGACCATCTTTACTGTTGTCAAGCATTTCTCGAAGATCATCATGCCTGTCATCACAAAAAGTATATATAAAACATTCAAAAGATTCCATTAAATTGTAATGTTGGATGTTATTTCATTGGCAATCAAATATGAAGGAAACTGCTAATTATACCAGGTCTTTTCATTTCACATGAGCAATCACTTGCGGTCACATCAGCACTCATGCAAACCCAATGCAAAGCAGTAAATTTTGAGGAATAAATATATCTTCAATTAATAAACTTCTAGTCATCTTTCATGATCCAAGCAAGTGACTAAACAATACAAAGCTGGTATATCAAAACACAGGAAATATAAGTAAGCTGAAATAACCACATCTCAATGAAAAATGCATTTTCATCATCATTTTTAGAGCGATCATTTGCCCAAGAGAAATTATGCAAGGGCTGGGTTACTTCAACAAATAGCTGGATATTTCTTACGAAAAGGCCTGCTATTTATACAAATTCAACATACAAGAACCTTATTTGAAAGAAAGCAAGTCATTAGCCTAATCAAGTGATTTGTTTATTTACAGAAAAAAAATTGCTAAAAACATCATTACAAAACTTGGTTAGACCCCTCTTGTAGTCATCAGGTTTCTAGGTCATGACCAGACTGGAAACTTTGTTGTGTGCCCCCAATATAATACTGTCCGTGCACACATCTGTGTGCTTTTGCATATTGGCCGGGTAGGTAATAACATTTAACATTATTAACTATATAAATTACCAAGAATGTATGATTTCAGGCACACAGTCTCAAAGTAAACTTGTCTGTGCAAGTAGCAAAGTTTCCAGTCTAGGGTTAACGCAACCAGAAAAAGTGTCATACCATTAAAAAGGTTTCAATTTGAACTCCAATTGTGAATAAATCTCACAGTCAGCCAAGCATGTAATCATTTAAATATTCATGTGGTGGACGGAGTGGATATATATCAGATAGATAAATTACATGAAAATACAAAATAAATTTAAAAACAGTTTCAAACTACAGACTTCTGCATAACCCATTATGAAATCCTAAAAAATTCAACAAAAACATTATCTTTTGAAAGACTAGTCAACTATCATTTCTATCACAGTATCTTATACAAGTTTCCAATCCTAGGTCAGTTTAATTTGAGGGTTAGCCGGACATCACATTAACTCCCACCATACCGGATGGAAATCAAGGCCATACTTCCGGCGTATCTAGAGTACAAGGAGGCTTTAGTATATTGTTCAACTATGGACTCAATTTTTCCAATAAAATATTGGATGCGCAAGTACCATACTTCAAAAGAGCCAAGTCAACAAATTCAATTATCATGTGACCATAAACTACAATTCGAAAGCTTTTAACAATACATTCCTGAAAGGGATATCCTAGTTCGGTACATAACTTACTTTTTAAAATGACTAGCCAAAAATGCTGCGACTCCAGTTGCTTCAGGCTCTTCTTCGAAAACCTTTGATTGGGGCTTTTCTTGATTATACGAAACGTTGGAAGCCATTTTGATACTTGGAGGAAAAGCAGATTTTCTCCTTCACAGTTACCATATAATCGGAATTTTTATAACATAAACAACAAACAACAACAACAGAAAGAAATATGGTAATGGCGGGAAGTCATAAAAGTTTCCATAACAAGGATAATAATTAACAAGATTTGGTTAGTCTTTATTCAGATATATTTAGACTATTAATGATATATTCTTTCTATTTTTGTTTATTTTATTTTGATCTAATAAGATAGTATACCTAGTTATCTTGGCAGCATTCTCAAAGGAAAATGCGATGGCAGTCTTCCAGGTTAGCCTTATCTCAGGCTACCTCCAGATCATTTGATTTTTCAAATCAGTTGCGCCTACACATTATTAAGATTCTGCCATAGATTCTGCGCACTATATTTTTTTATCTGGTCATGTTCCCCGCAAATATTCAACCATTTAAACTTCTGAATTCTGATAACAAGAAACAACATTTGTTATATGTTACAATTTGTTACAAGAAACAAAATTTCAAATTTATTGTTCTGGCGTTTCCTGCGCACAAAAAATCTTTACAGTCTGGTGCAGAATTTGATACATGTTTACAATATAATGTATTTTTGAAAGTGATTTTTTAGTTTTCTTTTTCTGGCGATTAAAGCAAAAGTATCTGAAAGGAAATTTTGTTTTCTTTTACCAAAAACTAACTTTAATAATAATGATGATAATACAAATAATTATAGAGGAAGGCCTCAGTCACTCGAGGGTGCTTTTCATGAGGGTCCTCTTTAAAGGAAGCTAAGCCATAATTATAGGTGCAACAGAGCTGCTTGAAGTTTAAAGGTTTTGTCACCTTAACATTTAAAAAGTTATTACACTGTGGTTACATCAAAGTTTGTGGTTCAAAATGAAGCAAGTTCAAATCTCATTTTGTAGCTTGTTGTCTTTGTTGGGGAGCATTCAATTTATTCAGTGCTGAAAACAAGCAGTCAACAGGGGCTGAAGCATATCAGCAGTTGTGGCATCTCAATATAACATTGTGACCATGAATGCACAGACTTTGTTGAGACAAATAGTTTTTCAGTTGTCATGTATAAAGATGCTTTTTGCAAAGTTTTAGACCAAAACATATTTTCATCCTAAAATGTTTGGATGGGCACAGACAGACAAAAATGCCGGGCAGGCGATGCCACTTTCCAATTTATTTTGTAATAAAACTCTTTTCCTATTTTTATCAATATGCATTCTATTGTATTGTTCCATATTATTGAGGAGATTAAAAGTTTAAATAGGTTCGTACATTTCTTTTTTGATTTACATTTCTCACAGGGTTTTATGGACTGATTTTTACAACCATGGATGATGATTCAACCCTTCACAAACAATATGAGGAGGTGATTCATAAATGCCTTTATGATAAAATCTAATTTTATTTCATATAAACTGCAACTTTTTTCTCAATAAATTGACTCATTTATGACATTTCAATTTGTTGCTGACAATATTTAATTTAAGCAAAACAATTCTCATCTTGGTTTTTCTTTATTATATCTCGGTGAACAGATCTTGTTTATCTTTTTAACCCTTTGTTATGTTCATTTACCAATAGTCATTTTACCAATAGGTCTTGATTTGGCTTGAATCTGTTTTCCAAGAAAAGAAGATACCTCCATTTGAAATTAACAAACATACAATTGCAAAGATTCACAACTTCATGACTTTAAACAAAGAGATGGACAAAATAAGCAAAATAATAGCAGATGATCTGAAAAGAAAAGAACAAGAATACTCAATCAAAGGTAGATTTTGATAGAGAGATCAAATGACACATTTTGTAAAGAAGATTTTGTACTTTATAACCTCTATAAGATCTGTTCAGCAGAACTGTAACATCCAAGGGCTGCAGAACTTTAAGGAAAGCATTAAGAAAAGCATGGCAGCTTGGCTTTAGGCAGACATTTTTTAAAAGAACTTGCTAGAATTTTACTTGACCTGGTAGCCTTTTATTTTACTTGTCACCAATTTAAAAATAAATCAATATATTCCAATATTTCAGCATTCCAAAATTCCAACATTCTGTATTCTTCATATGCCTCCTTATTTCATTGTTTTGAAGCTGATAAGATAGATAAAGTATTAAGCGATGTTGGAATTACAGTGGACACCCTATCACAATCCGGAGTGAGAAATTTAACGATGTTGTCAGACCTTGCAGCATACCTCAGAATCAAGGATACCAGGGATCCCAGGTATGTTTTAATCAACCTACTTTGATTACTCAGAAGTGGAATTTCGAAATGATGTAATGCACTCCTTCCCTCCAAACTGTTATTTCTTTTGTTATTCAGTTTGATTGCTAACTTCCTATTTGCTTTTCTAGCTATGTTTTAGCTTTGGTTGACCTCTTGGGCTCAGCAGAAGAATCATCACATAAGCTGAAGCAGCATGAGTTAAAATTGCAACACATACAACAGGGTATCAAGGAAGCAATAAGTAAAAAGGAATTGTTAAAGGAGTATGATATGTAATTTACATAATTTTTTATTAGTCTCTATGCTTATTTATCTACCAATAGCTCACCTACAAATTGATAGGAGAGCTGTTTACTGCTCCTGCTTCAGAAGTTTTATGGCCAGACATGGACTGAAATGAAAAATTGTTTATTTCTAGTCAAATGAAAATGCATACAAATTGTGAAAAGTATAAAAAACATATTTTTATTTTCTAATGGTCTATACTTGGTCCTACAGATTGTCTGAGTCACATGAACTGCAAATGGCTACTGAGCATCCTATCAATGAAAAAAGAAAAAAAGAAATGCAGTTTTTAAAAGGAAAGTCAGAAGAATACAAGGCATTCATTGGAGACATCCAGGTACTTTTCTTCACTTTTAACCTTTAACATGAAAAAACATGGGAATTTAAAACAATGACTGGGGAATATTGAGATGTTTTGATGGTTTTTAAGGGTATATTTGCACAAAGCTGATAACATGGATTATATTAAGATTGTGATAGAATTTATAAATATAAAAAAATTAATATATAGATCTCAGATCTCAGTTCTACTTTTTGCCCAATTCATTGTCTGGTAATATGCTTTGCTCTACTGTTTGAACATGTAGTTAGAGAATATTCTGATAAACACCATGAAAATCATTTTTACGTGGAGATTTGTCTTAAAGAGGCTTCAATTATTGCTAAAATCATTATTCATAAATGTGTTTGCTTTTGCCAATGAAAATAGCTCTAAGCTTAAGTGATATTAGTCTTTTTTTCACTTTTTTGTACATTTTTAGGAAATAAATTCAAAGAATGGAGTTTCCAGTGACATTCATCATGATACCTTAAAACAAGTTCACCAGGTTCAGTAATTAACCTCATGGTTGTCATCTTCTTTCACACAAACATTCGCAGATGATTTTTACTGAATCCAGAAAGGCTGAAATTTTAATATTAGTGATGATACCTTCATTCTTTCTAGGGTACCTTCAGTGTTGCAATACATGTTCCAGATAGCACCTTTTTTTGCTTGAAGCTAAATGTACAAAATTTTGCAAAAATAACCAACAGCTAGAGGGTCAGAAAAATTAGGGGGTGCCCTAGCCGATTTCTTAACATCGAAACAAACACTATTTTGAAGTTGCTAATTCATATTTAATTCATATTTAATGTAAGGAAATCTTGTTTGGAATTTGAAAGTAAAGCAAAACCTTTATATTTCTTGAACTGCGGCACTTTTCCATTTTTTTTCAATGGCTTTCTTTTAAAACCCTCTGTAAAGAATAGTACATTACATTTAAAAATATTGTTCATGAAACAAAACTTTGTTCTGCCCATTAAAATGGGAAATGGAAACACATTTGCTATTTACTGGGGGCTTTTGGTAGGCGCACCACATTAAACATCATGAAATTCTTTTTTTATCAAATGAACCATCTCAAGCTATAGATTTCATTTTAATTTTCAAAGGAACTGACAGAAATTCAAGGACAAATCAATGCAATCAAGATCAGACTTTCGGAGTTTCACAGCCTGCCACCAGTGAGTACCGGACTTTGCTTTACAAAATTACATGAGATCCATTAAGACATGTTACTAAATGTTATTGGCAAAATATCTATCAGATAAGCTATTGATGAAACTGTATGAAGCGGTGATGAATCAGTTTTAACCATCTTCATTTTTTTATATCAGGATATGTCATTAGCAAGAGTAAAGATTGAAGAAGCAAGGCAGGAGCTAGTAAGTATCAAAGATAACTCGTTGTTGTACGTTTTTAGAAAACATAAAAATGGGAATACAATTCGCTTCTACTTTGATCCACTAGAATTTAATATTCTACTAAGATAGTGAGAATGGGGAAACTTTCTTTAAAGACTGAGACTTGTGGTTGTTAATTCAAAACTTAGTCGTGTTCTTATGAAGCCATATTAGTAATACTTTTGTGTCATTACCTGATGCTAAAATGCCTCCATTATATAAATTTTGTAAAACATGTTCTCTTCTCCTTTCTTTTCTAGCAAAAACTGGAAAGTGACCTCTATAATGACTTGGAATTGTTAAATTTATAGTATTTTTAGAGAAACACTGGCACTTTTTGGAATATTCTGTTGGAATACAACTTGGTAACTGTATTCAACAATGCTAGATTGATCAAAGTTCATGTTTTCTGTACAAATTGCACTGTTTGGACAACTATACCGGTCTTGTGCTTGCGTTTTTCTTATTGGCCTGTTTTGATCCACATCTGGGTATATATTTCTCATCATGTTCTTTTGGACCCTTATTCTGATGTTGTATGCTCTGAAGAGTGTCAGACAAAAAAGCTTTTGTGTTATAAAATGTTTGCTTTTTTCAAAGCCATTTTCAAGTTCTGTACTGCCAAAAAACTGTTCATAAATGTTCAAAAGCTCCCTCTTTATTTTTAACTGAGACTACAAGAAAAGCAATCTTATCATCAACATACAGAAATCAATTAATGTTTAGTTCCAGATTGCCATCACAGTTGTCTACGAAGGTCTTTCTTTTAAAGCAATAAGTCGAGATCGCCTTAAGATAAACCTTAACCTTGTTATGCCCTTTTGCAATGATTCAATCCCGTTCTCCCAAGTTATCTACTTCCTGCCAAAAATTTAGGCTAAAATGCTTTCGCTGAAGAGTTGTATCTAAGATACCATGATATTCATATGTTTAACTATTCTTTCAAGCATCCATGTATCGCTCCTAGGCCGTCTGATGACTAGGGCTATACCATGGCTATGATATTCTGTGTTGACTAAAGCATAGCTAAAATCGCATGTTTTTGCTGTGTCTATTTCAAACAGAGTGGCAATAAATGCTTCAAACAACTTCTTAGCATTCTTCGAGTAAGACAGCGTCTAGTTAGTGAATTAGGTTTATGACAGATTGGGAAGTTCTTTGGTTGTGTTGAGAAAGGAAATTAGAACCAAATAGAGCTGAATTTGATATTGGTAATCAACAAATGTTTATGATGAGATCAACAGTAGATATTTTTAGCAGCTTTAAACGCATGGCCACATGTATACTAAAACCAAAACACCATGCACCTGTTGATGTTGGCAGGCAAATGCAATTGGTTTTTAGGCTGAATTTCCAATTATCTGCTTTTTAGTATGTAAATTCCCATATCTTTTTTTCTTCACAAATGCAAGACAGCTTAAAAAGATTTCCATAGTGAAAATAGTGAGTGTTTTCTGAGCTCTGTGAAAAAAACGACTCACTTAAGTTGCCGGTGCACCTCAGTGGTAGAACTAAGCTTCTTGTCTCGGCTAATGTTACTTTCTTTTCAGTTTCTAGTAAAGATTATAAACACAGTTGCAACTAGAATCTAGGCAATAAACCTCTTATTGCATGTTAGAGCGCACGGAATCTTAACAGGATACAAACTGGCAGATTGCTAAGTATGAAGGGGAGGGGGTTGCAAAGGAGAAAGGCAGACAAAGTAGGAAGCAATAAGAAGAAAGTAGAAAGAGTGAAATTCAACAACATTTCGAGAATGGGAAGTGGGTATTGAATAAAATGGGAATGTGAGGTACAGCGGATCACAAGACCAAGTTCTTCAAACAGCTTAGATGCAAATGATAAAGCAAAGGTTTTTATGCGAAGTTGATGGATTTCTGTAGTTTTATTTGCAGATATTGTGAACAGATATGTGGCCACAAAATCGCATTGAATGTGAAACTCGGAGTAGCCACTTTCAACCGTCCTGCTCTTTAGACCAACAACGTAAAATTCAGTTGAAAAAATCATGATGATGAACAGTTGTCTTTGCACTTTTTTTTACAGATTATAAATTAAATTTGTGATTTCATAGCCTTGATCTTATCCTTAAAATATCTGGAAACTTCATAAGCACTTTAATAGTATAGTAAAACAGCTTATTACCATATCCATTAAATATTTTCCAGTACACCATCTAGGTTTTCGATAGTTTAGGAGTACTTTCCTATGCATTTCAAATGCGAATCATTTAGGGGATTTGTTTATCTGCAATCGCACATTCGCATAAACTACTGAGTTTTTTAGATTAGCAACGGTAACAGAACATCAAAAACATATCTCACTGCAATAAAAGTATCTGAAACCGCCTTGCTACCAAAATTCAAAGGAGAGGAGAAGAGGTTGAATATTTTTGCAGCACTGCCGTCAAGAAATGTGTGCATTGACCTCAGCTTTCTTGCCACAACGCATTTTCTCGGACGCCGTTACCTTTGCTACGCCAGCACCACACAGCTGTTAACAAAGCCGCGCTATTTGTTTCCTTGGTGACTACTCAGTTCTCAATACCATGCATTAGGAGGTCTGGTTTCGGAAACAACAACTGCAGTCTCTCCTAGCACTGTGCAAAACCTTCATGTGAGGCCAAAGAGAAGCTTCCAGTGGCGAAGCCAAAGGTCGTGCCTGTCGTGCCCGGCACGACCATAAACTTCCAAAAGTAAGGTTTTCACATATTGGCAAAAATTTATTTTGCTCCGCGAAAATGTTTCAAATATAGACAAAAATTAGTCGTATAATCGACAAATCGATCAAGCTTATCCCGCAGACATAAGTGAATTCTACTCGAATCGCCTAAGGCCCCTGGAATTATTTCAGGAGCGGAGTAGAAATCCACAGGGTTTCATATTGGTCGTGCCCAAAATCTGGTACCTTGTGATTTGGTCGTGCCCAACAATAGAAGCTTCAATTGGACAGCCTATGTTTGGTCGTGCCCAGCAATAGAGAAAAACAATGCTAGTCGTGCCCTCAGAAATGAGCACGACCTCGTCATAATAATAATAATAGTTTAATAATAGTTGAGGTACGATTTCCAGCATTTGATTGGCTGAAGCTGGAGGAAATCAATCACGAGGTCGTGCCCGTTTCTGAAGGCAAGACTATCTGCACCCTGTATCATTGGGGCCTACTTGTCAATACTGCAGGCGTTTGTGGATGTTGGTGTGATATCAGGGTGATTTGAATGGTGCATGTAAATGTTCCAGTCCAATAAACCGTTGTAATATATCAGGAAACTGGTTAACGACTGTGGAGGGATTGTTTCATAGTTATTTTGACTCAGCCTATACGGAATCAATCCAATGGATCTCTTTGGTAGGCGAACAAGTTCTCATTCACCTAAACAGAATCAAGATCTTCAAATGTGCAAGATGCTATCTTATCTAAAAAATGGACAATAATTTGAATATCATCTGGATGTTTTTAACGTGATCAGAATGGAAAATATGGCAGTTTTTCGCTCGGATTTGTATCAGAGAGACGCACACTGAACGGGATAAACTGAATAAATCAATCAATAAAATAATCAATATTTATTTTGACAACAGTATACTTAGGTGTTCAAGACGAAAGTATTATGAACATTTGGGGCAAAATGTACATAAATATCTATTCATTTTACATTAGTTATGAGGTGTTTGATGTATTTTTGGACTAGAATCTTCCCAGTAGAAAGTTCTGAATTTTGAAAGTATTTATAGTAGAAAACCTCTTTGCAAATTAGCTCTACTGGAGTTTTACCCTCCTTAAAACACGTGAAAGGGAAAAATGAAATAGCATTGATCAACCTGTTGATGGTTTTGTTTATGTTTCTGATGATATGTTTTCAAGCTCAGCCTAGTGATTTTCTGATTTTTTCCCTTGCTTTCCATGTAATTTGGTTGTGTGCAGTTTCCTTGGGTGTGCATATATTTTCCTTAATATAGGTAACTTTCTCCATGAATTAGTCAGTTTGTCTTAAATAAGCAGGGTGAAATAATCTTTAAGCTATTACACATACCCCCCTTAATTTTTTGCTCAAGAAACACTGTTGTCTGCAAATAACTCTCAGGCTCATGATTATTCTGTATTAAATTTGTGACCCCAGTCATCTGATCTCAGTATTTCCACCTAGCTGGACACTGAAGAAATTTATTGAACATTCTTCATTTGTGTATGCTGTCCTGTTTATTCATAAATTGTCATGATCTGTTTTTCAATGATTAATTTAATGCTGCTTTTCAATTGGAATTTTATTCAAACCTTATAATGGTTATTTCATCTTATGCAACTTTCAAATATTGTCATACATGGTGTAGTTTATCATTATCATTTAAGGCATAACCTTAAATTAAGTATCTAATTGATTGGTGAATCTCTGTGAGTGGTTTGGTTCAGCTTAACAAAGTGGCTACCTACAAATCTTTATGCAACAAACCTGGTGAAAAAACAGGTCTCAAGGATTTTAAAGAAAGATTGCCTTCATTCTGCCACTCACTTTTCAGTGCTATTTAACTGTGGCTAGATCAATAATGCTGCATGACAGTACTGTGTTCAGCAGATATTCTAATATTTCTGTTTCATCTGCTTCATTTGTCATCTAATTCTTGATACACGCCTTGCACTTCACAGTCAAGTTTGCCTTTAAAGCCAAACTTTTGCCTCTTTTTTGAATGAAATTCTAAATTTTATGTGTGCAAAACAAATAGTGCTTGCAATTATTATACATTTGAAATCTGAGTCCACAGGTGTATATTTTGGTCCCATTGTTGCAATAATTTGATAAAATTTTAGAAAAGTTTGTTGTTCAAGCTTTATTATCCTGTGAACTGATATTTGAGTAAATAATACCAAAAATAAAAAAAAGTTGCCAGGAACCTCCATCACATTTTGGGAAGAAAACGAATTTTGAGTATCAGCCAGAGGCAGGGGAGACACAAAAGCAGCTTTTATACTTTTAATTTTAGTTTGTTTCTATCTTGTCAGAAAAGTAATGCAGTGCCATACAATTGCTATATTAGCTCCTTAGATCACTGAAATATTTTTTTTATAATATTGTGGATGCGCATTTCTGTTGCGCAGTGGCCAATGGGCACGACCACCCATGGGAGTCCAGCTTCGCCACTGGAAGCTTCCCATTACCGCTGTTTTTCATTAGCTTCAGCACATGAAATTTTCACTCGACTGTGCTGAAACATTTACATAACATGGAATAAATTCCTATGCCGCCCGAACGAAACAGTGGAAAGAAAAAAGCCTGATCTAGAATGTTTTACATTCGTGAAATATGCAGCTGTCGCGATCCTTACGATAAGGCAACTTAAAAACACACTAAATTGGGCCGAAAATTTTCTAGAGCTAATTGGTGACCAGTGCATCTGCGACAGAATTGCAAGGATTGGTACTTTAGACCGAAGCAGCTGCAAAATATTTCGTTGTAGCAAAGCCACTTAAAATTCCCTTTTAAGTATCCTTAATAGCACTATGCAATTATGTTTCTGTCCTTGGATAGCCCCTGGCAAAAATATAACCAATGATGAGATAGATGCACCTTCCTCTTTTAATTCTGCTAAGATATGTGCTGCGTACTGCCCAATTTAACCTTAATGCCTCCATTTGCCACACATGTTACGCAAAAGGTCAAGGGTGAAAAATTCATCGAAAATGTAAAATGTCGCACTTTGCCAATTCGCCGCCGAATTTTGCGAAGGAGCAATTTTTGTCACCCTCCTTTAGCAAAAGGGTCGCATGTGCGCCTGGCTTCGCGCTATGACATTCCTTCGTTGCCTTATTAAGAGCGATACTCAATAAAACCTCAAATATAGCTTAATAGCCGAACAGCAAGGAGACCTCTTGGCAGGGACGCCGGAGAGGGGGCGCGGAGGGTCAAAAGGGGCTGAGCCCCCTTGTTATGCCGAAAATTCGCAAATTTCTACTTTTGCTACTGTTTTCCACAACATTTAGTACCATAACCCCATTGTTCTTTTGATAGCACTACAACACTGCGGTCAGCTGTTTAGGATCGCAATCCTGAACCTGCCTTTTAAGCTAGCAAGATAAGAATTCAGATAAAAACCATTAAACCATTTTATTATACTCTATACACAAGAATAAAAAATAATAAATCTTATAATTCATGTTGACAGGGGCAGATCCAGAGCAAATTTGAAGGAGGGGCGGTCGGTAGTGAGGGCGCTGAAAAATTTTCAAAATTGGTGACGAGAGTACGCTGTATACAACAATTTCAGATCCATTTTCAGAATACACAACATAATTTGAAGTTATCTTCGAAGCAAATTAACGTATCGGTCTCAGAAACTTTTTCACCTGATTCTTATTCTTCAAAAGAGGCGCACAATTTCCAAAAAAGGGGCGCCAGATTTGCTCCAACGCATTGAGGGAGGGACAGCCTGCCCCTAGTTGCCCCCCTTAAATCCACCACTGCATATTGAAGTGCACAGCATTCACAGGAAAGACAAGGCCTAATTCCTTCGATAATCGAAAAATATATCATGGCAGAGGGGGCAAATACAAAGATCAGAAGGAAGAGAGTCAGATTAAATTTTTCGCATTTCGGAGAGAAACAGCATTTTTCGAGGATGTTGCGAGGCGTTGAAGGTTTTAGGTTTTCAAGGCGTTGATCGAACAATTCCTTGCCAAACACAAAATTAGCATAGCAGGCATTAAGATATATTAATTAAACAAATTGAAGTCATTTAATGAAAGAACCTTGATCGAAATGAAATAACTTGGCAGAGCCGTTTTTCGACAGGTCTTCCAGTACTGCACAAACAAATAATTAAGGAAATTGCTGGATAATTGCTTCAAAATGCGTATTCCTAAGCTGCCAGAGCGAAAAGATTACTTTTGCGGTGGTGCTTTAATCTCCAATAACTGCCTGTTTACTTATCAAGCAGAAAGACCATGTGGCTTAGTTGATTTGAAGAAATAAGGTTTGAGGAGGCATTTGAAATTCCCCAAATACAGGACCCAAAATAGCCTAAAAATTTTTACAGAATCGCCATGACATGACCAAAATTTCCTATTTAAATAAAGTTGCTCACAGCGTTTTTCACAAGGAGTATGATCAATGTGGGGAAACTACAATTCTAAATAGAAATAAATTAATTTAAAGTCTCAAAAGACTGTGACTGGTTGCGGTGCTGCAACTGTCCATGCATCCTTTACTGAAGATGCTTTGCTCCAAACTGGAGAACCAGACCTAAGGGTTGATATTGAGCTTGAAGCAGCTGAGCCGATTCCAACATCCTGGGGGTCCTGAGTTGGGGTTATCATGCAGCGATCTGAAGCAGTTGACTGTTCAACTTCATACTGCCTTCTCCTTCTGTCCTGCCTTGTTGACAATGTATTCATAATAAAGTTGCAGCATGCCATAGAAGTTACCTGTCTCAACAATGTTGTATTTCTCATGATGCATACAAAAGGAAAAAGTGATGTTTCAATCCATGTTATGTAGGCAGATAAACGCTGTATGTAAATCTCAGTTTTTGAATTAAAAGTCACAACTGAGTCTGCAGTGATGAACAACAACTCTGGGTACCGAAGTAACAAAAAGCCACTGGCAAGTAAGGCATTTGTATAAGCAGATTTGAGGTAACAGCCAACAGGTATTCCATCAGGAGCTTGTATCAATGGTCCTACCATATTCCAACGCCCCTTGACCTTATTGAAAATCTTTACGAAACAAAAAACTATAATGGCTGCAGGAATCAGAATGAATATAGCACAGTGCATTACCAATAGACTGATTATAGATGCTGTATTCTCATCCAGTGTTTTATGATGGACTCTGCATTTCAAAAAGCCTTGGGAAAATTGAATGACCGTGTTTTCTTTGTTGAACCAATAGCTTAATGGCAATGAAAATACAACAGCAATGGTGAGTTGTAATAACTGACCCAATAGAATCTGCTTAGCAACAAGCTGATATTTGCTGTTTGAAATTGTCCGCCATCGATCAACAGCAATGGTTGCAAGGTTTGATACTGACATGAAATTTATCAATGAATAGCTAGATGCATTAACACAGCATAGATCTTGGCTTATACTTGTTAGTCTCCCAGTAAGGACAAGAGATGCCGGAAGCAAAGTAGAGAGGCATAGCAAGACATTCAAAACATTATGGATCATTAGCAAGAAATTGATTGATGTCTGTAGTCTACGGTCTGTGATGATTTTGCAAATAAGAAATCCATTGGTAACACTGGAAGTTATCAATATGAAAACAAGGAAAGCTGAATCAAAACCACTTATTCCTTTGGCATCAAGTAGTACATCTCTGCTGCTGCCAACGGTCAGGTTTGATGATGTTGCCATCTTCAATTTTCACTCAAGCTACATATTGGATGACATCTCACATTTCACAGCAGCGTCAACATCACTGCAAAACATAGACAAAGTTATAAACTAACAAGCAGTAAGAAAAATAGAATTATTGAGGGCATAGCTGCTTGAAGAAAATTGGAACATGGCACCATTGCTTAAAAAAAGAACAAAATGATTTGCCCATAATTTTTGACAATAACACTAGTAGCTAGAATCCTACTGACATGGCTACACTAATGCTACTAATCATTGATTACCAGAAAATTGGCTGTGAATTGCATCATAAATTGTTGGCATTGGTTGGGTACCACCACATGCTTAATGACCCAGTTAGAGCCTGCATGCTCTGGTTCTCTGGAATTTTCTTGGTGAACTAGAAAACCTTGTGATGCTAAGCATTTTATCTACATGCTTCTATACTGTTAAGATTGTTAAGTATTACTGTTAAGTTAGAGTATTGTCAGAAAATTGGACCTGATCCAATAGAAATAAAAAATGGCAACAAAAATTTCTGTGATAGTGGTTTATGACATGAAAACTATCTGATAGAGTTTATTCAAAAGCAAAAACTCTAACCAGCTAAACTGCCCATTTGCTACATGTATCCAGTTGTAGTGATTAAGGAAAAAACCCTATTGGGTTGAGTTTCAAAACACCATCTAAATGATCTAATTCCTACCCCAATCTTCAAAAGTTATACACAAGCTTGACATTATTTATCAGCTAATCGAGGCAATACTAGCTTGATGTAAGTTCCATTGTTCTTTCATATAGATATCATAATGTGAACATTTTTTATTACGTATCACGGTGACAATGACTCTTTGGCAAAAATTACTGCCAGAAAATCTTGACGGTTGATGTTCTTGGCTTCCTGGTATATTATTCAACAACCAGCAAACCCTCAGATTTAAGCAAATCACATTAATGAAGTTTGGCTAAATCCCAAATGAAAAACACTTCCTCTCAGAAGCTCCTTTGGATCTGATCCTTTGAACAATACATACTCCAAGTCCTTCAAAAAATCAATTTGAACAGTCGGGTTTTCAGAATAAATTTTTCATTGTAAATACAGTAAAAAAACCAGCAAGATTTGACATAATTATCTTTTCATAGAACGAAGGAGCTAAGCAAAGGTACAATTATTTTTTCTTTTTCACCTTTTTTCACATTTTAAAATGAACTATACAATATGAGCTATCCGCAGGCTTTTAAGACACCATTAAATTTTCTCTCCTTTTCTCCATTGTAAAATTTAACAATTTCTTTGGACTCTCCCATTTTCTTGTTCTTGTTTTCTGTTTTCCACTTTACTCATTTCCTGCTCCTTATCTGGTTTGCTGCTATATGCATACTTAGTGTATATGTATCTATAGTCGTTTCCATCTGCTTTTATTATGCAAGCATCCATCATTCAGTTTGCATCTTACCAGCTTTTTTATTCACTTTTATTGCTAAAGATGGGGAGTGTTTCGTTTTGAAACGAACAGTAATGTAACTCAATAACATAACTATAATGGCTTAGTCTAATCTTTTTTTAATCTATCGTTGAATGTTTTGAATAGATGTGTTGAATAATGGCTATGACAAATGATTGAGAATATTTTTGCCTATCCTAATTTTTACCGAGGCACACTGCGATTCCCGAAAAATGTTTCAAATGGTATTTCCACCTAAGATTGCCAAAAGACTGCCAAGAAATATAAAATATATACCTAGTTATTTTAAAGGGTTGATTTCAAATCTTTATATTTACTGTTTCCAATGATGAATGTTGAGGAGACAAAAATACTTAGTATTTTAGTATAGTATAGTCTATGAAATTAGTTTTATCAATGTTTAACAACAATCATTAATGGACAAAAAAGAAAATATTGTCTTTACCCTTTGCTTTATATTGCATTTCAGAAAGGAAACAAATACATTACAGTACTTAAAATTTACAAAATTCAAAATCAATATGAAACTATGACAGTATTTCAAAATATTGAAGATCGAGTTTTTGGAGTTCAGATATAAGTTTACTACTGGTGAAGAATTCGTTCGATACAAAATGGGACAACTCCTTGAATTGCAACTGTGTCCTTCGTCAAAGGAAGCGATTTCCTTTTCTTGAAAAAACTGACCTCAACATTAAGCATTCAGCCACAATTCTGGCTGGACAAGAAGCAGGCTTTTGTAGAATAGCGCGGGACCTTGCTGTTTTTAGGCCTTTATAACTAACTAACACCTTATCAAGAGCCTATGGTTTTCGAAAAAATGCAGTTCTTTTTCTAAACGTGAGCTGCAGAATTTGATTCGAAATTGCAAGTGGTAAGGTATGGCCTTCCGGTAAAGACTCAAGTACAAAATTATTCATTAATCTGAACTCACCAGAAAACAGTGTGAATGATAAAAGCCTGCAAGCCAACTCGCTTTCTTTAACCTGGTAACTTGCGCAAAGTTCGCAGACATGTTTTGTTGATTTAAGAATTTAACGTTTCTTCTATTGATATTGAAGTGAATTGCTCTTCCAAATTGAAGTGAATATGCTTAAATTCGGAAGAGGGGGGGGGGCTTACAGACATTTTGTCATCAACATGATACAAGGCAGGCTTGTAAGGGTGATAATTTCATGGCACGTCCTAACACCTTGCAATATAGAGAAAGACCAATTAGGCATGGGCGGCGCTAGAGGGGGGCTTGGGGGCTTCAGCCCCCCACTTTTCTGCAAAAAGCTTTTTTAAGAAAATAAAATATCATAAAAGAAATTGAAGAAAAGAAAAGTGCGATAAATCCTGTTATTGCTTAATTTCCAATGAATAACATGTCTATGGGGCCTTATGAATTCCATTTTAAGACTAGAAATAATCAAACGCACCAAAAGCATGCCTTAAAAGTAGCAAAATGTTTTAAATTATTGCAAGAAAATCACTGCAAGAAATATTCTAAAATGAATCTCAAGGGTGTGGTTGCAAAAACTTTGTCTCCACTAATTATCAAGTCTATTTTTTTCAGCTTTTTGCATCAATTAATATAAAAATGATTACGATACTTCAAATTTAATATAGGTAGGTTTTTAACAGGCTGCTTCAGGGACGCCGGAGAGAGGATGCGGGGGGTTAACCGCCCCTGTTGCCTTTTTATAGGAGGGCAAAGGGGGCTAAAGTGCCCTTTTAATAGAAGTGCTCTTGACACCGATCTTTTGTTTGTAGGAAATCAAAGAGATTCATATGAAATCCTGACTGTAGTGTCTTATTTATATAGACATTCCTCACAACATGTAAATAAATTTCTTATACTAGAAGTTGGCGAATTTGAAAATACCAACAGAAGATCGAAATAAAATGACAGTTAAGAAAGAATTGTTGATAGCTTGGTATTATCTTTCAAATGCCCTTTTACTCAAGCCTGCCCCCTTGCCCCTTGGTCGTTCCGGCGTCCCTGGGCTGCTTTCTCCTAGATAAGTTAATCTACTGAGAGAGCCCTTCCTTTAAGAGGTTTCTTCTCCAGATGAATTTCTGATGTTTTGCGTAATCTTAGTGCGATTTTGTCATCTTCTATAGCTTTATATATTGCAATATTTGTAAACTTTGTTTGTTGAAATGATTTTGGGTAGTTTAAATGACTTTTATATGTACACTCTTTTTAATAAGAACAGTTTTTTAAGAACGTGAGCCTCAAGATTGGTCAAAAGTTAAGAGCGAATAAAAAACAAGCTGTGACTGAGTTACTGTAAAATACAATTTTGAACAACGTTTTATCTCAAAAACGAGGATTTTTAGTCATGCGTGGGTGCTTTTGCTGTGAATATTTAAATTAGTCGGCAAATGAAGGATGTCTGACTCACTTTGTCGTCAAATGAGGCCTGGACACCTCCCTAGAGCGAAAACCCTAACAGTCGCACTGTTTAAACTAATAATTCAAGAACAAATGAAAACAATCTAGCCTCGGATTTTCGAAAAAAGTAAGTCAGCCTAAACCTAAATTTACTGGTTCTTATAGAAAAGAATGTGGTTGAATTTTTAGAATTGAATTGAACTGAGCTTGTTTAGTCTAGCCTTATCCACACCCTCAAAACCCACATTTCTCAATTAACCCCTCTGTCGAAACGTAACACTTTGGCTGCTCAACATTTTACAGCGAAAATTAACAGTGTCATCCAGGTGGGCATATACTCAATTATATAAATTAATTTCTTTAGTGTACATAATTAATCTATAATCTTTAATTATCTTTAATTTAAATTTGGCGCAACATATGGGGTGATCAAGCAGAATGGTTCACTTTTCATTAAACGTCATCAAAGATTTCAACTGCCCATATTGCCAGTTGTTTTGGAAGGATTGCTATCTTGTTAATTAAAACTCATGATAACCAAACTCGTACAGTTACCTTTACTGATTTGCGATCAGACCTCAGTTTCTTGCATTTATGATACAACCCTTACCCACAGCTAATTTCGAGGGCTTACCCATAGCTCAGCTAACAAGGACCAAAGATAATTTGACATCGCATGTCGTTTAACCATTAAAAAGGGGTGTTTGGAGACAGGATGTTTCTTTCTCTAGATAAAGAGTTCTCAAGTGCTCTGATTTCTGTATCAGTTTCGCATCAGAGGCTTGTACCAACGTATTATCGTTCTGGTATCCCTGCTCAGCGAATAATTTTTGGGGAAATATATCGTATAATATACCTGAGATGAATAACGTATCGTGAATAAATGACTACCATTAAAGTTTTGTACCACCACAGACTTGACAAAAAAATGTGCGAGGGAATCACGTGTACAAAATGCACATGAACGTGGAAGGGGCATTGAATCAGGTGTTTTCGCTTGAAAGCAAAAAAAAAGTTCAAACTGGCTAAAAGATTTAAACCAAAACACATAAAGCTTACAAGGGCCAAAATTGCCAAGAAAATAAGATCTATGACTCACTTCACACAACTAGATTAAATTTAATTCAAATTCTCTCTGCTGGCGTAACCTCTTTCTAAGAGGTGGCAAAAACGCTAAAAAATTCAAATTTCTTTATTGCTCTTTCTGCGTGAGCTTAGAATTTGTGATGTTGAAAAATAAAAATATATGCTTTTTAGCCGTTGGTAAGCTGCATTGAGACATTTTTCAATACAATTGTATACTGTATTAAATTTGAATGTTTATACACAGAAATGGATCGAATGATTTTTCTTAAACTGAAAAATAACTAGTCTTGGAGCTCAGTGATTTTGAATAATGTTTCCTCAATTATAGATTTGCTTGATTCTTGTAAACTTTTATGTACTTTCTTTTAATTAAGGCATCTACACACGATAAAGCTTGTATTAAGTAAAATACTTTTACAAACCAGATCTAAAAAATTGACACAGTGAGTCTTATTCATCGCGATTCGTAGACTGTTTCTAAGGAGAGATATGCCAATAACGTTCAGATCGAGTGTAGTGCTTTTGATTTTAAAAACTATTTTCTTAAGAAATGAAAAAAGTAGGCGAGCTATCATCATTCCAACATATTAAAATCGAAAATGCAAATGTTCGCTTATTGTAGCATCATTTCAGCAAATATAGCACTCAAATCTCACTCACCAAAATATTCTGTAAATTTTCAAACGCAATAGAGCAATGCAGCATCATCGACGAAACTTCCCAACTGACAACAGAAAGGAGAGAATCCACTAATTTTTCTTGTTGCTAGCAGGTAGGAAAACATCTGCCTGTCTTTGTTTGCACCTTTCATTGTGGCAGAGACAATCATTCTATTGTGAGTGGTTTCAATTATCTTAAATATTGTCGAATCTTTTCTCCATAGTTATGGAATCTTTACATACATGAACATGGCTGATGGTTTTATAAGGCTGTATAATGTTCCAAGAAGATAAATCAATTTCGAAAATATGTTGGCAGACTGCCACTTGTCGATGGGTCTTTGATTGGAGTTCTTAGCTCCAGGCTAGTCGTCAACCTGAATGATGAAAAATCCTGATGTTCGTGACACCACGAGTTTAATCAATATGCAAAATCCGAATTCAGCTCTGTTTTCTAGATACTACTGTACTAAAAACGTGTAAAAAATACTGGAAACTCTGTACTGAAAACTTTTGCATATCATTTAGAATTGATTACTGAGATACTAGCACTATGAAGTGACCAATAAATATTTCTTTGGAGACTGAGTTGGGACCAGACTTCCAGCATTCGAATATGCCCAAGAATAAAGAAAGAAGAAGTTCTTAGGGTAAAAAAGAAAGAAGTAAAGTTTTGAATATGCCCATTCTGAATTTGATATTCAACGTTAAAACGGTTAATTTACAAAGCAAATACTAAAGTTTATAAAAACAAAGTTTATATAAAAAATCTAAAGCAGATAAAAAATTGCTTCCACTTTCTGCAAAACTGAAACAAAATCAGTAAACTAAGAATAGTTCCGCTTCCTCCTTGGCGCTTCGTTAGTTCCATTCTTTGCAAGCATCGATCGAATAACTTGACCAAGCATTTTCTCCTACAAAGGAACATCCCAACCACTTTAAATTGCAAGTTCTACTCTGCATTGTAACTATTTATCAAAGCAAGATTCTGGTTTTTCATGGCTGCATGGTATTTCTAAATTGACAATTTCATATCAGCTTCAAATTTGCTGTGAACTATACAAAGTAAACTAAAATGTAACAATTCTTCATAGATAATCGATCAAAGATGAGAAGTCCAATAAACAAATCACAGAAGCAAGTGATGTAACACATTTAACCCGTGCGTGCCACTGCAGATCCCTTAACTAGTTTCAGTCAGTCAGTCAGTCACTGGTGCCTTGTCCTTCCAGGAGATTGGCTACCATGGATCTCCATCGTTGGTGGCTTTGAGCCATCTTCTTTAGGTCTTCGTATCTTCTGGTGTGGTACTCCATTCTTGATGCTGTCTAGCCTTGACAGTATCCCAAAAACAACATAACTTAACTGATTAATCATCCCATAAACCCACCTAAAGCCACAGCTCACTCCCCTCTCCATCTGAATTGATATTTCAGACTAAACAGCGCAGAAGAAGCTAAAGTTACAGATAAACATATACTAAATATTTTTTAAATTATGAAAGCTTTTGCCTAAGTTACAAGTCTTACCTGTGCTATAATAGTCGTAAATCACGACATGAGCTTTTTTCCTTTCTGTTACATCAACAGTTTGCTCAACGAGCACAGGGAGGCATGTTTTTGACTCGATCTGGTGAAAGGAAGGGATTTATTTGACAATCTAGACTCGAAAAGATATAAAGGTTAAACAACACTCCAAAGCTATTAAACAAAATGAAAGATATTGTTCCTATAAATTGCTATGCACACTTATTTACAAGAACCAGACAATTACTGTGGCGGGTCGATTTTCTCATTTTTTTGGATAATTTGAAGCTCGGGGGTTCTTAATAATTTTTTACTCCAAAATTGATTTTTCTACAAACTATCGATTGTTAAAGTTTTAGTAGCAGCAAGATATCTTTTCTGAGAAAATCTGGTTCACTATCATTAACATGCAAGCTCTGGTTTTTTTCTTAACTTTGATTTGAGGTTTGATGTTTTTACGTTCTTCTTGCTTTTTTATGCAAATCGAGCCCCAGTTTCCTTATTAAGGGCATTTTCGAAAAGAGTTTGGTTGTTTCTGACTCAAATGCAATGAATCAAAAAATGCAAAAAAGAAAGATACATAAAAGACTAGATAAAAACACTTTCGATGAAACAACCAAGCCAAATAATGCTTATTGTGTTAAATAATCAAGAGAAACTCTTTTAACGAAATATTGAAAAACCAGAAGATAAATTGTGCCCCAGTTATCGATCACCTTTTCAAAATACAGCGAGAGCTTGCCATCCTCTACTTCGTAGTCTTTCAGCAGATTGTTTGACGTCGATTGAAGTATCTAAATTGGGAAAGTAAATATGCTATTTGATCAAGAAGACTGATAAGAACAATGATGACTGATTGTCTATGCAAGCAATATTTTCTTTGCACTAGTTTTACAGTACAATGCCTGCTAAACGTACTTGGAACATCCAGCAATTTGCATTGCATTTTATATCTTTCAATCCTTTTCCCAAAAATATTTTACTATTCTCGCCCTCTTCCCCCTAGAACAATGTTGATAATTTAGAGAGGTATCATAAAAGAAGCGAAAAAGAAAATGCTTCGTAAAATCCTAACCCGTTTTATAGTAAACCAACATTGTTCCGTGGGGGAGAAGGGGATGATTGATTTTGACCTTGGAAACTGACGTCAGTGTTCCAAGACTTTTGGCAGGCATTGTAGATAAATAAATAGTCTATGTGGAATTCATCCTAACTTAACTATGAATCTAGTTGTTGAAGTAACGATATAACACATTCAATAACGAAAATGCACAAAGCTGTCGCATAAGTTGTATTTGAGTCTTATTTCGCTTTTGAATTTTCCATCATTAAACGCAGCGAGGTTGAAAATCCCTGAGTATCCACCTGATCCAAATGCTCATTGACTGGCTCAAATCCTGACACCATTTTAACTTCAATTAATGCCATGTTACTTCCTCCTTTACCATAGTAACTAAAAGCAGAGATAACAATCAAGAGCCTTGGCATGAAGGGTGATATATATAACATAAGGAAATTATATGATTTGGCTAATCGGTTAGCAATACACTGGTGTAAAACCTCAGTTTATAGCCGAATAACTACGGATCTTTCAAGAAATCTTCCAACTGAAGAAATGAAATATCTGACTACTAATAAAAAATCGATCGTTAAAGGCACATAGATTTTACAAAGTTAAATAAATGGTTGTATCTCAACATATCACTAAAGGAGCGAAAGATCACTCTACTTATAATCCAATTTAGTAGCCTAGTTTTTCACATTTGATTTATTCTCATTGTATTGTAAGCTTCTTTTCGTTTCACGTGTTATATTTTAATCACAAATCTTCCAAAATTGGTTTCTTGATCTTTGTTAATATCTTCCTGATTTCTGGCGACATCCATTAACTTTTTTGGTGTTGCAGTTGTGGAAAGAGCAACGAGTTTGGGGATATGCCTACATCAGATCTAGCCAGTTAGCTTTGTGTATACAAAAACAAGTTTTGCATCAAGGTTTTCTGTCAAACTTTCGCTATAGGAAAGCTAATCATGCACGTTAACTAAACCTACATTTGCCAGCAAGCAACATGTCATAACCTAATGAGTGCTAGATATAAATCTCTCTTAAAATTATTCTGCATGATCTCAGGTTATACAACATCTTTTGTTCAATATTTTCTGAGAAATCATCAAAACAATAATAAAATTTTCAACTAAGACGTATAGCAGAGAGCATTCTTCTTTAGAACGAGTTTATTTCAAAACAGCAAACCTGGCACAGATCTTGATCCTGTGTCTGCAATTAGGCCCCACTTGTTCCGATAATAAGGAAAGAAAAAACTTTGGCTCTTCGCTTACATCTGGAATGTTGTATTTAACATTGGCCTAATTGGGAGGAAGATGCTATAACTCAGCTAAAATCGTTACAATAGCAATTCAATTCCAAGATATATTCGAAAGATTTCGTCGACCTAAGCATTCGATAAAATACTTGCAAGCAATTTTGTTTGAATGTCTTTTACAAAGGAAATAAACTGTATTGGAATGGACCTAAGCAATCAAAAAACCTACGAATGATCGCTGTTTTTTCAATAAATCAAGCATTGAGCAATTTTTATGAGATGTTCAACATAAATAACAACCATTATTTTAACAATAAAAACAAAAGTAAAAAACAAAAGTAAAAGGCATTTTGTTCTAAAAGTATTCTCTTTATTGTTTATAAATCAATGCAGTAGTACAGTTGTGTTTCTTTTGTTGAAAGACATTTAAATAAAGTTGCTTACAAGTAGTTAATCAAATACTTGGGTGGGCGTAATCTTGCAAATAAAAAGCAGAAAAAACAAGCGACAATATAAATCAGAGCTGAGCTTTTGCACCTGTTTTACAAGTTATTATTAAAAGAATATGGTCTTCTAGCTCTTCATTAATTACTGTTTTGTAGAGAGGAACGAAACAAAATAAAGCGAAAGAGAGAAAGATAAGTTGCATAACGTAAGCATCTAGATCTCCTTTTTTTAGCTACTTGTAACTAGCTGTAAACCTTTTATATGAAGACGACTGTTACGAAGGCTATACACGGTTTTAGAGTCTCGTTTAAGCGCAGTGCTGTCGCTAGGGAACGAAAACTTCGAGTAAACGGACTAGTAGTGGTTGCCGCAAGCGCGAAACGATTTCGCCATTTTAGCTACATGTTCTTGCTTGTGTTCGTAAATAAATTGACAAATTTAAGAATTTCACAAATTGACAAATGGCGAACAGTTCCATGGATTTGGCTGTTAATGGTTGTAGTAATGACAGCGACGAGCATGCTCTGGGATCATTAAAGCTTTAAGATATTCAAACATGGAGCTTGCATGCATCTGAAAGAACGTCTGAACCGGAATAGATCAGGAAGATTCCAAATACGTAAGAGAAACGATAGCACAATAGATTCACCTGGAGAAGAGCACAGCCAGTTCCTTCAGCAATAACTGCAACTTTGGTTGGGACTTCTGGAATCTGCATTGAAACATTTGCAAAGATACATAAAAACATTTAGATTGAACTGTAACACTAATAGCTACGAGCCATATTTGTAAATTTACATACGTGCATAGAACATGATCGACATATGTTTCTGATGCATAAATGACTCCAAATGAAAGGCTGATGGTTTACCTACATGTCTCACACTTTGTACAAGTTATCTAATAAAACCACGACTTTTTTAAAAGAGGGGATGTTAGACAACATCCAGGGGTGTCGATCTTGCTTATGAATGAAATCAGCTTATTACTTGTCCATTTGCTATCAAAATTCATGGATTTTCTGAAGTTAAGAAGCTTTGAGTGCCTGATGGCCAGCTTTCCTTGTTTAGCTGTCTCATTGATAATTGGAAATTTAAAAGGTTGCAATAGTTCACTTTTTCCCTCGACTTTAGTTGAATGAAAGCCCTCTGTTTATCGCAGGAATAATTTAAACCCGAATCAAAATTATATTTCACTGTCGAATTCTGTCAAAAAGATCCCACTACTTGCTGGTGTTTGCAACCAATAATGAGTTTGAGAATGACAACAGAAACGAAAGCGAACGAAAGTTTCTAGAAAAGATTTACCTCAACCTGTTGCAGCACTAATTTATTGTCATCGGTGATTCTAAACTCGTGATCCAGCTGCGAAGCGTGAAACTTGAAAAGGAGGTTTATGCCTCCTTTATAGATATGGCCCCCATAAAAGGCAAGCGCCTGCAGTGCGACGCAAGTATCCTGAAAAGAGGAAAGCATTCATGAACACTGGTAAAAAGAATAATTCTCAAAAGCAACTTATATTCACTAAATGTGATAATAGTCTTAAAAACCTTCACAAAGAAGAAGAGACTATTGCCATTCGAAATAAAAGGAGGGATACTGGCTGGACATTGAAGGGGCTGCTACATCATCCAAATTTCAAAGGAATTTGAAAAGATGAAGTGAATTTTGCATAAGCGGTATTGTCGCCCCTATCGAGTCATGACTACGGTCCAATGACGATAATTTGCAAACAAATTTTTGTGTTATAGAGTTTAGAGATGGCTTTGTAAAAAGCATACATTTAGATATATGTTTCTTAAACTTTTTGTTTGGCATTATTCGGTTTATATGTTTTTTTAGCGTAGAGCTTTCGATCTATGTTCTGACATTTCATACTCTAAAGAGTGTCAGACAAAAAGCTTTAGAAACATGTTTTAAAATGTTTGATTTTTCCAAAGCAATTTTTGAACAATGACAATGCAATAAGAATGTGAGAATGGCCTACTTGAGTCGAAGCAAAGCCGCCTAACGAATTTCTTTGCTTTGCAAGCCATCTGACTATCTGTGCAGCGCTAGCGACATCAGGTTGAGGGACAGTCATGTACGCCAGTAACGCATAAGCTGTCGTTTCGATATCAATCGGTGCCGGGTGGCGAAGGCCTGGCTGTTCAGATTCCCAGTGCGTCATTCCACCTGCAGAGATAAAAATTTGTCTTGTAAATTGCTTTAGTATCACAGGCTAATAGTATTTGAAACATTATTGCTTGCGTATATCACTGTACAAAAGTGTAGGACAACGGTATCCCATTTCGGAAATACCAGTAAGAAACTGCAAGGAACCTTTCTATTAATCTTTGATGATTAGCAACTTCACCTGATTTTTTAATATCAAGAATCAAACCAAGCTCAGCCAATTTCTTGCTTTAAACGACCATCAGATCGGGGCACATCAATGTATAAAATTTAGACCAAAAGACTTCAGTGAACCAAGTTTGAAATCACAGTAAACGAAAAAACGCCGTAAATTTCAAGGCAAAGCAGAAGGGAATAACATTGGGAACAAAGCATGGTGGAAATTATGTTAAACCATGTGACTTATGTTTCAATAAAATTCTGGACATACACAGGATCTTTTTACAGTTCTTTGAAAAGATTGATGATTTTGCTTGAAAATTTGACCATATTTGGAGGTTATAATGGCGAAAAGAAAATATTTTTTGTTTAACATGAGCCTTAGTAACCTCTGGGTATATCTGCTTTCCTCTCTACATAAGTAAGTTTTCAAATGAAAACCCAACCCTTTCTTTGCATTGTTCCCCCTCTTCTACATCACAATTATAAATCTGTGACTGAAAATACAAAAATTTGTAAATGGATTGAATAACAAAATTTCCTCTAAAAGTAAAAGAAGAAAAATTCAAGCCCAGCGGGAAATCTTTTCAGAACACGATGATTTGAAAACTCGCCGTTTCGGTATGAATTCATTTCGATTTTGGTGTGAAAACAGCATTTTAAGACATGTCCTTGCAAATGCGGCCTAAAACATTGTAAAACGCTAAATAGTTTTCCTTGAAGATTCTACGTGTCATGTTCCTGCCCTACAACAACCCATTCCTTAGAGCCATTAGCGTATGTAAAATGACAAATTCTTTCAAAAATTCAAATCAAGTCTAGGCTTGAAATTTTCTTCGTCTAGTTCGAGCGGCAATCCGTTATCCTCGACGGCTGCAAAGCTTAGGTGAACCTTATCTGACTGAAACAAAATTTTTCATACTTCTAACAAGATGAAAGATGGATATCCATTAGCGAGCCTGAGAAATTTCTACAATTTCCTTCCATTGTAATTTGGAACTCTGCTGAGCAGATGTTTAGATCAGTAGTTACTTAGCATGACTTTCATTCCACCAAACACGAATATTTGCAACAATCTGATTAAGAGAATGTTTGTGATAACTATGTTCTTTCTTTGCATAGTGAGCGATGTCCTTTGCTCAATCGTCTTAAAAAATTTGGATTTTGAATATTCACATCGTACTATTCTAAGCAGCTTGTGGTCTAAGGACATGTGCTTTCTCTTCAAATGGATGAAGTACTTGTGTAGAAGAAAAACTTTTAACAGCATTGATAAAGAACTCTATAATATCTAGCAATCATAGCCATATAGTTTTGTTGCTAGCAAGTTATAATCTTTGTGCTGAATTTGCAAGCTGCATTTCACTGTTAACTATACCTTGTAGAGGAATGTGTACATAACGTCTTTTTAATTATACTTTTGTTGCAATACTTTGACAAAGGTCATAGTCTGTTAACTACCCTTTGAAAACTATAACTTTTTTATTTGAAAATGAGAAATACGATGGTTTTAAGGTAAATGCAAAGGGTGAAAATGCGATTCAGATTTCATGCGACGAGTAGATGGTGCGATATATTTGGGAAATATGACTTAATTTTGCTGAGCCTCAATATTCTCTGAAAGTTTGTGATTCTGGGTCTAAGATTACTTTTAAAAAGTTCGTAACCGACCCAATACGTAAATTTGGTAAGAATTAGAAAGTAAGATAAGAGAAAGAAAGCTATAGAATGTAAGAATTAGAAAATGAAAAGTATTAGCGCAATACAGCTTCGATAGTGTACCTCGAGTTTTCAGCGTGAAAGTCACGGTTGTCTTCTTTGCGAAAAACTCAGATAGGTAAAAATTTAAACTGTCGATGGTAATCGCGTCTTGCAATTATTTCTAATCAATTGTTGTTTTCATAAATTTTTTGAAGGTTTAAAATTCTAATAAAGTTTATTCTTCAAAAGAAAAAAGTGTGTAAGTTTTGAAGTTTTGAAGAGAAAAGTTTATTCTTCAAAAAAGGTCAGTGCGCTTCTACGGAGCTAATTGCTGGAATGACATTCCTGTTGATATAAAAAATCACCTTCTGCTAATATTTTTCGGCAAAAACTCAAAGCCTTCCTCTTTCGAAACCACCACAAAAGTTGAAAATAGAAATTCTAATTCAGATGCTTTCCTTGAAGAAATCAAATTTATGTGAGAAATTTTAAAACAGGGGGTGCTCTCTCCTTGATTATTTTAACTACTGAGAGAGCTCCTCCTTTAAGTTATTCCCTCCATACAATTTATCCTTGTATTCATTTCAATTGTTGATGTATTCATTTTGTATGTGTCATATTGTGTTGTAGGTATGTATTAGTTGCTTATTTGTATAGTTAATTTGACTAAATTGTATGTAGAGGAATTTAAAATATGAAATTGAACTGTAAATTCTGTGAATCAAATGCTTTGGTTTACCTTGATTTACAGCCAGCTTCTTCAACTTGTCAATCACAGCAGCACGCTGCGAGGCCTGTGCAACTGTCATTGTATAAGCAATTAAGCTAACGGAGTAGGAATCTGTCAGCTGGGGAAGACCTTTTTTAATGCAGCTTAATGCATCTACTGCTTCTCGGCTCTACAAAGAAATGGAATACAAAATTAGAATGTACAGCCTGATAAATATTGTGCTGTCGAGCGGACTACACACGGTATAGCGGACAATACACGATAGCTCTGGCATAATATTTTAGGCAGCCAATACCATTTCACAAATATACTAAAATGCGTGTTATACAATATAAAAGAATAGAACTAGGAATTTAAGTAAAATTGTACTAGAGAAAAAAGAAAATTTACTAACGACGCTTCGGGCATAGCCTATTATCAAGTGAATAACGGGCTATGTTCGAAACGTCGTTAATATATTTGTTATGTTTTCCTAATACAATTTTACTTAACTTCCTAGTTATATAATATCATTTAAAGGCATTGAGTCATGATAAAATGGATTGGGTATACCCAAAGTGCCAAAATCCGCCGAGTCATTGTTTTCGTGACTGCGATGCTATTGGTTGACCTTGAACCGGTCACATGAACTCACCTCGTACTGAACTTACCTCGTACTGATTGACAAAACAATTTCCATCATTAGCAAGTTGTCAACAACGGATGCAAATATCACATGAAACAGCAGCGTTCACGCCGAAACCAAATAACTCCCTATAGTGGAGGCCTATTTACCATGACTCAATGCCTTTAACCCCTGTAAAATTCAAAAGCCCAATATTGTTTTTATTTGAAGGATACCATTGCATGATTAGTTGCTTAACAACTGCTCTTGATTCGTCCTCCTACACAGTCAGACCCAGAAAAGCTTGCGAAGCAACCAAATGACAAACAAGGTCATACCTGTATATTGAGACCGGCTTCAATCAAAGCTGACAAAACGAATGCCGTCATGCTTATTCCACTGGTCACGCCTCCCTAAGAAAGCAATTAACAGTGTGTTGAAAATAACATTTAGTTTCATTGTAATCTGTAAGTACTGACAGTACAGGTGTAGACAGCCAGTGCTTTGAATACAAAGAGTCAGATAAATGGAAATTAGACAATTGTACATAGCTACTTTCTCCAAAGACATATTTGTCTATTGAAATGTCATGAATATTTGATCACGTTATTCAACATTTTTCCAATTCTATGATGAGTTTCTTCTTGACACGATATTGGTTTTGAAAATAGCAAACATTTTGAGCCATACTTAAGCTTTTCGTCCGACACTCTTTCAGAGTATAAAACGTCAGAACATTGATCGTAAACTCTACGCTAGAAAATATATATACCTAGTTGTGGATCAAAATAGGCCAATCAGAAAACGTGAGCACATGACTATTGTAGTTGCCCAATCAGTGTCGCTTGCCTATTGAAAATGTCACCAATGGAGTCGTGAGATGAAAACGATCTCCTTCTGTCTACACAAAAGCGGGTCTTTTTCATCTGAAACTTCTATACTCAGACGATATACTCTGAAGAGTTTTAGCATGTTTTAAAATGTTTGTTCTTTTCAAATCAATATTACTCTGTTTATTATAATAATATAATACAATTTTACAAATAATAAAATATTACAATATTAGTTAATAATATCGCACTTCTACATTACCTTGCTTTAGATTTGTTGCTAGTGACCTGACTGTCATTAATTTGCTGAAATGACTTTATTAGAAACAGCTTGGCCTAAGATTGGAAATCTTACCATAAAAACTTTGTGAACATTGAAATGCACATATACCTTCATAGATTTGTGTATAACCATACCAACTTCTTTGAAACAACCATCTATTTTTTGCAAGGATAACAACCAGCTCATACTGCTGGTGATTTCCTTTTCGTCTATGAAAATGTATGGTCTTGCTTGTGCATATGACTTTAAGACAAAGGCTGTTAGCCTACGAATAAATAAACCATTAGCTTGATAAATGTCTCCTTAAAAAGCTAATTTTATCGCGTTTGACGTAATTTTCTAATCACGAGCAGTGTAACAGATGTTTAGTATTATATTTTTGAATAATATTATAACCGAGAAGCTCTCATTTTAACACAGACAAAAAAGGAAAAAACATTTCAGAAACAATGAACAATAGTTGGCAATACAAAGTGTGGCTATATGTAGCAACTACAGCAATCAATGGACGAAGAAAAAGCTATCAATGATTTAACTGAGAAAGCTGCAGCGTTCTCTCTGTAGACTAAAATATTAAATCTATCTTTGAGTAGAGATTTTCTCACCATGTACTGCCCTCACGGTCCCGGCTACCAAAGGCTGAATAAGAACCATCCGATCGCTTGTAGGTCAGTTCACGTTGGTATCCTGGAATAAGGAAATATCATTGGCTTGAAGTGATGCTAGTGCATTTGGCATTCAAAACTATGAAGTTACTTATTTTCAGGAAACCAGAGACACTTTTTACTATAAAGAAAGTGGATTATTTAGAGTAATTTGCACATTATGTAGAGAGATTTAAGACTGTCCACGTTTTGATTGCAAGAATCATACGCAACTAGAAACAATAGCTAGAAAGAATTAAGCTGAAACAAGGCTACACAGTTATTGGTTATATCACACTGAGGGACAAACAGCCACTATAGTTTGTTCCCTGGAACTATTGATAACATGAAGAAGCTTAAACAGCTTTCAAAAGAGAAACACCCTGTGCCTAGCAAGCTATTAAAGCATATATGCAATTATGTCATAAATAAAGCAGTTTTTTCATATAATAACCGAATGTACAAAATTCAGAATTAAGAACTCGGAAGAAGCTCTTCTTTTAAAAAAAAGGAAATTGGGTTATTTTGGTGGGCAAGCCAATGGGTCATAAGCAATCAAACTATTTTTATGTAAGAAACGTATATTGAAATGGCCTTGTCATGTAAATACTTCTTGATGAAAAAAGTATTGAAAGTTTAGCTATGGAGGCCCGTAAACCTGTAAAATTAAATCATTTTTCCAAAACATTGATATGAATTTATTAAAATGGAAACTTTTCACTTTGTATTTCAGTTAAAACTACGATTACAAATCTCACTATCACACAGGTAATTTGCAATTACAGCTACACAGGAGGCCCATAAACTGTTTTTACAGAATAATTCGTTGTAATGAAAAAAAAAACGTTAAACGGGGAGTAGCTCTGAGTCAAGCTCCAAGTTCTGTTCCTACGGCCGAGTACATAGCATGTGGTACGAATGGAGATGCTGAAAGTTTGGAGATGAGATAGAGTTTCTGCTGATGATCAAAGAGTCAAAGAGTCATATATGTGGACGAAAGAGCTGCAGGAGTTGCCAAAGATACCAACTGAACTGATGGAAAGATTGACAAACGAAACTAATTTGACGTTTCAAGTCAGATATGACGGTGGCATTTTTCTCTGACTTTTCTTTAGCATTGCACTTCAGATTTGTTTAAAATCCCATGGTTAGCTCTAAGACGTACATACAATTTTCCTTAGTTTTGAGAAGTAAGTCAGGGCGTAGTTGATCTCCAGTAATTGTTCCCATAAACCAACGTATTGGGAGCTGTAGGAGGTTATCTGTTCGTGGGTCATATTGAACATGATTTAGTTCAAAGAACTAGGACATGGGAGAAGCAAGCGGCATTTTGGCACGTTTATATTACTTTTTGCAAATTTTTGCAGTGGATTGTTAGCTCACCCGACCTTCTCAAGAGATCTGTATAATAATATTTCAAGGATGAATTGTTTTGGAAACGTTACCTGCAACCATAAATGTTTTTGCACGCTCTTCAATTTCTTTACTTGACTGCTTCGTTTTGGTTAAGTACTGCAGTATATAGATATTAGGTGCAAACTTGAGCATGTTCTGCTCGCCACACCCATAAGGCATAGCCAGTAGTTTATCCAGATCTGTCAGCGAAGGCCCCATTAAGTCACCTGCAAAAAGTAGGATGATCTTCTATCAACGTATCTGTCATAAGGTTAAACAAAATCACAAATTAACTGCAATTTTATATAAAGAAAAGCAGCAAAGCCATTGTCTTCTTCGTGTAGTGTCTCTCACTCATCTTCCTTAAGCTCTTTGGCATCGATGGCAGGATTTGAAAATCCGAATGCGGGCTTACCTTTTTTCTATGCGACACTTGCCTTTCATACGGAACCAGAACTCTAACTCGTATACTTAAAGTACATTAAAAGCAATAATACTTTCTCATAAAAAAGTTATTGCAAATTTGTTTAAAATTACACAAGACTGTAAATCAAATCATACTCCTGGGTCTGACACAAGACTGTAGTCTTGAGATAGTTAAAAAAGATAAGCATACCATACAAAGAGAGTTTGGCAAAAACAGATCCTGGAACAACTTGTGCGGGAAGAGTCAGTTGGAAGTACTCCTTGTATTTGCCGTTGTCACCTACGAAAATACCAAACAAAAACATAGTGGCCAAGGTACAAAGTGATGATAGATTAATCATTACATATATTATGGAGCCAAAATCATATAAGCCAGGTAATAATTATTTAAGTTAAGTTAAGTTAAGTTAAGTTAAGTTAAGTTAAGTTAAGTTAAGTTAAGTTAAGTTAAGTTAAGTTAAGTTAAGTTAAGTTAAGTTAAGTTAAGTTAAGTTAAGTTAAGTTAAGTTAAGTAAGTTAAGTTAAGTTAAACATGTGCCTTGATTCAGAGAATGAAAAGTACTAGCGCAATACATGAGCTTCAAGTTCATTAAGTTCTGGAATAAGTCTATTCTATATTTGCTACGTTAGATTAAATTTTCTACGTTTTCATGATTAAATTGCCTAAATAAAACTGTTCTTCCTTTCATCTGTCTATAGATAAAATTGATATAAATTTTCATCAAATTTGTACAAGTACGTATTGAGAAGTTTGTTAGTATCTGTAATTGGTTATCCAACGCTTACCTTCTGCAAGGCATATCAATGAATTATGATTATATTCTTTCTTGACTCCTTCCGGCTGCGGAAAAAATATAATAAAAAAGATGTGGCATAAAAACAACAAAGAATAAAAATCGAGGAAAGGCAAACGTGAAGTATCCGTTTTTTATAGAGAGTGCTAGAGAAAAAAGCTACAGGTGATTGGCTTGCTCAGGGGGAAGTTTTCAGAAGTGGCAGGTTACAATATTCTAAAGAGAAGCAGATTTGGTTCTAAATGAAACGAGACCTGGTTTGCTGATTGGCAGACAGGATTTGAACACATGATTTTCAAAGGACTGTCTGAAGATATGAATGGTCAAGCTACGATTCCCTTATACATATTATGATTTGTGTATTAATTAAAGAGATGAAGCTATACCGATGCAATGTTTGGAATTAAATTATGTATTCCTCGCCATCATATTTCTATTGCCGAAGCTTATCTTTGGCTTTTGACCATAATAGTTCACATTTGATCGTAGTCAATCGTTTGCCCCTCTTAAATCGCATCTCATTAATCAGTCTCGTAAATCACAGCTCACGAAAAGCCTTTCTTCAATGCAATTTTTGGTGGGCTTAGAGACTAATTAAGACTGCATTATCTATCATATTCTACTTATAGGTGTATGTAAAGTAACAATGCAATATCGACTACCATGAAGTATTTTTCAGCCAAGTTAACGTAAGGCAACTATTCACTCTGATCCTTCACCTAGCTTCTTTACAATGGTCATGAAATTTTTGTATTCTAGTAGAAAATTAAATATTGCTTAACAAAAGCACCTTCTAATTATTCAGTTCTGGAGTTTGTTTGACAAGGATATCTTTCTTTAAATCAAGCATTTCATTTGTTACGGGAAATTTTTTAAAATACAATGACTTATAGTTTTCCTCACATCTCAAAATTTGTTCGTTATACTGCCAGTGCCAAGCTTTCTCACTGTTGAAATCGCATTCATCTCTGTTGAATGCGATTTTCTTACAAGCAGTGATGAAAACAAAAAGATTCTGTTCTCTACCTCTCAAATAATTTGGATGACAAAATACAAACAACTGCTTTTTCCATGAACAAAATGGCCTTAAAATCAAACAGTAATTTAAAAGAACGTCTTTCACAGTTGTTAAACAAACTGAAATGGCAATTTAGAGCAGTTGCGGATGTCTAAGAGATATAACAGCAAAAAGTAACTGAAGATTCAGTTCAGCACGAAGCGAGCATTCTTAAAGTGACGTGGAAGCACTTTTGAGGAGATAGGACTTAAATGATGAAATTGTAAGGAATTTTTCCACGAAAAACCATATTATTGGACATAATAAGTTAAATTGTTATATATTATTGTCATTAAATATAACACAGATGTATTACATTTTGCAATAATAATGTTACGTTTTTGTGCAGCCTTGAAAATTTGCAACAAAGAATACAATAAACACCTCGACAAGCAGCATTCTTCTGACAGCATCCGCTGCGTTGACAGAATCCGCCATTTTTCTTTCTTTGGAACAAACATTCTGATTTGTGGATATAGCTTTAACAGTAATTGGAATCCTGCCAATCTTTTTTGGAGTTATTTTGAATCGTAATGAGTTCGACTGACTGCCACAAACGCACAGTTTTGATGATGAAATATCTGTCACAAAATCGTTTGATGCCTCGACAGACAACCTTATCTAAAAAGGTAAAGTGTTTCAAGTCAGGTTATGACGCAAAGAGTAGAAATTTGAACAAGTTATGTCAAAAAGTAAAGAATAAGTATCAATAATAATAGATTTTTCATCTGGTAACAGAAAGAGCTACCATATTCAACATCAATTTCTAAAATAGTTACTAGACAAAAATTACTAACTTTCCCCCTTAGAAATTTTAATTTGGAAAAAAAATTAAAAAAATTATACAGGAATGTATTGGCTTTAAAAAAGGAGGAAATAAAGCAAGATTTTGAAAAATCGAGACCTACCGTCAGGCACTTGTCAAGATAATTGAAAACTGTGACAGGGACTTTGACACTTTCTCCCCGCACCAAAGAATACGGCAACGTTAGCGATACGAAAAACGGTTGAAAAACAAGCAAAGACGCTGTGGTGGACACCCCGACGCCACGTTGTGACGACATCGCGAATGCATTTGCGTACCAAGTTGTCAGCGTGTCTGGCACTTTCACCTCTAATGTCTTCTTTCCAGTAACCGAGCTAAGAAAAAAAACCGCAAGCAAGTTTTTCAGCCGGTCATTCAATGATGCTTATTAAAAAAATGTAGTTACTGACATTAAAGTGCTTAAAGACGCGAGCAATTTCGAAAAGAATCTGGCTTTCTACGAAGGATTGAGGATTGAAGTACAGAAGCACAAGGAAATTTGGAAGAAAGTTAAACCGATGAACCACCATTCACAGTAGATCATTTGATGCGTTTCATCATTTTCAGAAAGGATTGTTGCTCTACACTTACTCTACTTTTGTTTCTTCCCATATCCATGTTTCTGGAAAATCAGTCCTCACAATAACATCTTTCTTTTCTTCTTTTACTACTGGTTTAGTCTTTTTTCTCTTTATTTCCTTATCTGGCATCATTTCCTGTACTTCCTGCCCAGACTTTTCAAGAGCAAGATGCCTTCCACGGGAGGCAAATAGCCTGTCTCGTGCTTGTGGTCTTATGAATCTTCGTCGTCTTCGTCGCCCCGGAGAAACTATATAACAGAAAGAAAAATCGTTCATTTAGTATCCCACATGCCTTCTAGATACTGGTAGAAAATACAATTAGTCTCTTTTGGTTTTACTTTTAACAGATCATTTCATTAAAATCACAAAAACTGTTAAGCTACTTATGAACTTGGGAAATTGGATACATTGCAGACAATGCAAATAAGTCTTAGATTATTTCATTTGTAAGAACTTTTTCATCTTTCTGTTGAACTATAGCATAAATGATTTTAACCAGAGTAAAACTATTGATACGGGGCACGTAAATACGTCAGATCCCCCTGAAAGAAGGTAGAAACAAACAAATAAGTGTATTATTGATGGGAAAATAATAAAACATTTGGGTGGTGTGAGCATTGACTTATGTCTAGAGATCCCTTCTGGGCTCTCTAGACTGCGAACTGCGACTGTTTTTTAAGTTTTGTATGTTTAGTAGCAGTAATTGTATAAAACTGAACTTAAGATACTCACAAGCGTAAATCCCATACCTGCGGCATGGTTTCGTGTCAATATTGAGGTTTGATAGGTATATTAAACCAGCATCCTGTTTTGATAAAAGCAAATCATGAGAAACGTCATTACTGTGAATTCTTTCATAACAGAACCATTCGAAATGCCTTTCCAGTTCTGTTGGGCCCGATGGGGTGTTCTGTTAGGCCCAATGGGGTGTTCTGTTAGGCCCAATGGGGTGTTCTGTTAGGCCCGATGGGGTGTTCTGTTAGGCCCAATATTATCCTGGTCTTTCAATTTCGCCCTAGGGCCTGCAAAACCCCTTGGCGGTCTTGAATGTCAATATGAAATGTCAGATAACATCAAAAAGGTGACAAACTGGGTATTAAACTGAGCCAGATATTAAACTGAGCCAGTAGAAAGGGAGTGTTATGTTAATGATCTCAGCATGTTTCATATTCCAAGCAGATCTTTCTAATTTCAAATCAGGTACTGAATAATAAATTGAGGATAATTACAGAGAACGCCTTCGTTCCGTCGACATATTTTGAGCCGCCGCGAGGGCGGAACCTAAACGAATACCACGGGTGTGTTCCAACACATGTTGATAGGCTCCGAATGTCAGTTACATCAAGCTTTTCAACCACGTTCATAACCTGTAGGATTTTGAATTAAAATGACGATTATGACTATGATGATTATTATTACATGAGCTGTGACCAGCATTATACAACAAAATTAAGCATTTCCTAAGATTTCAACTGTGTATTTCAGTTGGAAAATACTCCTCGCGCATGCCTACTATGCTTCAATATACCTTGTGACGACCGACAGGATAAAAGTCTAAATTATACGGTGTATGTTTGCGAGTTGCGTATCTTTTTCACAAACTTCTTCCACGAAAAATAAAATTTGATCAAAAAATAAACCTTTCCAAAGGGTAACCTCTTTAAATCTGCTCTTGATTTAATACGTTTATTAATAGAAAATGATAAAAATTACAGCTATTAAAGGAATAGGTTTTCAGATCCAGCTAGAACTGAGATGAGATCGCCCGTGACCATGCACGTGAGCATCAACTTACACTGTTAGGCCTAAGATCATTGCTTTGCCCGAGGAGATGCACACTTTTGTCGACTGCAGATAGCGCAAATCTGGAGCCAGGGGCTGCCTGCAGTGTTATGCTGACATTACTCGCTGGCTTTACTTCACTTTCTGAAAAGCTCAGCATAACCTTCAAAGAAAAATATTAAGAGTTAAACAAGAAATGAAAACAGCTTCTTGCTTTTATAGAATTTTCAGACTAAGAACTTTTTGGTCTTACTTCTGCTTTGTGAAACTTTGCGAAAATTCAGCCAAAGCAGCTTTTATCTCAAATTTAACGATAATCGCTTAAACAATGTTCTCTTCTTGTATAGTACGCAGAGCAAAAATGAATGGAAATTTTTGCTAATGTCAATGCCTTCGTAAAATAGCTTTTCTGTCAAACATTGAATGAAACAAGGAATTTTTGTGAATCGTAAACGACCTTTCTAAGCTACCCTTCAGGTCATTGGCACCATAAAAATGCAACATACGTATTCTTGTAATGCGAGTCCCTCTTTTATGAACTATTAGTGGCATTTAGAATACAAAGAAAAGTAAAGGACCAGGACAATACGCCGTGGCCTAACGTGTCAAAACAAACCTCGTTTTCGAATTTTGCTTCAACAGGCAACACGATACTGTCAGACACAAATTCTCCGTCACTCCTCACAAAGAAGACAAGCATGCGACATTTTGGCACCATTGTTTGCGTCACAAACAAAGGTATCTGCGCACTCGCGATTTCCATGTCTGTATTTTGATGCACCACTGAACCACTGTGCTCGATGTTACCACGACACGCGAGCTACAGATGAAATAAATGCTTTATCAAAACCCTTTTGCAAAAAGCAGTTAATGATCAAATATTGTGGTTTACAAAGAAGTCTAGTGGATAAAAAATTGACTGCCAGAGCTAGCTGTGAACTCTTATTTTCCATGGCTATCTCCATGGAAATACTTGTATATTCTCCATTGACGGACATCTTCTAAAAAATGCCAACAACGATCACATCCAATAAACGGGCAAATTCTTTGCCACAAATGGCTTTGTCACAAATGTTTTTACTTCAATTCAAGTCTTGTAGCCGTGACTTCCAAAAAAGAACAACTCCCTAGAGCGGACACTGCTTGATGGTAATAGTTGGCTACTCTGTAAACATTTTTTAAATTGAGCACGAGTTTTAAAAGTAAAGTAAAGTAATATTCAGCGCTTCCAGCAACAAAATGATCGCACTAAGTAATTGAAACAAAGAGACATTTCTTTCAACTTAGCATTAATTTCCGAACAAACAACTTTAAGGTTGAGGACAGCAGAAATTTGTTTGATAAAATCCTCATTCAGAACAAGTCGAAAAAACGTTAAATGACTTGATCATTTCCATATGATTTTTTGGATTGCAGTACTCCAAATTGTAGATGAAGTTACGGAGAACCAAAAAATTGATTCAAATTCCTGTTATTTATGATGAATTTCAAATATTAACCTACTACATGCTTTTAAGTATACGCACTACATAACACTACAATTAAAAATATTCCATAGTGCATGACTTTTCCAGTTAAGATTTTCTCTTTGGATGGCGAAGTACACACAAACGCAATACAAGGACATCCGGAATATACGAGGGATATTAAGGATAATTCTTTAACCTACCTTGAAGTACAACATGTTGTCAGACATACTTTTTGGATTAAACTTCACGTTGATCATGCTTGGTTCTCCAACCTGAAGGAATGCACTTGTATACCTCAATTTTCTCTCAATAGATTAAATGTGTCGTAAGATGGATAAGCAACAAAGAAAATATAAATCCATTATACTACAATAAAACATCTCAACAACCTCATTTTCGATTACAATCGGACATCTACAACAGAAGCCCAGCTCCCATGCTTGATAAACAAACCTCAATATATTTTTGTTAAATCTAAGAGAGCATTAAAGAACTTCAGAGACAAATTGTAGAAATGTCCTTATAAATTGCCTAAATGTGTTACAGATTTCACAATTATGAATTACTATGCTTCGTGAAAAATTACATCATATGACGGCTTAAGAGACGGCAAAGAGCTTACGCGAAGAGACTCTTTTGGCTTCTCAATAACAAGGTATGTTTTACTCGGAGAATACCACGACTTCGCATTGTGATATACGGATGTTATTCTCTCCCAGCTCGAAAGAAGTTTTGTCTCTGACACGTGACTAGCCTGAAAAAGAGACCAGATTGTTCAACATGAAAAAATCTAGCGAGGTGTAGTGGGTGGCTGTATCTTAGCTAGCAAAATTGTAACCAGATACATTTGGAAGTGTGCTAATAATTCTAAATCTTAAGTTTTTATGTTCAGGAGGAAAAAGTAGATGTAGTTTACTTCAGGGGGAAAGTGGTTTAAAGAGTCTCGTGAAATGGTTAAAAAGCGCTAAAAAAAGGAATGGTTAAAATAGGGTGACACTGGGACGAAAATGAGCTAAAAAGTTAACGTGAACTTGGTGAAATGGTAAAACTGACGTTGTTAGAATACTTTCAATGAGAGAATGGATATAGAGATTCATATCAGATCCAGCACATGAGACTTATTATTCTAAGATGGCAGCAGAATCTACATGCAAGGCACCATTCCTTATAAATGAATACATGAAAACCTCTATTATCGCTAACGCCAATACAATTTATGCAACGCAAATACAAATACTGCAATATTCATGTCTTACAGCTGTTTTTCTTAGAAACTGACTTAGCAACTACCTCTAGGCGTATATTTTCTGCATCCAAGGGTGGAATTAAAACGAAATCTATAACACCATTTACGGCTGTCTGTCTCGTGTTTATTAGGGTTTTTGTACGACAGCATGTTGCTTTAAGATTTATTTCTTTGTTGAGAGCTGGTCTACCATCGGGATATGTAATCAAGACCTGCAAATCAAAAGAGAATAATTTATTACTTCACAAATGCAAAACCATCTGAAAACATATCATTATGATTATGTCTATCATTATTTAAGTTCAAATTGTAATTCGAACCAAACTGACGCCATTTATTACCAATTCAAACACAAAGCTAGCTGTCTGCACACCCACTGTTCATTACTTCAAACTTTCACAGCTCAAATAAAGTTCTTTCTGATTTTTACCAGCAAGATTCGAGGGCCTTAAATTGTTGTAAAGAAATTTGACAATAAGCTGGTTCCTAACTAAAATGTTTTGAATGATTTGATTAGCAATATGACGAAACTGTCACGTCCTTCATTTCATCTGGGTTTCCTAGTTTAACCAAAAAATTTTTCAAATGCATTATTGTAGAGTTATTTAGCAAGTTCACAGGATAACAGGATGGCAGAAACCTGAAGTCACTTTGTACATTTTGCTGGCAACCTTATACCTGATTTTTTTATGCCAATTTATTGCAATTAAGTACGTCTCTGGACTGTGTGAAGATTAAACACGTGACGCTTCTATCTGTTTCTCACCTTTCCTTTAAATGGGAAACCTGGCTTAAACTCACTAACACCAGAAAATTTCAAAGAAAATTCACTGTACGTGAGCTGTAACTCTTTTGTGGCATTCAAGGTTGTGCCCGTTGAGCTTTCAGTTACTGAGGCATTTACAAGCAAAGCTGTCTTCCATTTTTGTGTCTGGATCATCGATACGTCAAAATCCACACAGCCACTGATCTGAAAATGAAAGATTAAACAAAAACTATGCCTCGTTAAATTAGCATACAACAAATGTGACACGCTGCTAATACACAGTAAGAGCCATTGAATTGAGAAGAGAGGGAAGTATAACTATTGCGTACGAGTTTCCAAACAGCGTAAATTTTCCAAACAATTTTTTGGAACAATAGGATTTCTTAGGATAATTCTCGTAAACAAAAATATTTTTTCAAAGGCGTGCAAGATTTTCATGGAGTGATATGCCTTTGTTACAATTTCTCAGCACGGTTAAGATTATTTTACATAAATTGGAATGTCAATCGGGGACTGCGATGTAGTAGGATTATATGTCATTAATTATTAATTATGCTAACCTCGTTTTCGTTTGTATATAACGCTCAGTGTATATAACCTTGACACGATTCGCTCCCTTTCTGTATTCACTCTCAAACCAATTCGTTAACTACTCAAAGTGAAAAAGGATTTCTAGGAAGTTTAATCCCTGTTTCAGCAAAAGCAGGGGGGCTATGGGGGCCTTAGCTTCCCAAAAATTTCCAAAATATACTTAAAACCATACAAAAAGGTCCTGCTCTTGGCTTTTTAGCATGTTTAGCCACCCCAAAAACGTTCTAGCTCCCTCAATCTGTAATATGCTCCGCGGCCTTTAGTTCGATGGGGACTGACTACATGCAGATATGATTGCTTCTATTCAACAAAACCTTAGGACGCCTAGGGCTTTGAAACTGTAAATCTGATTTTACAGAGGAACCAAGAAAACAGGTCTGATGCGATATTTCGTCTGATTTTAAAAGCAATCGACCGATACAAGGGTGATTTAGGCCATCTTCCAACCAACAAATGGCCAATCAATAAATGTAACTAAATAAACTCAGATGATAGTCTTGATAAATGTGCAAAACACATTTTATTGCACGTTCACAAGCCCATGACAAAAATGTATGACATAGACGTCCTTGTTCGTTCATGGATATGTGATTTTCAAGAATTAAGGTTTTGTGTATTAAAAAATTCAGATTTTGCTCCAATAAAGAAAAGAATCATTAAACAAATTTCTTTTCATGAAAATTTAACAGGATTCGAAGAAAGCTAGGAACCTAAAACAGTGAAATTGATAACAGAAATATGTCATGAGCTGTAACTGGGGTATGAACGATACCTTTTTACTTATGACAACACATTGCTGCTTTTGCCTACTGTTTCGCCAGCCATACTTGTAGCAAAATCTAGTAGTGACCTTGCCTTCTACTTTCTTGCCGTAAGTATACCTAGGATAAATACGTTTGTATCAAGAGATTGAGCAAAATAATTATATCTATGAGATCATTTACAATCAAACACGAGATTCAATGATCGCAGTTAGAAATTCTCGGCGTTAAAGTTTGTATAATCATAAGATAGCATTTTTCTAAGCTAAGAATGAAGTAAAACATATATGGCTGTGAAAAGTGATCTTTTTAAGACAAACTTGAGTTTTTCGTTTGACACATTACATAGTATGAAACGTCAGGATAATAACAAGGTAGAAAAAAATAAACCCAGTTGTCCCATCATTGTTCAAAGAATCACCTACACATCTAAACGTCTGTCAAATATCACTACACCAGTGATTAAAATTATTTAACTTTATTCTTATAATTTGACTGCAGAGGACATAATTAGAACTTTCATACATTTCTACATGCATGGAATTTTCTATGTGCAGCTGGTGCAAATATGGTAAAGGAGCAAATGGGTTGAAAATAAGCTTTCTGCTGATTGTTTTGCACTTGGTACTTACTTTGCACAGATTCTTGCTGAAAATTTGGAGATACTACGATGAAGGTAGGTGGGTTCTTCTACCGTAACCTCGAACTTTGGCAAAACTGAAATTATAAACTAAATACAGATATTTGATTCTACTCTAGTTTGCAAAGAAAGGAAAAGCAAAAATTCTAAAGAATATTTTCTTACTGAAGCAAAAAAGAGACTTTTAATTTGATCCATAAAGAGAAGAACCTAAATTTTAATTCCAATTTACATTTTATCGAATTTAAACTATTTTAATCTTTACTTTTCATATAGCAACTTTTGAATCGTGTAGTATTTAACGACCAAATGAAGAGCCACCCTGTGGAGATACTGGTCATGATCCATTATTATTATTATTATTATTATTATTATTATTATTATTATTATTTTTATTATTAATTTCATTGAACATGAGATCCAGAAAGGGTTCACTCCTAACATCTCTGGAGTGCTGGAACATACTTCACTGATGGCCCATATTATCAATAAAGCACGCATAAAGCAACGCTCTGTGGTTGTCACTCTTTTGGATTTAAAGAACGCATTTGGAGAGGTCCATCATAACTCATCATTAAAGCTATGGACTATCATCACATCCCTGCTCACTTTCAAGATCTTGTGTCTAATCTTTATACTGATTTCCACACTTCAATTATAACAGATAATTTCAGGTCTCCGGCCATTCCAGTCAAAAGAGGAGTACTGCAAGGGGACTGCCTCAGCCCTCTCATTTTCAATTTATGTTTCAACACCTTTATTCAGCTGGTAAAACAAGACAAATATAAACAACTTGGATTTTCTCCTCATGACGGCAATGATCGCTTGTTTAACCCGGTTCACTGGTTTCAATTCGCTGATGATGCTGCAGTTGTCACAAGTGATGAACGCGAAAATCAATTATTGCTAAACTGTTTTACAAGATGGTGCCAATGGGCAAATATGATCATCCGCGTAGACAAGTGCATCACCTTTGGAATTAAAAAGTTTGCAACTAAATCTGCACAGTTTCAGCCTAAACTCTTCATTAACAACGATCCTGTCCCTTTTGTGAAACATGGCGAATCTTTCAAATACTTGGGTCGTTTCTTCAATTATGATATGAAGAACCAGGAACACAAGGATCACTTGACCTCTTCTCTCCGTGAGATGCTCAAAGTTATCGATTCCTTGAAAATTCACCCGCGGAACAAAATTCTACTGTTTAATCAATACATCCTTTCAAAGCTCTCTTGGGATCTCACAGTTGCTAATCTCTCCAAAACGTGGGTTTGCGAAAACTTAGATCAGCTTGTCACAAAATTCGTTCGACAGTGGCTCGAGCTTCCAATATCTTCGACATTGAGTGGCATAGTTCTTTCTCGTAAACACTTTGGTCTTGAGCTTCTGCTTCCTTCCGTAAAGTTTCAACAGTGCCAGACTGTTCTTCGAAACTCACTCAAATCTTCGCCCAACGAAAACATCAAATCCCTATGGATGAACACCAATTATGGACCTAATATACAGTTCGACGCATACAAGAACACTAAGGCGGTACTGAAATGTGTAAGGGATGAACACACTGAAAAGCTCAAAACTCAGTTAACATCTCAAGGCTTCATCATTTCATTCCTGCTTGAGCATTCATATACAAAGTTAACCTCACTCTGGTCTGCAGCTCAAAGTAAACTTCCAAAAAACATCTTCAACTTTACGATAAGGTATCTCAACAACACACTTGCCACAAGGAACAACCTCTGCTTATGGAACATTAGCTCTTCTCCAGATTGCTCATTCTGCCTTCAGCCTGAATCACTTCTTCATGTCGTAGCTGGATGTAACAAATACCTTGAGCAAGGGCGTTTTACTTGGAGGCACGACTCTGCCCTGCACTTCATTGCATCGTCATTTCAATGTATCCGAGATGTATTCATTTATGCTGACATTCCCGCTTATTTATCACCATGTATCATAACTGGCGATTCGTTCCGTCCCGACATGCTAATCAAAACTGCTTCTAACTGTCTGTATGTCATCGAATTAACTGTTGGGTTCGAGACTAACCTGGACAATAACGCTTCGCGTAAAGCTGAGAAGTACCGTTCCCTTCTAAAGGAACTACGCCCTAAGTTCAAAAAAGTAAACTTTGTTAATCTATCTATCAGCTGTCTCGGTATCTTTGGTAACTCCTGTGATTCTTTCATCGATATGTGTGATGAACTAAAACTTGACTACCAACACCGTAATTTTATAATTAAAAAACTGTCAGCAATAATTATACGCACATCCTATTATATATTCTGTATGCGCAATAAGACTTGGACAAACCCTGAACTGCTCTCCTTCTAAAGATTCTTTGCACTCATATGATTTATTTAAATGTTACAACTTTTGTAAAATTAGTAAACTTGTCACCAGGCTAGCCGATAGTAACTACCTGTAAAGTGAGGTTACTGTTGTAAGTAGAAGAATATAAAATAAAAAATGTTTTCATTATTATTATTATTATTATTATTATTAATTTTCCGTGTTATATGGCTTTCCGGAGATATTCCAAATGAATGGAAAAAGGCATGCACTATCTTAATCCACAAAAAGTATAGCGTGGAAGATCCATCTAATTTCAGGCCCATAACACTTGAGTCAGTACCACTAAAAATATTTACTTCTTGCTTGCGTGACTTCATGTTTGATTTTCTTAAAATAAATGGCTATATTGAACATCAAATTCAAAAAGGCTTCACGTCTAACATCTCTGGCACTCTTGAACATACTTCAATGATGGCTCACATTATCGACAAAGCACGTACAAAACAGCGCTCGCTGGTTGTCACTCTTCTTGATCTCAAAAATGCCTTTGGCGAAGTACATCATAATTTGATACCCACTATACTGTCTTATCATCATATCCCTGACAACATACAGCTTCTTATCTCTAGCCTTTACACCGATTTTAAAACCTCTATCATCACAAGCCACTATAATACTCCTGCTATTCCAGTCCGTCGTGGTGTGCTTCAAGGCGACTGCCTCAGCACCCTACTATTTAATCTATGCTTCAACACATTCATACAGTACATAAAAGCTGAAAAATACAAACAGTTAGGGTTTTCCCTACCTGATCAGAACGACCGTATGTTTCAACCAGTCCATTGGTTTCAATTCGCTGACGACGCTGCCGTTATCACCAGCAATGAGAAAGAAAACCAACTTCTACTGAATTGTTTCACTCGCTGGTGCCAATGGGCTAACATGATCATACGTGTCGATAAATGCATCACTTTTGGAATAAAGAAATTTTCCACACGTTCTCTTCAGTATCAACCCAAGCTTTTCATAAACAACAAACCTATCCCATCCGTCTCGAATGGAAACTCTTTCAAGTACCTCGGTCGTCATTTTGACTTTGAAATGACAAACCAAGAACATAAATCTGACCTTTTATCATCACTGTCAAACATGCTTAAACAAATCGATTCCCAGCCTCTTCATGCAAAAAATAAGCTACGTCTTTATCACAACTTCGTTCTTTCTAAAATTTCCTGGAACCTTACTGTAGCAGATCTTTCAAAGACGTGGGTTGTCGAGAATCTTGACAACCTTGTATCCAAATACATCCGCCAGTGGCTCGACCTCCCAATAAGTGCTACCTTGAGTAGCATTATTCTTTCTAAAAACCAGTTTGGACTCAGCCTAACTTTACCATCCACCAAATTCCTACAGTGTCAAACAGTTTTACGAAACGCATTGAAATCTTCACCAAACGATAACATTCGCTCTTTATGGAAAAATACCAGCAGTGACACAAATATACAATATGATATATATAGGAACACCAAAGAAGCATTAAAGGCTGTCCAGCATGAGCATAAAGATCGTCTGCAAAACATCCTAACCTCCCAAGGATCTTTATTATCACATCTCTTTAACCAGAATCTTCCACAAATTAACAAACTTTGGTCCAAGGTGCAAAGTAGCATGCCTCAGAATATTTTCAATTTTACGATAAGGTATCTGAACAATACCCTTTCCACACAGAAAAACCTGAAAAAATGGAACTTGAGCCAGACCTCTGACTGTTCTTTCTGTTTTCTGCCAGAAACCCTCCTTCATGTTGTTGCTGGCTGCAAAACATATCTGGAACAAGGCCGATACACCTGGCGACATAACTCTATCCTAAACTTTCTAGCTACGTCACTAAAAGCTGTCAATGAATCTACCATCTACGCTGATATACCTGGCTTTCTTTCACCATCAATCATAACTGGAGAAAACCTTCGCCCTGATCTTCTCTTGAGGACTAACAACAATTACCTCTACATTTTAGAGCTAACTCTTGGCTTCGAATCCAATCTTGAGACAAATGCTACAAGAAAACAAAGCAAGTATGCTCCTCTCTTATCTGGTTTACAGCGGCAGTTCAAATGTGTCTTCTTTGTTAATCTTTCTATGAGCTCTCTTGGCATCTTCGGCAATTCCTGCAATTCATTCTGCAAAATGTGTGACTCTCCATCGATCAGCAACAAAAACAGTATCTCATTTCTAAACTTTCCAACATTGCCATCCGTACTACGTACTACATATTTTGTTGCAAAAATAAGCCATGGACAAATCCGGAATTACATCCTTTTTAACTTTAGTTGTTTTATTTCATTTTTCTCAGTTTTTCCTTTTACCTTACGATTGTTATAGTTTTTTCTTGTAAAACCAGGCTAGCCAATTGCAAATTACCTTGTAATAGTGAGATTTGTAATTGTAGTTTTAATTGAATTGAAAATGAAAAGTTTCCATTTTTATTATTATTATTAAAAACTGTCAGCAATAATTATACGCACATCCTATTATATATTCTGTATGCGCAATAAGACTTGGACAAACCCTGAACTGCTCTCCTTCTAAAGATTCTTTGCACTCATTTGATTTTATTTAAATGTTATAACTTTTGTAAAATTAGTAAACTTGTCACCAGGCTAGCCGATAGTAACTACCTGTAAAGTGAGGTTACTGTTGTAAGTAGAAGAATATAAAATAAAAAATGTTTTCATTATTATTAAAAATTCAAAAGTACATAACTGACACAGGACAGAAAGAACTGGCGTGGCATTGTGAGACGCGTCGTGCAGTATTAACTGTGTGTGACGTCTTAGTAGTAGTTAGTAGAAGTAGTACATAACTATTAACTGCTTTGTTTGCTTATTCCTGATTCAATAAGACTAAAACGTTTGATGTAGATAAAATGCTTCTGAAAGATCTCTGCACAAAATTTAGTGTAAGAACGATACATTTTGAGAGCTTGTCATGGAGTTTAATGCAACAACAGCCACGCCTACAACTAGGGGATGGAACTGAAATATGGTTCGCTGCTTACATGCTTTTCACATGCAACATTCATTCATATGACTTTACTTAAACTGCACGATTATGTATTTGAAAAAATCACTCAACCCAACAAACAGAGCTCATAACTGCTTGAAAGAGGTCGGGGACCTACAAAATGTTTTGCTTTTCAAAGTGAAACGAAACATAAAAAGCTTTGAAAACGAGCTATTTTTATGGGCTTACTCAAGGAGTTTCTGTGTAACTATGATAGAATGTCATCCATGTCATTTGCAATAAATCTAAAAACAACACATGGACTTACCGTATTTATCCACTTTGATGATGACCTCTTTCTTGTTTCCCTTTATAAAAGAAAAACCCAACTTTTACACTTTGCTCGCACCAAATGCATTTTTGTTTCAAGGCTTATAAAACTGATATGAGCATCCATAGAATCTCGACCCTTGTTCAGAATGCTCACATTGCTTAGTCCTATCGGTAAGAAATCGTATCAAGTACCAATAGATACGAGTATTTTTTATAAGCATTTTTATACCTATGCTAGATTTTAACAAAAGTCTTGAATTGACATTAGAAATACTCATTATTCTTTCGTAAAATAGGTTGAATATATTATATATTTTTAACTGATTATTAAAGCAGTTCTTTAAAAAAGTAATTCCAAATATTTTTTGCTCCAAATGAGAACTTCAACTTCTTTTTTATCCAATCTGCCAGATACAGGCATCTATCTAGTTCATTTTTTTTCTAGCTATTTTTGGATACAAATCTTTTTGTCATAAGATATAATCGGTGTGTCAAAAAAACTCCCCTTTAACGCTTTTAAAGTTTTGAATAAGCCCCCTCTCGAATAAGCCTCTTCTTAAATGAGCTCCCTTTTGAAAAAACCCTATTCTATAGAATCAAATTCTGAATAAGGCCCCTGGGGTAAGTTTTTCTTAATTTCATATTGAAATGAGCTTCTGAATATCGAAACTTATTATTTCATAAAAGAAAATTCATCCAAGTTCCATAAATACACAAGACTACTTCTTTGACATAATCATAACATAATTTACAATGGCTGTTTGCAAAGTCAATCGATTTGAAAAATGCTGTCCAAAGAGTACCTGATACTTTGCTGTTATTTTCCAATTCCCAAGTACAGGTTTCTTTGAAATGCTGAAATCGAGGCTAACAAAGCCTAGAACATAAAACAATTTATGTCAAGGCAAAGGGAAAAGTATAAAGGAAAATCCTCTTAATGTTGAGCTCTGCTCTTCTTTAACATTCACTTACTTTGCTCCTTATTAACATATACTAAACACTCACCTTCATCTAAATCTTTCTCTTTCCATTGCAAAATTCTGCTTCCACTGGGATTCTGTATGAAAAAGTGTTTATGGGAAAATATCACTAATTTGTGGAGCTAATTTTCTTTCAAGAAACATAGTGAACCTCTAAGAAAAATATTTTGAAACAAAGCCTTTGATGATAAAGAATGATTTATCTTGAAATCGAGGAAACATTTTGCATTCAAAAAACAGAGGCATCAGGTCTTCTTTAGATGTGGGTAAAATGTTTGGTATGACACGAACAGCACATAACTTACCAAGATAGCAATCTCATCGACCTAAAAAAAATCAAAACAAAATTATGAGTTAACTTCAAAATTTGTCAACAGTTAATTTACCAGCCAGGAAAGAATGTGAACTCTATTGAAAAGTATGCAAAAGTATGGACTTTATGAATGATGGAATGAAAATACCGTTATCATTGGGGGAAAACAACAAAAATGACATACTTTAGCTCGGAAACTAGCATTGTTGGAATAAAAGATCAATGATATTTTCAAAGTATATTTGCGCAAAATATAGAGTGATTCTGGTATCCAGGGTAGGTTAGTACATGCTTTGTATTTTTCTAAGAACTAAAAAGCTCTGTCATCGAAAAATTGTGATATACTTCTCAATCATCAATACGTCAGTTCATTTTGCTACAAGGGCATCTGGGATATTCAGCTTGAGAGCTCGATCCCGGTTCATTCATTCTTTGAATCTTTTGTCTTCTTTAAACATTAATATACTTGCCTTTCCAGCAGCTGGTTTCAATTGCGGCGTCACAACGATAACACGAAACCGAACTATGGAAAAAACAGCAGGGATGTAGACAGAAATCTACAGTCAAATGATAAAAGACGTTTAATACTAGCGAATCAAATGGGCAGAACAGAAATCAAAGACGTCTTGGAAATAACTCAACAAATCCGGATAGACAGAAGGCAAGGTTACGTAAGGTTCAATAAGAAAGTGAGTATTTATGTCAATATGACATTAGATACGCTATTCACTATTGAAAAACGTAGATGCTTATAGGATGTTGGATACCTTTATCACCAGGTTTGTAGGCCGGTTTATCAGTTTGGATGAACAACGACTCACTACTCCGTTCAATCGTTATATCCCTACTCTTCTTGAAATTCACATCACCAGAGCCTGTCACTACCAGTTTGTACTGTCCAGCTTTTACGTCAGAAGGCAACTATAGCAGAATACAATAAGCTTAACAATATCAAATTCACTGCTTATGTCAGTTACGTTTTATGCTTCATAGTTGTGTCTAAGGCAGTGCGTTTAATCTTGGTATCATTTTGCAATCGTACGGTTTTATTAAAACAATCTATAACAACAATGAAGACTTTCCTTGTTTAATTATCTGTAAAAGCATTTGGAAACTTACAATGCTAGGCTTTCAGGTAGTTCGATGAAGATTTTTGAAAATAAGATGTTTGTTCAATAAAATGTTGTTAAGATGCTGTGCTCCCCAGGCAAAATAAGATTTTTAGGCCAAAGTGGAAAGAAATGTAGTAAATCATTCTGTAAGTAACTGTGCCTAGTATTCCCTTAAATATGCCCTTTGCTTGCTCTAGCTTGGTTGCTACGTCTCTACCAAAGAGGTCCTATATAAAATTGAATATGGGAATTTGATTGAAGAAATTTCCTTTTTTTATATGACCTAAATTTGGCCCGCAAGGTCTATTTTTAACGAAACATTTCTCAGAAACATTACAAAAAGAGATAAAATCGGCTGTTGAAGGAAAGAAACAGCTGGATAGAAAATTTTGAAGGTGTGAGAAATAAAGTAAGGGCAGATTTGTTCTTTAAAAGTATCATCAAGAAAACTTCAAAGTTTGATTGTATCGGTAATCCATTCCTACTAAGAAAGAGGAAATTAAATTTCACGTTACGGAATGATATCCATACTGTACAAAATTCCTTAATCGTTTATTTTTAGTTGGTAGTTCTTTTGTTGATCCATTTTAGATACAGTCTCAGATCATCCCTAAGATACCATAACTCTAAAAGTTTCTTGCTGCCAAGCAGGCCTAGGCCCTTTCAAGGATTTGATATTTTGGCCCCTCCTTCAAATATGCTTTTCCTGTCCTGATAATTCCCTGATGATAACTGTATACAGCCATATAACTTAAATTATTCCAGTAGATTTAACTTTAAAGGCTATTGTCAGCGGCATGGCTGATTGAAATTGGAAAAGGAAACCATTTTCTTCCAAGCAGGGGTTAGAATTGAATGAATAAAGACAAACACTGTGAAAAGAAAAACTAACCTTTAAAATTATGTCCTTTGGTTTGCCTTGAAAAGAAACAAGATTTCATTAAGTAGTCCTATATACTAACTAAAGAAATATATTTATAGCCAAGTTGGATTTGAATTAAAACTGATTTCACTGGAAAGAAGTTCTTCTTTTAGGGACATAGGCGTAGAAGACAAAAGGGCAAGGAGGGCTGCAGTCTTCTGAATCAGGCAAAAATTATCTTATTTAAGGCTTGGGCAGTTCTATTATCGACAAAGCAATGATATTCGGACAAGATCCAAACTTAGGCCCTCTAGACGCATCTGCTACGCCCATGTTTAGGAAGAAAACTACATGGATACAGCCATGTGCGATCAAGTAAGCGAGGCATAGGTATTACAATCCGAGATGCTAGTACCAATGAAACGCAGGGCAAACGCACATCTATCGCTGTCAAGGCTAGAGGTTTGTGCCAATACAATTTCTTTAGCAATTCATTTCATTAAATGAAATCTTACAAAATTCTCAGGAGAATGTCAGATGGTTTGTTTTTACATTGTCCATAATGTTACAAAAAAACGATTTTGTGAAGAATGTATAGAATAAAGGAAGATTTTGTTGTTATTATTTCCATCATCAGGGAAACGTTTCCCTTTGAAGTCATGTGTTTCCTAGAAAATGGTTAATTGTCTAAAGGAGTCAGTACTAATGACAATAACAGGACATTACCTGAATCTTCGGGCTGGAAAATTGTAATTTTCGACAACTTTAATTCATCGTTTAACTTTATATTTGTAACCAAGATTGCTCTTTGCTCCAAACCGAACAACGTAGCAGACAGGACCACATTGTTTCCAGTTCTATATACAGCTGGTGAGACGATGAGGTACCTTGAAGGGGAAAATAAGTTAAGCTTTTGGTGAAGAGGAACGCAAAATGCGATGCGAATCGGTTGAACAATTTTAATCCCATTTTCGGTAAAAAAGCCCTTAAACTCTGATTTGGCATGGGACTATTCCTTTTTTAAGAAAGCCTTGTCTCACATGGCCATCAAAGTGTAGCCGCCATGTTTCTGGGCCCTCGTGAAAAGGAACTTAGGAAATCTACATAGTCCTGCTCTTCGAAAATGCCTTCTTTTCCCGTTTTCTCTTGAAAATAGGACGTTTCTTTAGCATATCATATTTTTATAATGTATTTATAACTGGGATTTTTTAAGAAATACGAAATGCACCGACTGAGAAAAAATTAAAAAGTATTGGTTAACACTAGGACAGAAATGCAATGCTACTATCACGTGACCTGAAATAATTTCTATATCTTCTAGAGATTGCTGCATTCACTGTTCTTCAGTTGGCCACACGTTATAATTTGTATCTCTAGTAGTAGTATTTTGGGGCTCACTTCGGAAGTATCATCCTAGGATAACAAGACACACCCAGCATTCCTTTCTCCACATTTTTAAACACCTCTAAAGGCGTAATCGTTTGTTTCTTGTCAACGTACTTCCTGTGCATGCAGACAGTAGATTCTACCACCCCACTGACCACTGCTGAGACTGACCACTGACCCTACTGATCCAGGGTTGCGGCACAGAATAGAAATGACGTCTTGGAAAACGTCATTTCTATTCTGTGGTGGTGGTATAGACTTTATAATCTCTAACCATGGTGCTTGGTTGAGAAGTTCGTTTAAAAATTTCAGTACTCATTCAAAAAACCTTTCATATTTGTCATGTTCTTTCAAGTGAAACTCATTCAACAAAGTTGCAAAACCCAGAACTATCTGTTTCCACTCTCTGGAACCACGGTTTCACCCAAACTGCTTTGATTTCACCTTTCTTTTTTGTCAGAAGCAACTTTTTTCGTTGGCCTATCCATGTCGAAAAGAATGAAAAGAAAAAGGGATCCTTTTTAAAAGATACGTATAAACAGCTTACCGTCATCCCTCTTTTCAGCCTTTAGGTGAAAATGGACGTAAAAAAGGACCGTGTATTAGATGATTCTAGGGGGCAATGCTCCCCCTGGAATTTTCGAAAATGATATTTGCTTAAATTTCCCTGGTGGCTATTTTGGTTGCTAAAATTGCTATGGTGGCTAAACTGCTCTGGTGGCAGTGGCGTAGATAGAAGGGGGTCAGAGGGGGCAAAAAAACCCTTGTATGGCTAAACTGCTATTTTGTGGGAAAACCTCTGGTCTTTGTCGGGAATTTAACACGATTGTCTATGTTTATCTAATTGCTATGTTTTGATAAACAAACATAAAAAACATAAGAATATCTGAATATATCAAAAACTTCATTTATTTCTGTTCCGATGTCGTTATGTTATGTTAAATCCATGAAAAAAATCATTGCCTGTTAGATTTTCCGACAAAAATCTAAGTTTCTCACCCCTCCTATGAATTTTCCTATCTAGGCCATTGTCTGGTGGCTATTACTTCTGTTAGCTGTTTGATACAATTTGAGCATAACTCTTATCTTAACACCATAATGCATAAAAATGAAAATTTCTTTAAAGTTTTAAAAGTCTTAGAAAGTGGAAAACGTTCAATTTGTTAACCAACTTTTATCACAACTGACACACTGTTGCAAACAGATCAAACAGAATCTGTTCAATACGCGTTGTTGTATGTTGCCTGTTGCAATCGCATTTTTCGGTAACATTCAGAAGCTTTTCAACTTCTTTAGCCCAAGCCCACAGAGATGAGAAATCATTAACAAAAATATATTTAACACTCAGGCAGTCAAAGACTCAAACTGCTTCTACCTTACTTCATTCATAGACTTTTGTCATTATTGTCTCTATTAATGACAGTTTGAGGTAATGGAGAGACTGGATTATTGCGCAGAAATTTTTTAAATCAGATTATTATTTATGGGCCCCTTTAGCCAAGGGCACGTGGGTCAGTTATCCCCCTGACCCCCCCCTCTCCTGAGCACTGCACTGATCTCATTGTTGGCCACAGCTAGTACAGTTCTTTAGCGAGGGTGTCACAAAACATATTTTAGAACTTTAAATTTGGAAAAGGTTACACCAAAGAGTGTCATGGAATACCTCTTGATGAGCAAAATCAGCCAAATGTGTTACAAATTGGCTGAGATATGACACAAGCAAAGGCCCTTCCTTTCCCCCGTCAAAATCACTGTAATTTAACTTGGGTGCTAACTTAATGAATCAAGCCAAAATAGAGGTTATTCATTAGCAGACCTAAAATCTATCTTTGTCCACGACTCACATAATTTTAACATAACCCGATAACTCGAAAGTCCGAGGGACCAATGAAATGGTTCGAGATATGCAACATCAGTTCGACTTGTTGTCCAGTTGGAGTACACAGTGCAATGCACTGAGAAATTCACTGATAGATGTAACCCGATATTTTGTAGCGAGATCTTAACTCTAAAGAAAAGTGTAATTGGCTATCTGTTTCGCTGAAAAGCCTTGAGAAACCTCTTGTAAATTTTCGCTGCTACTCTGCATGTTTGGGAAAGATAGCGCATGACAAAAATGGTTCTGATCAATTAGGGCAATGAGACAAGTGAGTTGTACATGTTTTAGATCTTTTAAAAACCTTACCTGCTTAGCTATAACTTAGACCTAAAATTTGGTTCATTTTATCTTTTGCAACTTGTCATATTAGGAGATATCGCGAGCAAATTGGTAAATTCGTCCAGATATCATGATGGAAGGGGGAAGCTGGTAAATTCCTTCAGGAATCATGATGGGGCGGAACAGGGACGCCGGGACGCCGGGTAGTCGGAACGTCGGGACGTCGGGACGCCGGGACGCCACCCAAGACCTTTTCTAGTTCCAGCCCTGGGGGGAGGGGGGCTCGGGCGAAAGACCCTTTCTTACATTTCAGCTATGAAAAGGACAAATCCATGAAATTGTTGTATGAAGCTGTGTAATAAAAGACACTGTCCAATGGGAATTCTTGCGGGAGAAGGGGCGAGCAAGGCCCGTGAATTCGTTTTAGATCACGCTTTTTTGCAAAACAAAAAACTCCCCTTGGAATAGTTTAGTGTTTTGCCGTTCTAAATACGAACGCTTTTTACAGTTGTTAATGCTGTTAATACCGATTTTATTTCGATCTTCTGTACGTATCTTGAACATTGGGTATCTTTTGGCATAAGGAATTTATTTACAAGCTTAGAGAAGCGTCGTCATGAATTAGGCACTAAAACCAGAATTTAGTATAAATCCATCTGATTATTAGAAATGGCTGGTTTCAAGGTCACTTAGATGTAAAGGGCACTCTGGCCCCCCTTGCCCATCCTATCAAAAGGCAACAGTTGGCCCTCTGCGCCCACTTTCCCGGCGTCCCTGAGAAACATTAAGCCAATTTTTAGAGTTAAAAGTAATTTGTTCAATTTATTCTTTTTGGAGAAACACAATAAGAGCTGGTTATATTATGTTTTAACTTTGAATGCACTTTTTAACGCTATTTCTTCTTATCTTGTGCACCTGAAACTGTACGTTCTTGAAAGTTACTTGAGATAGTAGACGGATTGATCTAGGATGAAACAGTTAAACAACCAAATTGTCTGTTAGTTAGGTCTCTGAAGGGCAGCAGAGCCAAAAAGAGACTCATTTAAATTCAAAATTTTCCCTAGAAGAAGGTGGGGCATGAGTCGGGACACCCTAAACAGAGACTGTCTTCGGAGTCCCACGAATGCTGTACCCTCCACACAAACAGCACTTAAGGGGCCCAAAGTGAGACTGTTCTAGGGATTATTGGGCCATGCACCCCAAGAAAATTTCAAGACGTCTTCTTTGCCTCTGCTGACCTTCTAGAGACCTCATAACCAGACAAGTCGGTCGTATCAAACTTTGTTCGAGTTTTCGGAGCCCTATACTATGAAAAAGTCAGCTGTCCCCTGTCAGGCCGCCACTGACTGTAAACATTTAATCTGGCTAGCGAGCGTGAAGATGGTTTAGGAAATTAAAAGAAGGGCTAAATTGATCTAAAATTCTCTTGATTGTATAACAGATTAAGCAAATGACATACAAACCTTTTGCCGGACTCTGCCAATGCTGGTAGAAGGAGCAAAATGGAAACACGTGCAATAAGCTTCCACGCATCCATGTTTACCACTCGATTCTGAATCGCTCTCCTTCTAAGTCCTGACTAAAATACTGTGATTTACGGAAGTACACTTAACAACTTCCTGTGGGTTATATGGAAGTAAAAAAGAAAATCTTCCGCATTTTCGGCAAATGATATTTTGTTATATTGAAAAAAATCCGGATAGTGCTGGATTATAAAGAAAATTTAGGAGAAGCTAGTGCAACAAAATAAAAGGATATCATACGGAGACAAATTAGCTGCCAGGGCAAGCTTTTGTTTATAGCAAAATAGAAAGTCGTTGGGGCTGGAAGGACAATCCCCCCCCCCCTCCTAGTTGGCATGTTATGAAAAGCCCTGCTTCACTACATTGAGGGTACACTGTCAGGGGCGGACTGGCTAATTTTTTTGGCCCGGGCAAATTTTGATCAAACCGGCCCACAATAATAGCAAATAAAAAACTCCTCGGAAAATACAAGTAAATGTTAGTCTGCAAGGAAAACAAGTTTTTAAATTCAGTAATTTTGTGCATGGTTGAATGCTTGCATAACATAACAAGTGAATAAGCATAACAGAATATGCTTAACAGAACATGATAAATATGTCATTTGTTGACTAAACAGTAAATAAACAAAAAATTTAACTCCTTGGTTTGACTTTGTTTCTAAATATAGTAACTTATATGTTGATAATGTGATCGTTCAGGATGTCATCTAACAGGTGTTTTTCTAAGAACATTAACATGAAGGACTCCAGGTTTGGCTGCGAAAAATTACTACGTAATCTGTTCTTTATATATTTAAAGCGGAAAAGCTTCTATCACACTCCACTTGTGACAAATAATTTTCTAATCCTCCGGAAAACCACAATGATTTTCAGCAGCCCAAAAAAATCGATTTGTCAATTTCTGACCCCAAAAAATAGGCACCCCTGTTGAAATTTTATCGTGTAGCACCATACCCCTGTGGGCGGGGGTGCATTTGACTTGTGATAGTATAGGCCTAAAAATAAACTTACAAAAACTTGTATGAGTTTATTGAAAGGAGCAAGAGCAAGACCCTGCTGTTTTTAGTGACGTTTGTGGCTTTTGCCTGATAAAAAAGCTTTGTATCGTAGCTGAATCCTTTTTTAAGACTCGCAGCTTTTCCTTCACAAAATTTCTGTGCATCACCTTTGGTTGAAGTCTTCTTGCTTTCCCTCGTTATACGCAGTGGCGTACCCAGGGCCGGAGAAGGGGGGGGTCTGGGGCGCAGCCCCCAGAAATTTTTTGGACCACGCCCTTCAAACACTCGCAAATGCAGAGAAACGCCCTTTTTGCAAAATTTTCCGCCATTATTTGATTCATGTTCGCTACAGTAAATAGGAAAGTATTTTACAATTGTTATTGACACAAGCATACAGTATACTACACCCCCACCTCGATGAGTTTTACATCGTTTTAGGACAAATCTCGAGGATCACATTTTAGATCACAAGTGGGGGGTTTGGACCCCCCTATTCCCCCCCTTGGGTACACCACTGGTTCTACGTATGTCCTCTTCATTGCTTCACATCACAGAGCGAATTGCTTAGTGAACTCTAATTTTTGGACTTTTAAATTTATTACATTTAGCAATAGCTTGTGCTTAGGGAAAAACATGACCAGCCTCAAGCAAAAGCTAAATAAAAAGACATGGTTAAAATCTTATGTATCGCATTGAAACAGGGGTGTTACAGTATAATATGTTGCCAAAAAGGAAATACCGTCAAGAGAAAATATAAAAATTTTCAATAACATTTTTTCTGAAGAAGTGTGTTTGGGCTGCGGTGACAAAAAGAAACTCGCGTGTATATTTATCCTTTCCCACAAAGTCTCTGAAAAATCAAGGCAAACAGATCAACGTGTGGGTATACTTTTTGCCTCGCATTCACTTTTTAAGCTAATTTATTTTTTGCACTTTTATCAACCGGCCCTTAAACAGACCGGCCCTTCGGGCGATCGCCCGAATAGCCCGACCAGCCAGTCCGCCCCTGTACACTGTAATAAAGTATAATAAAGGGAAAATTAGGCACCCTTCTGGTTAAGCAATTACCCAACTCCTAGCTCCATCCTATTGTATCTAATGTAACCAAAAAGTTTTTTTTTGAAAAATTTGCTTTGCTTTAGGCACCGCGGAGCAAGGGGGCTTGGGGGCTTTAGTCATCCCCCCCCCACTTTTCGCCAAAAAATTCAAACACTAAGTAATAAACTACTAGTAAAGTCTCTTTTTATAAGGTTTTAGCCCTCCCTCCACTTTTTTTAGGCCCCTCACTTTTCTCAACGCTCCGCGGTGCCTGTGCTTACAGTAAGGCTTAACACTTCATGATCGCAAAAACTAAATAATTTTGACGAGAATGGATAGAAGGCGGTATAGTGTAAGGGTGGACACAGAGAAGAGTTGATTTCAACGTGCATAGCCTTAAAGTTTGTGCATTGACAGAACTACAATTGAGAGATTTGGTCCTGGAAAATAAAGATTGCAGCAAGCACCTTTTAGACATGAAAATCCTATATAGCGGCATTACAATATTAAAAACGAGAACAGAACAGGACAGTGCCGTCAGAACGAATTTCATATTGAGGGGGGGGGGGGGGGGAGTTTTCTGCCCATTGTATTCCTTCTCATTGACTACACTGTTATAAAGGAAATATACTACAGTTTAACAATTATTGAGGAGCTCCAGCCCAGTGGCGTATTTAAGGGGGGTCCAGGGGGCCATGGCCCCAGGCCCCGCGCTTATGACAACAAAAAAGGGGGCCTACACCTAAGAAAAAAAGATGGAAATTGTAAAGAACAAGGGCCCCGCAGATGTTTTTGGCCCCGGGCCGCCCACTTCCTAAAACAACCACTGCTCCAGCCCCACGATTCCGACGGGCATGCAGTAATAATGAGTATAATCTCTCTCAAATTTGTTCAGCACCTAGAAAGAAAAGCTATCTAGTTTGTTTTGTCCTTTATCTTTATTCTCGAAAACATGTTTGACCCTAAACCACTTTTTCCAATCCTTTTTAAAAGCTTGTTTGAGTGGAGGTGTAATTCGACAATTTTACATATAAATGCGTCGTACATTATAGTTACCTGGTTTCATGGGTGTGGTCATGAACTTTTCAAAAGGCGACACCCAAAAATTGTGAACATGTGCAGTGACAAAAACTACTTAAAATAAACCCTGCCACAGCGTGACTGCGCTCCCCTCTTAATACCGAGAAGTAGCCAATTTCTTCTTTCGTTATTGTTTTCTGCAACAATTTGTGCAAGATCCCTTGTTATTTTGATAGGACTACATCCCTGCATAAAAGAGATAAACTCGAACTTAAGAAACTGTTTTCTTTTAGCTTTTTATTTCGATGTTCAACATTTGGGTTTGCCTTTTGTTCCTGGCCCAAACACAACAAACTTTGTATAAAAGCTAATTAATACTCCTGGGTAACTTCTGTTCAAATTGATTACAGCAGATGAAGACTTGCTTCTCCCCCCCTCCCCCTCCCCCCCTAAGAACTTCAAGCCGTCAGTGTTCGTAATAGAGACACAAAGTAAAGAAAACTGCTGTTTTTTCGTGGAATAGAACAATTTTGCAAATATATGTGATAAGACATTGAGTCATTTGATTTTAAAAATTTACAAGGCATCTTATTTTAGAAAAGTTTGCACCATGACTGCTGAAGTAAAATAAATTATTGTCATTTTCTTATAAAACAGTGGATAAGCCATTAAACCTTAACAATTAGCTGACTTCCAAAGGCAATTTGTGCTGCTAATTTCAAAAACTTGAACATGTGCATAGCCCTATGTACAGCTCATCATACATTAATGGCCAATTTGGGGGCAAATACAAACAGTACCATTAACAAAGTATATCAGAAACTGATTAAAATCTGAGAGCCTGTTGCTTTGTTAACTGAGGAGTTACCAGTTTGCTGAAAGTTTAAAGTACGAGGCTTCATTAATTAGGTCTTTGAGCATCTGTTGATGACAAACTCCTTATTTAGTTCCCTGTAAAAAGGGTGTGGATCTCTATAGAAAAGGCTTTGCTGGATTCATAATGGGGACAAACAGAAGCAAAGCTAGAATCAATCTTTGATAAGGAATGTATCAAGAAGACTTTTTAAAATATAACCCTTTTTAAAACTCTGATATTTTCTCAACAAACTGAGCTCAAATTCTAACAGGAAAATCACACACCCACAAAATTTTGGAGTTTGTCTCCTTATAGATATATACATGGCTTTCTGCCTGTGAATTATTAGCAAATCATGAAATCTAGGAACAGTTGAGAAGCCTCTTTTTCTTGTCCCATTGAATAGTTTCTATGCAAATTATAATGCTTCGATAAACAAATAAAACAAAGCATATAGCTTGTATCCAAAACTATATATACTTCTTCCCTAGACAGAAAAAATATCATAACATGCAACATGATTGTTATTAATAATACTTCGAAAAGCCTGCTCTTGAATTGTTCCTTGTGTTCTTCTGTGAAACACCTCCAGGTGTATGGCTTCTGTAACTTTTTGCTCCACTGTTTCTCATACCATACTGAGAGACAGTACCTTTATTTGAGCTAGGACCATCCATTGAGCCGAAATTGGGCAAACCAGAATAAGCAGGTGGATTTCTCTGCCCTGCTACTGGTTGTGTTTTGTACAGCCTAGAATCTTTATTTTGGTAACTGTAGCGAGATTTTCTATCAGTGGCAGACATACCGGATGCCCTTGCTGGTTCTTTTGCAGTATACATATTGTTATTTGAATGATTCAGTTCCCTTTTCGATGTCTGGCTTTTTGACGGGCCAGTTGCTTTGTAAACATCTAGAGCTCTTTGCTTAGGAGGGGCTGGTCTGTTAACAGTATCTTTACACTTTGGAATATGTCTTTCAGCCACTGTTTGGCTAAAACGACGGGAACAATACTGGCAGAGAACATAATCTGGGTTTAAGCTGGGAGGCGGAGGAGGGAGATCTGAAACTTTGCCACCACTGTCTAGATGAAATTTAACTTTTTTTGCTGCTCTAATAGCATTGATAAATTCTTCATGTTGTTGTCTCCAATTTGTCTTTGGCTTAGGGGCTTGTTTTTTCTCTGATCTGAAATGTTGTACAGCCTCTGTACCCTGCAGTCTCTTTTTTGATGAGTCAAATACTTTCCTCTTCTTTTGTTGGCCCTTCACACATATTGTATGATGTTTTTGGATTCTGTTTGATGCAAATGCTCTTCCACAATTTGGACATGGCACAGTATCTGAGCTTTGTTGTGATTCACTTTCCAAAAAATCATCTGTTCCAAAGGGCTTCTTACTTCTACTGGCTGCTCTCCTCCCCATGCTTTTTGTATTACTGTTTTGTCCCATGTGGTAATCATCATAACCAGTATTTTCATTATAAATGTCTCTAGAGAGTGTCGGATCTTCAAAATCAAAATTACCTCTTCTTTGGGGAACTTTTGTTGTATCTTTTCCTGTTTGCTGTGCTCTACGACCATGACGTGAAACGTTAGGTTTAGAGGAACGAGGGGCCTCAATGTTCGCCCCACCTACAGAAGACTGATCTTCACGAGAAAATGTTTTCTCCCTGTCTGCAATCGGATTTGATCGGTTCTGTGCAGGCCGTCGTGCAGGGTTGGCACTCGTACACGATCTCTGATGCACCTGTAATCTTTCTGGCAAAAAGGTACGACCACAGTTTGAGCATGGAATAAGCTGCTCTTGGGCAGATCGGAAAGCGGCCTCGTTGACTTGATCAAGATTTACCCTCCCATATGCACCGACAGTGCCAATGGCATCATATGCTGCTGGTTTCACAGGAGGTTTCCGTCGTAAATTCTTTGGCAATTTGTTATTCTCCAAGTGCCATTTTTTCAAACACTGTGGTTCATGTATTGCAACAGATTTCGTGCCATATTTTCTTCCACACAAATAACAAATCACGTAGGTCGGTTCTCTCATAGGCATTCTCAATCTTACACACCAACTCAAACACGAAGTAAGAAGTGTTGTTTTCCTCGGTTTCGACTAGGCCAAAGTTGGCATTAAAGTTTACACTTTACAAAGCGTAAGTCGTTTGGGTTTTCTAAAACTTACAAAAGCCTGAAATTAAAAACACTTGACTAGTAATTTCTACGACCAGTATGTGAGTCCCTACGTCAATTTGACTTCTGTTTTCTTCATTGCCAAGGAATCACACCGACTTCCATAGCTCTTGACCGTCACCTTGACAACAGACGAAGATATTGGTACCCTTGTGGCGGAAACAAAGGTCTTGTTAACGGGTGGCTGTATAGATTTGTCACTTCTGGTTTTGTCAAGTTGTCAATGATTAGCCGTATTTACAGCTAATATTTACATCTATCCATTTAGGTATTTGATAACATTTTCTTTTCATCGACTTTGCTTAATCCAGCCACCTTAGCAGCATAGCAACCCCATTGCTTGGTAGTAAAACTTCTTTCTTGTGAGCAAATTCCACCAGGAGGGACTCAACAAATGCGATTTCTATTCCTTTGAATGCGTCATAAGCCATTTGATATGTCCAAACTCCCTGTGCCCCTTCCACGTCCATGGGAATCTGCTCGGCTCCTTTACGGTAGAAGTGATTTCATTATGCCTACGATTTCATTTTGCTTCGTCTTCAAAACCTCAAAAATGGTTTGAAATATTGATATAAATAGAGAAAAAAGTGCTTAAAGAACAGAATTCCGGTCAGAGGAAATTAGTGGGCATGTCATATATTTCTGAGAAATTTCCAAACCTCACCAATTTATTGCTACACTTTTCATTAGTCGATGATCGAGCTTCCTGACGCGTAGATGATTAAGCTGTCTTATCTCTTCTATTTCATATACCATAAGCATTCGATTCTCAAGGTTATATTTTCGATTCATATTAAATTGTGGGGCATCCCCAAACTCGCATAATTTCCGCCATTCGTATGAACAACTTACACTACCATTGTATTAAAACCATAGAGCTAGTGGGGCTTTAATTAAAACATAGCGTTAGGGCTAATTTCTTAACGTGATATGGATTTGTAGTGATTTTAATATTGTAAATTAGGCCATATTCCTACATCATGCCATCACCATGACATCCACATACGCCATTCACAACATCACCCAGGACAAGACATTCCCTTCACCATTGTACACACGTTCACACATCTATGTCATGCTGATTTCTTCCCACGTCTAGATCTTTCCTTCTCCATTGCATCATCATTACATCATCACAACACATCATTACTCAGCACATTTGTTTTGTATATAAGTATATTAATTTGTATGTAAGTCAGTTCAGTTCAGTTAACATCAGAGTTACACAGGCATCACACTGTCTCTCTCACTGGCTCCGTGTTCTCTGCACGTTAAATAAGATTCGAAGTAGCATCAACGGTGGAAGTTACAGCAGACAAGATAGGAACCAAGGCAATTCTTGCCACATAATAGCGTTTCTATAGATTAATGTTCCATAAAAATATAACTATCGGCTTTGAGTTTGAACAAAAACCACCGGTAGTAAAGAAATGCCAAGAGCAGTGGCGGATTTAAGGGGGGGGGCAACTAGGGGCCCCTCCCTTGACGAGTTGAAGCAAGTGTGGCGCCCCTTTTTGGAAAATATGCACCCCTTTTGAAGAATGAGAATCAGGTGAAAAAGTTTCTGAGACCAATAGGTTAATTTGCTTCAAGGATTACTTCAAAGTTATGTTGTTTATTCCGAAAATGGATCTGAAATTGTTGTATACAGCGTTCTCTCGTCGCCAAATTTTGAAAATTTTTCAGCGCCCCCACTACCAACTGCCCCTCCTATAAGTTTGCTCTGGATCCGCCCCTGGCCAAGAGCAAGACCCGGAGTGGAGTAAGAAAATGTCATACTTACAGCGTAAAAATTCGAAATGATAAGGGACCAGTAATTATCAATGGAAGTTAAGGGATCGGAAGAAGTTTTTGCATAAGATGCGAAGCTTGAGAGAACTATTGATTTTCTTAATTCTTTTGCTGATTTTAGTACTATGCTTTTCTTAAAATTTTCTCAAATACCAAAGTGCTAAGCAAGTAAATATTAGATAGAAAAATGGAACGCAATAATACAGAGTAACGAAATCTCAGCAAAGACATATGAGTGAAAAAGGGTTCATTGTCTTATTTACGATACCTGCTTAAGTCAGCAAAAAGAAGAAAATTTGGGATCACGGTGTTTGGCCGCATGAAAATATTCAGAACTACCATTGGAAATAAAGGTTGTTAAACTCCATCTGCCTGAAGAATGAAAAGTATAAACTTAATAACCTTACCTTTCATTTTAAAGCAAAACACATCCTAAGTTAACACTGACGGGACGCTGCTCTATCCACAGACAACGTCATCCAGAAGCGTGTCTATCAAAGTTTGCCTTGTGGGCGAGGTCGGGATTCTATCTAAATTTTCGATTATTCTTTATGTATACTTCACAGGGCCTCCAACGAAGGCCTTGGCCCCCCCCTCCCACTTTTTTGCAAAAACAATAGAGTTTTTTCAAAATATTTTGTTATGGGTGTTCAATTTTCCCTTGGCCCCCCCCCATTTTTCAACCTTTGTCGGAGCCCATGCTTCAGGCGTGATTCTTAACTGAAACATTCTGATCGTTAACACAATCACCCATTTCTCACAACCATTTTGAGATTTTCACTGACAAACTGAAACTTGCGAGGGTAACAAAAATATTGTGATGGTGTAAGTGAGTTTAAGCCAGATATTGGAGGCCAATGCATTGAGAATCATTGACCTCAAATGCATTCGTACTGATTCAATCTCTTAAATCATTCATAACTAATGCTTACTGAGTGAATACATTCCAAAAACTACAAGGTAATGTTCCCTAGGTGTGAGACCTGTTTGATGTAGCCCCCTAGGTGTGAGAGTCCCCATATTTTAGAAATAAAATTCGACACTGGTCACAGAAATATTTATTTGAGCCTCATTCTTTGCCTCCCCAGCGGTCTACAATACTTTATCCTCGGTATTATTGAGGCTCTGGTACCCAGGTTATCTGTATAGTTAAAATTTTGCAATATTTTTGGTCACTTCATTTCTATCTGGATTACTTTTTGAATCAATAGTTGGTTTAATGATATAAACAAAATTGATCGAGATACATAAGAATGAGAAAAATGCGACGTAATCCAGATAGAAATAACGGAATAATGAGATGCTCTTTGATTGTGGATTCAAGTTGACTGCTGGATAAAAACTTCGGAGAAATAAAATGCAATTAATCACGTTAATTTTTCAGGGCTGTGTTGATAGACTACAATGTTTCCAAGTTAGAAAGACTGCCAAAAATCCACTTCGTATAAGATTTTGAAATGACTTCAAATATAAAGTCATCTTGTAGTCCTTACATATTAAAGGAAGTGCTGCTGAAAAATAGACTTTATGGGAAGGGCCTACATTTCCAAATGATTTCCCTTCGATCTTTCTACTGCAGCTACCATACCCCACCTGCTAGACATAAATAGTCAACTTGAATTAAAAGATGTGAAACTTCAGCTCATAGGCAACAAGACCAAAGTAAAATGAGTTCTAAAGTCTAATAAAAAAATCCTACAAACACACTGAGGTTTTGAAAGTTTGCAGATCCGTGAAAAGAGGAAAGGGTCAGAAGATATTTGAGGAAAAATGTGTTATTATATGAATTGTGCAAAATGTGATCCCAGCATAAAAATTGATGGAGATGGGCAGTTTGATACGCTGAGAAAGACAGGATGTGGACCCAACCTGACAAAACCAGTCTCTAGGCCCCTAAACAAGCTTTTGTCATACTTTCATTTTAAATAGCAGTACTTACATGAAACTTGGTGGAGATAGGCAGTTTGATGCACAAAGAAAGAAAAGATATAGACCCAAACTGAAAAATGTCCCCTTTGCCTATTTCTAGAATGGGGTACTTTGCCCCAGGCCATTTTTGACGGTATTATCTTATCTCAGTCTTACTTTAGAACAATAACATAAAACGTTGAGAAAGATAGGATATGGGCATGTCAGAGACACTTGAACATACCATGATATACCACAAAATTGTAAAGAAATAACCATCTACTGGCGTTGAATTTAAACGCCACAAAGCCACGGTTGTTTAATTTTTCGGGTTTTAAAGAAAATTACCCAAACGAATAGAAACTTCTTATTAATTAATCATTAACAGCATAAACATCACGAAGTCAGCGTTTTGAAATACACGTTTTATGAACGAGACAGCTGTTAACACTTGATTTTTCATTGTCTTCTGTGCAAAAAACAGCTTGTGATTTCAAGGCAATCTCATTGCAAATCCAATGGCAACCTCATAAAGAGCTCACTAGGGGACTTGAGACGCTAACTACATAAGGGTGTGTTCTACTGTCATCATTACTGGCTTGGAGATAACTTTTTATGTTGCAGCTTTATTTCTAGCGAACATGATCACTTCTGACAATTTTCCAAAGAGAGGTGGGGTCTATTATCTAATTGAAGACTCACATTATCAAAAGGAAAAATACCGCAGCAAAGACATGACAACAGAGATACGCTTGGTTAAAAAGCATCTTTCAAATCTACTGGAGATGTTAGAATGCAATGATGATACAGATAGGAACCATGTTTGTAGAGATTCCAGGAAACATATACATGGTTATAGAGGGATGCACCAATCACAGATCAAAAGAGTGAGGGCACAAAGCCTTTCTCAACAAGATACAAGAGCGTACAAAATACCACTGCTTGGAAATAACATGGACGAGGTAACTGACCAGCCAATTCCCCAATCTGTAGGACACTCTGAAAATGACGTCACAAGGAACATCAACGATTTGATACTAGAAGTTTGCGCAGAAGATTGGAACATGGAAAACGCCTATAGGCTGTTAAAGGAAATCGAAGAATGGCGCGATGCTACAAACAAACTGTTGGAGAGCATGTGCACGTTAAGGATAAAGCTAAATCGTGACAGAGGGGTAGCCATGAAAACAATTCTCAAGATGCAACAGATTGGACGAGGGCTTCTACAGAAAAAGGAAATGGCAAACGCGGCAATAGCATTGTTGCAAAATTATATTTTGGACGAGGGAAGGAGCAAGAATTATTTGCACCTATAAGTACAATTTACAACCATGTAAGATTTGATTATCAGAGAAAAACAGTTAATAAATTACAAATATGTACCAGGAACCGTAATTTGAATGTCCAAAAACCGTGCAGCTAAAGATTTGTGCTTTCTTTTTCATACTATGAGGTCAATATGATAACAAGTAGAAAAGACAACTTCTAGGAAGTGAAAACTTTTATTTACATATCCATCCATTTCTTAGAAATTAGATAACATTAAAAGTACGTAGCACAGTCCATAGAAGCATAACACTCTCTTGATAAGATTGATTTTGACGTTAACTTGCGTAGATTTAAGGCATCTTTTCAATCATCTCAGGAATGGCCTACGAGGGCAATCAAAGATAACACACGGTCAGCTGATTTTATTACCTTATCAACCTGCATAATTATCATATATTAAAAAGATTAGCGAATAAATTGCTGATAAAGTCAACGTCTTAAATTCGAAATATCCGCTTACGGCCTCTTTATGCGATTCAATACCATGAGATTTAGCATAATTAAAACTTGCATGTAGACAAAAGTTTGAAGACATGCATGTAGACATGTAGAAGGAAAAAATCCGAATCTAGGTCAAAAATGTAGTGCAAAGAAAATTTAAGTAGTCCTACTTATCAAAAGCAGGTCGTAGTTTGCGAAAGTGTTAAACTATTGAAAATCCTATTGTAAATAATGAAAGGAAACATAAAAGTTTTGATGTATTTTCGCAAACGTTTCACAAGCATTAAATGTTCTACAATAATGGGAAAAAATTAATTTTTACTTTCTTGAACACTAAGAGGAGCCAACTAATATTGTGGGAAAATAAACCGTTGGAGTTCAGCAATCAATAATTATTCATACTAACAATAACAATAATACCTTTTTTACTGTTAGTTTTACAATAGTGTGAACACTAATAAACACTAACATGAAGCAATTTAAGAGATTGCATTATGGAAGTCATTGACTGCAAGCGTTACAGGCTCATTGATTTTCGAAATACCAATCTTTTAGAAGAGCTCTGAATTGACTTGCATTTTTGGATGATTTTATTTCAATTGGAAGAAAATTCCAAATCTTTGGATCCGAATAGAAAAGATGTGTCTTGAAGTAACAGGAAAGCACTGTAATTTCGTAACTTTATCAAAAGCACATATAAAGTTTCTTTCAATAGATGCAACTTGCGATAAGAAGAGCGGTTTGTTTAGTCACAAAAATGTGTCGGAACATTTTAGGGGAAGGTTTAAATTATGAACCAGGCAGTTTTGTTCTCAAATTTATTGCAAATTGTCCTTCCAACAAAACTAGAAATATTTTATTGTTGGTCAACAAAATTTGAATTAATTTTTATTTAGATTTTTTTGCAGCTTCTTTCTATAATTTTAAATAAAATATATTTAGTGGCGTTCTTTTCAAAAGAAATATGTCGAAGGCTGGCAGCTTGAAGTAGACGTGAGAGACAATCTACTCTTTAAATTGAACTTTCCTGGTTATTTAATACCTTGTATAAATTGAACACAAACTGACAAGTAGAGGTAAAGAAACAAGGCTATAATCAGACATACCTTGAAGAGATCAGCTACAAGCCCGAAGTCGGATACTAGAATAAAAAAGATTATTTTCAAAAAACTGTTGGTTTATGTACTGTTTTTAAAAGAAAAATATTCTTGCGTTAGAGGCAATCGACAGATACCAACGTGGCTTAAGATGTCTGTCATTCGATAAGTGCCAATCAATAAGTGCGAAGACTAAAGCCATTTTGGTATCATGCGATTCCATTTAAGCTGAGGAAAATTATATCATTACTAGCATGGAGGTAACCTTGTTCTGTTCAACTTTACCTCTACCGATGTTGGATGGCTGATATGAATAAGCAAACATTTTTACAGTATAATCAAAATCTGCATACCCAATTACCCCGCTTAATAAACGGAAAACAATGATTTTCCCCTTTTTAGGATACGAGAAAACGATTCAGGCATGCGCCTTTAAACAAAAGAACTCTTTTAACAATGAAATTGCACGAGTAATGTTTTAACAATAAAAACAGTTTATTTTAATAGTTATTGAACATCAACTTCCCCAGGATCCGAATCATTTTCAGTGATCATTAATTGCTTATTCAGCTATTCATCATCAAGGTTGTCTTCGTCATAATGTCAGTTTATAGTCAGAGGTTAATTTAGAGAAACTTATTAAGCTAGAAAAGTAATCGAGGAAGCATGTAAAAGTTGATAAAGAGAAAGAAGAAAGCCATATAGTTTTTTGTTTTTAATTTTTTCGCAAAAACCGTAATAAGCAAAAATGAGCTATAAGCGCATGCGCATTGAAATGAGGTGCACCTATAAGCGGGGTAATAGGGCAAATTTCTCAAGGAATTTTGCCCCTCTTCCACAGGGAAATTTAAAATTTAGAGCGAAAAGAAAGAAAAAGTTTGTAAAAATAACTCAGTTAGTGAAAGTACAAGAGTTGGTAAAGGATTGTTAGAAATGAAGATATTGTTTAAACTGGATGGAGAAGAAAATTAAGCTGCAGGTTATTTCAGTCAAATTTATCTGATGCTGTGCAAGAGCCAAAATATGGGTAAAAATGTAAATAAAAATAAAAAACTGTGCAAAAACCTTATCAGTGCAGTCAAAATTATTTCGGTAATATTAGAAATTCATGAGCTACAAGCTAATCAAGGTCCACGCGCAATAAATCTTTCTTATCAGTGGGTCTAAAAAACTGATAAACCAAAGCAAGCTTCACGTTTTTAACTACAGAGAAAGATTTGTGTGGAAAATTAAAAAAAACCGAGAGTGTTTTGAAACATACCTTGAAATATTGGTGCTTCGCCGTCTTTGTTGATGGCAACGATGGTCTAATAAAATCGAAAGAAAGTTCTTAAAACACAGCGCTTCTAAAATTTGCTTTTTGAGCACAGCAAATGGTGTGAAGTGGTAGCAGATGAGGTTGTGATAAAGTAGGTTTTAAACGATTTTAATCAGCCAAAGCTCATTTCTACACGAGCCTGATTTGCATGAACTAAAATAGTTCCTAAACTGCCCATTACTAAAATAATGTCAAAACTGTATCAAAAGAAAAAGTCTTTTGCACCATACTGAAGAACCGCTTCTTTCTTCATTCCTCACAGCTATAACCAAGTTTTCAATGTGATTCATGGAAACTTGAGCAAATCATAACATCAAAAGACAATATTTTAAAACCAGTTAAAATGCTTGCCGTATGCGGAGAGAGTAAGGCAAGAAATAATTAACCTTAAAAAACACATTTTTTCATTTTTTAATGTTCGCAAGAACAATAACGCGAACATTAAAATATAAATACGTCTTTCAGACAAAGAAGACCCAAAACTACCTTGCTATCCTTCATGCCAGCCAAATGTTGAATTGCTCCAGAGATACCAACAGCGATATAAAGCTCTGGTGCGACCATTTTACCAGTTTGTCCAACCTGCATATCGTTAGGTACAAAGCCTGCATCCACTGCAGCTCTAGAGGCACCGACTAAATAAAACAAATACAAATTCAGCTTTAAACGCCTTTGTATCTGGTCTCTTGACAAAGTATTTCAAGCGTTTAATGTAATTTATTGGAGCAAAGAGAGTGTTATCCTTTCAGCGCTTTTTGCTTAGAGGCTAAGGTCTCCCGCAAAGTCAAAGTACTAATCTCAAACTTATCAAAATAATGTAGAGTGACAGTTTCAGCTTTCAGAAAAATCCAGAGATGGTTACTTATAATAGTTTGATGGGAAAATTAACCTTGATTGGAACTAGAAAGTATAAGCATAAAATAAAAAAACCATTAATTGTTAGCGATCTATACAAAGAATTTTTGACTCGGTAGTACTTTTTTTAACAACTTGTACTTGACCAGAGATATACCCGAAGATCTTCTTTGAGATGATTTTTTTAGAATTTAAAATGGCTCAAGCAAAGAAATCTCAAAGCAAGTTTTGAAGGGGAAGGAGGGAGGGGGAGGTAAACAAATAAACGTGTCTACATAAAATTAACACCAAAATTCATTCAAATTACCTGCTGCGTTCATTTTCTTTGCCAAGGTGTAAAGCATTTCAAAATTATCCCCTGATTTCATTCCACGACCTGCAAATGAATAGAAAAATTAATTCTGAGAGATATTCTTTGCCAATTAAACAATCGATAAAAAACAGCAATATTTCTTTATCTGCACTGGTTCAAATGGTATGAGCGGAAACATAAGAATACTGCTTGAAAAATTAAAAAAAAATAAACACAAACATAAAAAATCTTAGCCCATGATATGTACTAAAACCGTTAGCCCATACAGCTTTTTTCATTGCTGAAATAGGCAATACGTCCAGCCCGGATCATAAAAATCAAGAAAATGACCAAACTATAAACAACAGATAAAAAAACCCAATGTGAACACAAGCACTGTAAAAGACGTCAGGTCTCTACCCAGCTACCAAGGACATCTAAGTATAAAATTCATAGACCGTACCTCCTGAAATAACAATTTTGGCACTTGAAAGGTCAGGTCTGTCGCTTACACTTAACTCTTGGCTTTCCCATTCTGATAAACCGGCTGAAATTGAACCTGCATCGACTATAACGAGAAATACTTTATGTCAGAGTTTTGTTATATGTTAGAAAGAGTCTGCTTTGTCATAAACAGAGACTGTTTACATTAATTACAGTACTTCTGTTAGCACAATTTGACTGAATGACAAGCAATATAGTGAGTGACGGTAATAAAGTGAATGACAGAAATACAATATAGTGCTTACAAACCAAGTGATGGTTATGGAAAAAAAAATTGGCAGCTGACTGTCATCGAAATATTTCATAAAAATAAAATTTTTTTAGAAATCTTGTTTGCATAAATAGAAAAATGTTATCATATCGTATCATATATGAGCAATAACATAAAAGCTCAATAGCAAATGAAATATCATATGTACTGAACTATTATTTTGGCAGCTCAAGAACAAAAAGCCCCAATAAAAATAGTCAAAAAACATTCAAAATACAATTCAGATATATTGAATAATGACAAAAGTCAAACAAGCAAAGTCAAACAATGTTTAGATCAAACAAGCAAAATGCGACTCGTGTTTTAAATGCATTTTAAACAACCCACAGCCAAATGAAACACAAAGAAAATAGAATAGTACATACTGTCTTCAGAGGCACCATTTCCTCCTTCAGTGGCAGCAGCAGCAAAAGATGTCCCTCTGATAGTCAGCAGTTTTACTGGATCATTTGATTTGATGGTTGTAATTGCATTGCCTACAAACATTAGACAAATTAGAACAACACAAACAATATGGGGGATATTTTAAAAGATGCTGGTTCCTAGAAACTGACTGGTCAAATGCTACATTTTAACTAACCAAAAGCAATTTTGTATCTACAACTCTTGACAGATGATGTTGAGCTCTCGCTTCAAATCAATATTTCTACTATCAAAGCATGTATGTACCAACTTTGAATGAGAGGAAGGAAGTAGATGCTGGACTATTCATGCATGTCACCCAGCCTGCGTTTTGGGGTTTGTTCAATTCAGAGATTATAGATATGAATACCACTTTCTTTAAGAAAGGGGTAAAATATTAACAAGATTCTTACCAACTTGAAATCATACATAGTATATCATATTTATAGCGCTTTTCAATCATACATTAAACACAAAATTTGTCCGTCTTTTAAAAAAAGTGATGGAAGTGGTGCTCTTGTCTAGATACTACCAAGTCTTTTTATGGAAATTTTGGGTCAAGTTCTAACTTTCCTAGCCAAAATTAAAAAATTAAATGAACATCAGACCACTAACAAAATTCATAATAAATCAAGAGAATCTTAATCGATGTGTAAATTTCATACACACTCTTGTGATTTTTTGCATATCAATATTTTTCATAACTGTTGATAAACAAAGTTTATCACGTAAGTCATATTCTAGAAAACATACAAATAGCAAACAATAGTCTAAAGGTGTTGCAACTGAACAGGGAGCCTACCTGCATACATTGTTCTAACAAATGTGTCTTCACTTTTAACTTCTATGACATCTGATAATGGGGCCACATCAAGTTTGGCAGCAACACGTGGTAGGATGTTCTGATGATCAGAAATTCAGAAATGTAAAAAGCAGTTTGAAATGTAGTGACTATACTAAATTGTGATGTTGAAACAAATGTCGATAAAATGAATTTTGAAAATACTAGTATCAGATCTATAAAAGGTGAATGGAAAGTAAAGTTGCTGCTCATACAGGTTTTCATAATAGCTTTCTCACAACAACTCTAGTTAGATTTGTTTAAATAATAACAAAATAAACAGCTATTAATTTAACACCCTAACCGCTGGATTTTAAAAGCAAAATCAAAGATATCAAAAGGAAAATTAAGCAAACTCACTTTACTCTGTGCTGATGCACAACCAAGAATATGGGAGAATTTAAATTGTTCTTGAGCTTTCACAATGACAGGTGCAACTGCCTCTGTAAATTAAAGTTTGGAACAAATTAATAATAAAAAATAGAAAAAATGAGCTAAATTAACAGAAAATGTTCAATAGCAACCCAATTAAATGTTCAAAATTGCCACTACAACTTTAAATACCACATTATATAATTCCTTAATATGTTTTTGAACTAAAAAATCAGACTATTCGCTCTGACTAAAAAATAGTATATCTGGCTACTTAGGATGCCAAACCCAAATAATGAGATATAGAAAATAGCAAGTACCTTCTAACATTAAAAACAAACTCTCCCCTCAATAGGACAGCCTCCTCTGTCTTGCAGATAAAAAACAACTACTAAAACAGGCGATTCTGTCATTTTAGTAGCATTAAAAAGAAAACCCAGATTGTGCCAAAACTATAATGGTGACATGTATCTAGATGTTGGTAGAGCCTAATCGTCATTCCACCTAGCAGCTCTCAAATCTATTTACAATAAATTATAAAAATATGGTGATGACGGAAGAGGTTTTTTTGCCTTTGGACTAAATTGGTGATATATGCTTTAGGAAAGCTGCACTGATTGGGTGACCTTTACACACATGTGCTCCCATTTTTGAATAGCCTATATCAATCCACAGCTGGGTATACATATTTTTTGGCTTAGAGTTTTTGATGCATGTTGTGACACTTTATACTCTAAAGGGTGTTAGATGCAAAAGGCTTCAGTATGATTCCAATTTTTTGCTTCTTTTGAGGCCATTTCTAGTTTTTGTACCACCAGAAATTTGTTTAAAAAAGGAGCATCCATATCATGACAAATGATTTTACAATTAATTCTATCAGTAATTGTTTATCAAGGATAGCTATAAAAATGAATTATCTCCTTGCGGTCATTCATTTTCAATTTCCTTTGGCCTACTATTTTGGTGCTGTCAATCAGAGGATGCAATGGGGCAGATATATTGATAATTTTTATTGCAATATTCTGCAACAATAATGTGGCTAGTAGCACACCAGTATATTGACAGAAAAAGGTCACTTGTGGGCAGAATTTTAATCAGCCTGCCTGAATTTTAAAAAGTAATAATGTTTGGAAGTGTAGCCAAAACAAGTTTTCTTCAAATCTTACAAAAATTTGACCTGCCAAAAATCGGCGGAAAACCTTAAGCTGCTACTAGCCACATATAAATGAAGAAAACTTTCAAGCCTGGTAGATTTATAATAATTAAAAACTATTTGGTACAACTTTGCATGCCCTAAAGTTATCAAATGCATTTCAATCTTGCCCTGAGCTTGACATGGAAAGAAATGTGTTGAAAATCATTGTATAATTCTACTTTTGAAGTACCTGGCAAAAATCCTTTGTATCCATCACTTTTTGCCAGAAGAACCCTGCTTACTCCTTCAACTTTGCCAATTTCTAAAGCAACCTATTTAGAATAACATAAAAACATCACCTAATGGTTGTGGTTGTCTTGAAAACCCTAGAACAGTGTTTGCAGGAACATTTTACCACTTTCTCTCTACACCCCTGCTGATAATCTATATAAATTTATATATATGGCATCTTTGCCTCAATAACTATCAAGTTAGAAAAAACATTGAAAAATAGAGATTCAAGCAGTAAGCAGTGTGCATAAAGATATTAAGATGTTTTGTTTGGCCATAAAATGTCTAAACCAGAAACATTTGAAAGTTGAAGGAGATTACAACACATTATATTTCATTATAATTACATTACACATTACATTACATTATAATTCTTTCGAAATTAAGCTATTCACAACTTTTTGAAACTTTCATACCTTTGCACCAATATCCTAAAACCCTCTAGAAAGGAGGATTACAAAACTCTTTTTTCAATTGAACAAGGCAATCACACCCCAGAAAAATTTGAGGAGCATAAATATGACAGTCAGCTTTAAATCAAACATCTATCAGTAGTGCATACTTACTGATTCACAGCCTGTTCCTGCAACAAGACAGGTTATGTCTCCACCAAGTTGTTTTGCTGCTGTTACAGCGTGAAGTGTACTTGGAATAACTTTTTCATTATCATGTTCTACAATGACCAATGTAGATGCATTTCGGCTTACCAGCAAAGACCTCACCTGGCTTGTCTAGAAATATACAAGGCTTGACATATTATTTACAAATAAATGTTGAAAATTGTTGTGGTATTTTCTCTCACTCAAGGTCATCAAGGGCATGGGTAAAAATTGTTTTATTGCATCTTTGTAATCTCTACTTTCACTACTTTCATCTACCTTCACAGCGAACATTTTCTTCTACGTGATAGATAATTTGTGTTTTGAATGCAATTTGAATTTGGCCTGTACCAGTGTATACTATGTAACTTATGAAATGTGATTTTTTGGGCCTAAGTTTTTACGCTTGTACATATAAGCTCTAATTAAGCCTCTTAATTTCAAATTGGCGAAGCGAAACACAGTAAATATGTAATTAGAAATACATTGAATACATACGCTCTTTGACAAATTTTTGGCAAGACTTCTAAGCTGATTTTGAAGCATTTTGCAGCCAGGTCAAGAAAGACACTTCGTTATATTGGTTGGTTGGTTATGTAAGGCGAGACTTGAAAAGGAGGCCAGCCCAAAAGAGATTTAAATTCAATGTAACATTCAACAGTACCTTTCAAGAATAAGATTGCCTTTAATAAGAGATAAGAAAAATTTATAATTTTCTTTAGAAATTTTATTATATTTTCATTTAGATAGAGGGGTTGCCTAGGCATGGCCGCACTTCCCACTGGGTCCGCCGGAAAAAAGAGATTTTGAGGCAATTTTAATTATTCGAAGCTTCTTGCTTTGCAGTGTGGTCGCAAACGTTCGGGCAGTTGATGGCATGGCTCCCATGCCCTCTCTCCGTCGGAGGCCCTGAGCACTAGAGGTTTATAAATATTTGCACAACTTGAATCCAACCTTCAGGGGCGGCGCCACGGAGACATGTCCACCCCCACATTTTTTAAGATTGACTTTCTAATTTTTGCAAAACTGGATTAAAAACATAGGGGGGGGGGGGGTGTGTTAGTTTTCTTCTCTGAGATCGGAACTTTTTTGCATTTTGATGGTCAGTTACGGTTCTTTTCAGATCTTAGCTGACATAGAGTATGGTGTGTTGGATCATCAGTTTCGTTAATAGTGAGAAACTAAAATGAAGATGATCTATAAAACCAGGGGCGCAGTGGCTGGGGGGGGGCAGGGGGGCAGCCGCCCCCCCTGGCAAAAATTTTGTCGGATTGTCGGAAAATCCAACGTTTGTCGGAAAATTTGAAATATTAGACAAGATGTATGGTTTTCATCGATCCTGTCCAAAAGGTCGCATATTTTTTTAAACCTGTTGTAAAATAGGGCATGCTCAACCCTTCTTACTTATTTTCATTAGAGTATTTATCGGAATCATCCCATTGCTGAAGTTTGTAAAGGAAATTAACGCCCTGGTCTCAGTTTTTTTATAAACTCCCATTTCCGACAGTTAAAATTCAACTCAGTTCATTTCGAAATGAATTCGCTGGTGTTGTAGAAGACGCAAAAAGTTAATATTTTCGCCATGACTTAGAAGAGGAAAATTTTGTCGAGCGACGAATACGCGGAAAGAAAAAGATGCCAGGGGAAAATTGCATACATGAATAAGAGGGAAATAGGGAATCCGTATATCATTGTGATAGTAGATACAGCTATCAGCTCAATGAATACAAGATTCACGTCTCATAAGGCAATTTTGACAGATTTTTCCTTGCTCAACCCTGAATGTTTTCAAAAAACAATTGAAAGGCAGTTGTGGGCAGTGTAATTCAAAAAGGTTGCGAAGAATTACGGCCTGGATGACGAAAAATTAAGAGATGAGGACAGCTCTTTCGTCAATAATTACCGTAAATTTTGGAAAGTTAGAGAAAAGAGCAACCCTCTCCCGGCTGCAGGAGAAAGAGAAAACTTTTCAGTTCCATTCAGTTCTTCAGTTGATGATAAGTATAACCTGCAAAGTGCCTTTCCACAGCTGGTCCTTCTTTACAAGGTTCTCGTCACTTTGCCAATAGGTTCAACAAAGTATGAAAGAGCTTTTTCAAAGCTGAGGATTGTAAAAAAATCGGCTACGGTCAACGATGGGACAAGACCGCCTTTACTCTCTGATAACAATCAACGTCGAAAGTGATATTTTACAGTCGATGGACTATGGTGACATCATCGATTTGTATGCTGCCACACCTCTTTTGAGAAAGATGCTGCTTGAGTAAGAGTTTATATAAATTTCAGTTAAAAGAAAACTATTCTTTTGGACGCGTTATATCTATTTAAGGTTTAGAATAAATAAATGCAAAGTAATTATGATGCGATTTAAAATTTGCCAAAAAAACTTTTTGCTATAAACAGCTATAAACACTAACTTGACAGTTTATTGTCTAGTATAGCGAAAGGACTTGTAGGGTGTAAATTCATAACAAGTTGCAGTTTTGTTTATAGCGATTTATATTTGGTAAGTTTTGTTAGAATAAAGGCTATTGTTGAACTTGAAGGTGTATAACGAACGATCCATTCGTTAACGATTTCCAGATCCATTCGTGATATTGTACTATCAAGTGTTGCAGTATATGCAGTAAGGGTAATCTTCAGGGAATGTATTGAGAAAAAATTTGTCGGAAAAATCATAGTTTTATCGGAAAATTTTCAGCTTTGCCCCCCCAAAAAGTTAACTCCCACTGCGCCCCTGTATAAAACACAGCTTTATCGTGCTAAACAGTTGGTTCTTAGAGTGTGGTCTTGGCCTTCCTTCCTTGTCAAAGGTTTTTGGCAATAATTAACTTATAACGTGCAACCAAACTTTTTTAAGCTATAAGGATAGTATAGTTGCAGCCCACCTGTTACAACTGCGCAGGGGCGTAACTTGGCCAATAGGTTTGGGGGGGGGGGGTGAAAAGGGTTTCTGCCCTGCAAAACTGAGTGGTGCCATGCAGACCTCGTAGCAACGGTTTGTCTATAGGTTACTAGTTAAAGCTTTACCAGTGTACACTGGTCTTTACCAAGGACAAACTTCTAAGCAATAAAAACAAACTTGAAACTTCATTGCCTATGAAATATCTATTTCTCTACTTGAGCGTAAATTGTTTCTTTTATATTCACTTTATTTAATGTTGGTTTGCAAAATACTAGCTAATAAACAGCTAATTGGGGGGAGGGGGGGGTACATGATGTAGACAGCGCAACGAAATTTAGCCAAGGGGGACTAAGAATCAAGCTTAGTGAGGTAGGAGGACCCACCATGGTTGGGTCCGACGTGAAGAAATTTTTTGAAATTATACCTTGTAAAAGGGCTAAAAAGCATCTTTCAGACAAAAATTTAGCAAAATACTATTGTGCTAAAAGAACTGATTGTTTATTGAAAATATTATTGTTTATTGGGAAGAATAGGGAGGGGGAATATCATGCTAAAACTCTAGTATTAAACGTTGGGGAAGGAAAGAAAATGTAACCTTTCGTTTCAGATTGGACATAGTTGTGAATGACAGAGGAAGATGTTGTTTTGATTTGGGGAATTTTTTTTCCTGAACAGAAATGTGCAGTTTCTTGTATCGAGAAGGCCATGTTTACACATCCAAAATTAAAACATTGCAATGATACAGAAAATGATTTACTGAATTAATGCAAATAAAAGAAAAATTATAAAAATATACGTAAAAAAGTTAGCAATTAGATGAAACAAAATTGGTATCTCAACGATTTATTATGTTTTTTTAGTTCATGCACTGTCAAAATGATAAAATTTTTTTTCTTGACCAAAGTGGGGGCTTTCAGCTCTCTATTTCCCCCAGTGGCGCCGTACTTGTCATGAAAATAATTTACAACTTAAGTTATTTTGCATTACTCAATCTTGCCCTCATAAACATATGCATCCATCATTGCATCCATTGGCTATGACTTTCGGTAAGAAATGCTTTCGCTTTGCAAATAACGGAGCTTTTCCTTACATATCTGTTCAGTTCTCTAAAATACAATGTCAGGAAGGGAGGTTCATAAAAAATACGATATTTCCATTTCAAAATTCCCTAAACGGCCCTTTACGAACTTCAGAGGTGGCGTTTCTGCGTGGCAATAAAGCTTTTCTTGGCGCCCAGCGAAATCTTCGATTGCCCTGCGAGATCGCCTATTTTTTGGATTGGGGGGGGGGGGGGTGTCACACTCCCCACACCCCCCGGTATTTTCGCCCCTGCAACTGCATCACCTTTTAACCTCAATGTCAGACGAAAGGTTGAAAAAGCTTGTTGAAATTAGCACGGATCGAGAAATGGCAGATAAAATAGACAAAGGAAGCCTTGTTGATAAGTTTAAAACCATTGCTAGCTAAAAAATACTACTCTGAAATCAACTTTCATGCTATTAGCTTTGTGTGCGTAAACCTTCACCAAAGAAATTCAACTCTTCTATTGAGCGCGATTTTTCGTCCAGACCCCTTTATCAGCTCTACCCCTTCATTGTCCACCTCTGCCAGCCTTTGTGAATAACTATTCTCTCCCAAAACCCAACAGCTATAATGTTCGAATAATGGATACTCTATCTGTTCCAAAGGTTAAGACTACAAGTTATAGTTTAAAATCTATTAATTTTATTTGGAATTCTCTTCCAAATGAAAAAAAATCATCCAAAAATGCATTCAAAGTTCTTAAATTAATAACTTTCATAATGCAATCTCTAAAATTGCTTCATGTTAGTGTGTATTAGTGTTCACACTATTGTCAAACTAACAGGACAAAGTTTATTATTATTTCTATCATTATTTCCTCTTCACGACCCTAAAAATAGATTGCTCAAGGGCCAACCACGAAGACACTCCAAAGTGGAGCCACGCAAATTATCCATGCAAAAATTTGCTAACCCAAGCTTCCCTTCCAGAGTGCAAACCAAAAATAAAATCATGCTCACTTAAGAAAGTACAGGAAAGAAATAACACTGCTTAAATTTCTCGTAAACTTGAACAAAACGCGTTGTGCGTAATATTGAATGTATAAATGTTTATTAAATAGCAGTAGTGAAAACCTATATAATAATAGATTTTACAGTAACACAACGTTTTTAACAACCAACATTAACAATAAACAATACGAACTACAGAAGCAAATATACAAAGAGCATAAACATTTACATTATTGGTGATTATGGCAGCTGTTAATGGCTGTGGAAATATCCTAGCGAAGTTGGTTTTGTGAGGAAAAATACGTCAAGCAGATGCAAGCGGGTATTTCGTAATGCTAAAGATTTGATAAACAAATTAATAAAAAAGTGATATTTTCACATTCAACATAAACATTTATGCTCATTATTATCTCCTAACATCTCTTTGTATTAAAATATAAACAATAAACATTTGTTTTTACCTAAATATAAACTCTTTTAAAATTGATATGACAAACCCAAAAATTGTCAAAAATATTCGTAAACAGAACAAGAAAAGTATCAAAAAACCACATTAAAATCTTTTGTAAGAGTAAAGCAAGCCAAAAGAGGTAAAGCAATGCATTTCTGACCTTTAATTACCCGTTTTCTGACTGCAAAGGTCAAGGCACTGCCGTCATTTGTAGCTGACTATGCTTACTATATCGTTGTATGTACATGATGTAAAATTATATTTAATTCGAATCAGTTACTTGGCACATGAGTAGGAAATTAGAATTAAGATAGGGACTTCCAACCTAACGTAGTTATGTATGAATCTATACTCATAGCTTCATTTAACGCAAAGGTTTGTAAATACAGGAATACAGGATTTTCCATGTTTTTTTCACACAAAGGATTTTAGCAAGAAAGCAAGACTGCTGGTTTTTACATATTCAATAAATCTAACGAGAAAATATATCGACGACAAAAGTGATTTTTTCCTTTAAAGTGCTGGCATTTTATTTTTTCAGTTTCTGAAAAGTTCAGCAAAGAAAATTTGTGTGTGTCCTAGATTGCTAAGTGTACTGGGTATCAGCCCTACGTTCTATAATAAATGGCGGAATCCTTTACTGAGGCTACACTCGAGAAGGTAGTTTAAATGCATCTTTAAGTCAAGCGATAAACACAAACCGAACAAAACAAGCATAAACTCAAAATTAAGCTGTTTTTTTTAAGGAAACAGGCGTCTCGCATCTATCAACAGCTGGCATCACGAATTCTGCCATACCTCCAAGTACAGCCTTCATAGAATTCTTCAATGATGGCCTTAGCAACATTTTCGTCCACCGATGGTCCTTGCCACGTTACAGATACGTTCAATTGGCCCTTTCCTCCTTGTACACGGGACAGACGACCAGACCATGTAGGAATTTTGGGGTACACTGCACCATGCTTTTTTAATAACAATGCTCGCTCACTTTCCTTCAAAGACAATTCGACATCGAATCGAGTAAAAGAAGCTGATTCCTTTAGGCTTTGGCCTCTGAATTGAAGAAAAAGTCCATAAAGAGTAAAAAAGAAGAAAAACAAATAAAGTGACAATATAAAACAAATAAAAGCTTCTATAGAGGTACGTTATCAAATTGCGGAAAGCAGCAAGGAACACTAATATGGCAAGATCGCCCAAAAGATAACTCATGATGAGCAGAATACAGGTACCTGGTTAATGTATTGGCAGCAATAGGCAATACACAAAACATGACTATTTGTACAACTTTCATTGGTAGAACATGATTCAGTTGAGCTTATTTTGCCATAACTTTCTCTTGGAGTATCTTTATCTCCAATTAATAATGATGTTACCTTACAATATATGCATCCCTGCTGTTGCTGATACCATGTGTATAGCCATGCTCATTGGCGCAGGTTTTTACTCCTCAATGCAATGATAGATTCTATACTTCAAGTTATTCTATTGGCAAGCATATTGGCTTTCAATATGATTGATTCCACAGAGTGTTTGCACCATAGATTGAAATTACCTATTCATGTGAATCTGTGGCAGATGACTAAACTATTCTTATTTGTATGTAAAGTCACTTTTCAAGTTGGATAAGCGGGTTTTCCACGCGTAAGCAAATATCACTGTTAATTTTGACTGCGAATCACAATGCAATACACGAAAGTGAATTAAAAAAGGGCCAGGATAACACGCAAAATCTCCATGAAGAAACGAAGAAATAAATTAGTACCTTTGATAAATTTCCTCAATGCAGTTAACAGGGGAAATTTCTTCAGTGCCTTGAACATCTGGTGGCAGGGCAGTGAAAACGTTCTTTTCGTCAACTTCGATCCTGAAATGGTCAACCAAGTCTTTCGAGCCACATTTCGCTACAAAGCAGCATTTCCAATCCAGCGGCAGCTTGTCACCAAAGGTTCTTACAAAACAAACGTCGTCAGGCTTGATGTAGATACCCATCAAATCACCAATGCCCGATGAGTAATATTTGCAAATTCCTTCATATTTCTTCACGGGATCTTGAAAGCAAGAAGACACCTGGAATGGAATGGAAAGGAAGCCATCCTTCTTTAACTTCTTCAACGAGCCATTTTCACTAACGACGTACAGAGTGACTGAGGGGTATTCACCAAACGTGACTATGTCACCTAGCTTAAATTGGATGCCTGCAGCCACGTCTTCAGGCTCAAGGCTCTCAGGGAAGAAACCACATTCGAAGTTGCCACCGATTGATCTGCGATTTCGTGCATCTCTACTATTACAGCTCAATTCACTATTATCACTCTCTATGTCTTCATTCAGCCGAACCAGGCAACCGCACCCTTTCTTTACACACCAACAGCATTCAGATTCGCAGTGTTGCTTTACACGTTTTCCAACATCTGATGTCATCTTGTACAATTTTGCAGGCTCTTTGTCCTCTGCAGTTGAAGGCGAAATGTGATTGGCGTTTGAGTCTCCCTTTCCTATGTCTGGTTTAGGGTAAACTTTCAGTAACGAACGCAAAGCTTTCTCTTGAAAAGAGCCATTCACCTCACGGGCAAGGGCAGACATAGGGTATCGTCTTTTAACAGCCAGCTCTTTGTTGTCGACTACGGTGGCAGCAAGGCTGTACGATTGTGTAAGAAGAACATCAACAGAACTCCCAAAGATGAAAACAGATGTATCGCTCAGTTTTTGAGACAACTCTGAGAGATCAAGGTTGGTACCAGCCTTTGATAAACCAAACATCCCTTTGCGATATAAAGGGTGTTGAGCTCTATTTTCTACAACATCATGAAGATACTGAACATCATCCCCCCTTTTGTCTACAAAAACATCAAGAAAGTACTGGCAACCAACAATTTGATGTCCTTCAAGCTTGACAGAATCTTTCACTGGATGGTCGAAGTACAGTTTTATTCTTGTCAGTCGACCTGCCTTCAGATCTTCATCAGATGGTGAGAATACTGAGCTAACCTTTTTGCTGGGTGTCCGCTTGTCCACCTGTATCTGATGAATTTCTTTGTAACCTGGATGCATAAAGTGACAATTGGCACCATAACGGCAATTTCCTTTCAGAAAAAAAGAACATGTGTCCATCGGCTGTTGACGGTCTTCCCCGTAAGCGTGAAGGAATCGGCACTGACTGCCGAATTTGCAGTGCCCACGTTGATAGAACTTGCAAAGCTTGCTGTCTGCATTTGCTTTGTTTGATTTGACAATCTCAGCTGAGACTGCAACTGGCACTCCCTCTGTGTCAGAGTCAGAGTCATAGTAATAACTATCGGCCAAGTAGTTTAGCCCTGTGATTCTGTCCCAGTACATAAGCTGATTCAAATCCATCGGCGCCTGGAATGGGCTCGAGTAGTTAAAAAATGACATCGTTTGTTTTGCTGCAAAAGAACATAAATTCAGGCTAGACAACGTATTAATCTATAAATACTTAAATAAAAGACAAACTGGAAACTTAGAGAGGATATCACTGCCAGATTGAGCATAAAAACCTTATGAATTGCGTTCATTAGCACTACATCAATAAATATTTTCGTTAAATGACTATAGCCGCATAGATATATTTCATCAAGCTTTAACACAAAACAAGAACGGAAACATATCAGCTCTGTAAAAGGGACATAACAAACTAGGGTTTCCGCAAATAAATATGAATGTGGGTGCTCTCTAGGTCATTAAGGATGCATTAAGAGCAAAAATAGGCAATATCCCGCGCAATCAAAACTTTTCAAGGCAATTTTCATAAATGATAAAGCATCGATTTTCCTTTAAGTCAAACTAAAGATAAGAAATTTGCTTGTGCGATAAATAGAAAGACTAGACTATTAAACTGCTACAAGGTAAGTATAATACTCGACAAAGTCCAAACAATACTTGAGACGATGTAGAAATTGAGAAAATTAAAGGAAAGCCGCAAGGCACCGCGAGAAAAACATAGACCTATAATATAGTTAACGCTGATTGCAAATAAGCGTAAAAATCAACGAATATATATAAAAATTGCTTGAAACCTGCAACAGTTTGATAATATTTGTGGGCAGAAAGATTGTCCGAGGCACATGGGAATAGCGGAAGACTAGCATTAGACTAGCATTGTTCTTCGGGAAAAGGGCCACTTTCCCAAAAGTTGGCAGCACATGCCCAAAGTGCCATTTTTTATATCCCAAAGATGTACAATGCTAGAAAAATAATGCCAAGGTTAAAAGCTGTAGACCATAAAAGGTTTTTGTTCATATAAAGCAGTGCTTTTTATGCCAACTTAATGGGGGGGGGGGGCACAAGCCTATGTTCTTGAGACGATAGTCCACTGGTGTTACTGGGGCAATTCCCACTGAAAGTAGGTCAAAAAGGGCCCCGATATCATGCTGATATGTACCTCAGGGTGTTGTGCCCAAAAAACCTTCTGACATATGTTTCAAATGCTGGTCAATTTTGGACTTTGCAATTATACACAACAGCTGATCTCAAGGGTACAAGTCAGGTTTGTACCATCATCATCTATAAAAAATTATAACAATGCTAAAAATTTCATGCTTACAACATATTTGGCCAATCTTGGATTCTTCATATATGTACCCCTCCCCCTAAACATGTGTTTGTGTTTATTGCACTGACATGTACTAATAGTTCCAAAATGTTTGTGGCTATCAATTTGGGGTCTAGGAACAAGATTGAAGACTATAAGATTAACATGAATCTAGATGTTAGATAATTCAGGGACCTTGCAAAAATTGTTCCATTAACAAGCTTTTAATAAACAAAAATGAGCTGTAAGGTTGTAAATTCCTATTTTGAGAGGCTTTGTTGTGTATCAAACGTTGTCAAAGAACCAATTTTGTCAAATGTGATACTCTCCGATAGACCTTGGCTGGACCAAAATTGCAAGAAAATGTACCCTTGGCTAGAATAGAATTCCAAAACATTATACCCTTGCTTTGGGCACACCCCCCTCCCCCAGGTACCTTTACTATGGAAGAACATCCCCCATGATTGCAGCACATTTAAACAATAATCTTGCTGAACACTGATTGGATTTTGGCAAGTGAAAGAGCATTGGACTAAGTGGGGGTGTCACAGGGGCAAATCATCAAGAAGGCAAGAGAAAAGGCACGCTGAATGCATATTTTTGAATCCGCAACAAAACCCTGCAACAAAAGTTAGACTGCTGAGAAGGATAAAAGTTTGTAAAAAATTTCCACAAACTTAAAAATTTTCAAACAAATTTCATGCTGTAGTGGGACTGTAACCCTCTTGCTTTCCAGCCATGCTAATTAGCTAACTCCTGCAAAAATAATGTTTTAGAGCCTTCCTCTCTTGTCTGAATAGAATACAACATTTATGATTTTTAAAAAAAAACGAGCTTCCATTAGACAAACGTTGATCAGGAGGTAACCACTTTAGAAAAAGCAATTAAAATTTGTTGTTACTTGCATCAAGAACCTTCATGAAACCATGAAGTTTGAAAGTACAGGCGCGTTCACACGCCCAAAAAATTTTGTTAGCACTTTGTGAATTCCTCTACAATTACCGAATTGTTTATACGCATTGCAAAACAAACAAATAAAACCCAAAGGAAGCTATTGTCTGCTAATGAAACGGAAGGGAATGACAAAACAAAGTGGTCGATGTCACGTGATTAGCAAATCGAATTCTCTTTGCGATCAATGGAATGTTTATTGCTTATGGTTAATGTTAACTATTTCAAAGATAAATTTTCCGAAAACCAATATTGGCATATTAAAAACTTTTTCGACACTATTGGAAAACTATCATAGAAAAGTATTAAAAAAACAGTTTACTGATATTCTAATTACTTGAGGTGGTTCGTCATTTTTTTCATTTGTTTTGATCCGTTAGAGACGAGCAGTGATGCGAGTTATGTTAACATTAAATGACAATACTTTCCAAGGTAAGAAAAACTGCAACACTCTTTACAAAAGGATGAAATCTAGTTTGGTATTAATAACTTCTTGTAAGTTTTATTTGCGCCTCTACTAGTCTTCAAGGGCATTTGTGTGACCTTCATTTTGTTCACTTCGCCTATCTGAGACCCTCGAGAGGAGTTCCCCGCCGCTACGAACACGATTATCTAAAAGGATTTAACTTTATTTGTGCAGGTATGAACAAAAGCAAGAAAGAGAATTCAACAGACACCAATTACGACTTACCCCTCTGTTCTTAGCTGTTCTTAGGAGATCTTTGACTCGGCCCTCTGACTTTCGCATCCACAACTTTCACCTCTAGTCGCACGTGTGAAGTAAACATTTCCAATAGCCTCGATTACACCAGTCAAATCATACCAGTCAGAAAGGGGGTCGAAAAATTAAATTCAGTGGCAAAGGGGATCATCCAAGAAACAAGGGATCATCCAAGAAACACCATGATCATGCCATTGGCCATGCTGACCATTGCCCCCAATTTTTGCGAAGCAAGTAATTGCAAAGCTGCAATGAAAGGGGAAAGAAGCATTGGCCCCCTACTTTTGTTAGCTTTCCCCCCACTTTCAAATATTCATTTGACAAAAGTTACAATAATTGATTGTTGCTAGTGACAGCAACTATAAAATTAATCCAATCATTTTTTTCGCTTTATGCAAAGTATGGCTAAAGGGGGTGCTCTCTATTGAGAGAGCTCCTCCTTAAGAAATTCCCCTCCATGCACTTTATTTTCCATTTAGTTTCCCTTGTATTTGGTATTTAATTTCTCTGTAATTTCTTTTTGTATATGTATATTTAGCTTTAATTGAAGGTGTATGTAGTGGAATTTTAAAATATGAAACTGAAACTGAAATCTGTGTGAGTGCACTATTAGGTATATATAAGACAACCATACAAGGCTTTAGGACAATCTTCAAGCAGAATCAAGTGTGTGAGATGTATTCTAGTTGACTGCGTGCTTGGGGACTAAGACTGAATCATTATTTTTCAAAATATACCTAACAAATCTGTACGCAGGCTTCTTACTCGAAATACGCGTCTTGTATACATGTATTATGATAACTTTCCGGGATCGATCCTTACATCAATGACAATTATAATTTGAAATATAAACTCTTAGTTCAAGGGAGTGCTCTCTCTTTGATTAGTCTATCTATTGAGAATGCCCCTTCGTTAAAAAATCTTCTCTTTATAAAATCATATGTAACCCTGTTTTTTATTTGTGTTATTTATATTTTATTGCCTGCTGTAATGCATTTTAAGTTAATTGTATGTTAGCTTTAGAGACGTTATTTCATGCAATGAAATTTTAGTGCTAATTTAATCTTTAACTTAAGCTGAACTGGGGAAACAAAGAGTCCTCAATTGAGTCACGTGTCACTAATACGAGGGTTTTACAGGTTTGTGTTCGCAGATTCGGCAGTAAAATAAAAAAAATTCAATAAGCGTGTTCTGATTTCTTGGCTCGACGGTTCTTATAGTTTCATCTAATTCAACAAAGACTAAACGGGTCACTTCGGCAAAACTGGTATGCTTCAAACTTCTTGAAATAACAACGGCTATCCGAACATCTGAAATCACGTCTAAACTCTAGCGACTAAATTCAACGACTGAATTACTCAAAAAAGCCAACAAATTACTCAACAGCAAGTAACATAATTAGGACAGTTATACAAAAGAGAACAAAGGAGCTGATCACAAGACAGGATGTTACATGGAAATTGGCCAAGGTGCGAACGAAAGTCAAGCACGCAAATGAAATTCAGCAAACAAGCAAACAGCAAACAAGCAAAAGTTTTAAACAGGATCCCGCTTTGACGCTATCAATTTCGTGTTATTCGTTTATGTGTGACACAAAGCGAAATAACGAATATGAAGTTTCGTAAACATTATATTTCCTCACCATCTAATGTCTTTCTACATCTATAATTTCTATACCCCAAAAAGGTGTTTTTTTAATCTGAGAACCATCTTTGTCAGCTTTTGTGAGTTTCATCATATTAACTTTTGTTTGTTTGCTCTGCAACAACTCTTTAAAATAAAATTTTACAACTCCACAGATTGTTCTTAGGAACTGCGCAAAAAACTTTTGGAACTGCACATTTTGTGCAGGACTGCACATTAAGAAAACCCGCTGTTCATGCATTTGAATGTTTATTGGTTTTGGGCAATATCTAATACATTTCCTTGCTTCTTGAAACCCCTGCAGCCAATTCACTCTTCCAGGGCCCGCGCCACGAATTTTAAAGTGGGGGGGGGGAGCAAGACTAAAAATGTAGGGGGCCAAGGCTTCTTACCACTTTTATCGCAGTTTTAAAACTACTTGCTTCGCAAATAAGTGGGGGGCCATGGCCACCCCGCCCCCCCCCTCAGTGGCGCGGGCCCTGTCTTCCAGCTTCTTTTTCTTCGATAAAGAAAATATAATTTCTTCGACTTATCATTTCAAATCCCTTGATTAGTGGTTTTTTCTCTTAATTAGCATAGCTATCAAGAATGCTCTTCTTCAATATCCTTTTTGCAGGCACTGCGGAGCGTTGAGAAAGTGGGGGTCTAAAAAAAGGGGGTGGGAGGGGCTAAAAGCGAATAGCAAATGGCTTGACTGGTGATTCATTGGTAATTTTTTTGCATTTATGGCAAAAATTGGGGGTGGTATAGCACCCCAGCTTCCGCGGTGCCTGTTCTGAAATTTCGCTTCAGACATCCAAAGAATCTCAGATATCATCTCCCGCTGCGAACTTTTCAACCTCGTTTCGGGACGATATTGACCTGATGCAAAAAATTTGTGACGATCACGAGGTCATTTGAGCAGCAAAAGTATTGAACTTTGTGAGGGAATTTCATTCGATTATATATTTTATGAGCGTCTATTTGTAAAAGAAGCTTTCTTGCAGGTTGGGATGGCTTTCTAAAAACAGTCATACGCAATTATCAACGAAAGACTATGTCAGACCTTCTCGGATATTCATGGCATTGTTTTGTGACCTGTTGTAAGACATTCTTTATCTTCTGAGTCAATAAATTTCTGTTCACAAACTTACAGCAATCCTTATCACGAAGGAGGAAATCAAACAAAGCCTCTAAAATGGAGCACGTATCCCACATTGTTATCAAATGTGTAGGAACACTAATTTTGTTTATAATGACAATCCTTTGTGGAATTATTCCGGTGATCGTATTTCGTACACCGAGAAGATCTGGAAGTGCAAGGCAACGAAAAAAACTCATTATTGGCTGCTGTAATTGCTTTGCTGGAGGAGTGTTTTTCAGTGTATGTTTACTGGACTTGCTTCCTTCTGTTAGAAACAAGATGACGAGAGCATTGCTTGAAATCAATGTATCGACTACGTTTCCACTTGGTGAGTCTATAGCTGCTGTGGGGTTTATTATGATGGTGGTGTCGGAAATTCTCGTTCATGTATTGGGAAAGGGTAGCTGGCTTATGGATCACCATCATCATCATGACGAGGAGTTGCTTGAAAATGACGAAGTCCAACCACTTATAAACGATGAACCGCCCCAAAGTTATGGTTCTGGCAAAGGTAACACTGTCAACACAACAAGAAGTCTTTCGGTTGTTGCTAGTGACAACATTGTAAATGCGAATTGCATGGAAAATCCTAGTGAAAGGGATCCAGATTCAAGACCCTGTAGTCCAGGAATTGATGATGATAATGTTGTCTTTGAAGGGAATTTCACACCTCGTTTGAGGAGGTCAAGATCCATGCGTAGCATTGCTTCTGTAAACACTGTTACTCATTCCTCATTCAGGATGTATATATTAATAATGGCCCTGTCATTGCACTCTCTTTTTGAAGGGCTCAGTGTTGGCTTGATAACTGATGTTGATACATTAATACAGCTTCTTATTGCCTTGTTATTGCATAAAAGTATAATTTCTTTTGCTCTTGGGGTCAAATTGGTTGATGGTGGCTTAAAGGTGGTAACTGTTGTTAAAGGGATAATTCTTTTTGCTGCTATGGCTCCTGTAGGTGTAGGAGTTGGTCTTGCTGTATTGAACTCCTTTTCAAAAGTTGCAAGTCTGTTCTGTTCAGGCATTTTGCAGGGATTGGCAACTGGGTCTTTCTTTTATGTCACATTTTTTGAAATTCTACCAGAAGAGTTTACTATGCAAAGTCATAATAAAGGCTCAAAAGTTCTTTTTGTCATTATTGGATTTTTGATTATTGCTGGCATGTGTTATTATGAAAATCAGTTTCATACGATCAAGAAAGTGATGCCGCATGTGGGTGGTCCCACAACTCCACCTCATTAATGGATAACTAACCTGGAGTACACTGTCATCCTTGGGGCTGGTGGTCATTGGATGCTGGAAAAAAGCATTTTAACAGATATCTACACAGTATTTCTCATATTTTAAAATGGCCATCAAAAGGGAGTCCAAGGCACTATAATAATTCACAGGGATACACTATATCTAGTAGTTTACTTCTTTAATAATACCTTGTTACCTTGACCTAATCTCCCTGGACTTTTCTCTTGATATCTTTGCTTTTGTAGTACATTTCTCAAATTCTCCAATGTAATTTGGTAAAACTCCTAATTGTAAAATGCTTCATGGTAAGCTAAGGTTATATTCCTATAAAATTTTAGTGGGAATTTGATAAACGAAAATTGCTTTAGACTTCAGTATCAGGGACTGACCTTAGAATTGATAATTAGTATAATTATATTTTCACGTTTTAATTGTTAAGCTTTCTCATTGCTATATTTGAAAGTGTTTTCATTTTGAAAAACTGGGATTATTCTCAGTCTTCACTAAGCTTACAAATGAGCTAAATATTTTAATGTAAGAGGATGCCAAAAATTTTGTCAAAAGATAATGAATGCATAAACCCTCATAAGCTGTAGAACCTTTTGGTTTTTAGGACCAGCTTTGGCAAATTGAGATTGGATAAGTTTCACACTGAAATTGAATAATTTAAAATTTATGTGAATTATATTAGTTATTTAAGTGTTTGTGGCAAGTAATGCATATAGATACTAAAAGTTATGCGAAGCATCTAGATGGATCCCACAGCTAGTGGTCATTAAAATGAAACCAAAGAGCAATTCAGTGTAAATTTTCCAAGAAAAGACATAAAACCAAGCACTGTAAAATCATTGCAAATGAAAAAAGCTGGAAGTGTAGGCATTTTAGGGATTAGTTAATTATATTTGAAGTACAATGTGCTTATCTGATTTTTGTTTTGATCATGCTGATTGTTTTGATTTTTCATTTTATTTTAAAATTCTTTTTAGTAAAATTATGTTCTAAAATTTGTGAAAAATTACTTAATTAATATAATCTAGCTCATACTTTGTATGTATTTAATTGCAGTTGGTACTATTCATTGATAATATATGTTGTTTTTTATATTAGCCCCATTTTGTTTAAAGGTTGTGATGCCAGAAGGCAAATGTCACATGGTTCTGATATGTAGGTCAAGGGCTTGATTTTTCTTTGGTTGTAATCAGTTTTCCCGTTCAATAGTTTTGCTTAAGCCTGCATACATGTGCTAAAACCATTTTTGATACTAGTTAAATTTTAGATTAATCTTTAGGATAATGCTTGTTTCAAATAAAATTAGATTTTTAAGTTGTATCTCCAAACAACTTGGGTAAATATTTTACCAATTAGTTCAATGACGTCCTGTCATTTTTTCATTTATGGATATTCAGGAATAAATAACACAACATTGTTTCCACTTTTTGGAACATTCATAATTTGTTTTTTTCAGCAAATTGAGAAAGGTTTTATGTTATGTTGTTTTACCAACTTTATTTTTGTTGATGATTATCAAGTGGTTTATGCACTTTTCAAAATAAGATTTTGTATTTGCTTGGAATTTAATAAGCAATTTGTCTAGCTTTGAGTGCCAATCCTTGTTGCTTTTTCTGCTTCTGTTGAAAGTTTTTTTGTAAATTTGTCTTCTAAATGAATTGTCAAGTATATAAATATGATTGAGAACTTGTTGCAATCAATGCCCTGTAAAAGGGACAATAATTTTGTAAAGAAAGTTGATGCTCACAGAAATTACTCCTAACGGGAACAACAATGCACTTTCCAAAGTTAGATACAAAACACTGGCAATAGTTAGGCATTCATAGCAAAGAGAGCAAAAGCTTCATACTTAATGTATTTGGCTTTGCATAAATGGGAATACTTTGCATAAAGTATTTTACATATATCATATATTCCCAGATTAGCACAAAATGGGAATGATGCTGCAGCACAAAACCATGGAACTCCAAGCATAAATCAGCCTGCTCAGCTTCAAGAAAATTGTTTTTAAACAGGCCTATTTCTAGGATGGGCCTAATGCTACTGCTCATATAGGGCCCACTTCAACAGCCATTATATCATTTGAGTTTATTGTCCCTTCATATTTTGTTTATGGGAATTGCAAAATATATTTTCGAAGCAATTCCCAAGACTACTGAGATGACAAATTTAAAGACAAAAAGAACTAAGCGACCAATGCAAGAAAACTTGCTTGCAGGTTAATCTACAAATGGTTTAAAAACCCGTATCTATTAAATATTCTGCCAAAAAGAATACTGTTGAAAAATAAATTATTTAAGCTGCTATACTAAAGGAGTTACTCAAAGTAGTATTTGCATTTTTTTGAAATACATGTGGTAGTTTTAGACCTAAACCATGGTCATGGTTACACTTGGTTAAACTGTATGCAATCAATGTTAAAGTGTTTTTTGCTCTTCGATAAAATTTTGTCTTCCAGTCCTTAAACTTTATTAGTATATAGGTGTCTTATAAGAAACACTCAGTTGGCAATTCTCATATTCTTGACTAGCTGCATTCTTCTATCTTGTCTGGCTTTTTTTCAAGGATTCTTATTAATTGTTACATTAAATGCCTTTCTCTGTGGGAATTCTTACATTTTAACCACTCTTACGGGTCTTTTGGTAACTTGTTAGAAAAAACACAGATTGTATGGTATTCATTCAATAAAATACATTGTATTTACATTAATACAATAACATAAAACTTTAATCTTTATTGTGCAAGGGCAGAATTTTATCAACTTGGAAGACTTTCATGATAAATGACTTTTTCTTCTAACTTTCATCATCTGCCTTGAAGCAAAATCAATAATTTTGGTCAATCATTCTTTTTCTGATTTAATTCACAACCTGGTGCATTTGAAACCAAGGTTTTGTCTGTTGAATGCTCATCAGTGTGCTTATCCTGCAATAATAATAAAGTATATTAAAATAACAAAATTTTCGGAATGGTTTGCATTTATCCGCTTGCTACTTGTGCAGCAGGGCTTGAGTAATTAATGTAAATGCATGTATGAAGGTAATTCACTCATGCATCTGAGGAAAAGCCTTCTGTGCATCATAATCTCTAATAATCTCTTTCTACAAAACTCATGAGTTGGCCTTTTATCTATTTCAAAACTTTAAAGTCTTAGTGCAAAAGTCTTAAAGGTCTTAGATAGCTTATGCCATAGATATTGTACATGGACTAGCGATTTCAATTGTATTTATATCGTTTATTGGCAAATATCAAGAATTAGCTTTACATGAAATCTACAAGCCACCCAGGATCTACAAGCACAGAAGGCAAAACATTGGGCTCTATGTTTGATCATAATAAAACCTGGTAAATCTTTAGACAATTGATGGTTTATGCAACTGTTTTTAAATTGTCTAGCAATTTCATAAAGGTTTTATGGTGAAGAACAAAAATTGAAAAATATTTTATGACGTCATGACTGACACCAGGCCTTTTCACTAGGTCGAAGGCCTAAATCAGTATAAATCAAGACTGTAAATCACCTTTTTGAAAATTTCAAGAACAATTTTAAAGCTACTTTCTTTCAAAGTCAGCATCTTAGACTTACGACAGCCAAATATTTTTAGATAAAGTTTTGAAATCGAAGGAAAGCAGACCAATCGAAATCTTACCACTGATTTGTTCGAACTTTCTTTCGCAGAATCCAAAGCCTCTGGCATCTTTTTTTGAAACCATAGGTCAATCAGAGGCTGAATGAATTTATGCCAAACGTACAAAAGTACTGGCACGACAATACACGATACTCATACCATATCGAGCAGGCTTGAAATGCTACTATTTTCTTCGCCCTTTTTCTCTTCGCAGTTTGCTAAAGCAAGCCGAAACGAAATCACTTAAAACAATGTTTTCAACAATTCTCGTTATGAAAACGAGGCCCTATCAGGAGTTTTGGATCAGAAACAAATTTTTATATTATCGAGGATGGTGCATGATGGCAAATGGTTTTTTCAACTTTCAGCAAGGCTTTCCAGGAAATATTTTTGTTATACGCATAATACTACCTACAGGTGAAGCAACAGATTGGAGAATAGAGTCAGATATCTCTTTTCACGATGTATTGGTGAGTTAACAACAAAACATGGTTTCAATTTAATTATTTTCAATTAATTCAATTATAAATAGAGGGTGCTCTCTCCTCGATTAGCCTAGCTACTGAGAGAGCCCCTCCTTAAGAAATTCCCCTACATACAATTCCTTTGCCTTCTTGATGTAATACTATATATTGTTTCTTTTAGGTTTCTTGTGTAACATTTATCTTGTATTAATTAGTTAAGCATGCTATATTTAATTGTATTTAAATTTTGTCTTTTTAGACTGTATGTAGTGGAATTTTAAAATTATATGAAACTGAAAAATGAAACTGAAACTGATTATTTATTTAAGTTAGCGTTGTCAATCTTTCTTCGTCATCCTAGCCAAAAATTGATCATAAAATCAGAATATTGTGCACTGCAGGCCAATGGCCTCTGCAAACCTTTCCATTACTTTCAACCAACAAACAACATCCTCGAGTGTTGCCTGGGATTGTGCTGGTTATCCATTTGGTTTCCTTCTGTTCATTTTCTCATCGTTGGTTTAAAGGACCGAGGGGCCCAGGGCCGCAAACATCTGCAGGGCTCTTGTTCTTTACAATTCCCATTTTTTCTTAGGTGCAGGGCCCCTTTCTGGCTATCATCAGCACAGGGCCTTTGGCTGTGACCCCCCTAAAACTGCCACTGCATATTTTTCTTGCAAGTGCTTCTTCTATTTATACTTCTACTTCTACAACGATACTGAGCAGGACCAAGTATTGGTATAATGCTCAGAGTGCAAGAAATTATAGATTTATGGATAAAAAGTGCTAGGAAATGCCACTGATCAATAATTAGATTGAAAATTTACATGTCAAATGAAAAGCTGTAATTTTGTTTGTCGTCAAGACCAAATAAAAAAAAAGTGGGACTGAAAGTTAAAGAAAACATTGAGGGGGCATTGTGGTAATGGATTGGTCAGTGGCATCTATGAATTGATGCGTGTGCAAATTAATTTACATGTTAGAATTGATTGCTTACTGTGTTTTATCTTTCAGTAAGAAAAAAAACCTAAAATACAGTTAAAGGCAATGCTTTAATCTGTCTGTGAACACCGTGTGTCCTTGGATTTACAACATTTATGTTCTTCCCAGTATGGAATCCATGTAGCTTATGCCGGAGATATCCGGCGTATACTAATGATTTCCCATTATCTTTCTATTGTTTATTGGCATATGTCCGGTGTGAGCTTCGCGTGGATTCCACCCTGGGTCTACAGATCAATTTCTTTCTGAAGTTCTCTTTTAAATGTCTCTTCTTTGAGTTGCCTGAACTCAATTTGTAATATGTTCCAACATCTGATAGTTCTTGAGAAAAATGAATACAAATATGTTTTGATATAACACCAATGTTGATTAACTGAGCTGCTGACTTCTTCCTTGAAGCTATATTGGTGTTATTATGTAGGATGGAATGTTAACAGCAATAACATCATTTACTGCCTTATGGAAGAGATATGACCTTGCAATATAGCACCTTTCTTGAAGAGTTGGCCGTTTGAGTTCTTTTTAACATATCAGAGACACTAGAGTGTTGATCATAATCTCTCCTTACAAATTTTGCAGCTCTCCTTTGTATTGCCTCAATTTTCTTTATATGATTTGCTTGATGAGGATCCTATACTGTAGATGCATACTCTAAAACTGCTCTTACTTTTGTAGTGTTATGCTTTTTTTGCCTTGTCTGAACTCTGTCCATTTTTGTGTATCCATTTGTGTAACATGACCTCCCCATTGCCATTTATCTCCTTAAACCAAGTGATTAGTTATTGGCTCTCCTTCAATATATTGACAAAAAATGACCATTGTTTACAAATTTAAATCCTAAGAGGAAAATATATCTAACAATAATGCCAATTGGTCAAACATCATTTAACAATGTAATTATCTTATATTTTTTTCTTTAGGATGTGCTCAATAGAGTTATGCCAACAGTCTCACCAACTGCTTTTGAATGTAATGTCATATCTTATTTGCTCTTATATCTTTTTTTAAAGTTTTAACTTTTTCAAAAATTTTAATATGCCAACCAATATTGTATTATCTTTAAACTGTTAATGCCGAAATGAACTTGTTTTCATTCAAAGGGACGCTATTATTTGAAAATGTTTATTTTTCCAGGATTTGGAATAATATTTTGACTCTTATTTTGGAAGGCTTTGTTGGTCCTTGAAAATTACCAACTTCCTTCTGAGAAAGTGTGTAGGAAACTGTTTGTGCATCTAAATAAATTATGACCCAGCATTGATTTGTGTGCATTTATAGTTATCTTTTTTGTAGAGAGATTGTCATGCTTATTCTTTAAATATCATAGAAGTAGTATGCAAAATACATGAGTTATTTTTGAAAGTTTCAAAAGTTTTTTTATGCAGGGGCACACACTTGGTCAAATTTAGGTGGGGGGGGGCAAGCCTATTGTTTGATAAGATGACATCACATTTCACCATTGTTTTAGAACAAAAGACTATTGACCTCTAAAATGTTAGGGGTCCCATTGCCCCCTCTGAGTGTTACATGATTATAATTGACATCAAAGCTTGTGGTTCCAGGGCATGTTAATATTAAGCAAAAGAGGCCAAATGAGAAATAAGGCATTTAGTATAGAACAATCTAACCTCTAGGGTAGATCAACAATGGAAGCTTTGATACGCCATTGCAAACTCTTTGTGAATTTACCCAATGATACTGTAAAACAGTAAAATACCTAGTTTAATACTTCAAGTATGACTATTGGTCTGTATTACTACAAAGAGCTTGAAACTGAATACTTTAAATGAGGGGTTGAGGAAGGAAAAGTTAAAAACAAAGCATACTAAGCACAGAAAAAATAAAAGGGGAATAAATGTTTCAATTATTCATCTAAAGCATATACCATTTTGGTTGAACAAAAGAACATATAAAAAATGTTCGAAAATAAATTTTTGAATTCTTTTTATTTGTTTGCACACAGTTGTTATGGCATCATCAGTACATGCATACATAAAACATTTCTATTTATTTCAATGATTTATGTTTTTTGCATTTTTGTTATTGAAATTATTTAATTGGCAATTTTTTTCATTCTATAAAGATGAAGATGAAGAAGGAGATAGAATAACAGTTCGAAGTGATGATGAATTGCAAGCAATGATTCAGTGGGTAAGACTGGTTTTTAAATTGCTAATTAGCATGATTATCTATGGTGCAGTTGTTGTGTGGTAATATTCTGGGTATCTGGGTATGGGAACATCCCATTTGCCTAATGGCAGTTACATTAATGCAAATGTTTATAAACGCACTACAATGTTCACATTAACAACTAAATATAGAAAACAATATTGCATCTGTGGTAAACCATATCATCAATGATGATGATAATTCAAATGAGCTTATCAAACAAAAGACATGTTCACAGAATTAAATATCAGAGGACATAATAAACCTTTTAGCCCTTAGTTTTTTACCAATTTATTTTGTTTCATATTTTGTTTTGTCCCTTTTGTTCTATATCTACTATTCCATTTCTAATTTGATTAAGCAAAATTTGACAAGGATGCCGTTTTCTCAGAGTTTTCAAAGAAAAAAATTATTTACCTTAATTGCTTCAAGATTCTTGGGTAACTCTATTGAGGCTGCTGTTGTTGCAGGTCTTGGTGGTAGATTGGCAGTGTTTATAGTTGAACTGGTCATTATATTGCAGCAAGGAATTTTATGACATGAAACCTAAAAAAACTATTGTTGCTAGTGGCTCTAAGGCCTTAACTTAAGAGTTTTTATTTTTCAATGTGCAAACAAATAAAAAGAATTCAAAAATTTATTTTCGAACATTTTTTATATGTTCTTTTGTTCAACCAAAATGGTATATGCTTTAGATGAATAATTGAAACATTTATTCCCCTTTTATTTTTTCTGTGCTTAGTATGCTTTGTTTTTAACTTTTCCTTCCTCAACCCCTCATTTAAAGTATTCAGTTTCAAGCTCTTTGTAGTAATACAGACCAATAGTCATACTTGAAGTATTAAACTAGGTATTTTACTGTTTTACAGCATCATTGGGTGAATTCACAAAGAGTTTGCAATGGCGTATCAAAGCTTCCATTGTTGATCTACCCTAGAGGTTAGATTGTTCTATACTAAATGCCTTATTTCTCAATTGGCCTCTTTTGCTTAATATTAACATGCCCTGGAACCACAAGCTTTGATGTCAATTATAATCATTAAAATTATGGTTTTAAACCTATTTTTCAAGCAACCCAAATGAAACAGATTAAAGTAAATAAGACAACGAGTCTTGATTTCATACCTCTCTTTACGTTCCCACAGAAACTGCATTTCAAGCTATTGTTCCGAATGTTTTCATTTTTCGTTAATTAGCTATGAACTCAAACTCCCTTAGACTCAAGATTCAATGTTTAAAATCATGTGTGACAATTCCCCCAAGATACTTACTAATCTGGTGACCTAGTGATGTAATGTACAGCTAGAAAAGTTTTGATAAAATAAATCAGTTCCTGAATATCTTATCAAAAATAGAAAAATATGCTTTGTAAATGAATATGATTTTTCTTTATGGGACATAGGACAGATCCTTTTCAACAGTAAAGTGCTAGAAGCCAGTTTCAAAACCAGAAGTTTCATCTGCATCAGTATCTGAAAAATGAGTTTAGTAGCCTCTAATAAGAATAATGGTGCAAGAGAATAAATTTATTTTTCCATTTTCATTCATTCTAACAATACAATGTACAAAAGGCGTATTTAACTGTTTGCTGTACAATCATTGAACGAGTAAGAGAATGAAAGCATGTAACAATTTTTTTTCTGAAACAAAAGTAACCTTTTCTCAATTTATTACCATTTAAAATATATTTTACTGTAACTGATTTTCTTACAAATGTCTTGTCAGAAGAATGTGTTGTTTTTTTTATATCTTGGAAGTCTTTTTGTTAATCTTTTAATTACAGTAGTATATGTCTTTTCTCAGTTAGCAGATCTTCAGTCAAAAGAAACATGCTTGGGCTGACAGTGAGTTGCTTAATATTTATTGGGTTTTCTCACTTCTTTAGATTCTAATAAATCAAAATGTATCTAAATGTTGAGTTTATTTGGTTTTTTTAATTTGTGATTTAGTTGTTTGTATGTAATAGGTAAATGAATAATTAAATCAACAATATCTTTGTAAAAATACCTCTCTCAAATGCCAGAGGTTTGGTTTTTCATTAGATCGGGTCTTTGTTAGTTGTTTGCCTTTCTTATAATTTCGATCATTTTTGTATTTGCTGGTTTTATTTCGACACAAGCTGCCCTAGAGAAAATTTCAAATAATTTTTACCTTCCCTGGACCCTGCTTTCTAGTATTGGTACTTTCAAAAGTGATATACTTCACATCTTGTTTGACAGGTTGATGTAGAAGCTGCTCCTACACCTCAAGCAAAAAGGGAAGGAAGTGGTGGTGGCTCTAGTGGGTATGACTGCCTTTTAAGCATATTGAAATATTTAAGCATTTATTCATGTAAGAATGCCCGATTAATGCATACATTGACGTCATAAAAGATCATCAGTATATGCAGATTGTCCTGGCCATTTGTATCTTAAAAATTTCTTAAATTTTAAATCAAAGAAAACTAAATCCTTGTTTCTTCTTTATAAGACCAAATGAATTATGCTCTTGCTGCTAACCTTAGCAATGTCCGTCCAGACCTCATTGTATTTTCTAAGTTTTAGTATGACACACTTCAAGTGGTCACCTTCTGACATGCGAGATTTAGATGATATCATTCTACTACAAATTTAAGCAATTACCTGTGTTCAGATGTTTTTTAGGAGAAAGCAACCTGGAGATATTCAGAATATACTTTCAAGTGGCCAGGTAATGAACAGTTGCTTTGCTGGTAACATCTTTAAGGCTTCAAAAATTAAGCTCCACTGTCCTTTTAAGCAAACATGCCCTGGTAAGAAGTCCCTGTTGGTGCTTGATAAAAAAACCAGAACAGAAAACTCATAATTGAGGTAAAAGGCGACATCAAATACTGCACGTCACAGTGTAATAGAGACAGCCAGTTTGTTCATTGTTTTAAACATATTCAAGATAGAATTTATATGTTTGGTAGAGTTCAATTTTGCTTAGGCCACCCAATTACAAGTAATAAGACAGGCTTGATATTCAAGACCACATCAATGTTTTTCAGAGAAAACATACATAGCTTGCTTTTTCTTTGAGAATCACTAGAATATGGTCAATATTTGGTAAGGTAGTATGACTGGATGCTGTCTGCTACTGTCCTATTATCTTTGAAATTTTATCTTTAATATTGTAGGTGTATCAACAAGATATTCACAATTTGGAACTGATGGGCTTTGGAAATGCTGGCACTGTCTACAAGTTAGTTACATATATAATTTTGTGTGAGAGAATTAATACAGTAGAAGTTTAATAATGTAGTTATATCTATGAAATACTTAGAGATGTTAATGCTGCCTTTAAATTTGATAAAAAATCATTGATTGCTTACCAAGCTAGAAATGGCTCCCGATTGAGTCAGGTCAGAGGGGATTGTGATGCATAGAATCAATGTTTTGAACTTCATTCAATGGTGTTGCTATGAGACTTCTTAAGAAACAAAGATCCTCTTTTAAACGAAACTTGGCATAGAATTTAACATCATATCATGTTTAGTTCTTCTGTTCACTTTATCATGTTCTTATAAGGTTTGTAGTTTATTAATTAGAGTATAGAAATTGATTGTAGAGAATATTAAACTGAAAGGTAACTGGGTCAAACAGAACTCTTGCGCTAGGAACACCCTATGCCCCCTCCATTGGCAGGTCTCACAAGGATGGGTATATCCCAATCAAGTGAGGCTAGTTGTGTTTGTCTTGATGGTTGATTAATGGGCTTTAATTGCTGACCAATATATCAACCTTCTGTCTCGCATGGTCTTTGCACAAAGTCTGCATATTGACTTGAAAGAGTGAGATTCTTGTTTTTTTACTAAGGCTAAAGTTGATTTGCTTGTTTTTCTGCATTTTTAGATGTCTTCATATCCCAACACAGCGAATAATAGCAACTAAGGTAACAATTTAGAACTCTCTTTTCATAGCTATAATCATTATATGCATAGTTCCTTTAGGAAACCTAGCGTCCTTTGTCCATGATGAACTTCACTGCAACTTTCATAATGATTATCTTTTATTAATTGAAAATGAATCATGGAGACCCGTAGTAGCCACTTTATATTGTTTTAGAGGTAAGACTTTCAGAATGATGGATAACATTCTAAACTAACCAATCTTTGTTTTAACATTACAAGGTAGAGCTATATCTAAAAATTGAAAAAAAAATTTAATAATAACAGAATCAAAATTTAAGGTCCAATGTTTTCTAGTTTTTTTCTAGATTTCCCTAAACAACGAGATAACAGTTCATTGAGTATAGAGCGAAAGAATCATTGCCTTTTATTGCAATTTTATTCTACTCTTTTGGGTTAATTTCTTTAGAGTTTCTTGAGATCTCTGTACTTTTAGGTGTTCCACTTTGATCTGAAATATATATCTTGTTGCTATTGACTTGAAAATATTGCCATCAAATTTCAAGTCGTTATGAGAGATCTTGAAATTATCCTAAACGCTATAATTAATAATAAAAAAACTCTTTACCACAGGTCATCCCTCTTAATGTATCAGTTGAAGTGCAAAGGCAGATCATCTCAGAGCTAGATATTCTTTTCCAGGTTTGTTACACTTAAACTACTAATAAAAATCTAATTTTCAATGTAGGATTAGGAAATGGGGTTCATTTTAAATGGAAAATCAATATCTTCAAATTGATGTTACATGGGTAGATTAAAGAAATCCTTTATTGGTTATCTTAAGACAGAAAATTAAACTTTTGTTATCGTTTTTGTTAACATTTATCAGTTTAGGATAATGTTTGCGCTCAGCTATTTAGGGAATTTTTAAGGTATATTGTTTCTCAAGGTCAGTCTTTGTGCTTTAAGAAGGGTATATTAGAAGTTCCCCATTTGTGTTTTTGGCAATGCTAGAGTTTAAAACATTGTCTAGATTAGTTTAATTTACACCAATAAGATAACTAAGCATTGACAATGAACATTTCACGGGATCATAAAATGTCAATACTTGCTACATCTTTAGTCTGTTTCCAATTAGTTTTTCTGAATTAAAACTAGAGTGAAGATTGCAAGAAGTATGCTCTTATCATGGTTTATATATGTCGGTTTTCCGTATATGCTAATATTTCACTCTATCAACTATTTCAATAAATCCTTTGAGTCCCCTTTCAAGCCAAATTTGCATACAAAGCCCCACACTTCTTGCATGCTACTTTAACTATTCGTTCAGTCAGGTCCATGCAGTTATTTTGCTATAATACGTACTCAGTCAATCCACGGAAACTTTTATTTAAATCCTCAGTGCAATTCACCATTTGTCATTGGTTTTCATGGAGCATTCTTTACTGAAAGCAAGTAAGTATTAAATTTGGAAAGACTCTAGGAAACAATGCTCAAGTTTGATTTTGAGCTTTCGTAACATATTTGTGGATAGCCCTTAGATCTCCTTTAAGTTTGAAATTATGCATTTTTGTGATACTATTCTCGATCAATTTTATGATATGTGTCAAGTTTTGTTGGTATGTCGAAGAGAAATAGCATTTTAGTTATGGTATGATATTTTATGTCAAGCCAATGAATGGTAACTGGAAATATCGTTTAAATAAATACATTTCCAGGAATTCCAACTTTACCTAGATTCGGTTTTAAAGCGTTTTGTCTATTAGTGATTTTTTAATTTTTCTTGAAAGGATCTCAATATGCACGGAATACATGAACGGTACGTTGGTCTTTGTCTTCTTTTTAATTATTGTCATGAAGACCTTTCTGTCAAGAGTTTCTAATGATCTATTTTTGTTCCGCCATAAATTATCAAACATATATGGATCAGATGCAGACTCACCCGTTTGCCATCCTCATCCATGACTGAAATCATTTATCGCTGTCATTTTTTAGGAGGATCCCTCGACACATATGGTGTTATACCAGAAGCTGTTTTAGCAAAAATATCTGTATCAGTAAGTTTGGATCAACTAATCATAAAAATATTTTTATGTATAGCTTATGTTTACCAGAGGCACAAACAAGAAACATTTTTGTTTCATTGTTGTTATGAAATTCCACCTAAAGCATGTCAGCTTTTTCTTTCTTATAAACTTGAGTCGTGTTGTTGCAGGCTTATGGTATGCAGCTATCTTTGTCTTTTCCATTCACTAAACCCGTCTCTTTTTACCTATTTTGTTGTTTACGAAAGCTCCATGCATAGTCACTTATGTCCGTCCAGATCTTTACCTCTTTCTCCAGATGTTTACAGAAACATTGTTATTCCTTTATTTCGGTATTTTTCACATTATCAGGTTGTCAAAGGTTTAGTCTATTTATGGAATTTAAAAGTTATGCATAGAGGTACGTACAACGGTTTGATGTTATTTATCTGGCGCACAATTTTATAGCATATAGGAACAAAGGTTTTTAATGACGCTATAGTCAGTGATTTGTAAATCGATATTTTCTAGGACATTAAGTTTTACTATTATATTCAATTGATTTCAATTTTATTCGTATATTATAAAAGAAGTAAACTTTAATTATACGACAATATAAACGGCCTAAGAAAAGTATAGCCTTATATTGTAAAATAGATTTTTTATATTGTGGTGGAAAGTTCGACAACCTTTTCGGATCGGTATTACTGCTTATCATATCCAACTAAAATCAAAACCCTAATCACCGAAGTAGACAATGTGTTTCCTGCATCAGTTACGCATTTTGTAATAAACACTAGTTTTAGTTTTAAACACGAGATATTCACCAGTTTGATTGACCTACATTGAATTATTTATGCTCTTTATATAAAGTACATTGATTTTCATGACATTTTAGTAACATTTTTTATTTACCCTTACTAGATGTAAAACCATCAAATATGCTTGTGAATACCGATGGAAAAGTAAAACTTTGTGATTTTGGTGTTAGCATTCAAGTAAGACCTGTTTTAATCTTTCACTGTACTAAATTTTTCTCAACAGCTTTTATATTCTATACTTAATAATTTAAACTCTTAAATTAAACTCTTTAATTTTTATCATGGCATTATCTGAGACGTATAAAAACATTTCGTAAAAACATGTTAGAACATTAATAACGATCAATGTAAGTAAATTGTACCAGGAACATTTTTTTAAAAATAAAACTCTTTTAATTAAATTCTTTAATTTTTATCCTACATGGTATTAAATTTAATTTTACGTTATTTTTAGTTAGTCAATTCAATTGCCAAAACCTATGTTGGTACCAATGCCTATATGGCGGTAAGTTATTGCACCAAGCATTGTATTTGACTTCGCTTTATCTATGATGAATCTACAGATTATTTACTGGGCAGTCTTCAGCTGTTAAATTCTTATGCGATTCTTAAATTTAAACTGAGCTCATTCTCAAGATTTTATGATCCTCAAAGCTGAGGCTACTCTTTTAAGTTAGATGATTGTCTCAAGTCTCGAATAGCCTTTGGCTCTCTCCATCCTCGGATCTTTCTATTTCACCCTTAAACCATCTTTTCATCCCATTTTGCCAAACCTTTGTCCAATAATCCAATTAGTCCAATTTTTATAGACTTTTTTCTCGTCAAGGCTATTTTCTCTCTCGTATAGCATTTATCCCTTTAACAAATGATCGATCTCCAAAATTCACTTTGCTTCCCAATCCCGATTTTTGCAGCCTGAGAGAATCAGTGGAGAAGAGTATGGAATTCACTCTGACATTTGGAGTTTGGGTATCTCGTTTGCAGAGGTTAGTTTCTTGCATTTTCTACCATCTTGACTATTCTTGTGAACTCCTAATGAAGTAGGCTCGAAAGTTGCTTTTGTTTGTGACTTTTGGGGGCTGTTTTTCCTCATTTTGTTGGTCTGTCCTAAAAAAGCTCCTCCTTAGGAAATTTCCGTGCATGCAACATCATACGCATTTGGTACGGCTATATTCAAATCATATTCAGAAGCTACTCATACCTTGCAATGTTTTCCGAGAGCATATGGTAATGTCTCGGTCAAATCTCTAAAGATGATTGGTATCTGATGTACGTAATTTCGTTTTAGATGGCGACTGGACACTTTCCGTATGCATCGGTGAGTATATTTACCGTATTTGATTGATCACATTGTAGCTACCATATATTTCTTTTGGGTTCCAACCACTTTTTGCCTTCTGCATTTTGCTGAAAAGACTATGAATGTAAAATTTATATTTTTTTTATAGGACACACGAAAACAGGATGATGATTTGCGCGTTCTTGTGAGTTTATTTTTGTTCAGCGACATACAATTTCAAAAAATTACAAACGGGGGACATCTCTCGTTTCGAAAGCAATCTAATTGTTTTATATAGAAGAGGTGTGCTAATTATTCCGAAAATTTCTTTCCTAGAAGTTTTAATCAGAATTTTATGAATGCTACTGAAGAAGTTTGTCTTGTCTTAGACTGTGATGGAGTTTTTTGTACAATTTTTATCTACATAAAACAGAAATAATTATTGATGATCTTGATAATAGTATGACTGTTTATCTTTTTCAAGCCTATCGACTTGCTTCAATGCATTGTGCATGAGGTATGTACTGTATTTGTCTTTATAAGAAAATACAGCCAAGACTCTCATGCTGTTCTCAGAAAACCAGCTTGGTTCCTTGCTTATGAAAGCATTTTCAAATTCTATTTCTGAAATAATCAAACTGTTTCTTTGATTACCAAGACATGTCAACACAACTTACTTGCATAATAAATTGTTATTCTTGCAAATTGGTCATTAATTGTTTGTTTATTTAGCTATTTAAAGTTTTCTGTCATAGAACATTCAGTAATCCTCGTTCGCAGCTTGGTTAAGCGTGTGCCTAATCAAAACATATTTATTTCATGTCAACAAGTTTACGTTTTCGTTTGTTTTTAAGGAGCCTATCCCACTTTCAAGAGAGCAATTTGGAAACGATTTTGTGGACTTTGTTTCACGATGGTAAGATCGCTTTTATCTGTACAAATCTACGCTACATCCACATCTAAAGCCACTAAAATTCTTCTTCTTGAAATTCTTAATCCTTTCGCTTACAGATTCAGATTAAGGTATTCTCCTATATAATATAGGATATATTGAAACTTTTCTTAAACATTGTAAAGCATTTCTTAGACGTATAAAAAAATTTCGTAAATAAATCTTAACACATTTTGTAAAAGCATGTTAAAACATTGTTTGAAAGCATGTTTACAACACTTCCTAAACATATAAACATTCCTAAACATGTAAAGCATTTCTTAGGCGTATAAAAACATTTCGTAAAAACATGTTTAAAACATTTTGTAAAAGCATGTTAAAACATTGTTTGAAAGAATGTTTAAAACACTTCCTAAACATGTCAAAACATTTTTAAACATTTCAAAACATTTTTAAACATTTCAAAACATTTTTAAACATTTCAAAACATTGCTCAAACAAGCTTGTTTATAATCTGTTAACTCTTATTGATCATTAGTCTCAGCAAAGCCCCTCATTATCGGCCCAATCCAGAGCAATTGCTGGTAAGTTTCATTGGCATTCTTCCAAGATTTTTTCAATCAAATATGATCACATGATAAATCTACATGGAGAAGGATGATACTGAAATCGTTGAATATATTTCCTGAATTCATCTATGAATTTTTTACTGTTTTTATTTCTAATGGGCCTTTGGTTTGAATTCGAGTCACCTAGCATCTGACATTTTGAGATAATTAACAATATTTTCTGGCCGCACAGGAACACGCCTTGATAAAGAAGAACGACGATAATAAAGATGATGTTATTGCTGCGTTCGTTGCTCAGCGACTAGCAGAAAGAGAAGGCATGGAGCATTAGTTACTTGAATTCAATTGCAAGGCATTTAAATAGCCACGAATATTAATTGTAAATAGACACAGTGTAAAAGGAATTAATTTTTGTATACAGGAATATAACGTATTTTAGCAATAGCAATAATAGTGAGTTCAGCGTTACTCTTTCTTTATTTACTTCTTCATTTGTATTTGATATGCTTTCTTTGACGAAGAGATGATTGATTTTCGATAATGAAGAAATACCTCCCTCCCTCTGAAAAGTAGCAGGAAATCTTTTTGCTGGAAACCGATTTTTGCCAAAGTCTTTTGAAATGCTGGGATGCACAACTTGTGAGCTAGTATCAATGCAAATAACGTTTCAACCGTTAAATGAGTACTCTCATATTCCAAATTTTGAGAATGCAGTCCTTAAAAATGAACAGTGATCTTAGATGTTTGCCCACTTTTTGTGGACTCTTGAATCCAATTTATTTGCTTTATTTTGATTTGGTTTTTAAGCTTTAAAAGTATTTTTAAGTGCAGTTTAGCATATTACTTCAGAGAATATGTTGACTTAGTCAAAATTGGATCTTTTTCATTATCGCCTGTTTTAATTTGAGCATCCAAAGATCTTAATTTTCTCAGAATTCGATAAAAAACAACTGATATCAATATGGTAATATAAAAATATTTTAGAACTGGGTTCATCACTGCGGAGATGGGAAAAAAATGACAAATCATAGAGTGATATTTCAAAATATATGTAGATACTTAATACAGGAAGTAAGAAAACAACTTGGGAAGTCAAGGATAGGTACATCAATGACCAGCATTGATAATAAAAGTACGAAAAAGGAAAAGGGCAAACAAGTAGTAAAGAGGGTGTGATGACAGCAGTGATTTAGCTAAAAGAGAGCAATTGATAACTTAACTTTATATTAACCCCGAATTAACAACTTGTCTGGTTCCAAAAAAAGAGTTTTTTACTGTATTGAAAGGATTATCAAAGTATCCCCACTCCAATTTTTGAAATCCCACTTCAAATATCATGAAACGTATGGTAATTAAACAGAATGAAATCCTTCCAGTTCTGTTAAGCAGCAAAAGGTTAATCAATGGCTTCAATTTCACTCTTTTAGTAAAGGTTGAACAAAAGCTCTAATCAAAGAATTATTTGTGAAAATACAGCTTGGTTCTAATGTAGCTTGTGCCAGTTTTTTGTTTATGGTGTTTTATTTTGTGGCATTTTGTTTCTTTAACTTTCATGATCTTATAACACTCAGCTGGAGTATCACAAATCGTCTAATGAGTATTTCAAGTGCTCAGTTCATATTTATTATAAAGATCGTATGTAGTCAAAAAGCAATTTTTTTAATTACCAGCCGGGTAGTTATATTTTAAAGAAAATAGCAAATTCTACAAACAGGGAGAAAAGCAAACAGTTTGCTAGCCCAACCGGCAAAATGAAGCGTGAATTTGACCCGAGAGTTCCGGCAAAATTTTAAGCAATAACGAAGGATGCTAACCAGGGAAAGTTTAAAACGAAGACTTTCAGAAGATGAAATTAAGATACACCCAGTTCAAATTTACACCCAGAGCAAGAGTTCATGTAAAAGATTTGTGTTAAGCAATATATATATTTTTCTCTCGATCTTCTTTTAACAAGGAGTCTGAACTGAAGATACTAATTTGAGAGTCAATCCTAAATGAAAGCATAAGGAACAATGAAAAGAATCCCTAAGAGATCGATAGAATTACAACAGATTTGCAGAAACATATTATGCTTTACGCAGAAGGGAAGGAATGGAAAGGAGAAGAGAAACCCATAGAAAGAGCATTCCAAATGGACAAGGTACGCCGTACCAAAATACATTCATCTGAGTCAAGGGACAAAGCAATCCTGCAAAACCCAACCTTTAGAACTTCTACTTCTCTGTTCATCCCAAAAGCATCAACAGCAGCACATAAAGCAGGGGTGTAGTGCTAGGGGGCTCAGAGGGCTCAGGGGGCTCAGGGGGCTCAGGGGGCTCAGGGGGCTGAGTTTCGTTTAAATGCCGAAAAGTAACCATTTTCTGTTCTTGCTATTGATTTTTGCAACATTTTATGCAAGAGCCCGCTTGTTATTTTGATAGCACGATGCCCCAGGCATAGAGGCTTAATACAAGAATGAAATCATGAATATCAACACCGAAATGCGAACAATACAGTAAGAGCCCCTAGTGAAATCAAAATCTGCAACGCCGTTCGTGAAATTAACTCTGATAAAATTTTGCTTGGTCAGTATTTTCGAAAAATGAACTTCCTGCAGACTTTCCTGCAGACCTCACTCTGATGAAGCCCTGTATGCCGGGGCGAAATATTAGTATTCCTTAAATTCAATTTATTTTGAAAAATTTATCTCTTTACGTTGGATTCTCGTCGTCGTATTGCTTTGTTCCTGAATATCTTTCCTTGAATATCCTGACATCATGCTGACATCAGATTTTTGTAATAAGGTGGTAGCGAGGTTAAAGAATTTTGCAAACGAGACAGTGATTGGGCAAATTCAGCCATACTGGTAACAAGGACTAAATCTAAGCTCGGTGCACTGGAAGTTAGGGTTGGACAGAAAAGGACTGCCGATAGCCAAAAATGGTAACTCTTTAATAATTCTATCTAGAAATTTTTCATTTAGTCTTTATAGGCGGGTCATGTTGACCCAGTCTCTTTTGCACCTGTGTATTGTATGGCAGTTCTCTGTGCGATACACGCTTGTAGAGTCTTATTCAGTTCACCCACATTGTCTATCCAATTTGTAAACTTCCTTTTCCCTATCACATAGCGCTTCAACCAAGGTTCTACCACGAGTGTGCATTTCTTTGAAGACTTTGAAATTCACAATTTCCTTTGTAGTTTTCTGCTGCTGGCATGGTGCCCTGAAAGTTGCAATTTATTTTTTCTATCCATCCATTTCTATGAATGGTATTGAATTCACCCTCAAAAATTTATTGATGGATTCTACTACAATCTTGTTTTTTAAAATTATATTTGGAAGTTGAATTTATGTGCATGAAATCTCCCTCCCCCCCATGTATATAAGGTATATACTTATTCAAGCCCTCATCTTCAAACTTCCATGTGAGCTGTCCCAGGGTAGAATCCATGCAAAGTTCATGCTGGATATACGCCAACAAATTATAAAAATATAGTTAGTCCACCCCAGATATTTCTGGGGTATGCTACATGGGTTCCACACTGGAAGCTGTCATGTCTGTTGTGGAAGTTATTTAAGTGCACAATTTAGAATAAATCATGCCAAAATTTGACAGAAAAGGATCAAACAATCACATAGTATGTTTAGACCAACAGGTAATAATGTGAGATAATGAAAGCAAAACAAGTTTTGATGTTGTAAACATGAAATTTATGTTAAGGGGCTGCCCATTCAGTACTCAGTTGTTACAGAAACAAAACACATTTTGGCAATCATTGAGGGGGAGAGCTGCAGCCTCTGTTTTCAATTGCTCTCTTTTAGCTAAATCCCTGCTGTCATCACCACCTTCTTTTCTACTTGTTTGCCCTTTTCTTTTTTCGTACTTTTATTAACAATGCTGGTCATTGATGTACCTATCCTTGACTTCCCAAGTTTTTTTTCTTCCTGTTTTAAGTATCTACATATATTTTGAAAGATCACTCTATGATTTGTCATTTTTCTCCCATCTTCGTAGTGATGAACCCAAAACCCATCAAATTCCTGTGCTGCCTTTTGTTTTTCATTGACCACTGTGTATTAGGAATATTAATGACTGTGTCAGAGCCCTTCAATCTAGTACAAAAGCCTCTAATTCTATGTCCAGAGAATCACTCAGCTTTGCTAAGGTATTTTGTACTACTAATTGAGATCCTTGCGATAATTGAAATGAAGAAAGTTTGTATGGGAGCTGTTAAATAAAGTTTCCTTTTAAATCCAGTAAGAAATAAATTCTACAAAATGTATTTATGATAAGATCTAATTACAGTGGAAATTGTGGAAAATTCTGGGGAAATACTTAGCATCACCATGACTATTAATAGCAACTGATTTATGTGTTTCAAAGATCCAAAATGAATAACCTTCAGGCACTGCAGCCTGTTTGCTATTGATTGCTTAAACAACCAGGTATGGACACCTCCTGTGCACTTAAAGTGTCTATGCAGCGAAATTTTATGTCCTGCTTTTTCTTAAGAGTTATATTTTCCCATCTTTTCTGATACGTTTGACACCAATATTGTCATTTTTTGACCAGCGAAAGTGTGTTTAATCAGAGTTTGAAATCAGGTAGTACTCGCGAAAGCCAAGGCCAGTTTGTGACGTCACAGTGATGAGTCGGGTCGACAGCAATTAGGAAACTGCGGATGTACCGAATAGGTTTTAGTGAGGGAGAAAAGCAGAAGAATTGTGCAAATTGTGATACAAGCACCAAAATTTCAGAAAACTCCAATTTTGATACGCTGTAAAAGATGTGATATAGACCCAAATTACATCTTGCCCATAATATCTATTTTTAGACTGGGGTACTCTGGTCAATCCCCCTAATTGTACCTTTGGTCATAAACGGAGAATGCCAGGTCATAGAAAGTTGAAACTCACAATAAAAAGACAGTTTAACAAGACAAAAAAGATGAGATAAAGACCCAATTCATAATTTGCCCCTAAATTCTATTTTTAGACTGGGGTACTCTGGTTACCCCTAATTGTACCTTTGGTCATAAACAGAGAATGCCAGGTCATAGAAAGTTGAAACTCATAATAAACAGACAGTTTAACAAGACAAAAATAATGAGACAAAGACCCAATTCATAATTTCCCCTAAATTCTATTTTTAGACTGGGGTACTCTGGTCCAGACCCCTAATTGTACCTTTGATCATAAACGGAGAATGCCAGGTCATAGAAAGTTGAAACTCACAACAACAAAAAAGTTTAACTAGACAAGAAAGATATGATATAGACCTGATTCATAATTTGCCCCTAAATTCTATTTTTAGACTGGGGTACTCTGGTCCAGACCCCTAATTATACAATTGACCATAAACAGAGAATCCTAGTTCATAGAAAGTTTAAATTCACAATACAAAGACAGTTTAACAAGCCGAAAAAGATGTGAAACAAACTGAAATCATATGATGCCCCTAAATTCTATTTTTAGACTGGGGTACTCTGGTCTACACCCCTGGCCATAAACATAGAACGCCAGGTCATAGAAACTTGGAATTCTTGATATAAAGGCAGTTTGACATGCAGAAAAAGATTGGATATCGAACCAAATCATATCTTGCCCCTAAGTTCTATTTTTAGACTGGGTTACTCTGATTCAGACCCCTAATTCTACTATTGGCCATAAACGGAGAACGGAAATTCTCAATATAAAGGCAGTTTGATACGCTGAGAAAGACGTTATATAGTTCCTATTTATATCTTGCACTCTAAAAATAGAACAAGGGGAGCAATTTTCTGGGTGGGTCCATATCCTATCTTTTTAAGCGTATCAAACTGCCCCTTGTTGACAAGTTTTATGCTACTCTACCGAAATGAGACTGAGATACGATAATACCGTCAATAAAAGTCTAGGGCAAAGTACCCCAGTCTAAAAATAGAATAAGGGGGCAATTTCAGTCGGGGTCCATATCCTGTTATTTTCAGCGTATCAAACTGCCCCTTATTGCAAAGTTTCATGCTATTCTATCAAAGTGAGACTGAGATACGATAATACCGTCAATAAAGGTCTAGGGCAAAGTACCCCAGTCTAAAAATAGCTAGAGGGGGCAATTTTCAGTTCAGGTCCCTATCCTATCTTTTTCTGCCTATCAAACTGCCCATTATTGCAAAGTTTCATGCTAGTATCACAATTTGCACAATTCGACCTAATTAGTGATTTAACAGGCCTGACTAAATAGTTTTGCCTCAACTCATCACTGTGACATCACAGCGGGAAATAAAATTTCGCAACGCAACTGCAAAATATGCATACTTTGACACTCAATAAAAAAAGAACCATTTAACTTATCAAAATTCTGTTTTTTGTATAAGAACAAGGGCGAAGGATTCTATAGATTTCTTTTAAAATATTGGAATGGTAAATTTCACTGCATAGGCACTTTAAGGGTTGTCACACATGCTTCCCATTAAAAGACCTAGAAATTCAGATGAGATTGTTGCTGCAAGGGCTCTATATTTGAATACCTAGATACAGACCAAGTAGAGAATAACAGATATAGATATTGATATCATCTATGTATTTGATTAACTTGCTGTAAACAAATTTTCACTGCATTGTAGAATCACTTTACTTTTTCTTACAGTATAGAAACCAATATGATCATGATGTGTCAATATGGAGCCCTCAGGTATGTCTTCCTTCTTTGGTATAGTATGCTTGTGGTTGTAACCTGGCTGTTGGGTGAAAAATCAAATAGTTATTGAATCTATAGCAGAAGCCTTGAGATGTTTGCAGAGAAGCATAGACTTTTGAGCTAGACTGGAATCATTTTTAATCTTCTTATAAGCTGTTTTTTACTCACCTCAAATGAATTTGTAGGTGTTAGACTTTTTCTACAATGACCCTGCAGGTTTGTTCATCATTATAAGCATATTAATGAGGGAAAGAGGTATAACAAAAATATTTAATATAAAAATGAGTATTCAGTTAAAATGTATTGAAATTATATACCTAATCTAGTTATAATGTGAGAATTTCTCCAACATGCATTGGCAAGGTTTTTAAGAGAGCACTACCAAAATGACTGCAGGTTTTTTCAAAACTGAGGCAAAGTAAAGGCCGATTACTTTGACATCGTTATCTATTGGTTGCACCTAATTCTTAGCATGTGCATGTGTATGTGCAAAACTTTGAATTTTTTGAACATTAGCGTATTTATTGCCTTTATCTGTTCCTTCTACATCTTGATTTTGTATTTACATTGAGAGTTTTCTTTGCAGGGAAGAATATTTCAAATCGAGTATGCATTAGAAGCAGTAAAACAGGTGCCCTTAACCATTTTAATTAGAAAAAATGTTCTGTCTAACAGAAACAATTAATAAATTTCAGTACACCAATCAAGATAAATTCAAACTTTGCTATTTTCATAACAAAATTTTCGATCATGTTTGAATAGGTATGCATATGGATTCTCTCAACAGAATTATCATCCCAACTCTCTTTTGTCTTATTGTTGAAATCTTTTCCTTATTAAGCAAAATATATCTATTATTTGTTGAAAATTAGCAGGTATATAGAGGCCCTAAGCACCAGGACAAAGTATCAGTACAGCATTACTTTTCATCTATGTTGCTGTTTTATGTTTTTATGTCTATTTTCATAACAAAATTTTCGATCATGTTTGAATAGGTATGCATATGGATTCTCTCAACAGAATTATCATCCCAACTCTCTTTTGTCTTATTGTTGAAATCTTTTCCTTATTAAGCAAAATATATCTATTATTTGTTGAAAATTAGCAGGTATATAGAGGCCCTAAGCACCAGGACAAAGTATCAGTACAGCATTACTTTTCATCTATGTTGCTGTTTTATGTTTTTATGTCTATTTTCATAACAAAATTTTCGATCATGTTTGAATAGGTATGCATATGGATTCTCTCAACAGAATTATCATCCCAACTCTCTTTTGTCTTATTGTTGAAATCTTTTCCTTATTAAGCAAAATATATCTATTATTTGTTGAAAATTAGCAGGTATATAGAGGCCCTAAGCACCAGGACAAAGTATCAGTACAGCATTACTTTTCATCTATGTTGCTGTTTTATGTTTTTATGTCTATTTTCATAACAAAATTTTCGATCATGTTTGAATAGGTATGCATATGGATTCTCTCAACAGAATTATCATCCCAACTCTCTTTTGTCTTATTGTTGAAATCTTTTCCTTATTAAGCAAAATATATCTATTATTTGTTGAAAATTAGCAGGTATATAGAGGCCCTAAGCACCAGGACAAAGTATCATTACAGCATTACTTTTCATCTATGTTGCTGTTTTATGTTTTTATGTTTATGTTGTAAATATCTCAAGCTTCATGTAGCTTAAAAAGCTTGAATGGGTATCTTTTATTTTATTCAAGAGTTTTTCTTTTGATATTTTATTTAAATCTCATCAAGTTTTGTTTCTTACAATTTTTATTTTTACTCCAGGGCAGTGCAACAGTTGGCTTAAAGTCAAAAGAGTATGCTGTGCTTGTTGCGCTCAAGGTAGCTTTCTTTCTGAAACTTTCTTTTCTTTAATTTTTGGTAGCTTTGTTGCATTGTTAGAATAATAATTTCCTCCTGTATGCCAAAATTTCAGAATGCCTCATTAATAGAAAAAAGGTATACATTGTTTGTCATGTTTAACCCCAATTACTCTTTACTCAATAAATAATCTCTGGATAATTACTTAGGTCCATGGAGTCATAATATTTTTAATTCTGATCGCCTTGTTGGTCCTTAAATAACTGTGAAGTATTTTGATACTAATTTGTTTAATAAGACCTAGTTTTGGTTTTGATTTATTTTTTTTGAGTATTGAAACAGTCAAATTATAAAGCTCATTCTTATATATAGTTGTAGATTTTATAGCCAAGACAGATCTTATCAAAACTCTTGCTTGAATAAAAATGTCTGGTGTAACAGATAAGCTAAATAGTGAGAAAGTGGGGGCTTCTTGTATGCAGATAGTCACTCTCTGCCCGTATCCTATTTTTAGTTGTTAAGTTTCAATTCTTGCAGGTCCTTTGATCAAGCTGTTTTAAAAAACATTTAAATGCTTCTGTATTGTTGTATGATAAAATCGTATTGCAGACTCCTTGAACCTTTTATTCTTTTTCAGAGAATGTATTTCCATGTAGCTCATGTGATTTAACATGCTCATGATATTTTTAGCGATCATCTTCAGAATTATCATCATACCAAAAGAAAATAATCCCAATAGATGATCATGTAGCCGTCAGCATAGCAGGATTAACATCTGATGCCAGGCTACTCAGGTATGCTTCAAGATTCATCAATTTTGAGTATATTCAATAACAAAGCAAAGTGACACATTATCTTATCTTCTTGTCAAATTTTATCATCATGCTTGCTTTTGTGTTAGTAAGTCTTTGTGCTAGTTTTTCCTGTTTTTGTGTTAGCTTTTCAGATGGCCACATTGGTTAGGCCAATCCCGTCCAAAACCAACCAAACCAGACCCAAACTAGAACTAAACTTGTCCCTTTTCAAAGTTTATTGTTTTGAATGTCTTTTTTCCATTTTAACTTTTTACTAAAATAATTCATTTTCCTTCTTTCAAATTTCACTACTGCCTTCTCATACAACTACTAAAGCCCTAACTGTCTATTAAATTCTATCCCTGCTTTGAATTAAATATTTTGTTACTTTTCTTCCCATCTAGGGCCCCCTAATTTATTGTATTTTGTTATACTTGCAAATAATGTTGCAGCTATATAAATTTGCAGACAGTTTTATACACAACTTATTTCAAAAATGATGCTGACATGATCACACGTTTCTTATCTGATTCGAAACATTATGTAGCACTTTTAGACAATCCTCTTGCCCTTTCTTTACTCTGGTTAATGAGGGCAAAATATTGGTGCTCTGAGATAATATCAGAGGAATCCATGCAAGCATTACACCACAGGCTCCTCTTCTGTATGTTTATACATCTGTAAAGATGACTCTAATAGCAAATGGTTAGGTTTTCAGATGTCCTCAAATTCTTATTCTTGCCTCTGTTCACTCATGACAATGAGTAAATGATGCAAAATTAAGATATTCTAATTGAAATTGTTTCAATCTCTTTTAAGTAATTTTATGAGACAAGAATGCCTGAATTCAAGATATGTGTATGATGCACCATTGCCCATATCAAGACTCGTTGCTCGTACAGCAGACAGTATCTTTTCCTTGTATTTTAAATGTATTAATCAGCTTTTACAAAGTTGAGTTGATAGTTTGCTTGCTTTTATGCTTTTCATGCCAACTTTTTATTCATGGAATAAAATTTGACGAAGAAACAGTCGTTATGCTTTATGTCAGAGAAGATGATTAGCCAGGCAAGTATTTATTGACCTAAAAAGTAAAAGGTATTGGACTGTCAATTATTTCGTCGTGCTAAGAATCATAAGACATACAATTTGCCCATAATAATTGCTTACAAATCAGTCAATTTTTGCTGTACCGGTCTACCTAGTCAGTCTTCTTTAGCTTGATTGTATTTTTAGATTAAGTATTAATATAGTTATTTTTTTAAATATTGTTATAGTGTTGAAAATATTTGCTAATTGAGGACATTGTAGCTAAAAATAAAAAAGAAAGTAAATATTAAATACAAATTAATACATTTGCTAATAAGGCATTGAAAAACAAAATGCATGATTTGCAATTTTTGTAGCTAAAAGTAATTCAAGGTTGTAAGGACGAGATCAATAGTACCGGTAAAGGGATAGAAAAGATTCATTGTCATGTTAGTTTTTCTTTGATGTGATGATTCTCGAACTTTCGTTAAGGGGTAAGTAATGTTCGTAAAGGATAACAGAAATGCTGGACAAGTAGTTTTGAGATTTTGCACATCCTCTCCTAGGTGAATGCTGATATTTCTACAATTGATATACATCCTTGAACTTTTAATCGAAACAAAAAGGGAATCACGGCCTTTGTTCTATGTATGCTCATTTTTTTAGGGAAATTCCCAGTATATATGTTTCAGGCCTTTTCCTCAACAGCTTGGTCTAGGATGGTAGAGTTCCTTTCATTGTCAAAATTTTACTATCTTGTTTTAAATACCTTAATTCATCCAAGAAATGCAAGTTCCAACGATGGTGTATGGCCGACGTCCATTTGGCGTTGGCATTCTTATAGCTGGACATGACGTAAGTCTTGTAAATGACGTTTTAATTACTTTTTTGTTCAGCCTTCACGTTTATGAACTCTGCTTGTAAAATTAGACATGTTTTATTAGAATCTCTAGCTCTGTAGCTGCATTCACCTCCTTTTTGGATCAAAACTTCTCTTCAACTCTGCAAAAATATATTGGGTAATATTTAAAAAAATATATTTGGTTATATTTAAAAAAAGATATTGGGTAATATTTAAAAAAATATATTGGATAATATTTAAAAAAATATATTATATAATATTTATAATAATATCTTGGGTAATTTTTAAAAAAAATATATTGGGTAATATTGCAAAAAATATATTGGGTAATATTTTTTGCTTTTACAAAAGTACCAGCATTTTTTCTTTTCGAAGGGTTTAAGGCTTTTTCAAGTGAATTTCGCTGACTATAAAACAGGAAATATGACAGTAAGATATGAAGAAAAAATCAATTACCAAGGATGATATGATAGTCGATTGAAATGCAAAAAACATAGATAATAATGAGTAAATGGAATATGTTTCTTTGCAGGAACAAGGCCCTCATATATTACAACTGGATCCTTCAGCAAACTATTTCGATTGTAAGGCCATGTCAATCGGTGCGCGATCTCAGGTAAACACGTGGTCATTAGTTCTTATAATGTGCCGATATTTTCGAATGAATTTTTTTACGAGGCAGAGTTATCTTGTTAAGTTATTCTATTTCAGCACCACCAACCATTAATCGCAAAATATCATAACTTCGTTCAGAATCAGGAAAGTAACTAAGAACAGTTCTATAAACATTTTCCCAGTGTAATAATTTGCTTATAATGACCTAGCCATGATACTCCATTCTCGTAATCCTGCAACATATGGTCGGCGTTTTATTTTGGAGTTTTCTTTCATCATGGTATAAACTATGCCAATAGCCTAGCCACAGGAAATATCACATTGAAATAGTAATGATACATCCGTAGACTCGGTCTGGTCTGAAATCTTATGCTTGCAAGAGGTACCTGTCAGGAGGCGCTCGTTTCAAAGTTACCAAACAAATAACTCTAAAAAACACATAAGAATATTCTAATATGGCGCTGCTTTCTATTGATTAAAGTATCTTGCAAATATATCACCATGAAAAAAGTTGCTATGGACCCTTAAGCCTATTTGTACGTGTCAGATTAAATCTTTGAAAAAAGTTGTTTAAAGTTTAATTGTAAGTTTACGAACTCTTTTTGCTTGACTAGCAAGAAGATTTCAGATTATTAAAATATTTTGTTTTTCATAACCCTCAGGACTTTCCTTTTTTCATGCTACACTAGTAGCTAAATGACTAAAGTTTTGCCAATTACCTTTTAGAGTGCAAGAACATACTTAGAGAAAAATCTAGACAAATTTGCAGACTGTAAGTGAACATAGACTTTCTGATTTATATTTTAAGATGGAAATTAATGCCATCTTCGTCTGAAGTATCCCTTTTCAAGGCTAGGGGGAATATAAGAATGCAAAAAAGATTAAATACTTTTATAATTGTTTACTACAAGTGAATCCTTTCAAAACCGTTTTTCTTATCTTTGTTTTATACAAGAAATTGTTTTCGTTGAAAAATCTACGTTCATTTTGTAACGGACTGCGAGGAAAGTTTGTGACTAAATAAATTTGTATTAGAACGGTGTAAATATCTACCTATTTTGTGTTCAGAAATTTTCCTGTTGATTAAGTATTGACTCAAGGTGTTGTCTGATTATTCTAGCCACATTAGAGGAACTTATAGCTCATGGTTTAAGAGCACTGAGGGAATGCCTTCCAAGTGAGCAGGAGCTGACCATAAAGGTAGGTCTTCACGCAGAGAACCTTTTTGGGGGATGTTAACTGAATTGTATCAAACACTACTGCTTTATGTAGTCACTCGAAATAGCAAGCAAGATGAAATAGCAAGATGAGGAACTGTTGATGATATCGACAATCATTGCTTTAATGGAGCTAGTGACAGAATTTCTGCAAGAAGTGTCATTCAATGATCGTCATGCCCCTAATTAGGTTTCTTTATCTGTCTTTTTCTTTTTTAGAACTGCTCATTGGCTGTCGTCGGTCCAAGTATGCCTATGAAAGTATACGACAATGATGACATCGAAACATATGTATCTTTTCAAAGCAAGCATACCGTGTTTCTAATCGCGGTTTTGAGTCCTGTCCTGATCGCTTCATTTCATCAACACTTTCCCTCCTGTTCTACTTTGGACTGTTATTTGTTATCCTGATTATAGATGATACATGCAAATAGAAATTTTAGCAGAAACAGATGTAAGCAACAGCCCTTTAAGATTCATTTTGCAAGAATATTCCATATTCACATATATGTGCACTCACTGTATTTTCGTTGTATTGCAAGTTCAATAAGCGCATGTTGGTATTTATTCTTCCTCTTGTTTGTTCCTTCTTCCAAAAATATAGATATTTCCCTGACTTTCAAAGCTCACTTTAATCGAAGAAGCCAAAGAAGCAGGATCTGCTCAGGTTGGTTCTCCTTGATCTCTGCTTTATTTTTTATCATATATCTGTGTTAAAGGGTCACTTAAAGAGAAAGATGAACATTTTGTGATGTTTAATGTTGAGCTTAAATCAAATTGAATTTTTGTTTTTCAACCAATAAGAAAGTATCACAAAGTTGGGATGGGGTATCTACTAAAAGGGTAGCTCTAACGATATGGTTTCAAGGTATTTTCCATATGCATATTAGATTTGGGTGTACCCATTTTTACTTTTGATCTATGTTGCTTTTGGTTGTATTGGCAATGAAGACTACCCCCTCAAAGAATGCTCCTTGTACCAATACATGTTTCCTATTTCTTAAGTTGTATTCTGTCCAGTTCATATTTAGAATCCCTCTACTTTAGATTAACTATACTTAATATGCTACATAGTTTTAGCACAATATTACACAATTTTAATACATCAATGCCTAATATTGATACGTTTACAAATGCAGAACAAGAATGAGGTAAATTTGATAAATGAGTGAATAACGTAAATCAGCAGTTCTATATCAATAATTCTTTTACATGAAAAATATTCGCAGAGGGTGATTTTTATGTCCATAAGACTGAGTACCATTGATTTATGTGATAACGCACAGCTTTGTTATTTCTAGATGGGAATATTTGAGACTGTTTTTCTTGGGAGTTTTTTCATTACTTTGGTATTTTGTTGGTATTGGTGAATTATTTTCTTTATTTTTTCATTTCGTCGATGTATTGCTATTGTGGTCAGTTGACAAACAAAAGCTCTAGGGATGTACGGGATAAAGTTTTTTGACATTTAATTCAATTCGTCCTTATGTTTAAATACTATTTTCTTAGCAGCTAAGAAAAACTATTTTTCTTCCCATTCAGGAAGAAGGAATGGAAACAGAATCGGTATGTGTTTTACCATTATCGGTATCTTTTTGCTACCTTTGCATGTTATGTATGCCTTTTTCGCCTTTTGCTTGTGTCATATCTTCCATTGAAGCTTCAAAAGCATCATCTTACACTCGGCCCCGCCTAGTGCCTAGTGCCCTTGTAGTAGCATACCCAATGGTTAGCAAATTCTTTTTTCTCAGAAGCCAATCAATAATTTGGTTGCTCATAAATATTAGATAGATGTTTGTGTTTTAGATTTGTGAATAAGATTAGTATTCATTTTTGACTAAGCTTTGCTGTGTTGACCAGAAAGTTTCAGTATTATTTGTAAATATCCATTTTATAATCTGATTCCATGTTAACACTGCAACCACGCATAAAAATCCCAAAATTGTCAATGTGATCCCAAAAAGCTAAACCCTTATATCATTTCGCAGGCAACTGAAAGCAGCGAAGCAAAACCCTCAGAGAGCCAAGAAGAGATGGAAACAGCGAGTTAAGGGCGCAGATTTCAAGAACACTAAGACACATTTTAGTAGACAAAACTGTTTACTTAACACGAGTTTTACTTTAGATCTAGTCTTCCGGACGCAGTTCTCTATCAAAATACCTTTTTTTCGGATAGATTTTGTTGTTTTTGCTTTTGAATCATTTTCTATATTTCTATTTCTGACTGGAGGCGATTGAGAGTGATTTAGGCCAAAAGCTGTTGGGCGCGAAATCCATCCAGGAACATTGTTGTCAGATATTGAACGATTTTTGAAATTTTTACTGTTAGCGGTTCTTCTTGCTAAAATTATCTTAATTCGTATTTACGTCATTTTTTACCACTTCAGTTCCACAAGAGTATACTTGTCGACAAAAGAAAGCAAAATGAACCGCACTCATTTAGATAAACTTTGATTAACTAAAGATGAGAGACACACGTTGATTGAGGTTTTTATAGAATATTTGCTTAGAATAAATGGAAAGAGCTGGAAGAGAGATTTTAGGCCATGTCTACTATCTCTATTATTTGAGTCGATCGTACAAGGTTATAAAACAGCCGATTTTAAACAAAATTTGTATTGGTACCTTGACCGGTAGCTGACTGTTCATTGAACTGATTTAGATATATATTTTTGTTATGTAAGGCCATGGAATAAATATACATAAAGGTTAAATGTCGAAATGCTCGGAAGACTTAATTGCGGTAGCAGACTGCTGAATGCAAAATATTTGAAGAAACTGGCTTTCTTGGGCATGTATAAGGTTGACTCTGGTAGAGGCAGAGAGAATGGCTGGAGAAAGTTAAAGGGCTAAAAAACTGGCGAAAGTTTATGGTGATGGTTACTGCTTAAGCAAAGAAATTTAATTGTTAATGAGATTGGTTAAGAAACAACTGTTTGTATTGGCTTACAAAACTAATAAGATCTATTTTTCATAAGTTCTATTAACATTTTCACATAACATGTTTCTTCACTCATATCCATCATATCCATCCAAAGAATATGCCTCTAGTTTTTCTGGTGTTGGCTATAAACATTTGTTTCTTAAAAGTAAGCATTTGTAAGGCCTGTCTTTTCTATAAAAGGAAAATTTTCTTCACTTTCTAAATCTCTTAGCTATAAAGAGAGCAATTTGAAAAAAAGATTGAAGGAAAGCCTCATATTGATCACAGTGGAAAAACAAAACACAGCTTGGAAATGTTGGCATTTAGAAACAGACTACAATGTTTCAACAAAGATAGTAATCTTATAAAAGAGCACCAGTTTTATTTTCTGAGTTTGATTTTCGACTTTCGGTTGCTCCGTAAGGAAATTAAGCATTTTTAGACACCCAAGTACAAAGTAAGTATCTCTGAATTCACCATAACAAAATCCCTCAAGCTTATGCGAAAAAAGCCTTTTTTATTGGAAATATTTTTACAGGTATACCTATCATTAAAGCTCAATTTTAGTGTTTTTGTAATTATGGATATTGTTTAGAAATAGAAGAAACTCGATTTTTTTGCAATTCTTATCTTACCTACAATTTGTGAGAAGAAAGAACCGCAGGATAGGCTGTCCGCTGGATTCTGTGAATCTTGCAATGAGTATTACATAAATACGAGGATAAAATTCAGAAACAAAGCAAAACGGCGACGAGAATCCAATGTTGTGAGATAAATACTGATATTTTGCCCCGGCATACAGGGCTGAGAATAACGGAATGTAGATGATAATAATGGTGGTGATGATGATTATAATGGTAGGGGAAATATGGTGTGGGTTGTGAGGACGGTGTGATACGGGTGATTAGTTGTGTTGTAAAGTTAACGGTCGGTGGTTCTGTTCATGCCGTTGGGGGTGAGGGTGTTCGTCAGGCCAATGAGATTTTGCTTTTTAGCTCGAAGAACACTCTCTCGTTTGTCATTAAGTCTCAGTAATGGTGCAATGGCAAGGTCGTTCATGGAGTGTGTTGGGCTGCAGAAATGTTCTGCAACTCCGGACTTGTCATCTTTTTTGTTGATAATGTCTCGTCTGTGTTCGTTAAATCTGTCTTTAAGTCGTCTGCTTGTTTGTCCGATGTACTGCCAGTTTTGTTTCCGTTATGTAGACAGCGTTTGCATTGTAATGCGTATATGACATTGGTGGAGTTGCATCTCAGTCGTTGTTTTATGTCGTGTTTTGATCCCGTTTGTGATATGTTGGCTCACGAGGATCATTGGGTGTGGCACTTTTTATTTTGGCACGAACCAGTAAATCCCGGAAGTTTTACGGTCTGCGGTAACTTAGTATAGGTGCGTCGGGGAAGGCTTTTTGCATGTGTTAGAGTTTTGTAGTATGTCAAGGTTTTGTTTGAGTATGGTGGATAGTTTTGGCAAAGCTGGGTGGTAGGTGACAGCAAATGGCGTGCGATGATTTGTGCGTGGTTTGGTGGTCTTGAGGCAGTCTTTTCTGGTTTTTTGGAAGCCTTCTGTATTTGTTTGCTTGTCTGTTTGGGTTTGTAACCCCGTTTTGTCAAGTATTCCAGTAGTTGTCTCGTTGCGATATTTAAACATTTCGTCTTCGGAGCAGATCCGTCGTAGTCGTAGGGCAAGACTGTATGGAATGGATTGTTTGGTGTGTTTGGGGTGTGCGGAGGTGCTGAGGAGATATTGGTGTGTATCCGTGGGTTTAACATAGAGGTCTGTAGAGAGGGTATTATCATTATTAATGGAAATGGTGACGTCAAGAAAATGTATTAACTACAATTCCCTGATAAATGCTCTATTTTTTCCCTCTAAAACTTTTAGCCTAAAACTTGTTGTTACTTGTAACAGCTATTTAAATTTCCTTTAGTTACCAGAACGGCCTTTTTGGCGAAGGGTGCAATCCTTTCGGACCGTAAGTGTAAGACCTTAAGAGAATTTTGGGGCAAAACTCTTCATGAATGTGTGATGAATGTTTCATACATTTCGAAAAGAAAATGTTGCTTGACTTTCCTCAACAACGTATTTTGAGATGGCATATCCTGCATTCTTTGATTTATTATGCTTCAAGAATAGTCAATGTTCCATGGGCTCCGACGCATGATGGAAAGTAGGGAAAGGGGCGGTCAAGGGAAAATTTAGCAATCATAACAAAAGGTTTTGAAAAAAGCTATATTGTTTTGCAAAAAAGTGGGGGGGGGGAGCATGCCCTGTGTTCATTTCCTTCTTGCATCAAACACACTTTCTCTCCGTCTATACTTTGGCTGTGGATCAATACCTCAGACCCTACTTCAGCATCTCGAGGCGAAGATAAACATGTGCACGTCGAGCTCGAGACGAAAGACAGAAATGTAATTATGTTGCTGCTGCTTGCCTCGTTTTTGTTTTGTTTTCCCGGCTGGGCGGAGATTGAAAAAAGATAAGGTGAAAAGACCATTAATTCAAAAACCAAGCTGGGGCAAAAAGTAGCAATAAATGTGCGACCTAAACAAAATTTCCAGATTTGCCCGACCGATATACTGCCAGCCATAAATTTGCCCGACAAAATCTACTTTTTTGAAGATTTGGAGGGGGGGTGCAGCCCCATACCCCCCAGCAGTTTCGCCCCTGTACACGGTCTCATCGAGTGCAGGGGTGCTGTCCTAAATTGTTAGGAAGGTGGGCTGTGCTGTAGAAGCCAAACCCAGGGAAACATCAATGGCCACACCCTGTATTCTTACATTTGCGTTAAAGATTCTCTGCTGTGCATATTAAATTATTCAAACTGTTCACAGACTCTGAAAGGCCAATAGAAATTGTTCCTTTATAGAGAATCAACGGCATAATAAAGGGTTAGTTGTGATTGCTAAGTAAGGAATGTACCGGCTTGGTGATAGGGGGCTGAGCCCCCGAAATCAAATCACTCTTAATTTAAACAAGGGGGGCTGAGCCCCCCTCCACGACACCACTGATCGAGTGGTAAGAGCGTTGAGGAAAGTGGGGAAGGAGGGCTAAAACCGAATAAAAAGAGGCTTTACTAATGGTTCTTCTCCTAATATCGTATCGTACATAAATGGTTCTTCTCCTAATAGCGGTACCCTTTTTAGCTGCCTTGCCCTGTTCCCCACCTTCCAAATCGTCACGTGTACATATTGTGACCTCTTTCTGCTTTCCCCATTTATGTTAAGGTGGGAATGTTTAAGGAGCGTTTAGTTGATGGGCAGGACCATTTTTATTATTCTTCCGCAAGGAGAGCAAAGGTTGAGTGACTAATTATTATAGTGGAAATGAAACAGGAATAATAAGAGAAAGTAAAGTGCCTTTTTCCATAAGCTAGAAAGAGAAACATTTGGCACTAAAGACATAATTCGGATGCATGATAATAGAAAACTATGATATGTGGCATGGATTCGGTTTAACAAATCAACCACGGGCCTAAAAGGAGGATGACAACACGGTGTTTGCAGAGTTGAAGGATACGGGTTAACAGAGATCATAAAAAAGAATTCGCTGTGTAAATCAGACATTCTTCCAAAATGGTAAGTTAAAGCTTTTGATGGAATTGATATATAAATTACTTGGCTGTTTTTGAAACTGAAGAGGTGCGAAATGAGGGGGGCACTAGGACTCTGTCGAACTCCCTTCTTCCGCATCATAGTAAAGAGTTCGAGCATTTGTTACTAGAGGTATTTTTTCAATATTAATATTTTAAGACGACAATGAACGGTAAAGATCGAGTTCTACAATGCAAGTACGGCGAATCGGGTTGGTTTCATGAGTGTGTTTATTATATCAATATGAGTCTCCGTCATGTTATGTCCTCTGAGTCAATCGATTGACATCACTCCAAATATTGACATCGAAAGTTTAGAATTAAGGAAATATCTTTCATTCCATTTGAGTGACCGTTTATTAACCTATATAACTACCAGAAGTCAAATTTAATAGGAAACGTTAAGTAAAAAAAAGAATAAAGGCAATTATTCTTGGTTTTATGGGAATTTCTAAATAGTCATTTCTAATCAAAAGCTGTAAATATTGTTGTCGGAAATGTTAAATGTATTTCTAAAGTTTAGCAGTCTTTCTTATTTTTCCAATTTTAACCTGATAATATTCAGGTTCAGGTTCAGGTTCAGGTTCAGGTTTTATTGGAGCTAATATTCAGCCAGGTTCCAAAAAATTGAAACCTCAGCCCATGACAGCATTCCAAAATAAATTTGGTAACTTGCCAGTTTGATTACATCAAGCTATATCAAGCTATATAAGGAAATAAAAATATGAACTGCCCAATCTTATTGTGGGTTTAAAAACCTTCATGTGCCCTGGCTAATGCCAACAATGCTCTACAATGTAGGCACATATAATAACGATTTAACATGTTTTCAACTCTAAAGAGACAAATTTATCAGTTTCATTTTTTACTCTCACTTCCATTTGATTGTTAATGAGTATACAATTTGTACAAATAGTGTTTTAAACTTAGCTAAATATAAAATTACAGAACTACAGACAAAGCAAAGGAAAAGACATTGCATGATTCTATTAAGACAGATTGAATAAAGATGAGCTCTCTAAATAAATGAACTAATCAAGAGAGCAGCCCCCTTTGTATGATGTATTGATAAATAATGCATTACAAAAGTAGATAATAAAAATTGAATGAGAATATAAAGTACCACAACCATCCATGGTGCTGTGATTTTCCCAAAGTGTTTAGCTTACTTTGGTTATCTCAAAGTTAGTGAGGCATGGTATAATAATCAATCCTCTTTATTTTCTATTACAGAAAATAAAATAGTCGCAGTTAAACAAATTTTTGAATGAACTGTAGTTCTATCAACTCACACTCCATTTCAAGTAATAGCTATCATTTGCGATTTAAATCATAAAGTGTTGTATCTAAATAATTCAAGTTCTATTTTTTGAGGTACAGAACTTGAAATGGCTTTGGAAAAAGGAAACATTTCACAACATACTACTCAAACCTTTTTTATTTTATATAGGCACACAGCACTGATTGGCCAATTTTGCTGGCCATTTGCTTGCGTTTGTGTTTAGCTTAAATGGGTATTTTCAAAATAATTTGCCTTGTAAAAACTACAACATTTGATCTTCAGATATAAACTGGTCTCCACCAGACATGTTCCAACATAGAAAAGCCTGTCACTGTTTTTGCTCATTATTTCCTTTTCCCAAGGCTGCACAAATTAAACTAAAATCTTACTTTGTTTTGTGTCCCTGTGAACTTTTTACTCCTTCTGTACTCTAAAGGGGTGCTTATTTGAGCAGTGTGCTCTTTCAAAATGAGGTGCTAATGCAAGGGTTAATAGGTTGTCAATTTAAGTAGCTATTTAATGTTTTATTGACATACCAATCCTAAAATTCTGTCTTTTAAAGGTACTTGAAAGATTTGACTACATTTCCATAAGCCTCCTAAATTATTCTTTGTGATCATGTCTCTTTCTTGTAGCCGAATTATCATTGGCAAAGTAAAGGGGACATGAAAAGCAGTGGTGTAGAGGACATGGTCCTTCTCCCAAAAATTCAGGAAGCTGCTATTGTAGACAATTTGAAGAAAAGGATTATGGATGACCTGATATTTGTATCCTTTCCTGTACATGAAAGAAATGTTTTGGATGATTAATAGTTCTTAATACAAGTTATATTTTCTATCTTCTTGTTCTTTTTAATCCACTATCCTTTATCAATCTATTGATTATGTCTTGACTTTCACTTTCCAAATGGAGTATTTTGCTTTTGACCTCATGATATATGTTGTTGCAATGACCTAAACATTATAATTACTTTTTGTAAAATAAGTAATGTCATTATTAGTCTTTATCATAAAGATGAACTTAATGACCTAATCTTGAAATATCACATGGTTTTTCATATCTCAAGCCTTATCTGTATTAAGCTTTAATTTGATAGAAACCCCATGTTGTTATTAATTTCCTTTACAAATCATAGACATATATTGGACCAGTACTAGTGTCAGTCAATCCTTTCAAGCAAATGCCTTATTTCACTGACAGAGATGTTGAGCAATATCAAGGAGCTGTGAGTATTCCTTTAGTGACTGTAACCAGTAAATTATGCATAATGATTCAGCCAAAGAAATTTTGCTGTACTGTTAAAAATATATTATATCTGATCAAGATCAATACATAAAACTTACCCAACTCTTTTTAAAGGTATGGGTAGTGTGATATTGAATTCTTTTTAAAAATATTCAGATATTTACCAATGGAAAAATCCTTTTTTTAAGGACATATTAGCTACTTTTCTTTTATGAGATGCTTCATTCATTATTCAAGGCAGCTCCATAATTCTCATGTGCTCTTCTTTTAGAAGTGCACATTTTAAAAGAATACCAAGGCTTGATTTGCTAAAAAGTAAGAGCAAAATAAGAACACTCCATACCTTAGATGGAAAATTAGAAGAAAAAATTAGAAGAGACAATTTTCGTCTCGTCTTTTACCCCAGCTTGCAATAGAAAGAGTGTGTCAAGGCAGTCAGTTTGATGTATTGGGTTTTGGATTTGGGCATGGCTTTGATGTCATAGTGACATCATAGTGATGTCATAATGGCAAATTTAGGCCCATTCTCATAGAAGAGGCAGATCTAGAATAAATTGATGTTCAGATAAGAACAACATCAAGAACAATTAAGTCTTGAATTGTCCAAAAGATAAGAACTTGAAGCCTTTAAAAGAGTTGTCAGGCTCTTAAAAATGTGTGTATTCTACAATGTTTGATAGAGTTTATATATAATTGTTATTTCTTTAGGCTCCTTATGAGAATCCACCCCACATCTATGCCCTTAGTGACAATATGTACAGAAACATGTTGATTGAACAAGAAAACCAATGTGTGATAATCAGGTAAATAAGTATATAATTCATGTTTTGTTTTAAAGATCAAATTAAGATCAATATCTGTAAATTTTATGAAAATGGGATGTCAAATTACTTTTTATAGAATTGTATTTATGAAACTTGCATTTAGCCAAAGTAAGACATATAAATTACAATAATAGCTATTCAAAGATATTAAAGAACAAACTGCCTGTGCTCTATATTGTTAGCCATTAATTATAAATTGTAAATAATGTTGTCAGAGAATTTTAGCTGCAAACTGTAACTTGTTGCAAAATGAAATCCTTTCAAATTAAGCTTGAATTTTTCTTTCATTAAAAGTGGAGAATCTGGAGCTGGAAAGACAGTAAATGCTAAGTTTATCATGAACTACATTGCAAAAGTTTCTGGTGGAGGTACTAATGTTCAGGTTTGCTTTAAAGGCACATTTTTTAATCATCTGTGATCCACATTTTTATCATCTCTACCAAGGTTGTATTTTTCCAAGCTTTTGAAGCCAGGATGAATTTGAAAAGCAAACCAAGTCAGTTGTAGCTACTGAATGTTTGATATTGAAAGTGCAGCAATAGGCTTTATTCATAAGCACACCAAATGTTGCATCAATAGCTGGGACTGTAAGTGGGGAATGACTTTATGCAGAGTTGAATTGAATAGTTTTACATGCTATTCCATGGTTTAAATGAAGGTAACCATTTGTGTTACTTTAAGAAGAGAGATTGGAAACAACTGTATTAAAAGTATCAAGATTCATTTTTGGTTCACAGGGATAACTTGAGCCCTAACTTTTAAAGAAAATGACCTTCCTTGGGTAGAAGAAGCTTTTGTGCCTTCAAACTAGATGATTAATTTTGTCACAAGAGGCAAGTCTGTAGCAACATATGAACAATTGGATTACTGGTTTTATAGTGTGAAAAATTAAGAAAGTATATATATTTTTGAAATATATTCAATATATTTATATATATATTATATTGCACATCAAAAGTGCAAAAATATTTTTGTAACTTGGTTATTAGTATAGCAAAATTAATTAGAAAAATTAATTTACTAGAATTCTACGTCTGATTATTGTCATGCCAATTTTATGTATGATTTTCATTTCAGAAAGTTAAAGAGGTTATTTTAGAATCCAACCCTCTGCTTGAAGCATTTGGAAATGCCAAAACAGTCAGAAATAACAACTCCAGTAGATTTGTAAGTGAGACATTTAATTCCTTTTCTTCAGCTTTAGGTATATAATTTAAGTTGTGTAGAATGTAACTTTCTTTACCTTTTTCTCATTGCTTTGCCCTGTCAAAATATTCACAGAGAAATCTTCGAAAAGCTTCAATTGTTTAAAGTTTTCAAAAGACTGTTAATGCATGGATGGATTTCTATCAGCATTTTGTCATAAACTAGCATTTTTTACAGGGAAAATATGTAGAGATCCAGTTTAGCAGAGGTGGACAGCCCGAGGGTGGTAGGATTTCAAATTTTCTTTTGGAAAAGGTACTTTCGTTTTGTTCTCATTTCTTGAATTTTAAGCCAAATCTCTCACTTTTTCAGTTTGATGCTCTTTTCATTTTCCCATTCAGTCGTTCATCTTTCCCATTTCAACAATGTCAATGTATTTGCTTTTTCTAAGTCAAGGGTGGTCATGCAGAATGAAGGCGAACGCAATTTCCATATATTCTATCAGATTCTCAAAGGAGCCACAGATGAGGACAAAGGTAGGTTAACCTCTGTTCAAAAGTCTTTGATGTCATTAAGCATTGTTAATTTGCTAAGGCGTGGCATTTATTTTTAGAAAGTATTTGCTTTTCGAATGACTCATATGATAACTACCTCTACCATTGACATCGTCTTCTTGAAATGTTCTTAATTATTTATTACCTAGCCAACTGAATTTTTCTGTTTTATTCATTCGTTTCTAGTTTTTTTTTTATCTTGCATTGCCTTTGTTTCCTGACTGCATACCTCATAACACACTGGCGTTATCAACTATAAATGCCTTAATCAGTTGGAATGTATCTTGATTTAAATTTTTATCAATTTCTTCTGGTCCTATGACACGAGTTTCGTCCCATCACTTTTACGTAACTTAAAACTACGTACCCCAAATGATGTATCAGTATTATTTTGGGGGAACCGGGACTGATGCACGCATTCGATGTCGAAAGTGATTTTAAGGTTACGGTAAACGTTTTTGACACGATATTTGATTTTCTCTACCTAAAAGCAAAACTATTAATGGAATCAGTTTAAACTATACATCATTCGATGCACAAGAATATGGCGATTCCAACCATATCAAAATATTTGACAAAGATTGTTAAATGATACTTTCCAGGCAGATTTATTGCTTAAATGCTATTCCTACAAAAGCTATTTTGTCCCTTGCGTTTGAGGCAACAAAATCTGACTTATATCAGCAGAAAGCGCAGATTCTTAGCTACCAAATTGTGTCTCAGATTTTTCAAATTCCTCCTCCCCTTGAAACTATACCCTGTCAAAAATTGGCAAACAACTTTTCTTCCCGTTCATAGCTGCATTTGGCTATAAAGGACGGACCAAAGCAAATACAAAAATGTTGAGACACACTTGCTTACCCGACATCTGCCCTGGCCGTGGGCAAAGTTTTGAGCCATTCGATTGGTTCCTTGGGTACAAAATAGCTTTTTCGTACCTGTATGTAGAGGAATTTTAAGTCCGAAGAAAACGGGATTTTACTGATTGCACTTGCAAGGTACACTCGTAAACCACAGTGTAATCCGGGTCCAGTCACTTGAAGATCAATAAGCCTGTATAAATAAACACGGCCCTACATTGTATGCATGGATGTGCTGTGCCATATTGTAAATAAGACATGCGATCACAACCGCAAAGCAGCGATAATCGGCTTGACAGGTCAAGAGATTTTTAGGGCTCAAGTACATGGAATTTTTTTCCATTTTCAAAATCTCTATTTGTTTCAAATTTGGTATCATTGTGTGCCTTGAAAGTTCAGCTACTTGAATGTCAAAAAATCGAAAAATGGATGTTTTTATCCAGAAAACGTTTACCGTAACCTTAACACGTATTGCATGTAACCATTTTTTAAAAACTGCACTGTGACTTTCAGTAAATAATGGTTAATGTTGAAATTGGCGTGATAGCACGAATTATGTCATTATAATGAAAAAAGAAGGAGGAAGGTGTCTGTTTGTACACTTAATGGCGTCTCAAAATAACTTCTAGGTATGCAAACGAAATATTTCCGCTTTGCCATCCCTTGGTCAATTTTCTTCTATAGAGTCGTATTTGTACGGTGCCCTTTCGGTGTCTATTCATATCAAATGAGATGAGCTTTTTTCAGCGTAAAATTGATTAAAGTTTAATTCAGCCTGACTAGATCATTTCAATCGTAATTCTGCATTTCCCCAGATCTTGATAGAAATATTTTTGACATTATGCCAATTTTTGATCATTGTTTGCTTGTTTAGGCCCACTCTCACTAGCTTACTTCGCCTGCCCTCTATAGACAATCCAGGTATCTTGCTAGTATGTGGCCTAAACGGGTTTTTTCTGGTAATCTACATATTTGTTAATAAATAAGGTCTTTTTTGCAGAAACATTTGGTCTGACAACACCAGATTACTACTACTATTTAAACCAGAGTGGCTGCTACGATGTCGATGGGGTAAACGACGTGCAAGAATATCAAGATACGAGGGTAAACAGTGTCTTTTGTGCCTTTGAAGCATCAAAAACGACGATTGCTTTCCATTGTTTCTTGTCACCTCCTATTGATTTACAAGCTGTTTTTACACTTTTTATTAAATTACACGAGTTAGGTTTATTATTGATAAAACTCTCTTTGCTTGTAAAGCTTAACAGGGGCTGCTGATAGCTGGTCCTCTCTTTATTGTTTTGAATCAAAAATAGTTTCTATCCTTTTAACGGTTTTCGTAAGGCACTGTTGCACGGTCAAATTTTTTCATTTTTTAGTCATCAAATATCCACATTGTAAAAATAAGGAAGAGATTTTCTACGTACCTTATAACAGGGCCTTTAAATCCATTTTCAATATCTTTCCAAAGACAACATAGGCGTTTTTTCCACCATAAACTAAAACTTTTTGTTAGACCCTCAAAACCCTAGGATTTCATTCATGTCTAGAGTTAATACTTTAAAAAAATTAACATAAATTATTTGATGCAATTGCTTTGCAATTCATGAAATTTGGACATGTCCATAGAACGCAATGGAGGTGATGGCAATCAGCGACGAGAACCAAGCAAGTTGCCTGCAAATTATTGCTGGTATTCTACACATTGGCAATATCTCCTTCACAGAGGTTGGCAACTATGCACAGCCTGAAGATGATGACTGTAAGTGTATCTTTTAGAACACTTTCACATCAGGCTTTCTATTTTGAGGTTGTTCTTAAAAGTCAAATGACAGTCCTTTTTGATACAAAGATTGCTACATAGCTAGGTTTGTCTGCCTGTTTCGTCTAAAATGATCTCTGTCATGAAATATGGCAGCTGGAACACATACACCATACTTCTTCTATGAATTGCCGTCTTAATCATTTCATCAACCTAACCCTTTTTTTTAATTCCCTACCTTGCTGCCATATTGTCCAAACGGTTTGAAAAAAAATCAAACCATCAAAAAGTATGGATCTGTGGATGAATTTAATGTTTAAGTAACAGTTAAAGTAACAGTAGTGAATGAAACAATTATTGTTATTCTTAAATATGAGTTTATCCGGGATTTGGTCTTGTAATTTCACCTCATTTTTATGTGGATTTTTCTAATTTTTGTTGTCACATAAAAAGATAAAACGTTTTGTTGTGACCTTAAGCAATTCAAGCTTTTTATACCCACACAAGGTTCCACGAAGAACTAAATGTTTTTGCTGTGCATTTAAGGTATTAATTGTGGTATTTGTTTATGGTACTTAATCAAGGTATTGTTATTAGTTTTGCAGTTTCCGGCTTACTTGCTTCAGATTGATGTTGGAATGCTGAAGGAAAAGTTAACCAGGTAAAAATGTTTCAGATTCTATTATAGCCATTTTACAGAACGATATCTTTTTTGGATACAACACAATTTACTATACACGATTTACTTTAAGTTCCACGGGAATGATTTTAAAACATATCTTAGGCCATTTCTTTAAGGTCAGGCGTTTTGCAGTTGAATAATTCATCCTGGAACAGTTCTTGACTTATGAGTTATTGTTTTGGGAAACTTATTGCCCATGATTTTGTATCAAATGGCATGTTATTTTGTATCTCAGAATGCGCTTAAAACTTGCTTTTTGCAAGAATACCGCCATAACAGGGTGACGGATATGTTTATACGAGAAATGATGCTGAAAACCTTTGAAAAGTTTCCCAATTGCTGAGATGACCATGCCATCAGAATATAGTGGCGTTTTGGGTTTTCCCGACCTTTTCGCCTTATTTATAAATGTTTATCCTTTTTCAGTCGAGTAATGGAAAGCAAATGGGGAAAAACATCGGAGACTATTAAAATGACCCTTAATGTAGAACAGGTAATCTTTCGGTTTAATTTCGTTTTATATTTCAAGTTTTATTTTATTATTTTAAAGATATTAGAATAACCCAATGCTTTGCCAAAAAATTTTCTCATAATTTGTTAATTTCATTATCAAGACTAAAAGTCAAAATTAACTTCTCTGTTTCTTCATTAATCTTTATTAGCAATAACTTTTTTGTCAACTTTCAACATTTTTGTTACCTTCCATTCTTGTTAACCATTTATTCATGTAACTAATTGAACCTATAAATTGCTTTTATATTGTCATCTTGCTTTGCATATTTGATTTCTATGAGGAATTTTTGAAACATGAATTCTTTCAGGCCACCTATACTCGGGATGCCCTAGCAAAAACACTCTACTCGAGGCTGTTTGATTTTCTCGTAGAGGTTAGTTCCTTATCATTAGTTTCGAGCAGTGAAATATAGAATTACTGGAAAAGTTTTTTATATATACCTATGGGTGCAATAGCAGATTGTAGGTGTTTGTAAATACCATTTATGATAAATTGTACAGTCGCTTAGTGAATTGCCTTTTTAAATGTTGTTTATAGGGTTCGTATGATTAAATAGATTTTTGTCTTTGTTTTGAATTCATTTAATTTTTTAGAGGAAAAACCTTTTAATTTATGTCGATTTTTTGTGTGCCATTTCCTGCAGTGTTTTTACACAGTGGTCGATTTTTGGGATATTGATTGTTGAATAAATCAGCGTTTCATTATTATTGAACCTTGGTTATTTTTTACCGTTATTTATAACTAAATTTTAAAAAGAGTTTTAACGAATTTCACATTGTAACGATATTTGAGCTGTCATTATGAGACTGCTGTTATGATTAAGGAACCTGTGTGTCTTTTAACTTTTTTTTGAGATCAGTTGAAATGCCTTCAAGCCATGTTTGTGGTTTCCAGTTGTGTTGTGATACTTATAACAGTAACCAGTGGTAATGCTTCTTTCTCTAAGTCTGTAAACAAAGCAATGCAGAAGGACACTGATGAGATTTCTATTGGCATTCTTGACATTTATGGATTTGAAATATTCAAGGTATCAAATTTAACCTCACCTTATGTTGTTTTGATAACAGCACAAATTCACTTTTTGTACATTAGCATTCAGTTATTTTTATGCATTTTTCATGAATTTTATTTCATATAACATTACCAATATTGTTAGAAAAATATATTACATCGGTATCTGGCCTTTGTTTGATTTGTAAATAGATGGCAGCATATATCTCTTATCAAATGAGATTGACTTTCTGCCTGATAACAAAAGGTAGTTAGAATCTTCATTTGAGCCTTGATTTTACTAACAAGTTTTACGGTTCTTTGTTTCTGTCACTGGTAAAGGCAAAGGTTATCTTTCGTTACATATTTCATCTGTATCTTTCGTTTCAAACCCTTCTTAAGTTGATATCCCTGATAAACGCACTCACTTTTAAGCCCCCATTTTTTAAGCCCCCTCTAGAACACACAGAATTAAAATACTTTTGTAGTTATACCTATTTTTTCACTAAATCCTCTATGTTCGTTTTTGTAGAAAAATGGCTTTGAACAGTTCTGCATTAACTATGTAAACGAGAAGCTGCAGCAGATTTTCATCGAGCTGACATTAAAAGCAGAACAGGTAGAGTAACAATCACGACGATTTTACGCAGTTAGACTGTCGCTAAATTTTCATCTTAGGTAGAGTGTATTAGATGGAATCATTATATGTGTTATGGTCTTTTATTGGATTTTGCTGTTCAAATTAGCACCTATTTCCGTATTATGTTGTAATATTCGTGAACTTTAATAAGAGTAGGTATCAAAGCATTGAAAATAAACTTCGCGTGGTCAGGTTACAAATCCAATACAGCTCTCTCATGAAAACTTCTGCACTATTAAAGACGACAAGAAGATCGAAATGAAACAATAATTTGCTTCATAGACAGTCCCGGTTTATACTGTACCACAGACATTGACTTCATTTCTAATATATTTTCTGTGTAACTTGTAGTTAACAATTATAATTTTAACATAGAATTGCTTAAAAGGTTGACAAAATTAAGATTTGCTTTACTAGGAGACTGTGCGTAGCTTTTTTAACTAGTCCATACTTTTCCCAAGTCGTATATTTTACGTTTCTAGAATTTTTATCTATTTGTACAAATATAGTTTGCAAACAATATTGAATTGAATATAAATTGAATTGGATAGGAAGAGTACGTCGAGGAAGGCATTACTTGGACACCTATTGACTATTTCAATAACAAAGTTGTCTGCGATTTGATCGAGACTAAGGTTTGTTATATTGATTTCCTCGCGAATTTTTTCCTTTTACTTTGTAATATGTAAGCTTATTTTTTTTCTCACAGGGTTTATCTTTAACTAAAGCAATTTTTTCGTTATATTGACATTAAGAAGGTTACTTGCGTTATAACTTGAAGAGGACAGTTCTTGTAAGCAAAGAGACCAAACGTTGCTATCGGTTGCTTTCAGTCAATAGATACTGGACTGTTATTTACAGTGCCTATACTCTGGCATTGGAAGATGTGTCTGTGACTATGCCTTGTTCTTAAGGCCTGTCAATTAAACTAATTCTTATCTCGAAAGCTTTTTTTCTAAAAGCAACGGTAATTTTGGCGTAAATCAAAACGACAATTTATTTATGGTTTACTATTTGATGCGATTTGCAGAAACCTCCTGGAATTATGTGTGTCCTTGATGACGTCTGTGCCACCATGCATGCCCAGGGCGAAGGCGCAGACATGAAACTGTTGCAGGTAAGGTTTTTTTACTGTTAGTTTCACCTGCCTATTATTTAATTTTTATCGTGAGAAGTAGGGTTAGATTTTAGCTTTTTTAAAAAGCCCACCTCCCCCACCACCCCATTAAAGTACAATTGCTTTAGTTAACCCCTATTGGGTTCAGGACAGTCCCTGAGTCCATGCCACTTTTACAATTTGTTGGAGAATTGATTGAAAATGATGTGAAGTTGAAGCTCCTTCTGAGAATCGTGTGATAATCAGCACTTATATGGAAGGCAAGAAGACATTTTCTGTATTTCTTGATGATATTGTTGGTCGTAGACTCCTTTGAGTATTCATTTTCAAGCATAGTACACGATATATTTAAAGCTCAAACAATAATTGGGAGAAGGATAATTTAGTATGTTCGTCTACGAAGCACGACCTAACTTGCATGCCACTTATCATAACTATTTGCACCACCCAGAAGACTATCCTTGCTTTTTACCTGACTTACATTATTATACCCCCAGAAACTGGAAGGTGCAGTTGGAAGCCACCAGCATTATAATGGTTTCAGCCAGGGTTTCAACATTCATCATTACGCAGGAAAGGTGAGCAAATCGGCCGTTGATTCTTTGTTAAACCAGTTCTCAAACAATCAAACCAGTGGATGCTCTAATAACCTAAAACCAATATAAGTTTACCAATAGACCCGCATCACTGATCTCAGATTCGAATGTTCATAAACGTTAATAAACGCAAAAAATTGAATCAGTTTTAGAAAAAATTTTGAATTTAACCTATTAAGTCCTACCCATTTCTTAACTCATCTACTTCGTTTTTCACCCAGCTTCCAAAAAAAGTCTATGACATTTGTAAAGTTTATTTTCAAAAGCATTCCTGGAAAACCTTTTTTCTGCAAAAGAATATTCAACATGAGATATTTGTTGTTTGAGAAATACATTTGATTAGTTTTAGAGCGTTGGTAGTCTAATGACTGTGGAACGTGTGCGTCGTTCCGTCGTCTTTGTTTTGCATATTTGGTATGTACATGAATTGCCAAACATGGGGGAGAGTTTAGAAGGCTTTAGGGAGTTAAGCAAGCTCCTAGTCTGTTTCAGTTTCCTAATCTGTTAATGTCACATTAGGGGTAAAAATCAAGCTATTTCATTTTTAAAAATGTTTCATTTCCACATTTCCTAATCTGGATTAAAGGTGTCAGACAAAGATGCCTTCTAAATTGTTTTTGTCGCTGCTCCATGCAATCCTGGTATTACATTCAATGTTTTGTTCAGGTGACATACGAAGCAGATGGATTTTGTGAGAGAAACAGAGACGTGCTTTTCAATGATTTGATTGAGCTAATGCAAAGCAGTAACAAGTAAGTTCTAATCGGCACATTTATTCTGATGACTTAGAAACGTATCTCAGCTTTAAAGACTTTCAATTTTGCTTGTGACGATGAAGCTTGAAGATTTCATGGACTGCCATGTAAACTTTAATTAAACTGCGAAGTCATTTCCTGAAGAAAAAATATATTGCCCACTTTATCTTTAGATTTTTTAATTGAAAAGGCCATCGTTTTTTCTTACTTATCAGGTTATGAATGTTTTTAGCTAATGTTGAAATGGAATGGAATCTATGAAATTATAGCTTTTGGACTTGATATTCTGTTGTCTGAGTCATTGGCTCTAATTTCCCACTTCTTTATCATTCGGATCTGTTCAGTTAGAAGACCTAGTTCTAGTATATTGAACTTTGCTTTCATATTTTTCATTCTAAAAAACTATTAACATTTGATGACATTCTTCAACAGCCCATTTATAGTCAGCCTGTTTCCCGACGACACCAAGACGGAAAAGAGGGGAAGGCCAACAACAGCCAGTAGCAAAATCAAGGTACCGCATCGACTTCCATTTTAAATGTAAATTAGACAATTGCATATTTCAGTTTGGAAATTATTGAAACTGAAATTACACCATGTTCAGCGTACCAGTAGGTAGTAGTGATGTTAACAATATTATTCAAAAATTTAATTGCACTTTAAACTATTTCATATGTTAAGCTGCATCAAATAAAGCACAATATCTGTCTAAGATCCTTTTTACTGCATATTTGAGTATCCTTCTTTGATTATCATTTGTTTAATTTCTCCATTAATGCCATTGATTTTTGTAAATGTTTGAGGGAATGAAGATTTGTCTATTTGTAATGTTTAAATTGCAGTTGGTATCGCGAACTCTTCACTTTTTGGAATTGATGCTTATGTTTAATATATTAACCTTTTTTGGCTTTGAATTGAGTTCATGAAACACCTGTTAAACTCCTAAGTTGCTATGCATTTTGTGAGCTAGAGTCTTTTGAAAAAACAATATTAACCAAACGATTATCTGCTCCGTTTTGTAGTGTGATTTAGATTTTTTTGCATGAATAAAATACAATTAAACATTCTTCAGTCACTGTTAAGAAGTTTGACAAAGAAAATCAGTTGATTATAAATATTTTCAGATTTATTTTTTCTTTCTCGGAATTACTCTACGTGAAGTTGACTCTATAAGCTTTTATGCAACATTAACTTATTGGTTCTATAGACACAAGCAAATACGCTGGTGAATAAGCTGATGCAGTGTACCCCTCATTATATTCGCTGCATCAAACCGAACGAATCAAAGAAACCACATGATTTTGAAGCTGATAGGTATGCAAAGCTAAAAAAATGTTTACACTTTTTAAAACCTATTACTTTTCAATATTCTCATCTTCTCAGCTCCTCTATAGTTTGTGCGATAATTAGATTATAAATTGTAGAGGATTTAATGATAATAACTTTTAGTTAGTCAGAAATTCGAATCAGATCTATGTCTCCTATTACAATAAAATTCAATAGTTTTTTGCATTGTTTATAATCAGAGGTATCACATATGCATGCGTTTTATACTCGTTTGAGATGTATTTTATCTTTGCCAACTTATTTGAACATTTCAGCTAAGTTTTCCCTTAGCAGGATTCTTGGCCAAATGGACACACAGCAGAAAGCAACTGCAGTTTTACATTGTCTTACCCCTTCCCTAAAATCACCATTGTTTGTGAAAGTTGGCTTTTGAAAGCAAAATCCCTCTCTCAAATCTTTACATATTTCAGATATAGTAAGCTCGTCTGTTTTCTTGAGCCATGATGAGTCTAAGTTGGACACTTTCGTGAGTGGGTCTATCCACTCACGATTTGCCAATCGTGAGTGGGTCTAAAGACGACCGAGATATCCTCCGCCCCTTTTAATAATACGTTTTGTGTTCTATTACAGAGTCAGGCATCAAGTAGAATACCTTGGGTTGAAGGAAAACATTCGAGTTCGGCGTGCTGGATTTGCCTTTCGAAGGGTATTCGACAAGTTTCTGCGAAGGTTTGCCTCCATTTTTTGAATATATGAAAAGTTTTTTTCAATGAATTTCAAAGCCACTATGTTTTGGATGTTCTTTTAAACAGTTACTTCAAGTGAAAACTGATTATAAATATAGCGATGGAACAGAATCGTTAAAAGGATATATATTAAATGGATCAGAAAAGACACCTGCAACCATCCGTATTTTGTGACTTCAAAGAACAGCTGTCAAGTTGGAATAAGGACTGTTGCTCTTCTTATTTGCCTAGGTATGCAATTTTGACTCCGGAGACATACCCTCGCTGGCAGGGAGATCCACGGTCAGGCATCAAGCACTTGATGAATGCAGTGAACATGGATGCTGACCAATGGCAATTGGGAAAGTCAAAAGTCTTTGTCAAGAACCCTGAGTCGGTGAGTTGTTGCAAAATCATAGAAGGATTAGCTTTATTACTGCAAACAATTTTTGATCTCACTGATTATTGTCACTTGGGCTTGAAAAGCGTTTTAGTTGGCTGTCAACGGCTTTAGCAAGAGATTGAAATGATCTACGTCTTCTTATAAGCTGCCTGTTAGTTTAGATATTTACTCACAAGTTTACTCCTCTCAAAAGCATATGCAATATTATGATCCTGTCATGCTAAATTTAACAGCCTATGGCTTTGTTTTTAAGTATTTTTAAAAGACTTGCTGTTTGAAGTTATGAAATAGATAGGCCATCCTAGATTAAAGGTAAATGCTTGTTTGCTTGCATTAAAAAGATACGCTCCTGTCGCTTCTAAAAAGCAAAGAGTTTATGTTTAAGTTTATGTACTAAAGAGCAAAATCCCATTTAGTTATAAGGGAAAGAAAAGGAGAAAGCAGCTTTCCAACCTGTTTTCTTAGAGCTCAAGAAGAATTTTTAGAATCATCTTTGTTTGTTATATATATGTCCTAAAAGTTTTGAAAACATACTCATAAGCCTGACCATTCTTTTAGCTGTTTTTGCTGGAAGAATTAAGAGAGAGAAAATATGACTCATTTGCGCGTACAATTCAGAAGGCATATCGTCAATACAAAGCACGACAGCAGTATATGCAGATGAAGATGCAAGGTACGGCAGTCTCTTTTATCACACTCTCTTTTATCACAGTCACTTAACACTGAATGGCAATACTGTTTGCTCAATCGAAAGTTTTTCTAGCTAAATAGCAGGTGCAAGACGACAGCAAACGTTGGAAGCATAACGCTCAAATTCAAGCTCAATGTGTGTCCGTTAGAATGTAACTTAAAATTGCATGACAGCTTACATATTGTTTGTTCAGGTTAGCTTTTGTCTTGAAGTGGGATTGTCTTTCATCAAATTATAATTCTCATCGTCTGTAATAGACTTTCAATATTTGTAAAATCTGCACGCAGGCTCCTTTTTGCAATGTCAATAACAGTTTTGCAGACCCCATAACCTAGAAATGTTTTGACTTGGATTTTGATTAATCGTGTCATGTCATTTCGTACTTACTCTTCATAAGAGTTTGAATTGTATTCATTTGAAACCAGCAAGTCTTCTGTAGAAATGCATTTAAGTTTATTATGACTCAGGGAGTTATTATGGTAACTGCATTGTTTAAATGCACACAGTAACTTATCTTTTTGCATGTCACAGCATCAGATATCTTGTATCAAAAGAAAGATCGTCGACGAGGCAGCTTGAACAGAAACTTCGTGGGTGATTACATTGGGCTTGATGATAATCCAGCTCTTAGGGCGCTTGTAGGTCAGTTCACCGTTTTGTTAAATTTTATTCTTTTCTGTTTAACTGGCCATTATTAACTACTAAGGTTTGCCTTTATACACATGACATGTTGGACTGGACAGTTAACTTACAGACGTTTCTATCTAGCATTTCTATAGACGTTTCTTTCAGTAATTTTTCTTCTTCTTTTTGCAGAAAAGAGAGAAAGAATAGAATTTGCTGAAACAGTCAATAAGGTGGACAGACGATTTAAGGTTAGGTCATCATTGTGTGAGGAATTTTTTTTCTCAGAAGATTTTATGATTGGGTGCAGGTAAAAATAATAGTATTGCTAAATTGTAAACTTTTTGCGATTTATTGAATATCAATGGAGAGCAATAAAATTTCCACATGTTCTTATCATGTAGAGCTTTTTGCTGAAAAAATCCAGGGGTGTTCATTTAACCTCGAAAAGGGGCAGTTTTGCCACCATGAAAGCCATGCTATACACAGTTACTTTTACTGGCGAATGTTTATTTTGATTTAATTGCACACTTTCTTTCCTTTTTTCTTACTAGATTATGAAAAGGGATCTACTACTCTCTGCAAAACATATATATCTAATCGGAAGGGAAACCATCAAAAAGGGACCAGACAAGGGTAAAATTGTAGAAATCGTCAAAAGGAAACTGACAATGGACAAGATTGCTTCGTTGTCTTTGAGGTAAAATAGCACTTCAAGAAATAATCACCTTTTTTATTTTTTCTGAAGATCATATTTTTTGGCTGGCATATATTGATCATTTTATTCAGGGGGCCTTAGAGATTTAAAGCATGGGCTCGTAGCTATAATTGTCACCAGCAAATCGAAATAATCCCCTTTTTTGTTCAACTGTCCAAACTCCTTTGCTTAGATATTGTCCTTCTCCCCCAAATGATTCATTGGGGCCATTCTTTTACTAAAGGGTACTTTTTTCCCTTAACGCCACTGACTCTGTTTACCACTGGAAAATCTTCATTTCTGAACCATCTGTTCCGGTCTCCTTTTCATTATTCCTGCAATAATTATCATCTTTCCATTTATTTCTAACTGACAGTAATGTTCATTTAACGTAACCCCCCCTACTACATACTGACTCCTATTGTTTATTCATATTAGTCGTTCCTAATGATGCATGATAAGACTTCAAAGTGTACCTTGTATCAACTTCCTCTTTCACTCGACTCTGACTGTATAAAGCAACCCTGATGTTCATTTAAAATTTCAATCAATTGATTTCTGCATTCTTAATCATTTTTTTGCCCTTTTCTTTGCAGCCCTTTTCAGGATGGATTTGTCGTTATCCACGTTCCGTCTGAATATGATACGATCTTCGAATCTGTTTTCAAGACGGAGTTCCTCACATTACTAAGTGCCAAATATGAAGCTGCATTAAACAGAAAACTCAAAATTGATTTCAATGTGTCGTATGTTTCTTTATATTAGTTTTCCTATTTCATTTACCAACCCTCTTCATTGCAATGGTCCCAATTGTTTTACCCACTATTGATTATAAAATTTGAATTTAAAAATCTTTTTGAATTTTTGGCTTCGACTGATACATCTTCGAGAATTTTCGGAAATTTTTTCAAATAGTAGCCTTTCGTTTGTTCAGAGCCCCATGAAATTTTGCTTTTATATAATCAATGTTTATACACAAAGTCGTACAACCTTAACTTTGTGTATAAACACAGCAGCTTCCGTCATTAACAGCCAAAGAGTTACGGGCTGTCCTTTCCATTAACAGCACTGACAAGTGCCCTCTTAACCTCCAAAAGGGGAAAATGTAATTTTTTACTATTCTTTTTTTACTGTGCACGATTCCTTTGTTAGCACTCTCAGAAAGTCTTTCCTGCACACATTCGAAAATTGAGCAGTTGCCAATTCTGGTCGTCTCCAGGAATTAAACCCCCCTTAATTTCAAAAGCTTTATTTTGTCTAAATTTTCTGTTACTTTTAAGCGCTCTCTTTCACTTCACTGTTTTAAATGTCATTTTCGCTGCAGTATCACTGTTGCTGTCAAAAAGGAAGGCTGGAGCAGCCGCATTCCAGGGTCTTTGGGCGGCGGTTTGACCCGCACATTGAAATTTCAAGTTGGAAGCGGTGATCTTCCCGTTTTAAAGCCCGCTGGGAAACAACAACTCACAATTTCCATTGGACTTGGGTTGCCAAAAGATTCACGTAAGTTTTGTTTTGTATTTAATTTAAACTGAAGTCTGGTTCCTTTACTCATGCAATGTTTTACTCCACCAGCATCTGTTTTAATTGCATTCAAACATTTATTTTTATCAGCTTGTAAGACCGAAAGCTTCGAGTATTTCTGTACAAATGGCTCATTGCTAAAAGTCTACTGTTAAGCTGACGGAGTTCGTCCCTAGGGTTGGGAAAATCAATTTATTTGAATTTTTTTTCATATTTCTTAATACAGCTTTCTACGCCCATTTTTGTTATACGTTCGCATTGCAGTGAAGTAAATGAGCGTTGTCATCAGGGTTGACCATAAGGTGTAAGAAATCCCCTATTAATTGCACATACCGACCGAATAATCTGCACGTTCTAGTATTAATAGAAAATTTTATTTGATTTCACAAACGTTCAACACCAATTATTTGTTGCATATAGGGCCAAGTGCACAAAGACCTTCGGGTTCCAGCCGAGGTCCTGGTTCCCAAAACATGCAAGCGTATGCAGTTGTTGATAAGAGCAATCGCAGTCAAAAGAAGCGACAGTCTTTCAGCAGAGCCAGTCGAGTACCTTCGCATCATCCCAATTTACCCACGTCGGGCGCTAAACGGGTCGCAAGGCAATCATCTTCTGGCGTTAACCATGATTTCATGAGCACTCCTGAATCAGGGGTTTGCGGGTAAGCTCTTGCTTTATAGCGATCTATTTTTGCCTTTAAACTCCAAAAAATTCCGGCAGTTTTTTTTATTTTGTATATACCAGTTACAATCCACCCTTCAGAGCTGATCTTACGGCTCTCCTTAAGTTCTCTAGCTGACACCAGAGCAGTGTGTATTGGATCATCAGTTCCGTTAATAGTGAGAGACCATGATCAGTGACCTATAACCCATAAATTCTTAGATTCAGGGGGCCTGTACAAAATTTTGAAAATCCTATGCAGGCTGTCAATTTCAGTCTTGTGTTTGAATTGAATAGTAACTTCTTTAAAGAACAAAATGTCTGCATGTTCCATATGTTGATTAAATTAGCAATTTAAGAACAGTTAGAAACTACATTGGCCGTCGGCTAATATGCTTTGTCTCACCTACTAGGTTTTTGCTAAATGTCCTATTTTAGACAGGAAGGGGCAAGGGGACAAATCGCCCCAGGGCCTTGAGGTCTAGGGGCCACAAAAAGTAATGAATTCCTTTTTTAGAATGGAGTTAATCAAACATATCATAAGGATGTCTATAAATAGTGAAACGTTTTAAAAAATTGCATTCCTTTGATATTCAACTTCATGCTAGAAAGGTGCCAAATACTATGTCCGCGACACAGTTTTGTTTGGTCTATTCAAAGGACAAACTTTGGGCCCAGGCTCCCAACAGATGTAAATGCAGCCTTTGATCTAATGACACTTTTTTGTCGTAAAACACAGCTTTATTGTCCCAAACAGTTGGTTCTCCGAGTGTGGTCTTTGCTTTCCTTCCGTGTTGAAGGTTTTTGGTAATAATTCGCTTAAAACTTGTATCAAAAAATTTCAAAGTAGTTGTAAGGATAGCTGCAGCCCCACCTGTCACAGTTGCATTATGCGAAAGGGCACACAGCAAGGTGAAGACCATCAACAATTACCTTTAAGCATCAAAGCAGGTTGGAAAGCCTTGTTTAAATTAGCATCAAGCGAGATGTGGCAGATAAAATAAACCTAAGCAGCCTCGTTAAGAAGTTGAAAGCCACTGCTAGGCAAACCTATCACTATGATGGTTTATGATGGTATTAGTTTTTGTGTGTGTAAATCTTTGCCTATGAAACTGAACTTTCTGACTCAATGAAATCGTATTCTTGTATCGAGGGTTACAAAATAAATTCAAACTTGTTTATCAGTGATGAGCAAAGTTTTTCATGCGATGCTGCCAAAGGGCGTTTTCCGACGTTCTTAAGGATGTAGCCCCGACCCCTTTCCCAGCCTATTGTCAACCCCATTATTTTAGAGCTGGCACCCCCTGACAAGAGCCAGACATCAACAGGTCATCCCTCTTTGTGAACAACAACATTCACGACAGAATTCACGGGCACACTGTTCGTTACAAGTTTAGTCATTTTTGATCGTTTTTTATATTGTCCAAACAGAGTACCTAGCTTGCATTCCAACTAAATCAGTTTTAATTTGTTTGCAGCATTCAAAGAGTTACGTCATCAAAAACAGCTGCAGCTCGTCCAAGGCCTGCAGCTCCCGCGAAACCAAAACCAGCTCCGAAGCCAAGATTACCCATGTGTCGAACTATTTACGCCTACGATGCTGCCGAAACGGACGAACTGTCTTTCGATGCAGGCGAAACGGTCGAGATAGTTAAAGAAGGTTAGTCTTACGATAAATATCTTGCAGCTTGTATTAATTTATGGCTTTTAGCAATTATATTTTACATTTCTTTCAAAGAGACTGAAGATTTTATCAAGTTAAGAGCTGTTTGGATACGAATCTTGTGTGATCATGTTTGTTTATTTTACAGTTTAGGCTTACTCAAACATTTAACTATGCATGTGACATTATAAAATCAAAGCACTCCATTCCATTACTTTGAATCATGATTTGTAACCAACTTTAAGTCTAATTTCATCGACACAGTCCTGCATATTCGCCCTTAATTGTGATAGGTTGATGGCAAGCCCTCAGTTCAAATTTATTATTTAATCTATTGTATTTCAAAAGCCTCCTTTTTTAGTGTTTAAATTTTGTCACTGTTGTGTAGAGCAATTCTGATTTTTCTGTTTTTTTCCAGATCCATCCGGATGGTGGGTTGGCAAACACCGTGGCAAAGAAGGCTTATTCCCGAGTAACTATGTCGAAAAGATCTGAATCGCTTTTGGATGGACAGTCTTTTATATAGATTTTTAGTGATTTTTAATAAACTGTTGTACTATGTATGACTCTTAGATCCAAAAAGAGTTCATAATTATCTAAAAAGCTAAAGACATCATTCGTCCTTATTTTGTGGTACAGAATAATTTACCTTATCGATTGGTTGGGTTTATATGCCTCCTTGATTATACCTGCAGACAAATCTTGATAAATGCCCCCAGCTTACATCTGTACCAATATATTGTCCAATTTTTTGTGACTGTTTTTTCTTCCCTTTATTTCTTAAGAGCTTCCTAGCACTGTTACTATTCAGTAAAGTAAAACTGCAGAATTCTAAGACACTGGGTGAAAGGGTTGAATTAATTCGGGTAATAGGGCATATTAGTCTTAAATTTGTATTCACTCTATTTAATTTTGGCTTTGATAGTAATCCATGACAATAGTTTTGAAGCAATCATCTTGATATTTATAATGGTGTTGTTTTCCATTTTGTTCCCTGAATTTTGGTTCCTATTTAAGAATACACAGACAACCATTTTGCTTGTTTTTGTCTTCGAGCAGTATAAACATGCGATTCTTTCTTCACGTGGTATTGATAAAGAAGTGGCTGGCAACAACCTTCAGACTTGCTGCAAAAATATTATCAGAATGATTCAGTTCGAAATAATTTGTTTTACTGTTTGCAGACGCAGTTTTTGACCTATTCGGTTTTAAGACTCTCCTGGTAGAATAAATTTGTTCACTTTTTAAAGAAGAAGGGATTTTTAAGCCTGTAACCCTTCTTGAAGGGTTGCTTACAACGTTCTGCAAATCCCGACTAATCTGTGATTATTGTAAGGGCTAGAAGAATCTGATAAAAATGTTGACTTATTTTGCATCGATTTCAGCCGTTCGTTAATCCACTCTTCATCGAATTGCCTCCCTAAATTCTTATGTTTTCTCATAACATATCACCGAGGGCACATATTTAACAACAGCTTTGAATGATCTTCTTTTCCAGCCTGCAATTGCACACTCCTCTGAGATCAGATTGTGTTCACCCCGCTTTGGAATTTCGGTTTGCGCATGCTTGGTTCATAACATATCAACATCATACAGTTGATTTATGAAACAAACCACTACATAAATTAGCAAGTTCCTCGCGAATTTCAATATTGCTTATTACATAAATACATAATTGATGTGACAAAAAGCGTTTGTTCATTAATCGAGTAAGAAACAAATTTCTGATAACGGGTTTCTGTAAGTGGATTTGTACAGTTTTGTAAGTGATATGCCATACCAGAGATTAATGGAGAAAGCGGAGATTTAAGATGAGCAAAATTCAATTGGTCTTCCCCTCCGTTGTGTAATGTTTACATTGGTTGGATCAGCTTGTCATAAGTAGGGCACCAGACTACAAAAACCAAACTAAAAAAGTTGGGGAAGAAGGAAATTATTATACTGGCTGCCTAGAAATATAATGATAATTTTTTCAAATAAAGCACATTGTCAAGAGAAAAGTTCTGGAGGCCAGAAGCCATGACAGCCAAAAATGTAAACTGAATGGGCCCAAGAATTGAGCCTTTCGATACTCCACAAGAAAAGCTAATGCGAGGCTACCATACCATGCAATATTGGCCTAAATCACAAGTTTATGTCGACAGGATTACCGTTATAAATACTTGCAATCAACGCAGTTACAATGGGAATAAATGTTATTTGATGCAATTGCCTTTCAACTATGTCGTTTATCATTGACTCAATACTAGTTTTTGGCTCCGAAGCTCTGTTCTTTGCATTCGGCTGGATATTTTTCACGAGCAAGCTGTTCAAAGATTACGAAGTACACCATGCTGTCGTTCAACTCATCTTTTCTTTCACATTCTCGTTATCTTGTACTATGTTTGAGCTGATAATATTCGAAATACTTGGTATATTGGATCCATCATCACGTTATTTTCATTGGAATGTTGGGATTTATTGTTTATTGCTCGTTGTAATCCTATTGATTCCGGTTTATGTGGGTTATTTTGCCGTCCTAAATTTCACAAGGATACGTGGTACCACATTGCAGGTTGTGCTTACTTTTGTCTGTTGGTTCGGCTTTTTCTATTTCTTCTGGAAAATCGGCAACCCTTTCCCGATCCTTTCAGCGAAGCATGGAATTTTGTCAATCGAGCAAGGAGTTAGCCGTGTTGGGGTAATCGGAGTAACACTGATGGCCGTTCTCTCGGGATTTGGTGCTGTTAACGCCCCGTACACATACATGTCCTATTTCATGAGACAGGTCACAGATGCAGACATTCATGCAATCGAAAGACGTCTGATGCAAACGATGGAGTTGATTCTGATGAAGAAAAAACGAATTTCATATTCTAAAAGACAGCAATTAACAAATGGATCAAAATCACCAAAATCAGGTGAGCGTTTTGAAACCAAAAGAAAGCAGAACTACTTGGTTCTACAATGATTTTCAGACACTGATAGAGGTAGCAACAAAAATAGAGGGTTGTGGTTTTACCATCTTCAACATGTAGTATTTTTGATAAATTTTATGAATACTTCCTCTGGGAATGGTGAGCTATTAAGCTCTCTCCAGTACAAAGGTCAGCACATATATTGATGGTCTCGCGCAGGAGTTCACTGACTGGTAGAAGTGGGCTAACAATATACACTGGTAAGGAATTAAGTGTTAGACTTTTTGACCAGTCAGTACATCCTCTGAGCAAGTCCATCAATATATGTGCTGATACTTTGTACTTGAGTGAGCTTAATAAAACATTTAGCAGATTCTCCAACAAAAGTGAGGAAAACGAGCAGTTCTAGACACCCAAGCATAAAGTTAGTACCCCTGAGTTCATTGTAATAAGATATCGCAGATTGGTGCAAAGATGAACTTTTTTATTGCAAGTGTTTCACAGGTTCTTCAATCATCATGGCTCAATTTTTGTGCTTTTGTGACATGTTGATATTGTTTAGAAATAAGCAAAAATCAAGAATATTCTTACATTTACTATTTTCACTATCAAACCTTGATAAACTTATAACATATTTCAACATATTCCAGTTAAAAAGTCATCTTTTAACTTTTATGAAACTTGCTATGGCCACTTGAATTTTGGTTCGATAGAATTTTTGGCTGCGGGGTTGCCATTTCTGTTTCAGCCTGTGCAATACTTTTGCTCACTAAGTGTATATAGAATATTAGTGTTTGAGATTACATTCACAAAAAATTATACATCACTATAAAAAAATTTTCATATACAATTTGAAAAAGGATAGAGAGCAGTTTCCATGTTTATATGGAATCAGTCTGATAATATGTCTCCTTCAAATGTCGGACATTATCTTATTCATATTTTTGCTTGGCAGGAATTTGGGGAGTTTTCAGTGGATTTTCCAGTGGAGGAGGAAGTGAAAATATCAGTCTTTTAGAAAATGAAGTTAAAGCACTAGAAGAGTTAAGCAGAGCCCTTTTTCTAGAATCAGTGGATTTGCATAATTCAAAAGAAAGAGTTGAATTTTCAAAAACTCTTCAAGGTAAATACTTTGATCTTCTTGGGCATATATTTTCAATCTACTGCATATGGAAGATTTTCATCTCGGCTGTCAATATCATATTTGACCGTGTTGGAAAAGTTGATCCTATAACAAAGTCAATTGAAATTCTGGTGCATTACTTTGGCATAGAATTTGATGTTCACTTTTGGTCACAACAAGTTTCATTCATTCTGGTTGGAATTTTGATTGTTACGTCAATCAGGGGACTTCTTATTACACTTACAAAGTTCTTTTATGCAATATCAAGCAGCAAGTCATCAAATATAATAGTTTTGGCCCTAGCTGAGGTAATGGGTATGTACTTCATATCTTCTGTTTTGCTAATGAGAATGAACATGCCTGAGCAGTATCGTCAGATAATCACAAAAGTTCTTGGTGACCTTCAGTTCCATTTCTACCACCGCTGGTTTGATGTTATCTTTTTGGTGAGTGCCTTGGCCAGTATCGGATTCTTGTATCTTGCACACCAACAAGCCCCTGAGAAACACATGTATCAATCTGGAGAGCTTTAGTGGATATTAGATTAGACACAAAACTTATAAAGCTACAGGAAACCCAAATTCATCAAAAATGAATTGCAAAGTCATCCGTCACTTAATTTCCAGAATCATTATGAATGATATGCTTTCTTAGAAAACCTTAGTTTGTATCTAATGACAATATGAATCAGATATTAAATTCTATAAAGCTGAACAATATTATTTGAAATAGCTGTTTACCATTTAACTGCTAATGAAATTTATTTTCAGTAGTTTTTCTGAACAGTAGCTATAAAATATCTACTAGAAAGATGCTATTGAAAATTGTTTTTCTGAAGAATACTAACTTGTCAATAAAGAGAAATAAACTGTTCTGTTAACTTTCATTGTTCTATTTAAATGTTTATCCTATTGAATAATTTGAGGATATATCTAATTGATAATATTCCTCACTACCTGAAATATTATGGTTTTGGTTAACATCTCTGCTTACTTAAGAGTGAAAAAATCGTTATTTTGTCAAAGCATTAACTACAAATTGCCTTTTTACTTAACAAATTTATTTTGATACTTTCACATGTTTTGAACACAGCACGTAGCCCAAGTTTACTGTCCTGTAAAATATATGTTTTATTAGTTTTGTTACTTCTTGTAGAATTTTTAGAATAATTCAATTGAGTGCGGCTGCTAGACGGACTCCAATAGAATGGTTGTGACAAAAGGTCGATAAAATACATAAAAAGTAAGGAACACCGCAACAAGCCGAGAACAAACAACAATTTTTGTTGGCCTATTTCTTTATATGTAGCCTTAGGTTAAAATTTTTGATGTATGTTATCAGGCTTGAAACCCCATTCTTTATACTGCAAATTCTGGTACTGTATTGTACATTTTGTTTCTTTTTCCATGACAGGTTTTTCCATTAGAGAGTTTTTCCAGAACAGATTTTCCATTGACAATCTTTTTCCAGAACAGTTCAGATCAGCTACTTGTTTTTAAATCCAGTCAGGCGTTTTATACGGTGGTGCTAGCAGAAAACTAAATTAATTTTTCACCTGTGACAGCAATCAATCTGGTCACATATTTGCAAACTACTGAGAGTGGTAGTTTCCCTTCAATGTTTCGAATTTCATTGTCTCGTACGTATAAAACCTCTCTCTTGCAATTCAAAGCAGAGACATTTACTTGACAGGCCTTCCAGAACCAAGCCGTATTTTAAGCAGATTGAATTGCGAAATTCTTCCTTATTTAAGTCATGGCCTTCGTCTGCGCAGCTCCCTTATCTTGTGTTCGTGACAGAGTATTCTGCAGTGACTTACTAGTTGCTTTTTGAGCAACCAAATTGGCCTAACCTTACAAGCTGCTTGATGACTTCATCATTTAGCAAACGGTGTAAAAATTGTTGCACTATCATAGCTGCATGTGATGCAGTTATTGATGATTCATCTTCAAAACACGATCCAAGTCGATGATGCCCATCTCACCTAATCGAAAAGGTAAAGCCAAACTCTACGTAATTCCCGAGAGACCTTACACACAGACACGAGGTACAAGCCTTACATCTGCTATTTTTTTCAATTGGCTGTATCAAAGTGAGGAATTGCACTCATACAGTAAGTGAATTTATACACGAAACCAAATGTGAGGGCGCTGTACGCAGCTGGCGGTTGAAATTCAGCTATATTACACGAATTCTCCAATGCCTTCAGCCAGCTCAGCTGACTCAAAGACGACCATCTAATGAATGCTCTCAAATGTCTTGGACCCTCAGAAAGATCTTCAAATGTGCGTTGTGCTTCTTCTTCCATATCCTCACCTTTCTTCATAACAATTATTTCTTCTCATTCACAATGTAGCCAAACTTTTTATATTCCATCTTCAGAGTTTAAAAAAATTATCAATAGGGGCCAATGACTATGCCGCAGAGGCATCAACAACTAACTAAACATAGCAAGGCAAAATTGGCGAGCTCTGATTGGCTAAGAGAAAATTGTAAACAAAGCAGCTAATTGGACAAAAACGAAATTCTACCTTGCTACTAAACATGCCTCACTTCATTGCAAAGTAAAGATATTTAAGGTAATGTGTCCAGCTATAGCAAGCGACTCTGCAGGGGTTTTTAGAAACATGTGATTTTTCATGCCATCGCCCCAGTCATTACGGTCGTTCTGTTTATTTATTCTGCTGCGAGGTCAGCCTTTCATGTGAGCAGTTTTGCATTGCAAGAACACTAACCAATCGCAAATTGTTATTTTGATGGGTGGCTTGAAAGTTGGGTATACGCAGTCCTTTTATATGGACACATTACCTTTAACAAAGAAGTTGAAGTGGCACAGAATGGCATTGCTGAAGATTCTCTCTGTGAAGTATCCTTTAATAAAAATTCGTAATGAAAATGTGTAAATATGAATTAAGAAATGTAAGTAATAATCAAGAAGTTTTACATCAAACAGCTTTTTTGATGTAAAAATAACAAATGTAAATGCTGAATCAAATAAATATTTGCCAACGGAAATTATTCTTAGAAAGGCGAAAAACGAAAAGAAGCAAATGTACAACCAGAAAGTTACTAGATTTGATCATAGAATGGAACATTTACGTGTTTGGTCTTTGGCACCAACAGTGACAAAAAGTGTCAATTTTCCAAAAGCGATCGGCAAAGAAACTTCCAGCGAGAAGAAACAAAAAATGCTGTGAAAAATTTGTTTATGATTAGAGCAGAAATTTCCTTTTGTGAAATTTCCTTACGTTAAATGTTATTGTATATTTGAGGTTCACGAACAGTTTTTTAATAGAATATATTGGTGGTTTAGGACTTATGTGATAAACAAATAGGATTTGTCCAAAATCTCATATTTAACAGTCGATAACACCATGCAGGCATTTGAGATTAGATACAAGAATGATTATTTAACAAAGACTACGTGAATAAAGTTTGCATGTAGTATTTTTGGCACACAATATGAATAAGGTTCAATAAAAGAAAACCCAAACTGTGCATGAAAGATAACAACATCAAGATAGTATGAACCTTGCATAATTACGTATGTAGCACTCAATCTTTATGGTGTGCGCCTAGGGGGGGGGGGGTGGGGGTACTCATACATATTTAGGGTAGCGGTGCACGGGTTACTTTTTCGGTCTAAAATTTGAGCGAAATTTATTTTTTTTGGGCCAGCCAATTTTTTACAATTACTTTTTTGGGTTTATGAAATGCCGAATTATTTCTTTGGGCCTTGAATGTGACAACAGTGGAGCCAACACACAGGGCCGACCACGACGCTGCTCAGGCAGCCATTCGTCCCCAGGGACAATAAAAAACCAGACAGCTATGACTACGTACTGAACAATGATGCAAAGATGATTCTAATTATCATGGGTGTTAGTGGGTCAGGAAAGTATGAAACCTTTATTGTTTTGTATTTTCACAGCCGTTTCCACTCGAGCCTAGATTTCAACAGTTTCATCAGAATATTCAATGGTCAGCATAATCATTATCATCATTATCGAGGGGCAAATCACTCCAAGAAAATATCGTACAGTTTTTGCGAAAATCCTATTGTTTCATCTGAAAATCCCTGGAAATCCTTTTGTTTTAGGGAAAATCTCGCACGCTATTTGCAAGAATGAATTGCCCCTCGGGCATAATTATCATGATAATTATTATGACCATTAGTAATCTAAATCTTAATCGCTATGATCATCATCATCAATCATCACTGAGCAGGGGGGGGGGGGGGCTAAGGCAGAGGCAATAGCCCAAATTTGCCAAAAACATATTTGTGAAATGGACCACCAGTCAAGCAAGAACAGATTTAAGCAGCAAAGATTAGGGGGGTGTTGAATAATGACTGGATTTTGATGCCACACCCTTCAGGTGACTAGAAAATGATGGACACTCTAATTTCAAAAATCCAGCTTTTAACTTCAAGAAAGAAGATAAGATGATAGATAAAGAAAATTTTTGCATTATTTTGTTACAACTGACCACCAAAAATGCTTTTTACCAAATCAAAACAAAATTTATCAAGGGACACAAAAATATTGAGGTTGTCACATGCACTAAACCCCCTGGTTAATTCTTCCCTGCAGTCGAGCTCCTTTTTATTTGGTGTTAGCCACTTGCTTTTGTCAGCGCCATGTGGTGCTGCCTGTATGCACAATTGGTCCGTTTACTTGGGTTTCTCAAACATACAACATCAAAGCTCAAGTGTGGAAAAGTGCACTAATACTTGAGTTTTCACTTTTAATAATCAAGACATTTTTAAGTTTGGAATATGTTAATTCTACATTATCTTGCTTGTGAATTACTCATAGGACAAAATTGTTTTCATACTTGGTAAACAACTCCAGTAAAGGCTTGACAGGGGGCCCAGTCAGGGTCAATGAGAGCTAAATGCTAAATATTAAAAAATCTCCAAATGGTAGCATAAGAACAAATTAATTTTGATTGATTGACCAAATTATTTTTTGAATGATATGCCGATTTTGATATGTCTTGAAGGGTGTTCAGCCACTTAATGGCTTGTTCTTAGGGTGTTCTTGGAATGTTCAGCCTGTTCTTGAAGTGTTCAGTCTTTTAGAAACGACAATGTATGTATACATAGGCATTAAGCATGCATCTATTTTTCATTACAGAACAACTATAGGCACACTTCTTTCAGAGAAGGTAACTTTAAGCTCCTTAAAAATTTCCTAAACCTCTCTGCTTAAAATCTTTTGTGAGTAGTTTCCCGAAATATCTTATTCAGATAATTCACTATTCTATTGCATTTCTTCTTTTCTATTGTTTTGTATATCTTCATAATTATATTATTTGCCATCTTTTGTGGTATTTATGATGAAAACTTTTTTGTTATTTTTCCGCTCAATGTTAATGTGAATTGATTGAATGTATGACATTTTCTCAGCAGAAAACTGAGAGCTTGCTGCCAAGGGGAGTTTTGTTAAGATATATTGCAGATCTTATTGCAGATCTGGTACTCATGTTAACTAGGCTTCTACAAATGATGAATGTCTTAATTTTTAACTAAGTTCAATATATCTTTAAATTTGTGGCCCACCAACCCCCTTCTCCCCCTTCCCTCAACATCTACACAAAAATAGAAAATTGATCAGGGCACTTCAAGTGGGATCATCCACAGCCAGTGCCTCCTCTTGCCACTAGCATTCATTGGTTCCAAAAGTTCCAATGCAAATTTATGCTGGTACATTTATAGGCATAAGACATGTTTGTTCAGAGTTTAGCTCACATGATAAGAAGGGTTTTAGGATTCATCTGAAGGTCCATCACATCACATCATGTCATTAACAGCCATCTAATTTCATATAAAGGTTGGTTGATTGATTTTCTATTGCTGCACCCAACCTATTCGAGTTGCCTTTTGGTCATGAGTGAAAATGAATGAGATTTTATTCATCTGAAGGTCCATCACATCACATCATGTCATTAACAGCCATCTAATTTCATATAAAGGTTGGTTGATTGATTTTCTATTGCTGCACCCAACCTATTCGAGTTGCCTTTTGGTCATGAGTGAAAATGAATGAGATTTTATAACAAATATCAAACTATTTTTTTCAGATGTCTATTTTGTTTGCTGATGCTGACGATTTTCACCCATCATCGAACAAATCAAAAATGAGTTCTGGTATACCACTGACTGATGAGGTGATATTATCAATTAGCAAAGTTTGTAAGCTCTTATATGTCTGTTATTGTCTGTTATTGAGCAAACATTTGTTTTACGACAATGAGGCTAGAATAACTGGAGAGGCACAATTGTTTGAGAGCTATAGCTCATGTGTATTGGAAGGAAAGGTTTTTATTGTGTTGCTGATGTATTTGGAAGCAATTATGATCACACAAAACATTCAATAAAATATTCCATAAATGGGCTTCTTTATAGTGTTATTTGTGTTATTTGTTTCGTTTTCAGGATAGGGAACCCTGGTTGGATATATTGAAGGACATGATATCACGGTAATTTTGTTTTCCTTATGTAGAGCAAAAGTTTTCATGTATGTAGTGACAAAGCAAGAATCTTATAATATGTCAAACAGGAAAAAGGCCAGTGACTACCAAATGGTCATTCATGGTGTTTGTACATATGGTATTTCTTCATCTTTGAAAAGCATATGGAGAGGATTTCTATCATAAAGCTGTTGTTATATTATGTTGACTTTTTTCTCAGTCTTTGTGGGTGTATATACAAGGAGCATGCTCCTCATAAGTTTTTTTCCGGACAAGTTTAGAAGACCTTTAAAGTTGTTTAAAAGAAGAACACAAAGGTTTTTGAAAATGTCCCTGGAAGAATAAGAGTTTTTAAAAATACCTTTAAATTTGTTGTAATCCACTAAGAATAAAATTTAAATAGTGTCTTTAATCTTTCGCCTCCTTCAGTGATGCTAAAGGATTTGTGGTGAGAGTTGGGCCAGTCATAATGATAAAACGTCTGATAGTTATTCTATCATAATAATGCTGTACCAGTCTGTGGGCATTTAACTTCCCAACGTATCTCATTTAGTTAAGTTCGCAAAATTAATTATTACTGACATACTTTTGAGAATCTGGTGGGTGACTTGAAATCCAAGGTATAACATTAACAGTTAGGAGAACCCTTGGAAGGGCAGCTTTTAGAAAAGATTTGTTTGTTTAATTCAGGGGAAACAGTCCTCCTCATGACCTCTGTGTAGATTAACGTGCTTTTCTTTTTCCCAAATGGGTTGATAAGGAAAGAAGCGTTGAGCTTATGTTGACTATATGAATCTGTTCTTAGTAAGTAAACGATTACAGGTATTTGTTAGAGGATATTTTGCCTATCCTTCCCCCTCCTAAAAGACAGTGTTGCTACGTTTTCAAATTGAAATTTCAAACATTCACCTATCGTGGTTTGCTGACATGGTCTAAGGTACATTCCCGAGCATAAAAGGGTGTGGCCCAATCTTGCTCCTTTTGATTTGTTTAACTTTCGATGATCTATCTCAGCCAAAACGCTAGAAATTCCAAGAATTTAAGACTACACGCGACACTGAATCACAATATCAAATGTATGAAATTTGTTTGTCTTTTCTTCCTTCTAGTTACTATTTCTATTTAAAACTCAATGTTTAAAGCGGGAATACATCTTCCCTAGAAGAGATATACTACATCATATCAAAAATCCAAGAAACCAATTAGCATATCAAGTAACTTATACATGCCTTGTGAATGGCTAGGGCATTACCCTAGGTGTTTCTTTGCCAACACCTTAGGAATAAATGAGAAATAATTACATTCTACATATCTTTTCCCTAATTTTTGTTTTTACCGATTACTTAATTATAGCACTGTTTTGTTAAGTTGTGTGTTGTTTCACGCGAACCTTTATTAAATGCGTTTGCTTGTTTGGGTTAAAATTTCATGTTTTACAGGAGTGGATATGAACAAAGCCGAGTGTGCTTATCTTAAATTCTAATCATGTTAAGTTGGTTTGATACGTGCCCCATGCTTTTTGGAAGCTACATGTTTAGCTACCCAACGTAGTGTACTTTAGAAATGTTATGAGATAATTGCTGTGACTGAAAATTAAAGTCTTGAAGTCCCTAACTAGTGAATAGATCTTGTTGGCCACTTTTTTGGCACAAAATAAGCCATGCAAGTTTAGTTAAGTAATTGCATTTTGAAAAATTAAAGTTCTGCTTTTTGTCTGATACTGAAATTGTATTTCTCAATGTATTTAATTCTAAGTTCAAGCGGCGAAATTAGAAAACAAGAATCGTCTGATCGTGGAAGAGTTTATTCAATTTTTGTTGTGATAAGAAAGTTTCTTCTTCATTCATAGCTGGGATTCAGAAGGCACTGATGCTATTTTGGCATGCTCTGCATTAAAGAAGTCTTACAGGAACCATTTGCTATCAGGATTGAACCAACTAACTGCACATCATTCACAAAACGATGTATTAAGAACAGGAATATTTGTTTTTCTAAAAGGCTCTTTGGAGTGCATTCATAGACGCATGTCCCAAAGAAAAGACCACTTTATGCCTCAAGCATTGTTACAATCACAGTTCAAGGACTTAGAAGAGCCTGATCCAGAAAAAGAAAACGTTATCACTGTAAATGTTAGTTCTAGTACTGATGAAATTGTTAAATGTATAGAATTGAAATTGCAGAGTTTTGTTAAATTTTGATAATACGTTATAAGGAGAGATCTTAGATATCTTCCCACTCCTTTTAGAGTTTCAGACCCTTGTTTCATACTCCTTAAATACTTAGTAAGTTGATATTTTTTGTCTCTAACAAACTCTTTATCAAATATAGAAACATCCATTGCATCGGGGCAATGATTTTCTGACTTTGTAAACTGCTTGATAACACAAAAATTTGTTGGGTTGTAGCCTCTACCCACTTTTTTCAAAATATGTGAAAATCCTTGGACCTACTTTTCTAAGGTTATAATTGAATCAAAGAATTAATGCCATGTCCATGTATATGCTAAGGAGATTTATCGTGTAAAATTTATGATCCAAAGGTCGACCATACAACCTTCTTATATCTACGACCGACCATACAAGTTTTCTTATATCAAATGTTTGTTTACAATCGTCTTAGATGTATGCCCATAAAAAGAATCTAACTTAAAATCGTACAAATCATCTCTTTTATAACATTTGCAAAGAGTGTTGGAAAAAAAGCAATAGCAAGAAATAATGTTATTTAATAAGTGTAATCTTAGGCCTTTCTTTCAAGCATATATTTGAAACCAAAGATAAATGTTTGTATATACGTTGTGTATAAGAAGTATATAAATTATTAACGAATAGTTTTGTATTTTGTCTTCCTTTTTGGTATACGATCTCTAATTACACCCCTGTTGATGCAACCAATTTAACTGTTCTCCATTGTATTGTTTCAGTATTCAATCTATCTTAAATTTTCATAATTCTCAAAATTTCTAGCCATTACGTCTTTCAAATCTTGATATTAGCAGATAGACTTATTTTCGCTAAAAATCTTGTAATTCAGCTACCATTTAAAGGAATGTTTCTTGTTTCAATAAAAGAATATTTTATCTTCTTATTAATATTTAATCCTCTGGATTTCTCTTACTTCCTATATGGTTCTTTTCATGTTTTTATATAATAATTTTATCAACGACATCGTGAAGATTGGACTTTAACATGTTGTTATCCATTATAAATCCGCTTCAATTTTATGTGCTTGTGGCAGTTGCTTGAGGTGAATCACAATTGAGAACTGTGACCTTAAAGACAACAGTGTCGCATTGCAATGAGCTGTTGTTGTAATGAGCTTTTACAAGGTTATTACCTTTTTTGGAATATATGCTATACTAAATAAAAACGGACAACATTAATTTGCATTTGAACTAATGCTGATTAAAATGCATTAAAGATGCTCCGTGGTATATAAAACGAAAGTATTGCAATTTTTTGCTAGGAATATTCTGAAGCTTTGTTGCTAGAAATTAAAGGATTGGTGTAATGATTCGTGCAGCTTCTTTTGTTTAACAGTTAAAATGTTTTTCCACTGTTCAAACTTGATGCTGGCTCTTTACAATTTTTGGTCTAGATTGGACGCGCATATTATCGATTCGCATGTCTAATGTTGTTAAATTGCAAGGGTTATTCTGGTTTCAGCACTTTATCTATAATATATTTAGTTTCTTGATTGAGGCGCTCTCTCTTTTAGTTAACTTATCTAGAGAGGTGCTTCATTTTTTTTTTCATTTTATAATATTTATACAGGTTAAAGGTTCATACATATGTTTTTCAACCTGACCTGTTTAAAAGATTAAAATAAGAGCTAACAACTATGTTATAATACTAGTAACAAAAGAAATTTACCAATCAAACCTAATTTACAATATTTAATAATACTAAGGCTACAAAAAGTGAACGTAAAGATGAAATAAAAGTTGTCCCCGACTATAGTTGTCCCCGACTTCGTAATCAATCTATGCTATAAAAAATCATGTAATGTCCACTCATTTGATTTGATAGAGTTTTCTAACCCTCCTATTTAAATCACTCTCGCATTGTATTTGTATTTGATTTCAAAGTATTTTTTGTGAATAAATCTATCAACTTATTTTGTTTCATTCTCTTTCTGCTCACTGTCCGTCATCGCTTTGTCTGTTTCAAAAGTCCAAAATATTTTTGTATTTTCTTTTAACTTTTACTCCAAATTTACCGGCTCATTCTATTAAACCAGTTTTTAACGCTAAATCTTCTAACGAAAGAACCCTAGCATAGATCGATTCGATGCGAGATTTTACATAATTGCTTTATTCATTTGATCTAGATTGCTGATTAGCTATAAGGAAAATTTTTTTCCGTATTTATGTACGTTTAATTAACTTGGGTCTCCTGTGAGCTGATGGCTCTGTGTTGTGATAGGATGCATCCCAATTCAAGATGGAATAAAAGACGTTGAAAGAAAAACATCGTAGAATTTAAGAAACACTTTTAGCAGTGCTCGTTAAGGTTTCTTGCAGAACTTCCTAATGTTTTAAAGATCAAATTTAACTTACAAAATTCACTGGACAGTGCAGTTTGTGCCATGAAGATTTACAGGAATTTCAAAGAATGTAATATTCACTAGTAATGATTGACATTTTCATCGTGTTCATCTAGTATTTGATCCTGCATCAAAAAGTAGAAATTCGTAGCAATAAAGTGAAATCCAAGTCAACATCAATATTTTTAGAAGAAGAGAGAAGAGAATGAGGGCCAAGTAGGGGCTTTGCTTCACTGATTCCATTGATCGCGAGAAAGTCTTCGAGCTGAGGAGGAGGATTTCCCGGGAACCTTTGCAAAAATGAAGCATGTTGAAAAAATGGCGACGGAATAAAAAAACCTTCAAGGTAGAGAGAAAAAAGGTTTTTTAGATTTCTTGAAGTTTTGTAAGGCCTCAATAATATTTAAGGTATAATTATCGGTTTTTGTGCTAATTATCTTTCTTTTTCTTTAGAGTAAAGTCACAATTTCACTCAGGCTTGGGAAGAAAAGGGATCGAAGAGCTTTGGTTTGGCCAATTGTCTGACAGATTTAAAATGTTAGGTGAGTGGAGGCTGGAAACATGTATACTTTGCTTACTATTATGCATAAGCACTAACAAAAATATTTGTCATGAAGAAGGTCATTGTATTGTAATCGTTTTTATTTTAATAACAAATGCTCAAAAAAGGAACAAAATTTCAGCCATAGTGGGCCGGAGCGTCTCTGTAAGCATTCCATTAATAAGGGAGTCGTCTGTGGCTTTTTTCCAGAAAGCATTGCTTTTATACCAATTTGCTCCTTATTATCTTTTGGACCAACTTTATACCAACTTTCACCCTGTGCACAATATTCACATTATTCTTAACAACAATCCAACATTTCGAAGAAGACCTCTCATTACACAGGGCTGGTTTATCTTCATTAACCTTTTCATTAACCTCCCATCACTTTCATATCACAATATACCCTTCTTCTCACAAGCTTGGATTTCCTTATTTGATGTTATACCTGTGTAACATTCAAATCGTTGTGTCAAACGTTCATGAACCTTGGCAAACAGTTTATTTCGTGTATATAGAATTGGAAATTATCGTTCTTTGAAATAGCAAAATTGAGACAGTCTTGTGAGACATAAAATTATGCAAAAGTGTCCTAATGCTTGGCTATTTAAGAATGTGCTTCTGTTATTGTGACCAAAGTATTGTTTACAACAGAAAATGGACACCAGAGATGCTCTGTACATCCTTGGGCATGGCCTTAGGTTCAAAGTTAGACTGCTTGACAGTTATGATGTAACGATATAAAGTATAATATAATATAATATAATATAATATAATGTAATATGATATAATATAATATAATATAATATAATATAATATAATATAATATAATATAATTAATTAATATAATATAATATAATATAAATAATAATATAATATAAAAATAAATAATATAATATAATATATATAATATATTATATAATATAATATAAATATAATTATAAATAATATAATTAATTATATAATAAATATAATTATAATATAATATAATATATATAATATAAATATAATATAATATAAAATTATATTATAATAATAAATAATATAATATAATATAATATAATAAATAATAGTAATATAATAAAAATAATAATAATAATAAATAAATATAATATAATTAATATAAATAAATTAATATAATATAATATAATATAATAATATATAATATAATATATTATAATATAATATAATATAAAAATAATATAATATAATAATATAATATATCATAATATAATATAATATAATATAATATAATATAATAAAATATAATTTATAATATATAATTAATAAAGTATAATATAATATGTGATATGATATGATATAAGCTATCAAATTTATCATTACTAATGTCATTGTTCAGTAACTACTCAAGTTTCCATCCATTCCCACATCTCTGATGCCCTGGTCGCCAATTGATGGTCGCTAATTCAAGGTCTGTGTCTCTTGATTACCCATCAAGGTGACCAATGCGTTTATGACAACGACCAAAAATTGCTGTGCAAATGAATGTCAGTAACTCACAAATTGAGAAGACTGAGGCACCAATGAAAAGCCCGAGTGACCCGCCGATACCACCAGCCAGCGTACAAGGCATCATAGCTGGTGTCTCCACAACTTTCTGGTAGCTTAAAGATGTGAAGTAAACTTTTAGCTGCAAAAAATTGGAAGAAATAAAATCCTTTGACAAATTGGTTCGATTTAATACCTTGGAAAGAACTTGCTTGTAATACTGCATGTCTGCTTCACTGGGCCATTGAGTGCTCGTCGCAGTAAGTTTGAAAGTTTCTTCGTAACATGGTAACGGACAATCACAAAATACCTTGTTTGCAGTTAGATTTGCGTAAAACTCTCGCCCACAGGCAGCAGGGTCTTTTGAAATGTTTCTTGGCAGAGAGGGGAATTTTTTCCCTTTTTGCTCTAAATGGTAAAGCACTGAAGCCTCAACTATGCCACAGCTCTCATAAAGTTTCAAATGAAAGCAAGATTTTAAGCAATTATGGACATGATAACGGCCTGGGTATATCAAGTCTTCGTCCCTATTAACGCATTCAGATTTGTACGGCTTTTGCTCTCGAAGCATGATCTTTTGTTCTATTGATATATGTGTCTGAGTCCCTGGTTCAACGGCAAGCCAGTCATTAGATGGGTAAGGGAAGACATCCTGTGGATGCACCTTCACAAATACACCAGCTCCATTATCAAATGGCAGGAGCCTCATATAATCGTCTTGATTCAGGTACAGAGTTAAAAGGAGTCCTCCATACGGCCCCACAACAACCTGGGTGAACTTACCGTCTGGATTAAACGTCTTACAAAATCCAGACTCCAAGCCATAAAAATAATCTTTAAAGTCACTTTGGTTGCAAGTTTTGAAATGCCCAAATCTACACCAACCCTCGATGGATTCTAGAAAAAGCATATCTGAAGCCGACTGCGTGGCTTTTGCAGTTGAAAAACTGCCTTGATCCATAAAAGATTTTGCATTAGGAAAATTCAACAGATTTACTACCGCTCCCTTATCAAGGCTAATGTTCAAGAAGTGCTGAAAACGCGCCTCCGGGTCCTCGATCAGATCGCGAACCTTACTTCTTTGAAAGTTGTTTGCATTGCAAATAGTGACGCTGGGAAACTTAGCCGTATGATTTGCACACTCTTCTATTAGCAAATATGTTCGGTACTTAAAGTATTCTCCAGCAAGGCTATAAATATTGGCGACGCTTGCAGCAAAAAGAGCAATAATTACTGAACTCCATAGAAGTTTCAGACTCCAATGTTTTGATGCCGCAATTTTTGAAAGTCCATGGATAGTGGAATTTGCCAAGTAAGATCGTAGTGCCATTTCCGTTAGTTGGCTTTTGAAATTTGAATTCACCTCAGATTTCTTCGTATTTTGCTCCATCCCCAACTCTGTCTCGTTTGCCACCGATTTCTTTTAGTCAGATAAATCTATCCTTGTGCTAAGAAAAACTTTTCATGTGGATTAGCGTCTCCTCAACGGGTCTTTAAAGAACTGAGCCAGAGCTCAAATGATGTACATTTTTAGTGACTCTCAAGAATAATAGACAGCTGGAGAGAAACAGCTGCTTTTAATTACGACTTTTCGCATTTAAAAACTACTAAAAATTGTGTATTTTGTATTTAACAGAAAAAATAAAGTTTTGTTTCATAATAGCACACCATTTGCCTTGGAAACCAAATGCACACAAACAAAGAAATTTCACCCAAAAGTAGTTTTACGTGCAAACTACAAATCAACGTCTCTGCTTATATGACAAAAAACTAATTTTAGTTAATGATTGTCTAAAGATCAAACGCAATACTGAATAAACAACAGTGATTCAATCCTTAATATTTAAAAACAAATTTAATTATTGTCAACTGACTCCTTTTAGTTTTCTTGCGCCTGTAGGTACACATGCAATAACATCAAACTTTTCAGTCGTTATTGCCGCAGATGTCCATTTTACATACTTCAATGTTATAGTCATCATAAGTGCGAAATGGCGATGTTCGGTGCAATAAATCATATTTATTTAACTTTTTAGATTACCATGTTTGATATCCTACAACGAGCCTAATAAATGAATAGTGAAAGTGGGATATCACTAAATATCACACAATTAGTACCTATTGCACTCATAGGATTTCTACAAGAAGAAAAGAGATACTGAAGGAGATTTAAATGACTTTATATTTTGTAACAAATATCTATAAAAAAATAAGACCGTAAAGTGCACCACGCAGAGAAAAAAGTGAAGAAAAAGCTGGATTTATGGCACAACAACGCTATTTTAAACTTAATGTTACCTATGAGAGTGTCTAATTTAAAAACATATATATTGTGCCCTAACGAGATAATTTCTTTCTTAGAGTTTTTTAAGATACAAAAATATATAAAACTTTTATATTGACGATTTTTTGATAAATCAGAAGAGAAATGTACAGTTGGTTCGTTAAAAAGGTCGTAACAAGCAAGTAGTTTTAATGAACCAGTCGGCTAGACCTTTCAGTGGCCTAGAAGTTACCAAGAATGGCCAAACAAATTTGTATTTTTTCATTGATGAAATTCGAACATGTGATAAATTGCTGATGAAGAAATGTAATTAATTTTCATTGTAACTTTGAAGAATATTTTATATTCATATACTAGATTTTAGACTTTTACCTGTCAGTTTTTATAAAAATGAATTTTCTGTTTTAATCTCTCGTCAACTTGGTTTGCATTTGTGTGCAGATATTTTTAGCAATGTTATTTTCTGTCAGATTTTATTTTTATTCTTCACCTGAACTTTTTTATTCTTTTCTATATTATCAGGGCTCTGTGCATTTCTTGTAATTTTTCATTTTTATTTTATCGACAGTGCACGGAAGCTAATTGGAATGAATGTATCACACAACTTTGATAAGTAAAGATTGTTGGAGCCCATTGAGCGAGCTGCAATTGGAACAGATCAGAATTGTTCAAGGAAGAAGAAAACCCCAACTGTATCAAAAAGAGATGATGGAAGTTCTAAGAAAAGTACGAAGAAACACGGTATCAGCTCTGTGTAAGGAAAGCGAATGTTTGATAAGGGGAATACACCGAGTATTTGATGGAGAATATAGTCAAGCCTTTCCTGTGTTTACAGAGTAAGAAAGAAATGAAAGACTTTCAAGAAAGAGGTTATAGAGCCTAAGGATCTGCTAGAATTGAATTCTTCCGAGAAAATGGCGTTTAAGAACGATGTAAGTTGTTGCTTTTATTCATGTAACCACAAATTTAAAACTAAATTACCTTTTTTAATTTTTACCTATTAATTATTTTTGAGGGATTTTTAGAATTTTCTTGCCTAAATTGTTTGCCGTTCTTTGCTATTAAAACATGCTGATGGAATTATTTGCTCGTTTTTGTGGTAAGTTCGAGGTTATTCTCATAGGTTTAACCTTGGACTTTGTAGTATTTGCTGTCACTTTTTATATAAATGAATCTTCTGTTTTGATCTCTCGTCAACTTGGTTTGCATTTGTGTGCAAATATTTTTCTCAATGTTATTTTCTGTCAGATTTTATTTTTATTCTTCACCTGAACTTTTTTATTCTTTTCTATATTATCAGGGCTCTGTGCATTTCTTGTAATTTTTCATTTTTATTTTATCGACAGTGCACGGAAGCTAATTGGAATGAATGTATCACACACAACTTTGATAAGTAAAGATTGTTGGAGCCCATTGAGCGAGCTGCAATTGGAACAGATCAGAATTGTTCAAGGAAGAAGAAAACCCCAACTGTATCAAAAAGAGATGATGGAAGTTCTAAGAAAAGTACGAGGAAACACGGTATCAGCTCTGTGTAAGGAAACCGAATGTTTGATAAGGGGAATACACCGAGTATTTGATGGAGAATATAGTCAAGCCTTTCCTGTGTTTACAGAGTAAGAAAGAAATGAAAGACTTTCAAGAAAGAGGTTATAGAGACTAACGATCTGCTAGAATTGAATTCTTCCGAGAAAATGGCGTTTAAGAACGATGTAAGTTGTTGCTTTTATTCATGTAACCACAAATTTAAAACTAAATTACCTTTTTTAATTTTTACCTATTAATTATTTTTGAGGGATTTTTAGAATTTTCTTGCCTAAATTGTTTGCCGTTCTTTGCTATTAAAACATGCTGATGAAATTATTTGCTCGTTTTTGTGGTAAGTTCGAGGTTATTCTCATAGGTTTAACCTTGGACTTTGTAGTATTTGCTGTCACTTTTTAATATAATATGAATCTTCTGTTTTATTCTTCGTCAACTTGGTTTGCATTTGTGTGCAAATATTTTCTCAATGTTATTTTCTGTCAGATTTTATTTTTATTCTTCACCTGAACTTTTTTTATTCTTTTCTATATTATCAGGGCTCTGTGCATTCTTGTAATTTTTTCATTTTTATTTTTATCGACAGTGCACGGAAGCTAATTGCGAATG